>CM053783.1:156357252-157579752 GCA_028749045.1 Cupressus sempervirens
CCTATTATTGGATAGGGATGTTTCATATTCCTTATTTAGTGAGTCAGTTTTTAGAGAGAAAGAGAGGGGAAGAAGACAAGTTTTTATTTTTGGGTTGAATTTGGTATGTTTGCAGAAATCAGTCTCAGTGCGTTTGTAATATCTCCCAAATGCACTATTGGATTTTGATGAGCTTTGGATATGTTGTTATAGGCCTAATTACACCCATCTTCATGAGAGCGCTCAAAGAGTTTTGATCTGGTTCAAAATTTATTCATGTCTAAGTGCGGGTCTATCCAAAGGCAACAAGAAGATATTTTGGGGGTTTTTATTTTCAAAGTTTTGTTTATTGAATCTGATTTTATTGTGTGATCCTAAAGGTTGTAGATGCCCCTTGAAGCAACTCAGTTGAGTGAGTGATTCCTCCTGAGTTTTCCAAGGTGTGGCTCTGCATCATTTTTGGTATTAGAGCTCAGCAAAAGGTTTGAGAAAAAGTAGTTCTGTATATGTTTGTGTGATTGTGAAAGATTGAGAGAAATAGTCTGAGAAGAAGTCCAGGAGACTAGATAAGAAGAAAATAACCTAGCAGAGGAATAATGGAAGAAGAAGAAGCAAAAAGACAAAGCTATAGCCAAAGACATTCTATATTCCAAACAAAGTGCAAGTGCAAGAATAAGGTATGCAAAGTTATAGTTGACAGTGGTTCCTTTGAAAATATAATCTCAGTAGAAATGGTTGAGAAATTGAATCTTCCAAGAGTACCTCATGATTTACCTTATAGAGCATATGGGTTAGGAGATGAATAGTGGATTGATGTGTTTGAAAAGTCATATGTTTCTTTTAATATTGGACCATATTTTGATACCATTGAATGTGATATTATGCCTTTAAAAGATTGTCACTTGATTTTGGGAAGAGCATGGCAATATGACAGGTCAACTATATATGATTGTAGAGAAAACACATATACTGTCAACAAGAATAGAAAGAAGATGCTTTTATTTCCATTGAAGGATGATACAACATGGAAGGAATCAAGAAGTATAGGTCTTATTGATAGGATAGCATTTCCAATGCATGGTGAAGTGAAAGAGGAAGTGAAAGAAGTTTTGGTAGAGGCAAATGAAACTACAAAGAAGGCAGCCATAAAGAGTGTAGATGTATGTGAAGTTGGTACAAAAATCTCAACAATGATAGATGTAAGTTGTCCTTTGGAAGGGAAAGAACCTGAAGAGCAGAAAGAAGATAAATTGCAGCAAGTAAATGTTGATGAGAAGAATAAAGAGGAAAGTCCTATGGGATTTGAGTGTGATAAAGTTATGGTTTCTTTTAATATTTGGAACATATAAATATAAGGTCAACTTGAGGATTGAATTGTAGAAGAAGTATGGGATTGAAAAGATAAATCAAAGAAGCAAATTGGAAGGATATCAAAGTATCTGAGTTGACCGAGCTATAAAGAATATCCTACTCAAGGAGGATCAAGTATTCCAGCCAAAATATAGATCTAAAATCATCAAATACAATTGCATCAACAATAAATTCATATAATTGTTACTCTCTAATAATTGTAGCAGTGAATCAAAATTCCTAACAGATTTAGCTTAACAACTATTTGCCAAATGCTCTAACAAGGTGACATTTTTGGATTGAAGTGACTAAATACCTCTAGTAGGATGAACTAAATCCTTCAATAGGGTCACACCTAATAGTGTATTTTGTAACCTTTAATAGGGTTGGCTCCTAAAAGGGCTCACTTTAGAAGAGTGAAAAATAGTAACTAGTTGCAATTGGTGGTTTTTTCCAAATTAGGTTTTCACATTAAATCTTGGTGTCTCTTGTGTTCATGCTATTTTATTTATGATTAGATAGCTAATTCAATTAAGGCTAATCACACTAAACATCTTAAGATTCAATTATTTTAGTATTTGTTGAGTGACAATAATTCTTAGTGGTAACCAAGTGTTCCTATGTTAACCGAGTTAGAACAACATTTCAGTTTTAGTAGAGTTTGGTTTTGAATTGTATTGACATCTTAAGGGATCTTGGATTTTTTTTTTGTACTAAATGAATCAGCCCACCCCTCTTAGTTACTCCTCTTATATTTTCAGCAAATCAAATCCATAAACTAAGCATATAACTCTCAAAGTTTCCAACCTATTACCATAATTGTATGTAATAACAACACAACATCCCATCTACATGAAGATAAATCAATAAATACTATGAATAAGGGAATAGATAACCAAAATCCAAGTGAGAAATCTAAATATGCATCAATAATTAAAGAGAAATGGGAAAAGATAACCCATATCCAATCCATAAATAAAACTTGCAAGTATAGACCAATTACAACACTACACAACTTATAGACCTAACAAGTCATCATACATATCCAAACCAAACATTGATAATGATATCACCATGATACCAATTTGAGTATAGAATGGTGTCAAATCTGAAATCTCTAAAACATACAATATTATAAAATTACAATTTTACCATAGTCAATATATATCATAAAGGATTCAGATCAATATATCACCAAATAAATCATGCCAAACCTATACCAAATTTGAACCAATGTGAAGATTTCTCCAAGAGCTTTTCATTGACTATACAAAGTCCAAAATTTGACTTTGTATGTCCAAGCTATGCCCAAATCTATGCTTAAAATAAACAACATCTAACTTTTTGGGTCCTAAAATGTGACAAATTTTCAAAATGATATAAACAAACCTACCCTGAGTTGTAGTACTCTAAATTAGCTTCTATTGACTAGAAGAAGTCTAAAATCAATTATCTTGATTGAAAGTTATGGTCATTTTACCAAGGAAATCTTTTTACCACTTTCAATGCAATTGTTCTTTTGGTGACAATGTTTTTGACGGGATTAAATTTGATGGCCACCATGAGCTAAAGCTAAAAATATTAAATTTTTCTTTGAGCATGGAAAAACTATGGCATATTATATATCCAAATTTATTGAAAGGCCAACTTGGATCCAATTTTGAGGTCTATTTTTTCCTAAGATATTATTTTTGTAAGATCCCCCCTAAAAACCTCATTTGAATGAAACAACCAAAAAAAATTTTTGACCTACAATTTCACATGCCCAAAATCTGCCAACATCCCATCATAACATTAAATCCAAAACTCATATATCTTTCCCTTTATACCATTCTTTCATGCATTCCCATGGATTCAACCTCAGGTTACATCAATAAACCATAGCTCTGATGCCACTTTTAAGGAAACCTACAACTAACATTATAATTATTTCTACATAACTCATAATAAACCTAAAATAAATATGTGCTTCCACATGAAAAGGAATGGACAACACACCCACAAAATTATGACACAAGATATACCTTGGAAAAACATCATTGAGGGAAAAAAAAAACAACCTCCAAAAGCATCCATTACCATGAATTATTCACCAAAAATTTATTGCAACACAGCTATGGAAGCCTTAAAAGTCATATCCATAACCAAGAAATCCATGTGAAGAAGAAAGTATTCACACAACTCATTCCATGCTCTTAACCTTCACAAATTCTCCCTTTGGAAAAATTCTCTTTCCTTGTCTTGCTCACATTCCTTTTCCCCTTCTCTTCCTTGCCTCTACAACTTTCCTTGTTATTTCTAATATAGTAGAAAGCCCCATAAAACCACCAAGTGGTATTACATAAATCATGTCCTAAAACCATGTGCTACCTAACCCATTGACCCCACATTTAATACTGGACATTTAATTCTTTTTCCTCAATATTAAATAAATACACCAAATATTATCAAAATGTTACAATAGAACTCATCAAAAATATTCCATGGGAATCTCTACATGTTGCATGTCCATCTAGGTGAACTTAGGTGCAACATTATATAGTAAAATAAAATAATACAATATAATAATATTATGTAATGTGCACAACACCCATTATCTCAACAATTATCTATTAAGAAAATTGATAGTTCTTTTTTGTCAAACCTTCATAGATAATTTAGCTAAAGTTGGTGGCCTAGAAATGTCTTTCTAATCAACTCTGCAAAATATTATATTCTGATTATTTTTGTGCAATGTCACTCCCAATACATTATATTTTTATTTTACATGTATATTGGTTGGACCTTGATAATGAATATTATAAAGAAAAGGATGTTGTGGGCTTAGGATGAGGAGAAAAATAGTCTTTCTCTAGTTAATATGAATATTGTCTAGTTCCAAAAGGACTAGAGAGGTCTCAATGTTAGAGATACTCATCTTCTTAATATTGTATTGTTAATTAAGGTCAACTAGAAGATTATGAGTTCTAAAGAAGATGAAGTGTGTATTATGAGGGCTAAGTATTTCAACAACCATGTAGTTATTGTTCTTTTATAATTTTCTTTCCCAATTGGTTCTAATTTATAGAACAATCTTTAAAAGAAGACATGACTCTTAACCAATGGTTGTTACTATATTATTGGTAAAGATCAGGATGTTGATTTTTGATAGGACCTTTGGGCATCTCAACCACCTTTGAACTTTCACCTAGTGTTCCTAGTCCTTTTTTTTTTTGGTTGAGCATCTAGGTATTATAGTTATTGATTACTATAAATTTTTATTCTTCCATTAAAGGGGGAAATTGAGATTAATTTACTTCAAAAAAATTTTAAAATGATTGCTAGATAGTTGACCCAAATTATTTTCTCTCATAAATTCTACAAATTAGGTCAACTTGATATTCTAACTTGGAATAATTCTACTTCAAGAGTTTACTTAATTAAATAAATATTTGAGCTATTGAACTCCAAATTTCCTCAAGAATTTAAATGGACCAAGACCTAGAATTTAAGTCATGATGTGCCATTTTTCATAGAAAAGTCCTCACTTTCATTATTCTGCAAAAAAGAGGGATTCTGTTTGTTAACATGTACGCATTTTCTAAATATGATGAAGAAACTATTTCTCACATTATTTTTAAATATCCATTTTCTTGGAAAATTAGACAATATATTCCTACCCTATTTAATATTCAATGGTGGTAGAAAAGTAGTTCTAAGTTTATAGTTGAGTCTTGGACTCCATCTTCTAATCATTGTTTCACTAAAGAGATCTAATGACAAGATATATTATATGGTAGATGTTCCTTATGGAAGGAGAAGAATATTTTCATATTCATAGATAAAAGAAAGATTTCAACATGGTGTTCTAGATGCATTGATCACTAATATTAAAGAGAACTTGTAGATTATTCAACGTTTCACATAAAAATTTCTTCTAGGATCTATTGATTAGGATATTTCTTGATGTTGAAACCTTGTAAATGGCTTTGAATAGCATAAATTATGTTTAATAAATAGTATCAAATTCCCCCTCAAAACAATATAGATCAAACAAAATTTTGACAAATCTTTTATTAGAAACCTAGGTTAGGCTTGTGTGGCTTGATAAAGGATTCCTGACACAAACTATTACTTGTGTATACTAACAACATGGGAGTCTAAATGACATATGTGGTATAGATTCATGACTTTTAGATGGGGTCACATTAGCTCATGCAAAGGGTTACAAGAATATCATTTTTGAAGGGGATGTTTTTATTGTAATTCAAGTTTTGAATGGGAAGGTTGACATAGGTTGGTGAGGAACATATCTTATTAGTAAAATGATGAGTCTTCTTGACATGATGGATGATATGAGCTTCCAACACATATTTTGTGAAGAAAATGATGTTGTTAATAGGCTAGAAGCACAAGACAAGTACATTAATTTTTAAAAAAATTGGGGAGATTTCGTAACTATTCCTACAAAGCCTCATATTGTGATCTCTCAAGATATCACCACTTTGGTCTTTGATGGATATTTAACAAATGTTTTCAATGGGGATAAATCATTTCAAATATATTTAGAAACATCATCAATATTCCTTTTTTCATTACTTTTCTAGAGGTTTCTTTTGTGTGTCTCTATAGGTAGTTTGTCCTCTACAAATATTGGTTGTGTGAATATTTCTCTATTTTTTTTTGTCTTTAGGGTATCTGGTGTTAGGAAAACTATTGAAAAGGTGGGGTTTGGTTGTCTACTAAGATTGATGAGGAGCTAAACCAAATAAAGACCAATTGTGCAAAGATTTTTAAGAGTAATAAAAAGGTTTTGACAAATCATTTTGTATGGAAATATGGTGAAGTATGTAGAGGGAATTCAACACTTCACCCATGAGTTATTCCAAAAGTTTCTTGAGTACTAAATAATAGAGAAGATATTATTCATGGTGTTTCATTTTTGGTTTTAGCAAAAGCCATTATGGTTGTTACAAAGATGGGCATGGAGGGTACCCAAATCCCTTGAAAGATTAAAGCTTCTATCAATGATGAATTTCACCTCTTCCTAGATCCTAGAAAAAGAGATCCTATGTTGTAAAGTTGATTCAAATGTGTGGAACTCCTTGGTAATTGGAAGATTGTGGCAAATATTGTCAATAGGTTCAATACCTGAAGGAAGATTAAACACTTTCATTTACATCTATTTTCTATGCGTAATCATTTGAGGAATAATGTTAAATTTTTTTCCCCTTTCTATATATTTTCCTTTATGTCACTTTGTGTCCAAAAATCCAAAGTCAAAGTTGAAGGCGTAGCTCCTCTTCACCAAAGTTTGATTTTTGAGCTCAACAAGTTTCACTGTCTTTTAACTTCTCGAACTAGACCATCTCCTACCTTTTCCATTGAGTTGAATAGTTTTATGTTCACCCTTGTTATTTTCTCATCTAAACCACTTTGAGCTCCCTAACATAAGGGTTAAACCTTCCCACAAATCTATGCTAAAAATTGCTTCTCAATAAGAGGAAACTATGGAGGTTTTGGATGACTCATCCTTTGCTTCTTCTTTGTCTACTAAGTCTTCCTATACCCATAACAATTCTACTCCTAACTCTAGCCCCAACATGCCCTTGACCACCTTCTTTCTTCCCTCCACTAAAACCAATCTTAGTTACCTTAAATACACTCAAATTTCTACATCTTCCTCCCCCATGCTACTCTTTGAGTTTGCAAAAAGTGCTATTGAACTGGAAGCCCTTGCCTATAAAGATGATATATCTATGAAAACTCACATCCCTTTCTAAATGCCATCTCTTCTAGCTCCAAATTCTAGAAGACATATTAATAAGTTAGAAGCCCTAGCATAGTTTGTGAGTAAGGTAGAAGATTGGATGAAGGGTAGGAGATATAATGCTCTACGAGAGGTGGGGAGAGCTTTCAGGGAAAATTTGCATATTAGGGAAATAATTAAAAAATAAGTTATGGAACTTAGAGCTGATGTGTCTAGGTAGTAAGGAAAAAACATGATTATGATTGCCATAGATTCAATAAAAAGGAGTCTTAGATGCAATTAGGTGAACAAATTTAGGATGCGGCTACTAAATAGAATAAGGTTGAGGATAAGGCTAATAAAGCTATTAGTGAGATTTAGTTAGAGCTAGAGGAAAGGAAGTAGAAATAAAAATAGAGAGAGGAAAGCTAGTGTAAAAATGAGGGTCTCTTGTTGGTGACTAATTATGAGGCGACTTCTTAGAATGCCACTTCATTTAGACCTTTCAAGTAGACCTTCTTCCTAGAGAAGCTCAGGGATTTGGGAATGTATCCCATCTGTATTGTGCCTATTTTAGCCTCCATATTGGTGAGCAATTGTTGGTTATTATTTGCACTCATTGATGGTTTTTTTTTATATTGGTTTTATTTTGTAGGTAGATTAGTTTACTTTTTCTTTAGATATGTTTTGTTGAGTCTCACCTTATGGCTTCTTAGGATGATGCTTCATCTAGATCTTTCAATTAAGCCTTATTCTTGGAGATCAAGGATTGGTCGTGGGTAGAGTGTGTTTGGCCTTATGTTTCTTTAGTTATATTTTGATAATTCTTACTTCTTGTGATGTTGAATTTTGTATATGAGTTTGGGCCCTAACCAACTTTACCTTAACAAAACTATTGGCATGGTCTAACCAGCTTTACCCATATGTTGTTCTTTAAAATAAGCCACTCTTTTATTTTCCTTTAAACCTATTTTATGTTAATTTTTAAATTTAACTATTCCTCTTTTAGTTTAAACCAATGCAAAAATATATCTCTAAATATTAAATATTATGTATAACAATCATTTTTGAATTCTTGATTCCTCTTGATTTCTTTTTGTACTAAAATTATGGTAAAGATTGCATAAATACAAATAAAAAATGATTAATATTATGACTTTTAATTGAGAAAACACAAAAAGTTGAATATTCATCATAGCATATTAAAAAAATCAAAATATGCTTCACTTGAATGATTGTTAGAAATATATTATTAAAAATAGATTGCACATTAATAAAAGAAATCAATTTTAATCTATTGTGTTTAGATTAATTTACAAGTCTCTTGTTGAATAGTCTCTCTCCCTTATAAATACCCATATCTTCTACTTTTCGTTAGAAATACAAAGGGTTGAATATTTTGACTTTTGATAGAATGAACACACAAAATTGAATACTAATAATAACATATAAAATTAAATCAAAATATGCTACTCTTGAATGATTATTTCAAATATATTATTAACAATAGATTGCACAATAATAAAAGTAATCAATTTGAATCTATTGTGTTTAGATTAATTTACAAGTCTAAATACTCATATCTTCTACTTTTAAATTGTTCTTCGATAAGGATTCTATAAAGATATTTATAAAGAATAATATAAAACTTAAGGTAATTTTCTCTTTATTATTATTTGAAAATAAAGTTAAACTTAAGATAATTGTCCATTTATTATAATTAAATTATAATAAAGTTGGCATTCTTCAAATAAAGAAATAATGATCACAGATAAAAATTAATAACAAAAGATCGTTGAGAAAGATAAAATCACAATGCTGTGATATTAATGAGTTTTATATCTGCACCAAATCTCCATTCCCATCATGCAACATTTGAATTCAGAAATCATTTACAAAGAGCGGCCGGTGTACTCATTCATTAATTGTTGTTCTCTCATACCAAATTGTTACATGAAGGTAGCATTTCTTTTTAGAACATTACCAGCCATGAAAGAAAAAGTGGATGACATTTGTATACATACCAAAAACCAAAATTTAACAATTGTACAAATTTGTCGCATACTCTACTAACGAATCCTATTCAATAAAAAAAATGTTGGACAAGTAATCTGACGTCCTGGCTAGTAGTGGTTGGTGAGGGTAAATAAGGCAGCTGCACTTTTCAGCTCATGCTCTGCTACATGATCCATACACTGCATTTCTTTCAAAGAAGACTCTACACTGCATAATAAATCACAGATCAACCATCTTTAAAAAAGATATTAACATGAAAGTTAGAGCAACTTCTTTGGATATAACTTTTTCCTTGATATTTAGTAATAAGAATGAACTATTAACTTGATTATTTTTTTCCAAAATGCCATGGATCTTATTCATATAAAACATGAATACAGCTGTTATGTAATGAGAAATACAAATTTAAAAGATAAATTTTCATGTATATATATTTTTACGAAATTGATAATTTAAATTGTATTTCAGTTTGATTGTGTATTGAAAATAATATCTGAGCATTTTAACAGTCAATTAAATTGTAAAACATATTAAAGGAAGGGAATTGAAAATAGCAATTGTCTACTATATTTTGAAATATGTATTTAAAATTCCAAAATTCATAGTAAAAATCTCATATATAAATTCATAAGAAAAATAAATATCACAATCTTTATTTAAAATAATAGAATCAACAATAATATCAGATCACTACCAAACAATACACAACTACACTATTGAATAAGTTCAGTTAGTTTTTTTCAATAGAACAAACAATAACATTAAATAAGCTGAAATCACAAATATAACATTGAATAAATCAACTATATCTTTTATCTAACAATAACATTAAATAAGCTGAAATCACAAATATAACATTAAATAAATCAACTATATCTTTTATCTATATGTGACCCCATGGATATCTCTTTTAGTCAATTCTAAGATAGGGTAAATAAAGGAGATTGAGATGGGCATATGAGATTATTTAATTTATGGCCCTTTGGTTGTTAGAATTGGAATAGAAAATTAGGAATATGTTTTCTATTTTCGTTTGCTGGGTCAATTGGAATAGGGAATAGGAATACATAATCTCATTTGGTTCTAGTCATTCCTATTAACAATATGCATTTCTATTCTCAATTCCTATCCTGCAACCAAACAGACTCTTAGTGGCCATATGCATATTACCAAGAAAAAAAAAAAAAGAAACAAAGAAAACCCTTAGAACATTCTACATAAACTTCAATTAGAGAAACTGAGAAACTGGTATTCCTGACTCATAAATTCCAGGACTCATAAGGGGAATGGCAACAATAACACAATATTGAATAACCCATTATTATTGTATACTATGAAAACCTGACTCAAAAGGAGAATGGCAACATTAACACAACCGTATTGAAGAACCCATTATTACCATCTACCATGATACCTTCGTTGATACATCTAGAGGACAGGGATTGAAGAATGCAATTCTCAGCTCTCTATTCAATTCTAAGATATGGCAAAGGAAGGGCGATCATGTTAAATTACTTATAACTGTCCATTCAAATCTAAGATATGAATAATTCCAAGACAAAAAAATGGGGGCAACCAAGAGAACAAAACCCTAGAAGCAATGCCAACAAAAACCAACTAAAGAAACTGACATACCTGGACTCGTATGCCTCCTTAGACTCGCCATAGGGCTGCTGCCTCTCTTCATATTCAAGAAACCTATTGTTAGGTCTAATGAAATCATGATTGGCCTGGGCATAGAAAGCCTGGCCATCAACATTGGGGTAAACCCAAGCAGCCGGGGAAGCAGGCATTGGTGTAGCATGCTGATAAGAAAGAGGCATTTGCTGCATCATACCATTAACATTACCATTCCCATTACAAGCACCACCACCTCTCTGGTTCTGCTGCTCCATAACCATTATCTGGCTCCTCACATTCTCAAGCTCTTCCTTCATCCTCTCAACTTGGGCGTGCAAGAGAATAATGATCCCAAAACAACCATGAACCGGGTCCTTTTCCCGGGCATTTGCTTGGTAGATAATAGACTTCATGGCGTCACTCTTTTGGCTCTCATTCACTTGTCTCAAGATGCGCAAAATGTTGCTGACCCCGAAGAGCTTGTGCACATTGAGAAATTGCTTGGGATGATCAGGCGGAAAATAGGGCGCAAGCGGGCATTCGGGCGAGCATTTTCTTCTCTGGTATTTGCATGCAGCGCACGCTTGCCCAGTGCCGCCTTTTCCAGTCATTAGCACCAAAAGAAAAAGAAACCAAAACTTTTTGAGCTGAAGAAAAAACAAGCAGGTTGCTAATTTGTAGCAGTGGGAGAAAAGAGTGGGGATTTATTAGTACAGCCTGCAAACAAACCGAGACTTTTTCTGGATGAGGACGATGCGGAGGAAATAGTCAGAGGAGATGCACGAAAGACCCGCTCAGCTTGCATGCATGTCTGCGCTTTTCATGGAACTCTAATTTTAGTTTTATGGATTCCTATTGCCGTTGCTCAAATCGAGGAGGGGAGGGCAGAAAAATCAGGGGGAAGAGGGAAGGAAATATAGGAGTCCCATCTCTCATTTGTGTTGGCAGTCTGCTCTGAATTCTATTGACACGTAGTGAAGTAGGTTGTTAAAAATAGAGACCATTGCTCGCCTAATCTTGACATTTGGCGGCGCTGATAAGTTGTGGAATTTATTTTAGATGGATCCCATTTTGGATTAACTTTGAATTTTGAAAATCTCAGTGACACAACTGTTTTTCTTTCTACTCTTTTTTCTTTCTTCCCCCTATTCTTGTGTCCCTCGTTTATAGGCTCTCGTTAGACCATACAGTACACTTTCTTATCGCTGACGTGGTGCCAACGTTTTCTTCATGGGAGAGTGGAGTGAATGTAAATTGGGACGAATCCACATGTACCTTGGAGTTGGATCCTATCAATATGGTAACTTTTGAATAGGGTGGACAACTATTGGTTAGCTTTTGGAAAGTGTTTCTCTTATGAGTTGGATAGTTACATTTAAACTAGAAGAGTGGTAATTTATACAATGGAAACATTTAATTGTTTGAAATTTCTCATTGTAAGGGGAGGAGGGAGGTCTCCATCGGGCTGCTCAAGTTTAATTTGGCTAAAAGCCACTCCTCTTTAAGGAACCTACTCTTTAAGGAACCTTTTATGAACAGGGGGCTCTATGGAATTTTTAAATCTATTTTTTTCTCGTACTTACTTTATTAAAGTTATGTGTCATCAAAAAAATATTTTATATTGATTTTTTATATCAATATAAAATGGAAGGAGAAAGTTGGAGGGAAACATAAAATAGAGGGAAGAAACATTATGAAGACACCTACATGACGCAGTTGCTGCTTAACTTCAGCCCCTTCTATTTTCAACAACTTTATCTATAATTGTTAAGCAACTGCTCCACAAAAACAAAAGATTCCAAATATTATCCTTTTTCGCTAATTAACAATTTGCATGGGAACACTTTTATGCTTATTTTTAAGCACAATATAGAATTAAGCAGCCACATGGGGACATGGGGTAAGAAGTTCAATTTTCTTAGGTTGATCTTAGATTTCAGGTTTATTATTATTATTATATTATTAATGATTATTTAAGAAATCCTCCCTTCCATGAGAATTTACCATATATCAAAAGTTTATTTTTTATGTTTTTTTTTTAAATTTAATTTTTTATGTTATGTATTATTTTAATATGTTAATATAATAGATGAATATTAAAAAAAAAAAATGAAACATTCATGGACTAAAATTCTATAGATTATTTCAAAATAAATTCTCCAATGGTTACCACTCCAAATAAGCTAAAATGTTGCAAGAGAACTTACCCTTAGAAAAGGTTGAAATGTTATAATTTGTATTCTTTCTATTTGTGTGTGTGTGCACGCGCGCACGTGCACATGCGTGTGTGCGTGCATGCGTGTGTGTAAAAGGAAACTGGTGATATAACAAAGTTACATTTGCAAACAATTTTACTATATTCCTGGTGTTCTCAACATTTTCCTAATTCCCCTATGGTGGTAACTCTTAAATCCTGCATTCCCCCATTTTTTAGTGCTCTAGATGTTTTTTTTCTCTCATCTAGGATTGTCGCATCTGATTCGATGTTAAATGTGATTTTCTTTGGAGCTTCTCCTACCCTTGTTGATTACACTTGCATGAGCAATTGCCTTTGCCAGTCCCTCTTTGTAAATTAAAGGTTGCTTCTCTACTACAAACTAAATGGAGATAGAGTTTGGTTTAGAAGTAGCTAGTAGTAAAAAAAGAACTTTGTATGAGTTCACAAATAATAGAAAAAAAATAAGGACCTTCAGGAGGGCTAGCGTAATGGCTATACTTTGGAAGGCAATTCTATTGGGACTTTAACTTTCCTTCAATTTTAATGAAGATAATGTCTTAAAATTGGAGGGGCCTAAACATACCTATCAAGCAACATATGATCAACTATGTTATAAATGAAATCAAATTAGACTTTATTCTGATCCAAGAAACTAAACGAATCTTCTAGGGTTTGAGAAGATTGCTCTCACTATCTAGTCAAGCATTATTTAGAAGGTCTTTGAGTTGGCTGGTGTGTCTTGGGGTACTTTTTAATGTGGAAACCTAGTAAGGTTTTTAGTTCATTATTTCATTATTCTCCAAAAATTCTTATTATGTCTTACACCAATATTCTCTCAATGCGCTCCTAAAAAAATGTTAATGTCCATGCTACCAATACAAGAGGACCTAGAAAGTTTCTTTGGATTCATTATGAAATATTATATCTATCAATATTTAGGATAATAGTATTTTAGGTGAAGACTTTAACTCTTCTTTGTACTCTTTTCACAAATCTAGAGGTTAGGATGGATGGGTTCATTCTCTCCTCTAATTGAAATAGTGAGGCAATTTTTATTTTTTCATTCTTCCCCTAGAACTGGGTGGACCACAACTCTCCACTTTTGAGTTGGAAGGATGGTAAGAGATTGTATAACTCATTTAGGTTTGAAATGATGTGGATTTCATACCCATATTTTAAATTTTTGGTAGAAAATGATAGAGATTATCTATTGGTGAATCCCCTATGATAGCAATTTGTAGAAAAATGCAATTAATAAAACATAAAGTTAAAGCCTAAAATAATTTTTTTCTTTTGGTTATTTTTCTGAATGGAAAAAGTAGCTAACCTCTCAATATGGAATTATTTAATAAAGGATAGAGATGGTCTCCTAGGATCTAGAGGTTTTTCAAGAAGAGAGAAACCTAAGAGACAAGTGGGCCAATCTGTGTAGGAAATAAGAAATATTTTGGAAACATAAATCTTATTTTTGGTGGGTTCTAGAAAATGAATAAAATAATAATTTATTCCATCAATCAACTATAAAAAAAAATTAAAAAGAAATAGACCTTCCACTTTCTTACTTTCAAAGATTGACCCTAGCTAAGGATGAGGATGATATTACTTGAGTTACAATGAAATATTTGTCAATCTAAATTAGGGTGGGTATAAAGGTTTCACTAATCTAAATTGCCTCTTGGATGTTATTCTAAATTTAATTATGGATGAAGTGAAAAAAGCTCTTTTTAACAAGTTCAATGTTGACAAGGTCAAGAATGTTGTTTTCTCTTTTGACGGATCTAAGTCCCAAGGCCCTTATGGTCTCCACATAACTTCTTCCACATTTTTGGATATAATGGGTGATGATGTTTTCAATGTAGTGAGTGATTACTTTATGATAGTTATGGTTTTGTCAATTCTCATCTCTACCTACACTTCCCTAATCCCTAAAACTATTGACCACAAATCCATCACAAATTTCACATGAATTATCCTACATCACACTATGTATAGAATAATTTCTAAGTTTTAGATAACTAAGCAGGGGGTAAATGAATTCTATCCAGTTATCCAACGAGTCCTTAAAACACTTTTCCCAAAAATCAACACTTTAAACTTTCAAATCACTATCCTAGTGAACAAACTAAAATTCATTGTATCATTATCAATAAATGGTCAAGTTCATATATAGAATATGAGAGAAAACTTCATGTCTATATCAAGTTGAAATAATAAATAGTAAACATGAAATTAACTAGTGTACTTTCTCTCCCTTTTTAAACTCCCAGGAGGAATCAAGAAAATTATTGAGAAAATACAAAGAAATTTTCTATGGTTGGGGACTTGAGGAAAAAACTAGGATAAGCTTGGTGAGCTAGGATAAAGTTAGTATGACTAAGTCTCTAGGTGGTCTTAACATTAGAAGGATCAAAATTTTGAATAAAGCTCTCTTATCTAAGGTGGGGTGGGGATTGGTTAAATCCTCAAGTAATTGGTGAAATATTCTCAGGGCTAAGTGCTTGAGGGGTGACTCGTTGACCATCATCATCTCTTTATTCTTACTCTCCCTACAAGATCAAGAATATGGAACAATATTTTACACACCAGAGAAATTATGAGGAATTGTATACGCTAGGTCTTAGGGGATGGGTAAATAATTTACATATTGGAGGATCATTGGCTAGGGGGAGGTCCCCTCAGCTATACTAGGTTCAAACCTATTAGAGAATATTGCTCAAGATAGTTTGGTGGTCTAGTTTAGAACTATATCACACCTAATAACCAATGGAAAAGATTTCAAGATTAGAATAATCATGGGATGAGATTTCTCATGGAGTTACATGAAATGATTGATAAGTTTCATATCCCCACCACCTCTATGGAAGACTCCTTAGTTTGGAAGTTGACCCCCTCAGGAGAGTTCACACTAAAACCTACTTACAATTGTTGCAATAAGGGAGGTGGAACACAAAGGCATTGGAAGCATGTTTGGCATCCATGGATACTACCAAACATCAATTTATTTTGGTGGATGGCTTTACATGGGACCATGCTCACCATTGATAACCTTTAGAAGAAAGGCTTCCAACTGGCTTATTGTTGTTTGTTATATTATTGGCTAATTTTTCTTATATTTTAATGTATTTTGAATCTATTTGAGTCAATATTTAATGCTAAATAAAGTAATTTGTAATAGATTGTCAAAGTTGTCTAGAATGATCAAATTATCTAAATACTGTTAACCTCAGATTGGTTTTGACAAGGTAGTGAAAAAAAAACCAATCATAATATAGGAGAATCATAGTACAAATTGAGCACATAGTGTATGCTAAGTGATCAAAGCAAGCTGAGTAATCAATGTGAGCTGAGTGGTCAAGGCATGTTGAGAATAAGTTGCCAGCCAATACAAGTCGAGCATTATGGATAGTTAGAGCTGAGTCACTCAAGTGTTTAGCAAACTATACATGTTGAATGATTCAAGAGCCAAGTAAATAGAGAGTGTTGAGCTATTTAGAAGCTAAGTTACATTGTTAGGAGCATAGTGAGGGTTGAGCATCAAATTCTTTAGATGTCGAGTGAACAGTTTTTGGCATAGTTGTTTGTAATGGCAAAAAATTCTATGTAAACCATTTTTGGGCTAACATAATCATATCTTATGATTATGAGAGATAAGTATGGAGGTATATTGTAAATCTCTATGTAGTACATGCAACCAATTAGAAAAATGGTAGCTTAAGGTGGCAATATGGATCAACCAAAGTCATTGATTCTTACCTAATCAGTCCTCACCAATGCTTATTTAACAAGGAAAACCCTAAAGAGTTTATGGGAATGTGAAGATTCTACAAATAGATGAATGCTAAGTATAGAGAGAGCATTCATGGTGGCTAAGATGGCTATGACAGAGCTATGCATTGAAGAATCAGCTTGAGAAGAACAAAGTATAGAAGTGAAAGGACAGAGAAGACATATCTAATTAGGAGGATCAAGATTTAAGTAATAAAGAGAAGATCAAACATTCAACAGTGAGGTGCTAAGTAAAGGATCATGGTGTTGAATCATTCTAATAGGTAATATAGAAAAAATATCTTAATTGAGTAGTCCTAAGAGGCTATAAGTCTTGATAGACTTTTGTAAATCTCTTAACCTAGTATTTTCTTTATATTTTGAGTTCAAATCCTATAACAAGGTGAGACCTAATAGTCTTTGTAAGCCTTTAGCAGGGCAGGCCTTTCACAGGGTAGATCATAGATTATGATCAAATACATTGTAGCAATAAAAGGCCATAGTTTACAACTTTAGTAATGAAGATTTGTAGCTGTCATCCCCACCCCATCTTTACCTTCTCATTGGAGTGTTTCTAGGTAACAAATTTACTATGTTATGTGTTATTTTTTTGATGCTATGAATTTGATGCATGTTATTTTTTTTAAGTTTACTTGTTAAGTTATGAGATGGATGTTGGTGACATGTTTTAGAGGCAAAAGTTTCAAGTGTTGATTAAACCCACCCCACCCCCCTCTCATAACTTACTTTCCCATTGTTATTTCCAAAAAGTGGTATTAGAGTCTTGTTCTTTTGAAGATGGAAGTCTACAAGTTGGAAACAACTATTGAGAGCTAGAAGATTGGAATACAAATTTAACTACATCAACTCAAGGAGATAGGAGCTGAACTACAATATTTAGCACAGAGAAGAAAAGAACTAGCTATTTAGAAAAATGACACTCAATAATAATAAGAAGACACTACTAGATTTTTTGAGGATGGAAACTTAACTAAATTTGATGTAGAAGTTGCAGATCTAATGGAAAAGGATAATGTCCTAATTGAATAGGTCATAAACCTTAAGATAGAACAAGAAGTTCAATAAATATTGCTATATAAGGTGAGTGAATAGAAAAAGAAAGCTGAAAAAGACACATTCATGATTGAAGATGACAAAAGAACACTGACCAACAGACTTGAACATAAGACATCAGATGTGAAAAAGCATACTAACATGAAATTAGATATAATGAATCAATTGATGCTTGCAAATAATGAATTGAGTGGAAAGGACATTGATATCACAACCTTGAAATTATAGAATGATCAACTGAGAAATGAACTAAGAATAGTGAAGGAATTCATTGAAAGATATAAAAAACCAAGTGAAGCCATCAAACACTTTGAGAAATTGATGAAATCTCCAAGACCTAACAATGATACTATTGGATAGGGATACACCACTACTGAAGAAAAGAGAATCATTAGAAAGTGGTGAACAAAGGGATAAAAGGGTAAGAACTACAAACTTACTTATCATGTAATTGTGGAAAATTGTGTCATACAACATTTTTTTGTAGGAGCAAATCTATCAATCAAAACCCCAAGCTAAATTACAAAGGATACTACTACAACTACAACAAACAAGGGCATCAGGAAAATGAATGTAAGACCAACACCATGAACACATAGAGATTTAAAGAATACTAATATAACTATCAGAAGTATGGACACAAATCATATGAATGTAGATCGAAGGATAAGTGGACATAAAAAAAAGTAGATAATGGTACAACAAAAATGGAAAATCCTATGGTTGGGATTAAAACACAAGGTACGGTTGTCACTATTGTCAAAAATAAGAAAATGTTCCCAAAATTTGGATTAGAACATATTTTACAGGTAAACATAATAGATGCTTGAGTGAGACTACATATTGATAGGCCAACACTATGAAAAATAATAATAAAGAATTCATGATTTATAATAAAGTTCGGTTGGTCTATACATGTCAATCCGAGAGTGTAAGCTTGCAAAAGGTGTCTGAGCAGTATGCTATCAAGTGGTGCAACTTGTGATATGAGCAATTATGAATGCATCTACAACACACGAAATTGAATCTATGAAAAGCCAAGTAAATCCCAGTGACAAGAACTGTCACTTCCTATCGACAAGAACTTCAGGAATAGAAATAACTTGACAAAACTAATCTGTGATAAAATGGCTACAACTCACAAAAACAAAAATCATTAATTAATTAAATTACATAAAAATGGATTTATTACACAATCAAGCATGAATATTGAATGCAAATACATACTGTACAATGCTAAACTAATCAACATATAAATAAATACAAATTTAAACACACTCAATCAAATAAAGAATCACCAGGTGACTTCAGAGTGGGCCCGCCTCCTTAGCTTCCTGGTGATGAAGAGACAAATTGATTTATAGCTTCTTAACCATGCAAATGAATATAGAATTTATGATTTATAATAAATATAATCTCTGTATAGTGTTGTGCCTTATATAAAACCTATACTCTCCTATGTTCTTTTTAGAACTGTACATTATCTCATACATCTATCTCTTGCTTCTTATATAGATGTAACTTATAACAACTTAGACTACAAGCCAACATACAAGAATATTTACAAGTTGTAGGCAGTTGTAGTAGAGAATAACAATTTTGGTTCCTTCCATGTAGAATATCCTCCATCCTATTTTAATCACCAAATAATAATAGATATGCAGTAATGCAACAAAGTTCAGTTTCATGCCAAGAATAGGCTATTATTTTGAGCATTCCAACAAAATTGTATTATCTGTGATTGTTGAATAACAATTTGAAATGGTTATTGCATAATGGAATTTGGTCCATGTGAGCCATCATATGCATTTTCTGGCATTCAATGCACCATGTTTTCTTCCACTGTGAACTACAAATAATATGGTTTGAAAATAATATTTTAGTAGCAACCTAGCTATTCATAGCTTGCGGTTCAAACCTACATATATGCTTGCAAATCTTGCTATAGAAATGGAATTAATATGGATTAATATTCCATCCATCAATTATGAGCCATTGGTTTAAAAATGGTTTGGAAGACAATAACAATCAGATTCATTAATCTGATTTACTTGGCTTGACATTTGGAGAGAATGTTTCCTATTATTATTCCGCAAAGATGCAACAAGTATTGTAATTAATATATGTTCATAATAGGAATAAAAATTATGCAGCTGGAAAATACATTCACCACTAGTGTTTAATGTCCTCCCCATGTATCTATGTTGAGCTAGTAATAGCAGCAAAATATAGAACAAACTTTCCAAACCCATAATAGAAAAATCACATTTTGAAAATGGCCTCTAACTTTTCCATCATGCATGTTCTGAAGATTCTGCCACTTGGGATTGTAATTGGGCATGTTCTGGACAATACACATGTCTCAAAATTTTGAAATTCATCCATATCTATTTGCAAAAGGAAATGCAAAACTGTCTATCCTTATCTTTAGTTGCTAATTATTTTGATTAAGTTATTTCAAAGTGGATGGAGATTTGTATTTCTAAAATAGCTACATGAACATGGGTAGCGGGCAATATGAAGAACCATAACTTGTTAGATATATATAATCTCATCTATTTATTCACATATTCTATCTAATAACTATATTAAATATTACTCATAAATATTTGATCATATGCAACATAGAAGGAGAAAATGGAATAGAAAATGGAAAAAAGATAGGGATTGAAATTAGTGTGAAGGCTTATACGGAGGACAAAATATGGTATAATTTAGGACAAATATTGCTCTCATCATTCCCCCTAACTTAGCTTATTGCACATCCTCGTGCAATCATTATGGTCATGAAGTCTTTATTTTTAACTAAAAGCACTTTAGGTTTATGGATTTTGGCTTTGTCTCCACCTTGAACCATGATAAGTCATTTTTATTTATTGATTTTTTTAAAAAAAATTTTAACATCATGGGTCAAAGGGTTACATATAGGAGAAATTTATCTTAATTTGCATAAGAGGAGTTTAAATGGGCAAAATAGGAGAGATGAAAGACAAAACAAAGGCTATTATATAATGGATATTATGGATAGTAGAATGGGATTATTAAGGGTGATAGATGGAAGATAAAAGGATGACAATCCTCCCCCCAACTGAATGGTTGACCGTCCACGAAAAACAAAGAGAGGATAGGGTGTTGCATAATGATACAAATCTAATAAGCAATACAAATAAAGTTAAAAGATAAAATAAGGAAAAATAAAATCGATTGTTTTTACCAACATGCATGTGCAGAGAGACCAAGGCTGGAATAAAGAGTAACATAGAAACTATAGCCACCAAAATGGAGGAATCAGCAATAGGGAATGAGGAAGCATCAAAATTGCAATGCCATAAAAGACCACAATCTGACTGAAGGCATCGAAGAGAGGACTACTGGAAGGAACCATAAAATTAGAAGAGTGACTGCAATTGAAGGGGCTTCCATCAACAACTGAACTCTTATAGATCATATAAGAAGTAGCACATTCCACTAAAAACACCTCAACTGATCATGCACCATGTACTAGGGGTGATCAAAGATTTGAGGATCACACTAAAGAGTAGTAGAGCTATAGGAGTGAGCGACAGGAGGTGCGAAAAAGGAAAGAAGCACTAAAACCAATAAGTGTTCCTGAAAAGAATGATTAGCAGAAAAACCAAGAACAAAATTTATTGCATTTTTCATTTTTTTAATAATTGCATAAAATGACCAAAGAAATGAAATCCTGACATGGATGATGAAAAATGATACCATCCAAAGCTCAATTTTTATCCACGACCTCACAAAAGGCACTATTGAAACTTGATTGCATAATGAACTTGAAATGATCACCAAAAATAACCTTATTAGAACTGGAACCACAAACCACTGCACTTGAAACATTTTTGATCTATGTATCTCTTCACCATTGAATCTAAAATCTGCTTGGAGAACTTGTGAACATACTAGCACACTTGGATGAAAGAACTACTCACAAGGATGATGATTCTCATATTTATCTATGCTGATTGAATAAGAATACATCTCTTGAAGATATGAAACCCTATTCTTGTGAAGCTTGTGAAATATCCATTGTAGGAAAATGTAAAGTTGCGAGTAACACACCTTCATTACCTAATACATGAGTATGGAGTGAAAACCAATAGTAATCACCAATGTGTCCATTGAACTCCAAAGAGACACAACTCAAGGAAGGATTGTAGTAGCTGGCACTATATTCAAAGTATTTTCAAAAGTGTTCTTGAATATTCATGAATCTCATAGACCATGCTGCATATTTTTCTCCAAGTGATAAATCACCAAAGACAAGAAATCTCATCTAAAGGTGTTGAATACCCTCTACCAAAATCTACATGTGATCTTGAATAGTGAAGCTCCAGTGAAATGGATATACACCATATAGCTAGCAAGCCCACACAATGTGAACAAAGCCAACATAGTGTGTTATGCAATGCTTGTGTAACGAAGCATCATCAATTGGTATTGATTCTAAGATTATCACACCACAACAAGGGACCTATAACCATACTCTTGAAACCAAGCATATCAAGTATAGTAAATAAATATCATCCATTCAATAACTCTATCATTAAGTAGGTTATTTAGTATTAAAAATTATAGATAGAGTTATTACTATGAATAGAAACTTGATAGAATGGATAAATACAAATAAAGTCTTGTGTTCATTTAATAGTAATGCTAATTAACACAAGAACACATACCTTGAATTGTGGAGATGTCACATGTGGAGGTTTATTAAAAGGACCAATGTGACTACCAGTGAAGCTTAATTGAAATCATCCAAGAACCACAAGATTGGAGGAATTCCCCCCAACTTAACTTCTTGCTACAAGGCCATGAGATCATTAAGATAACCAAATAAATTAGGTAACCCAAAGAGAGTAACACATCTTTAGAACTTTGTGAGTCTTTTTGAATGATAGATAAATCAAATAATTCAATGGATGTACTCCCAAATTAATTTTAGGTCATAAAAGCATAGGGAATTTGAATTATCAAAGGAATCAAGAAATGGATTTAGTACTTGTTATTAATTAATGATCATTGTAA
Organism: Cupressus sempervirens; assembly: GCA_028749045.1. Lineage (NCBI taxonomy): Eukaryota > Viridiplantae > Streptophyta > Pinopsida > Cupressales > Cupressaceae > Cupressus > Cupressus sempervirens. Next base: position 156,380,052 of record CM053783.1, read on the forward strand.
GATACAAGAACCGAGAATGAAGAATATGTGGATATTAATACCTTGATCCTTGTTTAAAAAAATCATCCATAGTTTATTTGGTCATCTTAGGACAATGAAAAGAATCAACAATAAGGAATAATGATCATCCAGTTTTAACATTTTGGCCATTAATGCATAGAATCATGTATGACTGTGCTTAATCAATTATTGGTCCCAAATCAACAAGTATATGAGGGATGCACATTTTAACCATAGGCCTCTGAATATCAATATGTATAAGTACAAGAGTGATTAAATATAGATATTGGAGGATTTGGTAGCATATTTGTGAAATGTGGAACATATATGGTTTAATATTTCTTATTGAATGATTAACATTAACACACATACTCATGAGTCCATTAATTAAAATTGATGTAGGTTGAAGTATAGGCTCATTTGTTCATATTTGGAATTCACTAAGTGGAAAAGAAGAACAAAGGTGTTTATAATTCAATAACTAATATTGTTCTTCTAATTTAATAAAACTAAAATCCGATTCCTTAAGTGAATCAATATATTCCAATGTTGATTTATAAAATTCAAGCACATCAATAGATGGCAAAGGGATTTGTGAAAGTTCATTAACCACCTTATTATGAAGTGTTGTATGAGGCAATATAGTTGCCTTTGGTGGATATGGTGGAGTGGGTAGAATATGATGTGAATGAGATAATGAATATGATAAGAAGTGTGAAAGAGATAAAGTAGATGGGATTAACGAGGATGGGTGGAATGAAGATGGAAAAGAGGAATATTATGGTTGTTGTGAGTTTTCTTGATTCCATTTATCATGCATATTACCCAAAGAAGTGTGTTTTGAAGAAATGTGTTGGCTTTGTAATGAAATGGAGTGATAATACATGTTACCAACACAATGCATACCTTGATCTTCTTGAGTTGGTGGTTGAGATTGTTCATCCATTATAAGGAATACTTGGTCACTTCCTCCCTTATCTTGATAGGGATCACAAAAAAATTGTACCTCATTCAACACTTGCTCTTGATTGTTCAGGCATATGCATTGGTCATATTTCCTATAGCAAAGAGAACAACAAGTGGTTAAATTAGCATCATCAAAATTACATTGATCTAAGAATTCATCAATGATTTGCTCATGTCCAAACATAGAGAAAGAATTCTTGCATACCTGTGATGGTGGAAGATCAATCTCTTCTAAGATGCATTCATTAGATAGAGAGGGTAAAAGAACATCACCTTTGGTCAACATCATTTCCCTACCAAGTTCTTCATTTATTCTTAAATTTGAAGGTATTAGCCTGGGGGCGGCAGGCACCAGTGGGGTCAAGGAGCAATGCACCTTGTGGGGTCCTGGGGTAGCACCCAAGGTGTGCTCACACATTTTTCCTCTTGCATTCCCTTTAGATTTTGTATTTTTGAAACAATTTTCAACTAAAATTGATATACTTGAACAACATTGAAAAGGCATCATTTTAAACATTTTTCTTCAAAATCTCCTCGTCTTTACCAATAACTCACAACAACATATGATAATATAAAATATAATTAACTTCTAAAGCAACTAATGTATCTAATTTATAAGCCTACTTGTAAACTCTAAAGCAATGCATCTATATGATTTAAGCAATGCAAATTAAGATTAATTACTTAAGCAAGGCTAGCAGTTGCAAAAGCTTTCATCCTAAACCATTGTTCCTAACTCAAATAAGAAAACTACCATGCCTTTGACACCTTTCCCCAGCAACAGTGCCAAAATGATAGGCCAACACTAGGACAAATAATAATAAAGAATTGACGATTTATAATAAAGTTTGGCTGGTCTATACGTGTCAATCCGAGAGCATAAGCTTGTGAAAGGTGTTTGAGCAGTATGCTATCAAGGGGTGCAGCTTCTGATATGAGCAATTATGAATGCATCTACAACACATAAAATTGAATCTATGAAAATCCAAGTAAATCCCAACGACAAGAATTGTCACTTCCTGGTGACAGGAACTTCAGGAATAGAAATAACTTGACAAAACTAATCTATGATAAAATGGCTACAACTCACAAAAAAAATCATTAATTAATTAAATTAAATAAAAATGGATTTATTACACAATCAAGCATGAATATTGAATGTAAATACATACTGTACAATGCTAAACTAATCAACATATAAATAAATACAAACTTAAACACACTCAATTAAATAAAGAATCACCAGGTGACTTCAGAGTGGGCCTACCTCCTTAGCTTCCTGGTTGTGAAGAGACAAATTGATTTACAACTTCTTAACCATGTAGATGAATATAGAATTTATGATTTATAATAAACATAATCTTTGTATAGTTTTTTGCCTTCTATAAAACTTGTGCTCTCCTATGTTCTTTTCAGAACTGTATGTTATCTCATACATCTATCTCTTGCTACTTATATAGATGCAACTTATAATAACTTAGACTAGAAGCCAACGTACAAGAATGTTTACAGGTTGTAGGTAGTTGTAGTAGAGAATAACAATTTTGGATCCTGCCATGTAGAACATTCTCCATCCTATTTTAAACACCAAATAATAATAAATATGTAGCAATGTAACAAAGTTCAATTTCATGCCAAGAATAGGCTATTGTTTTGAGCATTCCAAAAAAACTGTATTATCTGTGATTGCTGATTAACAATTTGAAATGGTTATTGCATAATGGAATTTGGTCCACGTGAGGCATCATATACATTTTCTGGCATTCAATGCACCATGTTGTCTTCCACCGTGAATTACAAATAATATGGTTTGAATAGAATATTTTAGTAGCAACCTAGCTATTCTTAGCCTGCGGTACAAACCTACATATATGCTTGCAAATCTTGAGGTAGAAGTGGAACTATGACATGAATTAATATGGATTAATATTCCATCCATCAATTCTGAGCCATTGGTTTGAAAATGGTTTGGAAGACAATAACAATCAGATTCATTAATTTGATTTACTTTTCTTGACATTTGAAGAGAATGCTTCCTATTATTATTCCACAAAGATGCAGCAAGTATTTTAGTTAATATATGTTCATAATAGGAATAAAACTTATGTAGCTAGAAAATACATTGTCCACTAGTGTTTAATGTCCTCCCCATGTATCTATGTTGAGCTAGTAACAATAGCAAAATATAGAACAAAATTTCCAAACTCGTAATAGAAAAATCACATTTTGAAAATGGCCTCTAACTTTTCCATCATGCATGTTCTAAAGATTCTACTGCTTGGGATTGTAATTGGAGATGTTCTGGACAATACCCATGTCTCAGATTTTTGAAATTCATCTGTATCTATTTGCAAAATGAAATGCAAAACTGCATGTCCTTATCTTTAGTTGCTAATTATTCCGATTAAGTTATTTCAAAGTGGATGGAGATTTGTATTTCTGAAATAGCTACAAGGTAAGTGCACAAAGTTGTGGTGCCAAAAGGGGGGTATAAGTGGACACCTTTTTCCTGAAATTTGCAAATTTTGAACTTCAACAAGAATTTGAAGATAGTTATGCTCAAAATTTTTAGATATGACAAAAACAAAAGTCATAGTCCTTTGAATCTGGTTACTAAACTACTAATTATTTTTCAAAATGGTTTAGTTTTAGGTCCTCAAAAAAGAGGGCCACAAAAAGTGGTACTATTTATTCCAAAAAAACATAACACAGTACAAAGTGTGGCCCCCCTAAAATTTTTAATTTTTTTTTGAAATTCTTTAATTGCTCTGGTCAAAAGTTACTTAACACTATGTAGTTTATCCCAAATTTTTCGGGTAATTTTATAATGTGTTTTTTTAAAAAATGAATTTTTTAACCAGACACATCCCAAAAACATGAAATATCTGTGTGCTCCCCCTAGAAATAATTGAAAACTAATCCAAAATCAAAACATTTTTTTTCCAAAGTGTGTAGAATGGAGTCTAGTTTCGAAAAAACTAAGTTATTACAAAATTCGATGAATGAGCTAAAATCTATAGCCTAATTAGTACGTGGTGGGTTTTGACAAAAAATGAACATACATTCAAAAGAAATTATAGATGAAAGGCTTGAAATAGTTCAAATTTAAAATAAATTATATGGTTAGATAGCTAACAGAGAGACCTATGATGCTATGTAACCTGATCTTATCGATACCCAACCATGAGAAATCTTGAAGGGGAGCACAGAAGAAAAAACAATCATTTTTTGTATGTTTGCTAGAAAACACATCTCAGGCTTGTTCATCAAATCCAAACCTTTGGGTTGGATCTCCAAGGCAAAACCAAGCCTTAGGCTTGGGTTTAACAAAGGTTTAAATAGCGCGTGTGCTCTATAGCATGCACGCACTATAGCATGCATGTGCTATTTAAACCTTAGTTCTAAATAGTGCGTGTGCACTATAGTGCACACACACTATAGTGTGCATGCACTATTAAGATCTAAGTTGAAAAAGAGAACTCCATGGGGGGGGGGGGATAGGGGAATGGCTATGTGTGTGCATGAAAGAGATAGAGAGAAAGTAGGGGATAGGAGAGGGGAGAGAGTATAGGATGGGAGAGAGAAAGTGAGAAAGAGTAGGGCTGGCAAAGAGAGTATAGGATGAGAGAGAGAGAGATTAGGGGTGGCAAAGAGAGTATAGGATGAGAGAGAGAGAGAGTAGGGGTGGAAAAGAGAGGAAGTGTGAGAGAGAGTAGGGGTAGAAAAGAGAGACCGTGGGATGGGGGAAAGAGATTTAAAGTAGGGGGTGGGAGAGAGAGGAAGTGTGAGAGAGAGTACAAGTTGGGAGAGAGAGAGTAGGCAATGGGAGATGGAGTGGGAGTGCATGTGTGTGAAAGAGAGAGAGTATGGATTGGGATAGGGGGAAGACAAAGTAGCTCAAGAGAGAGTAGGGGATGGAAGAGAGAGTAGGCAATGGGAGAGGGAGTGGGAGAGGGAGTGGGAGAGGGGGAGAGAGGGGGGAATAGAAATGTGTGTAAGAGAGAGAGAGAGAGAGAGAGAGAGAGAGAGAGAGAGAGAGAGAGAGAGAGTAGGGCATAGGAGAGAGTGTGAAAAATTAAGAGAGACTAGAGGGTAGCAGAGAGAGAGACAGAGAGAGAGAGAGAGAGAGAGAGAGAGAGAGAGAGAGAGAGGAGAGGGAGAGAGTGAGAGTGAGATAGAGAGTAGGCAGTGGGAGAGGGAGAGAAAGTGAGAGAAAAAGTAGGGGATGGAAGAGGAGAGAGGGGGTATGGGTGTGTATGTGTGTGAAAGAGAGAGAGTCAAGAATGAGAGAGGGGAGAGAGAGAGATAGAGAGAGTAGACAATGGTAGAGGGATAGGAGAGAGAGGGAGTGAGTGTGTGTGTGTGTGTGTGTGTGTGTGTGTGTGTGTGTGTTTGTGTGTGTGTGTGAGAGAGAAAGAGAGAGAGAGAGAGATAGTAGGCGATGGGAGAGGGAGTGGGAGGGAGAGAGAGGTGGAATGGAAGCATTTAAGAGAGATAGAGTAGGGGATGGCAGAGTGTAGGCAGTGGGACAAAGACTGAGAGAGAGAGAGAGAGGGGGGGGGGGGGGGAATGGGAATGTGTATTTATGTAATGTCCCCATTTTAGCAGTTGACCAAGTGTGTGTGCGTTAGCCTTGTTCTACATGGTCCTGAGGGCTAACGAAGGGTTTAATGGGATCTTGGAGTGTTTTGGCCTAGTCATTTCCAGTTTGGGCCAAAATGAAGTTGATTTACTCAATTTCAGGCATACTTACTATTTATAGTAAGTTGGCAAGACACAGTGCAGGTCAATTTTGGTGATTGGATTCGATACTCCTCGGTGAGAGCTTTCCAATGAGCTATCACTCGCATTATTTGGAGTCCGATTGCTAATACATTTTAATGCCTAAAGTTTTATTAAAGTAACGTCTAATTTAATTGTAAAATATTAAAGTGTTACTTTAATATTTATTTTATGGTGATGTGAACCCAAGGGAGACATAAGGGGTATTTTAATATATGTTTTATATTACACATCTTTTATCCCACATTGCCCATATGAGTTGAGTGGACCTGTGGGAATAGAATAAAAGGAAGCATTTGTGACTTCATTAGGCAGGTTGAATATGAGAAAAAATTGGTGTGTGAGTTGCAGCTTTGTTCTTGGCATTTGAGGACGTCTATCCTCTCTTGTAACATTCTAGACGTCATTCCCTTGGGGTTTGGCCTTTGGAATTCTTTGTTATTAGCTTCATTATGAGGCAGTTTAGTTGCATTTTTGGCTACAGGCAGATTTGGTATTTTGCTCATATCTTCTTCACTACTTGTCTGACGCTTATGCCGCTTGGAGGGAATGGTATTATGAAGGTAGTGGATTGATTGAAGGACAAAGTATTGTAGCAGCAAGTTCGTAAGCATAGGCTGGAGTATTATGTCAATACTGCTGAAGTAATTAGTGAGTTGATAAATTTGCTATGTATTTGGTTTTATGAATTCTGAAAATAACATTTTATTAGCAGCAGTTCATTTCCACTTTGCATACTATTGCAGTTTTGTTCTTGTTTATGTTGTATGATATCAATTCCATGCACGAAACATAACAAACAATAAACATTTGATTTTTGGAGTTATAAGGGGTTTAAAACATTAAACGAAGAAATAAGAAGTTGAATGCAAACTGTTTGACATAATTCCTTTCAGCAATTTGGTTTAGTTTTTTGAGACATCCAGGGGTGCCCATTACAGTGGTATCAGAGCTATAAGTCCTGCCATCCTATGGAGGTCTTATAGGGAATTTGGAACAGCCGGATAGAGGGAAAAAGTAAGTGAAAAACACAGGCTAAGCATTTATGTTTGAGCATGCGACAGGGGTCTTATAATTTTTGCGATACCAGAGCAGGACAAAATAGGATTTCAGACTTGCAAAAAAAATAGTCTAGTACATCCGTGCAGGGGGACATTGAATCCAACCATACAGACACAAAGGAGATAGTCTGTGATCAGGACAATAATATGGGTGATCGAGATGACATGAATACAAGATTAGGTAGAGGCATAAATGCTGGTCTAGATGAGGGGAAGGTACTGTTCCGACAGTTACTGGATACATTAGAGCAGGGGCAATGTATGCAGCAGGAGCAGAATAGGCGAATGGACATGATGTTGCAGCTCATGGCTAGACAGATGGGTGTCAATATTAATCCAGGTGATGCCAACAACGGAAACAATAACAATGACGGAAACAATAACAACGGGGGAAACAATAACCATGAAGGCCAAGGCAACAACAATGGTCCTGAGAATAACATTAATGGTAATAATGGACACGACAACAATGGAAATGAGGTTGATAAATTTAGACACGTTACACGTCCAACACGGACTGCGAGCTTGAGACCTCTTCTACCCACTTTCCCACCCAGAGATCCGGTTCAACCAGTAAACGAACTGCAGATTATCGAGTTACAGGATCAGTTCAGGAGGGACTAGGAGGCTAGTGGACCAGAGTTTCAGGCAGATATTTCTCTTAGAGATTATATGGACTTGAGGATGAGACACATGCCTAAAGCAGGAGGGAGGAATCAAAACTTTGAGCTGAGGAAGAAAGTTGGAAAACTTTCTTTACCTTATTATGATGCTTCAGGGAAGATGACTACACGAGCTTGGGTGTAGAAGGTAGATACATACTTGCAGCTAAATCCTATGTCTGAGGAGGAGGCTATCAAGTATGCAGCTATGCACTTGGATGGCGTTGCACATGAATGGTGGCATCATGGCATGGTGACTTTGGGGCATAATCAGATTACATCTTATGAGGAATTCATCGAAACATTGATTGGGAGATTTGAAACTAAGGATCCCGAGTTACATTTCAAGGAGCTAGCACAGTTAAAACAGTTAGGTTCTGTGGATGCTTACATTGCCGAGTTTCAACGCTTGTCTGTACTTGTTACTGATATCTCTCCTAGGAGATTGGTGGTGTTATTTTGTGATGGTCTTGCTGATCCATTACGAGGTTGGGTGAAGGGACATGATCCACTCATGTTAGCTGAAGCAACTAAAAAGGCATGAGATTTAGCCCCTTTGGTATACAAAATAAAAAACCATTCAACAGATTCTTCCTACCGCAAGGACAAAGACAAAAAATTGTTTCAGAAAGAGTATAGAAAACCCAAAGAAGGATCAAAAGGACTAGACAATGAAACCTTGAATGAACTTCGAAAGAAGAAGTTGTGCTTCCATTGTAGAGAGCCTTGGGACTTATCTCATAAATGTTCTCTCAAGGCTAAGGAAAATCAAATGGAGTATTTTTCAGCAGAAGAGTCAGAGTCAGAAGGGGAGGATCAACACTCCAATTCAAATGAGGGTAACACTATAGAGGAGAGCAACATTCCTAAGGATGATAGATCATTGGCACGCTTGACAGGGGCCCAAAAGGCAATCACATTTAAGGTCAGGGGTACTATCCAGGGGCAGAAAGTGATATCTCTTATTGACACTGGGGCTACACATAACTTCATAGATGCACAGTTAGTAGCCAGGAGAGGGTTATAGACAGAGGAGCATGATGGGTTTAGAGTCATGGTGGCTAATGGTGATAAGTTATTATGCACTCGGAAGATATCTAATCTTTGCATCAAGTTTGGAGATGGCTACGAGTTGGAGGATGAGTTCTATGTTGTGGACATGGGAGATTATGATGTCATCCTCGACATGACATGGATGGCTTCACTAGTTGAGTTCACACTCAATCTAGCAAAATTGGAGATGAGATTCCAGCATGAGGGTAGAACTGTGGTACTTAGAGGGCTTTCAGATGGAGGTTGCAGAGTAGTGTCCTTGAGGAGAATGCAGAGACTTTTTCGTCATGATGACATAGAGTGGGCAGCAGAGTCCCACATTATGCCAACTTCACCAGAGCCACAAGAAAAGAGTCATCCACTAGATGTCCAAAAGATACTTGATAGACACGCTAAAGTATTTAGCAATATTCCTCATGGGATTCCTCCTGACAGAGGGATGGAACATGTTATTGAGCTCGAGGAGGGAGCCAAACCAATTATGATTACTCCCTATCGTCATCCTAAGAAACATAAGGATGAGATAGAGAAGGCAATTAAGGATTTGTTGGAGATGGGGCATATTAGGCCCAGTAAGAGCCCCTTTGCTTTAGCAGTAGTATTGCTAATGAAGAAGGATGGGACGATGCGCATGTGCATCGATTACAGGGCACTGAATAAGAAAACAATTAAAAACAGGTATCCCATTCCTAGGATTGATGAGTTGATTGATGAGTTGCATGGGGCATGCTTCTTCACCAAAATTGATTTGTGATCCGGATACCATCAGATCAGGATGAGAGCAAAGGACATTGAGAAAACAACCTTCCAATGTCACTATGGCCACTTTGAGTTCATGGTTATGCCATTTGGTCTAACCAATGCACCTGCTACATTTCAAAGTTGTATGAACCAGGTATTCAGGAAGCAGCTGAGGAGATTTGTCTTGATCTTCTTTGATGACATCTTGGTCTTTAGTAAGACCTGGGAGGAGCACTTACATCATCTAGAGGAGGTGTTATCTATTCTGGAAAGAGAGTTATTGTATGCCAAGGAATCTAAATGTGAGTTTGGCATGACTGAGCTCCTTTACCTGGGGCATATCATTAAATCAGATGGCGTTAGGGTTGATCCTAAAAAGATTAGAGCTATTGTAGAGTGGCCTACTCCCACAAACCTTACATAGCTTAAGGGATTCTTTGGTTTATGTGGTTTTTATAGGAGGTTTGTTAAGGGATTCTTACAGATTGCTACACCCTTGATAGATCTTACCAGGAAAGGAGCCTTCGTGTGGACAGGGGCAGCACAGAGGTGTTTTGAGCATTTCAAGCAGGTAATGTCTTCATGTCTAGTTCTAGCTCTACTAGATTTTAGGAAGCCTTTTGAGCTTCATTGTGATGTATCAGGTGATGGGATTGGAGCAGTATTGATGCAGGAGAAGCATCCCATTGCATTCAAGAGTAGGAAGCTCCGAGGAGTTGAGAAAAGTTATTCTATCTATGACTGGGAGATGTTGGCCATAATGCATGCATTGGCCAAATTTCGATCATATTTGGTAGGTGGACGTTTTGTGATCAAGACTGATCACAACAGTATTAAATACTTCATGAGCCAACGTGATCTTAATGACCGACAACAAAACTGGGTGACTAAATTGCAGGCTTATGACTTTGACATAGAGTTTGTCAAAGGTAAGAAAAATGTGGTGGTTGATGCCTTATCTCGGAGACCTCACTTATGTGCTCTGGCAGAGATTTTAGGAGATTGGAGAGATCGGATTATAGTAGAGTATGTCAGAGATGCTTGGGCTTCTGGATTGATTTCAGGTACCATACAGGATGATCGCTATGAGGTGATAGATGGATTGATCAGAGTTCAGGATAGGGTTTATTTGATTCCGTCATCACATTTGAGAAAGGTGATACTGAAGGCATTTCATGATGCACCCACAGCTGGACATCCGGGGGTCTTCAAGACCTACAGGCAGATCTGAGAGCGGTTTTCATGGAAAGGGCTCAAGGATGATGTTCAGAGGTATGTCAGGAAGTGTGTGGTTTGTCAATAGAATAAGGGAGAGCACACATTTCCTGCAGGTTTATTACAGCCCTTGCCCATTCCTGATAGGAAATGGGAAAGTATTTCGATGGACTTCATCACTGGTTTACCACGAGTGCAGGGAAGGGATTGCATCTATGTGGTGGTGGACTGCTTAACGAAGTTTTCTCACTTCTTTGCTATTCCGTCCACTTACACAGCAGCACAGGTGGCAAATCTTTTCTTTAAAGAGATATTCAGGTTACATGGGCTACCTAGATTCATTGTCAGTGACCGGGATAGTAAGTTTATGAGTGTTTTTTGGCAAGAGTTGTTTAGGTTGTGTGGTACAGATCTTACACCTAGCACTAGTTATCATCCGTAAACAGATGGGCAAACAGAGATTGTGAATAAATGGGCAGAAGGATATTTGAGGAACTATGTAACTACACAACAAAAGGCTTGGATTAGATGGTTGCATATAGGAGAGTATTGTTATAACACCACTTATCATATGTCCATCAAGATGACTCCTTTCATGGCACTCTATGGTTATGAAGCACCTAGCTTCATGGATTTAGTTTTGGGGGATAGTAGAGTGCCCAAAGCCAAAAACTTATTATAGGATAGTCAGGACATCCTAAAAGTGCTCAAAGAGAATATACAATAGGCCCAGAATCAATAGAAATTGTATGCTGATCAGCACCGAATAGAGCGCAGCTTCGAGGTAGGGGATATGGTTTACTTAAGGCTACAACCATATAGACAGTCATCGCTCAAGAAGAGCAGAGCTGAAAAGTTGAAACCTAGATTTTATGGTCCCTCTAGGGTGATTTGCAAAGTGGGCAAAGTCACCTATGAGCTTGAGCTTCCAGAAGGCAATCGAGTGCACAATGTGTTTCATGTGTCTAGGCTTAAGAAAGCCATTGGTTAGAGTGTAGTGCCTTCTGTAGATTTACCCCCTTCGGATGAGGAGGGGAAGCTTGTGTTAGTACCTGAGGCTATTCTAGATACCAGAGAGAGGAAGCTTAGAAACAGGATAGTGAAGGAGTATTTGGTCAGATGGAACGACCTGCCGGAGGAAGATTCTACATGGGAGAGTGAGCAGGTTATTCAGCAGGCTGGATTGAGATTGCTTGAGGATAAGCAATTTCAAGGGGGGCGAACTGTAATGTCCCCATTTTAGCAGTTGACCAAGTGTGTGTGTGTTAGCCTTGTTCTAGATGGTCCCGAGGGCTAACGAAGGGTTTAATGGGATCTTGGAGTGTTTTGGCCTAGTCATTTCCAGTTTGGGCCAAAATGAAGTTGATTTACTCAGTTTCAGGCATACTTACTATTTTTAGTAAGTCGGAAGGACACATTGCAGGTCAATTTTGGTGATTGGATTTGATACTCCTCGGTGAGAGCTTTCCGATGAGCTATCACTCGCATTATTCGGAGTCCTATTGCTAATACATTTTAATGCCTGAAGTTTTATTAAAGTAACGTATAATTTAATTGTAAAATATTAAAGTGTTACTTTAATATTTATTTTATGGTGATGTGTACCCAAGGGAGACATAAGGGGTATTTTAATATATGTTTTATATTACACATCTTTTATCCCACATTGCCCATATGAGTTGAGCGGACCCGTGGGAATAGAATAAAAGGAAGCATTTGTGGCTTCATTAGGCAGGTTGAATATGAGAAGAAATTGGTGTGTGAGTTGGAGCTTTGTTCTTGGCATTTGAGGATGTCTATCCTCTCTTGTAACATTCTAGATGTCATTCCCTTGGGGTTTGGCCTTTGGAATTCTTTGTTATTAGCTTCATTATCAGGCAGTTTAGTTGCATTTTTGGCTACAGGCAAATTTGGTATTTTGCTCATATCTTCTTCACTACTTGTCCGACGCTTATGCCACTTGGAGGGAATGGTATTATGAAGGTAGTGGACTGATTGAAGGACAAAGTATTGTAGCAGCAAGTTCATAAGCATAGGCTGGAGTATTATGTCAATACTGCTGAAGTAATTAGTGAGTTGATAAATCTGCTATGTATTTGGTTTTATGAATTCTGAAAATAACATTTTATTAGCAGTAGTTCATTTCCACTTTGCATACTATTGTAGTTTCATTCTTATTTATGTTGTATGATACCAATTCCATGCACGAAACATAAAAAACAATAAATGTTTGATTTTTGGAGTTATAAGGGGTTTAAAACATTAAACGAAGAAATAAGAAGTTGAATGCAAACTGTTTGACATAATTCCTTTCAGCAATTTGGTTTAGTTTTTTGAGACATCCAGGGGTGCCCATTACAATTTATTTATAAGAGAGATAGAGTAAAGGATGGGAGAGAGTGTGAGAGTTTGAGAGAAAGTAGTAGGGGATGGGAGAGAGAGTGAGAGTAATGGATGAGAGAGAGAGAGAGAGGGAGAGTAGAGAGGAAGAAAGAGAACTTGAGAGAGATAGATAGTAGGCAGTAGGAGAGGGAGAGGGAGAGGGAGAGATATAGGGGGGATGGGAGTGTGTGTGAGAGATGTAGAGAGTAGGGGATGGGAGAGAAGAAGAGGAGTGGGGGAATAAGAGTGTGTGTATCTATGAAAGTGAGAGAGTAGGGGATGGGAGAGAGTGTGAAAGTGTGAAAGTAGGGGGTGGTAGAGAGAGAGTACAATGATGGGGGAGAGAAACTAGGCAGTAGGGGAGGAAAAGAGAGAGGGGGGATGGGAGTGTGTGTGTAAGAGAGATAGACCAGGGGATAGGAGAGAGTGTGAGAGTGTGAGAGTAGGGGGGGTAGAGAGAGAGTATGATGATGGGGGAGAGAAAGTAGGCGGTGGGAGAGGGAAAGAGAGAGGGGGGATGGGGGTGTATGTGTAAGAGAGATAGAGTAGGGGATGGGAGAGAGTGAGAGTGTGAGAGAGTAGGGGATGGGAGAGGAGAGAGAGAGTAGGGGATGGGGGAGAGTGTGAGAGTGTGAAAGAGTAGGGGATGGGAGATGAGAGAGAGAGTAGGGGATGGGGGAGAGAAAGTAGGCGGTGGGAGAGAGAGTGCAAGAGGCAGAGAGAGAGTAGAGAGGGAGAGAGAGAACTTGAGAGCAAGAGATAGTAGGTAGTAGTAGTGTGAGTGTGAGAGAGAGTAGGGGGTGGTAGAGAGAGTACAATAATGGGGGAGAGAAAGTAGGTGGTGGGAGAGGGAGAGAGAGGGGGAATGGGAATGTGTGTAAGAGAGACAAAGTAAGGGATGGGAGAGAAGAGAGAGAGTAGGGTATGGGGGAGAGAAATTAGGTTGTAGGAGAGGGAGAGGGAGAGAGATAGGGGGGATAAGAGTGTGTGTGAGAGATTTAAAGAGCCAGGGATGGGAGAGGAGAGGGGGTGAGAGAGGTAGAGAGAGTAGGTGGTGGGAGAGGGAGAGTGAGAGAGAGTAAAGGTTGGGAGAAAGTAGGAAGAGAGAGAGGGAGGGGATGGGAGAGAGAGTAGGGAGGATAGAGAGTAGGGAGGATGGGGAGTGATGTGTTTTGAGATAGTGCATACACACTATAGTGCGTATGCGCTTTATAGGGCGTATGCACTATCTCAAATCACTAAAAAAGGTCAAAAACCAACCTTGGGGCCCATTTCATTCATTTTTAACTTTTGGTCTGTTATGCTCTCTGTTATTTTGATAGAAAACATGGGTTTCAACATAGCAACCACTATGTTAACACTTTTGGAAGCTAGAAAACACCAAATTCAATCATTGGATACGTGATTTGAAATTTTTTTGAATATTCTTTTAATAGAAAAGGTTAGTGCAATCCATTTTAAATATTGTTTGTCAATATATAGATACAAATTTGATTATAATTTGATATGTTATGTAATATATAGTGAATTCATTGAAAATTGTATGTTTGAATGAAATGTTATTTCGAAATGGTTAGAAATTTGACAAGTCATTTGATATATATTGTGTATTCGTTCAAATAATTATAATTTTTATATGTAATTGAAGAATTTGTAATTTATACATTTTAAGTAAATTGGATGTTGAATAATTTGACATGTATAAATCATCATCATGCCAAGGAAGAAACCAAAGATTCAAAAAAATGTAGATAGGGAGAGAGATTTGACAATTAAAAGAGATAAAATGAAATTACTACGTGAACAAAGAAAATTGCAAAGCAATGATGAAGAATTGACTTTCAAAGAGGATCAATAACCACCAGTACAAAGAAACAAGGAGGAAGAATTAGAAAGACAAAGAGAACAAATGAGATTGTTATGCTCAAGAAGACAATTGAATTGTGAAGCTACACCATCCTCCAATGTTGGAGTCATATAGTCCACTACACCATCTTCAAATGTTGGAGTCATATCATCCGCTACACCATCTTCCAATGTTGAAGTCATATCATCCTCTCATGTTGAAGAGACACTGATTTATAGATCCGATGATATACACACTCCATCATGTCATGTTGAAAGCATAACATCAACACATCAAGTAGGTGATATTCCATCTTTTACATCTTATTGCCAAGGCACATCATCTTCGGTTCAAGGTACGCAATACACTCAACCTTATATTGATGTTCAAAATGTTGAGAGAATCAAAGAGATTAGAACACCTTCTAGAATTCATTTTAGAAAACCAAAATATTCAATTGATATTGATACTAACATTTTGAAATCAATATTTGACAATATTAGCGAGCGTACTTGTCAAAGAACAGTTAATCATATGTGGAGATTATTTTTTGAAGAATTAAATATTACAAGTCAATGCCAATTATTTGTTGAAATAATGAGGAATTTGAAATTTAGGCCTATCATGAAGATTCTTCGGCTAAGAATGATGGATGTTTCAAATGAAAGAAATATTGTAAAGAATCTACTGAGTGCTTATGAAAAAGTGGGTTCTAAATCATGCACCAAAGATAGTAATATCACAAGATGAGTACTCACATCGACAATAGTAAGTATCCAAATGAAGAAAGCTTGACTCATGAGAAAGACAAGCAAAATATTAAAAATTGGTAGAGGTACCTTAAGGAGAGCCATGCTAAGGCATGAGAGATTAGAAGATCCAACAAAAAAATGAGTTATGGACATTTAGTGGTATACTATCGCGAAAGGATAAAGAATTTAGTGAAGCCTTGAAATCATTGATCGAAGATTTTTGGAAAAATAACACACGTGTTTCTCCTAATCAAAGAGATGTTGTAAGAAGGATGATTGGTAGCCGAAATCGCGAGCCACATGCAAAACATTTTTTGAACTCAACTCAGACACAATTTTTTGCAAAATTTATTGGTATGTATCCTCAAATTTGGATAAGTCAAAGATTTTTTGAGATGGGTAAACCTTTTTATGTGAAAATAAATCACACATGCACAACTTGTTGTTATAGGATACATATTGAATTTTCTAACCATTTTGATGTTTTTAGGCACATATGCATAGTTTTGCATTCTCAGTTTGTTTTGCAGTGACATAAAAGAGCCACCAAGATCTTCAAGGGAATTCATATCCAACATTTTATGTGAAATAGGGGACAGCCAAAAATTTTACAAGACATCATGCTTGGATGCTACATGCTTATTTTGTGGTTCTTTGTAAGTTTTATCAACTTGTCAACATATGGATAGTACACATGAAATTGGAAATGAAATAGTAGATTATGGAAAATTCAAGACAGTGGCATATGCTTTAGGTGATCTACTTATTGAAAAAATTCCATTGTATGAGTTCATGAAGATTTTTTCATGAAAAGATTATTTATGAGTATGCAAGGCATACCCATAGAGCTCAATGGTTGGATTTACAATTCAAGTTGTGCAAGGATATGTTTCCATTGGATACCATTGTTTCAGTTGTAGATTTTGAAGAGAACTACACACTAAAACCGCAAAATGAGGTGCAATAAAAGTATTATACATCTCAATAGGTTTCCATATTTGTTCACAGAACATTCATGCATTCACCTATAAGTACAGAGCATATTAGGAAGATTTTGAGGGAGTACCATTTTTACATCAGCGATGATCGATCACATTCTACGGAGTTTGTACATGGTTGTTTTCAACTATTTTATGGAGATTTGGCTTACAGGGGCATATCGTATCATCAACACATTATTTGGTCAAACAATTGTGCATCTCAATTCAAGAATGCACGGATGTTCTATTGGTTGAGCAGGATGCATAGGTTGTGTAGAATTCAATATATGTGGAATTTCACAGAGGCTAGTCATGGTAAGGGAGAGCACGATGGTGCAGGCACATGCATTAAAAGAGCCTTTGCTCATGAAGAACTAAAGTACAAAGATGGAGCAATATTGATAGATGCAAAATCCATCATCCAATGGTGTAACGCTACAATGGGTCCAGGTAAGGAAGGTGAGAGATGGATTCATGCCCCATAAGCATTGGAAATGGTAGAGATGGATTCATCTATTGACTTTGACCGCTTGCCAGATCTAGTGCAACCTGGTAATATATATATATATATATATCTTTGTAATTTCAATATTTGACTTTATAACTTTTACCCAAGTATTTTCTGAATTAATGACCGCATTTTGTACATTTGTCACTGCAGGCCATGTTTTTGCTATTATTGCATGTGAAGACAATGAAGAAGGGACAGATTATTATTTGTGTCATTGTGTTGAAGCCAAACAAAAATTGGATCACTCGGTTATAGATGGTGAAGGTTTAGAGTACCATGTTGATGTGGTGGTTGTAATAGGCATATGGCTTAGATGATATCCTATGAAAAATCCTAACTTGTGGTTATTCGAGGATTGGAAAACAGAGAGGAAGATTCTTCATTATTCAAAACTTTTTGTCGCATCAAATGTCCACTTGATAAAATATGGTGGAAAACCACATAATAAGATTCTTTGGAAAGTTCACGAGTCAGACCATGAGGCAATAATTGAGACATTAAAATGTCAAGAAAATCTAGTTGGCTCATTAGATTGAATTGGGAGAGAGAGAGAAAGTGATCAATTGGATCCAAATAAAATGTTACAACCTCTTCCCCAAGACTATCACATGACTAAGGTGGAATGTATTGTTATGATGTGTAAGTGATGAGATTTAGTTTTGATTTTTTTAGAATCTAGATACGTTATTTGAATTTATATTAGATTCTTTAATAGGACCCATTTTTTTAATCTTATCTTAGATTTTTTACTGTGCTAATTCTTCATTTGTAGGTCACCAAAGAAGAGGGCTAATAAAGTTGATGCACAAGTGCTCAAGGGTGAGATGCCAAAATCATCTGCGAAATAGTTATTAGTGTTCTTTGTTCAAGTACCATTGTATACTAATCATCTTATGCCTGGAATTGTAGAGGTTAAATTATGTCAATACTAAGGTTTTTAGCATCAATTGGTCATGCTAAGTATAGTAGTTGTATCATGAATCCTTCTGAACCAATATGACTAAGATTCTCGAAAGAAGACTAAACCATATCATCTGTCTACTCCCACTTTATATAAGAGTTTGTCAAACAATGAGAATGAAACATTGATTATTACTCCCCCCTCAATGTAAAATTCTCATTGATTGCATTTTGTAAAGTTTTAAGTCACTATCAACCTCTATATCATTGTATTCTTCTTATCATCAAATTACACAACAATGAGAATATTAACGATGACTTCTTCACATGAATGTGACAATTATAAATGCTACACCTTAATAAATGTTTGGGCTTGGTCTTTACCATTCGAGCTTATAATATAATACATTGGCTTCATTTGTATTTGGAAGTATTTATTATGTTTGTTCCAAAAGTCATTCTTCATTTTCTAATATGAAAATGCAACTATCATGAAAGGCATAGTCTTATAATTTGTAATTTGTATAATGGTATAAAAGCTTGGTTTTGGGTTTGAATCCATACAACCTATGATGAGTGAATAGTCTCATGCAAAACACCCTTCATTTCTTTTTCTATTTAAAACACATTCAACCATAATTACCATCATTACCACTACCAAGGGATGAAGTCTTGTAGGCTTATAGGTAAAATTTTGATTGGTAGTGATCTCCTTAACAAGGTCATCACCAACATTGGTGATCTTGCTATGAGGCGGACTAGTATTAGTGTCCAATGCAATACTCTCCTTCTAGTTGAGAAGCATATTTGAACCATTCTCCTAATTTCTTCCCTCTCCAAATTTTCCATTGCCCTCATGACCCTCCTTCTCATGCATTTATTCTATTTATTCTTCTACCTCCTCCTCCACTTGGCCATTTTGCAACACCATCTAGATGAAACTCTAGCCTTCCTCAAAACCATTATACATGACCTCTCCTTCTTCAAGATATTCTATAAAAAAATTCCTCAACCCTTGAACCTTTCAAAATCCCAATCTCAATGGAAGGCTTCTAGACCAAAGGAACTAGTAAATCCAGTTCTTTAAGAGAAAGAGACAACAAATCCATTTTCCTAATGACTAGATGGAAAATTGGGGAAATCATTTCAATTAGTTGTAAATCGAAAGGAATTATAAGTAAACTATATCAATATAATAAGTAACTTAGTAATTATATGAATATAATTTAATTAATAAAAAAATGAATTTATTACTCTAACATATAGTACATTATTTTGCACACAAAGATGTTGAATTTGATGCTTAAAAGATTTACATACATGTGTAATAAATAATAAGTGTTGTAGCTTTGGGATCAAAACTATAAAATGAAGGATTTCATACTACATTCACAGAGGTACCAAAATATTTTATTTGATATGGAGACAAAAGAAAATATTTTATCCATAGCTTACAAAGTTTAGCACCTTTATGTTGGTTGAATTCTTTGTTGAAATTTGTGACAATGGTTACATGAATTGTTTGAACATATGATTTTATCACATGTTCTAGATGTTTTTACATGTGAATGGTTTTATGCCACTTTAATTTTATGCCTATAAAACACTATATACAATGATGCTTCTTGTTAGCTTCAATAAGACCCTATCTTTCCCAACATGCTAAAACCTCAATAATGATGTTTTTTTTTGTTGATAGTTTGAATACCCATGCTTGTAGAGTTTGATTCTATTAGTTTGATTTTATTAATAGCCCCATGATATATTTTTAAATATTCCACATGTTTGGTTTTATATTCAATCAATCAACATATTTTCCTTTTAATTCTTCCACATTTGGCATATCCATATAACAATGAACTTATGATACTCCCATCAAGAAGTGCATGATTGCATGGTTTTATGGTGGATTTCCCTCTCTTTTTTAAATTCCAATTTTATTCATCTACATGAGTAAGGGAGATCAATTCCATTTCTTTCAATTGTATTTAAAGGTCATTAAAGTTTTTTCAAACAATGTGATTAAATAAATATTATTCAGCATTTGCCTCTATCATCAAGGTTGATTCATTCCTCCAAAATTGAAAGCCAAACTTAAAATGGAAAAGTAAAGCAAGCCTCAACTATATTCTCATTAAACACTATGAATTCAAATATCTTTGACGGGGCATATCTCAAAGCTCGTGCAAGATATTGATGAGGTTCCAATTCCTACAAGGCCATGTTGCAAAGACCTAAAATAATCTTGCTCACTTTTTGGAGATCGCATTCCATTTTCATTCTACAACGCCATCTCGACTGATGCTGAAACTTGCAGTGCTGGCTAGTACAAAGATGCCAACTGCCAAATCTCTTTCATCTTTAATCGTGGGATCAAATTGTCTACTCCATTAGCTCTAGTTGGCTGGGTAAAACCTTTCCCAAACCTTGTCCTATCCCCTTCAGTGCTCGAATGTTCTCAGGCATGCTGAACCAAAATGTCCCTAAGGGTCACTAAATGCCACAGGGCTGCAATCTTTGACGGGGCATATCTTAGAGCTCATGCGAGATATGGATGAGATTCCAATTCCTACAGGACCGTCTTGTAGAGATCTACAATAACCTCTCTCACTTTTTGGAGATCACATTCTATTTTCATTCTACAACACCATCTTAGGTGATGCTGAAACTTGCAGTGTTGGCCAGTACAAAGTTGCCAACTACCAAATCTCTCTCATCTTTCATCGTGGGATCAAACTATCTACTCCATTAGCTCTAGGTAGCCAGGTAAACCCTATCCCCAACCTTTTCTTGTCCCCTTCAATGCTCGAACATTCGTAGGCATGCTAAACCAGAATGTCCCTAAGGGTCACTAAATGCCATAGGGCTGCAATCTTTGATAGGGCACATCTTGGAGCTCGTGCAAAGTATGGATGTGATTCTAGCTCCTACAGAACCATGTTGCAGAGACCTACAATAACCTCTCTCACTTTTTGGAGATCACACACTTTTTTCATTTTACGACACCATCTCGGGTGATGCTGAAACTTGTAGTGTTGGTCAGTACAAAGTTGCCAACTGCCAAATCTCTCTCATATTTCATCATGGGATCAAACTATCTACTCCATTAGCTTTGGGTGGCTAGGTAAACCCTATCCCCAACCTCATCTTGTCCCCTTTAGTGCTCAAACGTTCTCAGGCATGCTGAACCAGTATGTCCCTAAGGGTCACTAAATGCCATAGGGCTGCAACCTTTGATGGGGTATATCTTGGAGTTCGTGCGAGATATGGATGAGATTCCAATTCCTACAAGATCATGTTGTAGAAACCTACAATAACCTTTCTCACTTTTTAGAGATCACGTTCTATTTTAATTCTACAATGCCATCTCAAGTGATGCTAAAACTTGCAGTGTTGGCCAGTACAAAGTTGCCAACTGCCAAATCTCTCTCATCTTTCATCATGGGATCAAACTATCTGCTCCATTAGCTCCAGGTAGCTAGGTAAACCTTATCCCCAATCTCATCCTATCCCATTCAATGCTCGAACGTTATCCGACATGCCGAACCAGAATGTCCCTAAGGGTCACTAAATGCCATAGGGTTGCAATCTTTGATGGGGCGTATCTTGGAGCTTGTAGGTCATCAAACCCATCTTCTTTTCTTTCAAGTTATTCCTTATCCTCTATTTTTGGATATTATTATTTGATGGAAGAGGCACATCCTTCACCATTTGATCATGTTTGTTCCACCCTTACAAAACCTCTTTTCTATTACACTACTCCACCATGTCAATGTTGTCCCTCTTAGCTATGATTTGTATAGCTTTACCTTTTTTTACTTCACTTATATCTCCATAATTATAATAGATCTCTTGGGAATCTATCAACTGCAAAACCTCTTCACTATCTATCTTGCCATGATAGATATGGAAATTAGTTATTGTCTTTCTTCTACCACATTGAAATATCTTCAACCTTATCATCCTTCTTTCTTTAAGATTTAAGTCCCCTCCATCCTCTCCATGAGGATTCTCAAGTGCTTAAGCATCACTTTCTTGTTCTTCATGCACATCCCTCGTAGGAATCCTTTCCAAAGATTCCAAGATTTCCAAGATGGTTGCATTTTACTTGCTTACTTGTCTCACTTCTCTTTACCTTATTGCATCTTAGTCTCTTTGTTTCCTCAACTCTCTATCCATTATTTTAGTAGCTTATATCAGCTCTTGTATCTCCTTCTATATATATATATATATATTTTTGGAGGCATCTTCTCAATATAACAATCTACAACACAAGTAACTAATTTTGCACTCCTCAATAGATCTACTAGATTTGATACCAATGATTTGAGGAGTCAAACTAAATCCCCAAGAATTAATAAACATTCAGCAAATGACTTGTTTCAAGAATAGATTCAAACCATTAAACTAAATACCTACCCTTCTCTACAAGGGTCCCTCCAAATGTTCAAATTGGGTTACCAAACCACATTTCGCAAAATATCCTTCTTATGAGGAGCATTCAATCCTCTAATATTCTATGATATGATATTCCTTTATAACTTTTGTTACAACTCTCCTAGATGGTGAACTATCTCCCATTTACTATATGAACTTTACTTGCCAATTCTCTTATTTCTTTATTATTCTTCCTACCCGAACAATAATTCTTACCTTCCATATTAGGTTTGTAATTTCTCTTAGTAACCATGTTAAAAAAGGGGCTAGTAGTTGACAACTTCTTCTTCATACTATTGACTTCTACCCATTGGCTTTGAGCTTTGTTGGTGCAGGAGCACCTAGGAAATATGCCAAGTTTCCTAAATCATTTTTGGCTTGTAGTGGTCTTGGTCAGGCCACATGAATAAGGGCTATGTTATAAAGCCCCAAGTGTGTGATTTTTGTTTGTAAATAGGTTTTTTTTGTGTTTGAGTTCCCAAGTTGCTTCTATGTTGGCAAAATTGTTTAAATTGCTTGTTAGAGCCTAGAATGGTCAAACATTGACCAAGACCCCAGGAGGATGGGAAAGATGGAAAAAATGTTAAAAGTTTTAATTACATGGAAATAGATTCATTTAACCATGTTTGAGGTCATGGAGCCATTAAATGCACAATAGTGCAAAAGTTGCACTTGGCAACTTTACAAGTTTGCAAAGTTGCTTGACAACATTAACAAAAAGTGCTAAAACTTTATAAGGGGTTCAAGAATCAGTTGGAAACCCATGAAATATATTGGTTCATGTGGGTAAGAGGTATTTAAGACCAATCCAAGTTAGTTTGAGGGTTGGAACATGCTTTTGTACGAATTTTGGCATTGGAATGAAGAGCAAACTAAGCATTTTGATGACAATTTTATGATTTCACCCTTCATCCACACCTTTAATGGATTGATAGGGTTGTTTTTTTCATGTGGTTTTATAGCGTATGGAATTTAGAAGCTTTGGTAAAGATTAGGAATTTTTTTTATCAGTTTCTTTGCTAGTTTGAAAAAAAAATTTAAAGTTGCCAGTTCGCTGGTCTGTATAAATCAATCAGCAAAGAAACCTCTATAACTTGAATTCCAATGGTGGAACAATGATGGCCTTTTGGAATCAAGTAATAGATTGTATAAACAATGTAAATATGTATTTTGGTCTTTTTTTGTAGAGGTTTTTTTTTTTCCCAAGAGGCCCTAGGGGAGTTTGCATACCCGACTAGGCAATGAAATCAGCAAATAAGTGTTTGAAAGGAGCATAGAAATCTAGCCCTAGGCGAGTTTGCATACCCTCATTTCTAGTCCCTTTACCCTAGGTATTTCTAGAAATATTACTTTTCAATGTCTCTAGAATCCCAAAATGGTTCAAACACCTTCACTTTGGTTATATTAGATGACTTCCAATGTAAGATGAAACTCTTGTCTAGAGAAAACACTAAATCCACCTTTGGAGAAATCAATTTTGACCACCCAAACTTGTCTCCCACACATGGGAATGAGGTTTTAAACTCATTTAGCCTCTCAAAACCAAATGAAACCTCCCTTTGGATCCTTTACATGACTTGATTAAGCCCATTTTGGCTTATATTGCCAATGTTGGCAATTTTACAAAATATTGCACTTTTAGTGCCTTTTACATCTTTTAGAGGCTTTGATAGCCTTATTACATTATTTAATACCTTTATAGGTCTTTTCTATCCAATCCTAACCTAGGATCAATCCTGATGTAGATGATAGGGTGATGGACCCAAGTAACAACCCAAAATGAGCAAATTTGTAACAATGTGCCAAGTGACCCTTCTAGTTCCTGATGGGAAAATCCTACAAATATTCAAATCTAAGATGTTTTTAGTATTTAATAGGGTTTTCCTACCCTATCTAGCATGTTCCCATCAACACCTTTCAGTTTCCATGCCCTCCAAGCCAAAATGCATAATTCACCCAAATGTTGTCAATGCAAAAATTGCAAAGTTGCATTAGCAACTTTTGCAACAATTTAGTAAATTTTAGGAAATAACCATAAAACTATCTATATTCCTATATTCCTTTGAGTTTTTACTATTTCTGAACCTTTTCTAAGTCATACAATTGGAATCAAGTGAAAAATGTAAAAATTGCACTTTTTGTGCAAAGTTGAATTGTTGAAAGTTGTAAAAGTTGCTCAAATTTGCAACTTAGTGGAAAAAAAGTCATGGGATTGAGCTGTCTACCTTGTTAGCTCTAGGTGACTAGGTAAAACCCATCCTCAATCTTGTCTTGTCCACTTTAGTGCTCGAATGTTCTCAGGCACTCCGAACCAATGCTAGAGGGCTGTGATCTTTGACGAGGCCTATCTTGGAGCTCGTGTAAGGTATGGATGCGATTCTAGTTCCTATAGGACCGTGTTGTAGAGACCTACAATAACCTCTCTCTCTTTTTGGAGATCACATTCCATTTTCATTTTACAATGCCATCTTGGGTGATGCTAAAACTTGCAGTGTTGGCTAGTACAAAGTTGCCAACTGCCAAATCTCTCTCACCTTTCGTCATGGGATCGAACTGTGTGCTCCATTAGCTCTAGATGGCTAGGTAAACCCTATCCCTAACCTTGTCCTACCCCCTTCAGCACTTGAACATTCTCGAGCACACCAAACCAAAATGTCCCCAAGGGTCACTAAATCCCATAGGGTTGTAATCTTTGATGGGGCATATCTCAGAGCTCGTGCAAGGTATGGATGTGATTCTAGTTCCTACAGGACCATTTTGTAGAGACCTACAATAACCTCTCTCACTTTTTGGAGATCACATTCCATTTTCATTTTACAATGCCATCTCGGGTGATGCTGAAACTTGCAATGTTGGCTAGTACAAAGTTGCCAACTGCCAAATCTCTCTCACCTTTTGTCATGGGATCGAATTGTCTACTCCATTGGCTTCGAGTGGCTAGGTAAACCCTATATTCAACCTTGTCTAGCCCCCTTTAGTACTCAAACATTCTCGAGCACGCTGAACCAAAATGTCCCCAAGGGTCACTAAATCCCATATTGCTGTGATGTTTGACAGGGCATATCTCGGAGCTTGTGTGAGGTATGGATATGATTCTAGTTCCTATAGGACCATGTTACAGAGACCTAAATAACCTCTCTCACTTTTTGGAGATCACATTCCATTTTCATTTTACAATGCCATCTCAGGTGATGTTGAAACTTGTAGTGTTGGCTAGTACAAAGTTGCCAACTACCAAATCTCCCTCACCTTTCATCGTGGGATTGAACTATCTACTTTGTTAGCTCCAAGTGGCTAGGTAAACCCTATCTTCAACCTCTTCCTACCCCCTTTAGTGCTCAAACATTCTTGGGCATGCCAAACCAAAAATGTCCCCAAGGGTCACTAAATCCCATATGGTTGTGATCTTTGACGGGGCATATCTTAGAGCTCGTGTGAGGTATGGATGCAATTCTAGTTCCTATAGGACCATTTTGCAAAGACCTACAATAACCTCTCTCTCTTTTTGGAGATCACAATTTGTTTTCATTTTACAATGCCATCTCGAGTGATGCTAAACCTTGTAGTGTTGGCTAGTACAAAGTTGCCAACTGCCAAATCTCTCTCACCTTTCATTTTGGGATCAAACTATCTACTCCATTAGCTCTGGGTGGCTGGGTAAACCCTATCCTCAACCTCATCCTACCCCCTTCAGCGCTCAAACATTCTCGGGCATGCCGAACCAAAATGTCCCCAAGCGTCACTAAATCCCATAGGGCTGCGATCTTTGATGGGGTATATCTCAGAGCTCGTGCAAGGTATGGATGCGATTCTAGTTCCTACAAGATTGTGTTGTAGAGACCTACATTAAACTCTCTTTCTTTTTGGAGATCACATTCTGTTTTCATTTTACAATGCCATCTTGGGTGATGCTGAAACTTGTAGTGTTGGCTAGTACAAAGTTACCAACTACCAAATCTCTCTCACCTTTCATCGTGGGATCAAACTGTCTGCTCTGTTAGCTCTGGGTGGCTGGGTAAACCCTATCCTCAATCTCATCCTGTCCCCTTCAGTTCTCGAACATTCTCAGGCATGCCCGACCAAAATGTTCCCAAGGGTCACTAAATCCCATAGTGCTGCAATCTTTGACGGGGCTTGTCTCGGAGCTCGTGTGAGTTATGGATGTGATTCTAGTTCCTACAAGACTATATTGCGGAGACCTACAATAACCTCTCTAACTTTTTGGAGATCACATTCTATTTTCATTTTACAATGCCATCTCGGGTGATGTTGAAACTTGTAGTGTTGGCTAGTACAAAGTTGCCAACTGCCAAATCTCTCTCACCTTTCATCGTGGGATCAAACCGTCTTCTTTGTTAGCTCTAGGTGGCTAGGTAAACCCTATCCTCAACCTCATCCTATCTCCTTCAGCAGTCGAACATTCTCGAGCATGCCAAACCAATATGTCCACAAGGGTCACTAAATCCCATAGGGCTACGATCTTTGACGGGGCATATCTCGGAGCTCATATGAGGTATGGATGCAATTCTAGCTCCTACAGGACCATGTTGTAGAGACCTACAATAACCTCTTTCTTTTTGGAGATCACTTTTAGTTTTCATTTTATAATGCCATCTCAGGTGATGCTAAAACTTGCAATGTTGGCTAGTACAAAGTTGCCAACTGCCAAATCTCTCTCACCTTTCATCGTGGGATCAAACTATCTACTTCGTTAGCTCTAGGTAGCTGGGTAAACCCTATCTAAGCTTTATGTGAAGTTGATATATTCTAGATTCCTTGACAAAAGGAGTAGACAACATTGGTTGAGTAGTGACAAGAAATCCAAGTGCCTAAACCACATATGCCTAAACTTAAAAAATGGTTTACTACCACTAGGATTCCCCTTAGATTCAATACATAGAGAAATGGAAAAATGATTTGAAGCAACCAAAGTGAGGATTTCTAAATTAATATTAATATTTGAAAGGAATCAATCATGAGAAATAAGAAACATATCGAGTCTCTAGTAATTTTGTGAAATTCTTGTCCCTTATTGGTCCATATAAATGCCCCTTTAGAAGGAGGGATATCAATGAGGGTGTTATTATTCAAAAAATTAGAAAATTTATCATTTTATGAAGAGGGGGAATAAACCTTCAATTTTCTCATCCCGAGATAGAATGCCATTGAAATCCTCAAGCACAATAAATTTATCATCTTGAATGTTGGAAATAGCCTAAGAATAGGAATCCAAAAGTTCTGTCTTATCATCACATGTAGAAGTAGGGCCATATATATTAAGAACTGTGAATAACATACCAAAATTAGTAACAACTACTTGCCACTAGTTAGGAAAAGATTCAATATATAGCAGTGCAAGATTTATAGTTTCAAAGAATGCATGAACCACCCGAAGCACCAGTAACATGAACATGAAATGATTTCCACTTAGTCAACTTTACAATTATAGAAGAATATGATTATTGAGACAATTTTGTTTTTTGAAGCAAAATTACATCAGCACCACCCACATCAAGTTAGATTAGAGAGCACATCTTTTGTCTAACACTTCACAAAAGGTCCCTCATTCTTCTAAGGAGTGCCTTTTGCACTCCTTTTCCTTTTGCTATCTATCAAATTTTTTTCCAGAGTAGCTTGAATACCAAAGTCAATTTTCTCCTTAATCTTTTAAGCATTAGGTTTACTTTGTTGTCTCTTACAAGTAAACACTTGAATTGAATCAAACATGGGAGTTTGATGTGGAGAATAGCTTTGCAAAGGATCAAAATTCTTCTTAGAGTCCTTATTTGCAAAATATGACTTACTAATAGGTACCTTATGCACAACCAAGTTAGAATTAGTTAAATCCTTATAGAAATTATCAACTATTATAGGACTATAATGAATAAAAGGAAACATTATTAGGGTTACATGGATTAGTAACTATCACTATTCCCTTAAATAATAATGAACACTATTGTATACACAGCCAAAACTAAACAAAATTGTTGTTTCAAATGTTGTTATAGGGACACTAGCTAAATAGCCTAATATTTGCACAACAAAAAGTGGGTAAAGTAAGACAAACCTTTAATTGATGAGAAAAATAAGAAATCTAAGGAGGAGATGGCTTTAGTGCAACCAATTATATCACCAATTACAAGATCAATCACATTACAAGACAAGAAAAAGATGAAAAAGAGTAGAAGAGATAAAGTAATATTAGATGAAGCTGTCATACTTTCAATCTATGATCATAAAAAATTGGATTCTGATGCTATGATAAATTATGGAGAATTTTGAAGGGGAAAGATGCAAAAGAGAAAGATAGAAAGTGAAGTACAAACAAGTATTATAAGATGTGAAGGACATCTTATTGCAAATTGTTCTAGATGCACCAGCTAATGACAAACCTCCAATGATTGATCCATTAAGTTTACTTGTAAAATAGGTAAATGCACCTGATGTTGATGTTAATGAAAATTTGATACAATTAGAAGAGAAAAGAATAGAGAAGAAGATTGTAGAGAAACTAAATGAGTCCATTACTGCTCAACAAGTTGAACTTGGTGGTAGTACAACTGAGCTAGAAAATATTCTTAAGGAGATAATCCACCTACTCCAATGGTTATGTGATGTACTACATTTGACACAATATATTTTAAAGAAAGTTGAAAAATATTGATGAGGATTTAAAGAATAGTGTTTTTAAGTTAATTGAGATACCTTAGTTAATCTAGGTTGATTTAATTAAAGACATGGACAAGATGAGAAAACAAAGTCTTGAATTTCAAGCACTCTTGATACCTTACTTGGAACTCATACAAAAGAATGTTAATAAGGTTAGATAACTTATTCTTACTACTAAAATTTATATTATTTAACATGTGATTGAACTTTGAATGGAGATATATCCACAACACTTGGAATTGGATGGCCACTTGGTAAATAATAAGTCTATCTCTCTAATATTTTTAGACCACTATTTTGTTGGATAGAGTAATTTCAAACTACTAATTTCTTTAATGGAGTTCCTAATAAATCTCAAGGTTCTCATTTAGGTGACCAATTGCCAAGAGGTCCATGAATATTGCTTAATAAAGTCTATTGCCAATCAATATTGTATCAAAAATTCAAACTAATTAGGTATTGAATTAAACTTGATAAACAAATGATAGAGAAGGAAAACATTAAAAATGAACAAGATCATAAATCATATGACGATGACATATTGTAAATGCTTAACTTATGCTTAAAAAATGATAAAGTTTATTGTTAATCAATATTTTATCAAATTTTTCAATAGATTAGATATTGAATTTAATTTCATACATGCACATATCTAATTTAATGTCATACATGAACATATCTAATTTAATGTCATACATGAATAAACATGAACAAACATATCATATCATATGTCGTATATGAACAAACATATCATATATTAACCAATAATGTCATAAGTTGAATAATTTCATACATCAAATAAATGTTATACATCAAATATAGAATGTCATATACATCAAATGTGTATCGAATATGTCCATTGATGCCTATATATATACATGTCTAGATCAACTACATATTTTCCTTCCCACGAGGGGAAGGAAACAAGTCTCTCGACGTCCTTTGCCATCATGTGGAGGGAGATAGTGGAGATGATGGGGCCCTCCTAACATACTCACTTGACCTCTTGTTGAGGCTCTTCTCCAGCTCCAACTGATACAAAGAAAGTGGATATGAATCAATATTTATTATATGTTGAAATCAAATATATGTACACACAAAATCAATTATTTTGTTACCACCAACAAATAGTCACTCTATAAGTTCACCTCAAATGCTCATGGACAGTCAAGCGTGACGAGACCCTAAAAAAATTCAATAAATATAATCACTTATAAATACACATATCACCAACAAAAATATTGTACCCAAGTAAATATCACCAAAGTCATCTTATACCCACCAATTCCAACCCAAGTTTTGATTGTGGGTCCAAGATATTTAGAGCGTGTAAAATTTGATCTAACAACTTATTTTTGGGTTTAGAGAGAAAATAGATTGCATAAATGGTAATATAAGGTCCAGTAAATGAAAGGAATTATTTGATTGAAGTTGAAATAGAGAAGCACACTTATAGATAAGGGTAACTTGAGTTTTTAAAGAAAATGAATCAATATAGGACTTAAATAATAATTTGAAGGTCTAATGAGTGTTTAAAGGAGACTGTGAAATCAATGTAGGAACCCATAATGTATATTAAAATGGGGCTAAAAATAATACCAAATAAGTGTTCTTACTTTTTCAAATGATACATGTAGTCCCCACTTTATTGGAAGCATGTGTCCACCTCATGCACACAATAAAGTAGAAGAAAAAAAGAGAAAGAGGTAAAGATTTTGGGAAAACTACAAGGAGATTAAATATCACCAAGCTGAAGGACAAAAGCACCCAAACCAAGAATATTAACTATTACATTCATTTGCAAGGATACATAAAAGAACAACAAAATTCTAAAGCTTACCAAGATTCCAAGTCAACTAGTTGAAGAGACCTCACTCAAGAAAATGTCTCAATCTCAAGCATCATGTTGTAAAAGCTATAGCAAAAGTTCAAGTGGTCACTTGAGAAAAGAAAGAGAAAAAATAAAAGATAAGAAAATACTCAATGATTTATCCCACTAGCATAGCTATAAGAGTATGAAAAGAAGAGAGAAGGGCCATGAATCCAAAAGTCTAGTAAGTTATCTTATCCAAGTTTATTTTGCATGAGAGGAGGAGGAGGACGAGAATGAAAGAATGTAGAATTTTGTTATGCTAGTTCCATTCATCCCAAAGAAATATTTTAGGAGATTCGATGGTGTTGATTCCAAAAACTATGCTTTCTTTGAATCATAAGGATATGCCTAGTTCTATTATCAAGTTCAACATTTGACTTTGGCCTATGAATAATATTAATTTAAATCACAAATTCTCCTGCACTTATGACTCTACTAGACCAAGGTGAGTATATCTAATCACCAATTATATCTTTAAACTTTACTATTATTTATAGAAAACATATAACTTCCATCTTGTAGGTCCTACTCCTAGTTGCAATCAACTTGGAATACAACTAATCTTCTATTCCTATCTTTACTTTTAATTTCATTATCTCCTACTCTTAGTCCTCATACCTTTATTTGATTTTCTTACTTCTTCTCTGCTTCTAACTTCAATATGTGCTCCTAGTTCTTCTTTATCTAATTCTTTCACTGCCACTTCTACCTTCACTCCTAGTTTTTTGAATTAAAAGTAGCCAAAACTAGGGGACTGACCCTTTAACAACAAACTAACCTACTATTAGCAGATAACCATTAAAAAAAACTACCCCTTACCAATTAGTAAAACAAAAACAAGGTTTTGATCCATAATTAAAAGAGTATTAGTAGGCCTAACATACATACTGCTTATGTAAAAACCATAAAAGCTATAGTAATATATAAACAAAGGTTAACATTAGAAATTTTGAGATTAACTATTATAAACAACAACTAAAATGAAGAAAATTCTTTCATACATTTGTCAGTGGTTGTGAGCTAGCCATAGCTGTGGCCACTCCACTATCAATAGACTATTGCAGATGAGGAGGTGTGTCCGACATCATGAGCTGCATGGCATACAATACATGTTACATCTAACATGAAACATAAAATAAATATAATCAAATTAATTAAATTAACATGAAACAACTGTACCTATGTGAAGCTCGTATGATGTCTATGCTCTGAGTCTGTGGTAAAGGTTGAGGGTCCTGTGGAGAACTGATGCACATGCATAATTTTTTTTTTTCCAATCCTTAATATGATTAAATAATAAATATATGTATTAATAAAAATGATTAAATCGATACATACCTTAGGACTTGTGGAAGGGACATAAAAGGGCCTGGAGGATCGCTACTAGGCCCAGCAACACTCTAACCTTGAATTTTGAACAATGTCAATAGATGTTAATTAATTAATCATTCACTATACATATGAAATGTTATCAAATTAGTAAATTATAATTGTAATTTACCTATGTGTCAATGCCAAATGTGTTGTTCAAAAACTGATCGATCACAAGCCCATCATCTGCACCATCTCTAGCATGAGTGCTAAATGTGCATAGGGATCTGCATGAAGTGCACATGTGACCACGATGCACAAAAGGCTCCCCCTCAACTAATGGGCTCATGGAATGGATGAGGGTCTATGTCAAAGCATTAATGGCCCCTAGAGTGCTGGCCTCTACATTTTCCTACACAACTGAAGGAATAGTCACATGCTCACACTGTGGCTTGACCACAAGTGCCCTAACTACATTAGGGTCATGACGTGCCCCTGGCCTCTCAAATGATGACCCCCCACCTCTACCCTGGGAGTCTAATATATCAAAATAATTGGGGATCTCCCCAAGGACAAACTCACAATATAATTTCTTCAAAAAATATATGGGGACCTCGTGATTGTTGCAAGGAGGGGCGTCAAAAACCATCCACCATCTATCCCAAAAATTATTTTTAATAGCATCATGTATGCACCAATGGATGGGGAATCATTTAGTACCATCTCTAATAGTATTTTGCTCACTAGGTTTTCTAAATAATGCACATATACTACCTTTTGGTATTTCTTTTTTTTAAACATCTTCATATGACAATTTATTTGCATAAAATATTTTTTGTTCATCCCTCTAAACCTGCCAAATATCTAATTGACCACTGACTGAGATTATCTAAGTGTTAATGGATTGGAGGGATGTGCCAATTGAGTCCTCATTGGATTATTTTGTTTGAATTCTTTCAACTGAGCAATGAGTCTTTCTAATTCAACTTTGCCTCTCACTATTTCATTTATTATATTTTCTTGTGTGCC
This sequence comes from Cupressus sempervirens, assembly GCA_028749045.1. NCBI lineage: Eukaryota > Viridiplantae > Streptophyta > Pinopsida > Cupressales > Cupressaceae > Cupressus > Cupressus sempervirens. The sequence continues at coordinate 156,413,222 of CM053783.1, forward strand.
TGGTGAAGGTCTTGCAATTGGTTTGAGTTGTGGAATTTGTTGTTCTTCTTGAGGAGGGTTTTGGTTTTGAGGTTCTTGAGGGTTTTAATGTTCTTGTGGATTTTCTGGTTGATTATGAACATTTCCTAATAAAAAATCAATTGAAATCCAAATAAATAAACAAATCTAAATGGAATTTGTAAAAACCCTACAAAAGAATATAAAAAACTTACAAAACAATATGAAAAATATATCAAACAATACAAAGTTAGGTTTATATCACTTACAGTGTCGTTGTGGGTGTGCTTATGGTCTTGGATTTCATCGATGAGGAGGCATTTTGGAAAATAATGGTGAAAATGTTAAGTCTTCAACTTGCATATGCGCTGCTTGTTGTAGGAGTAAAAGAAAATACTGATAAAAATGATGGGCTACGGGTTTGCAGCCCATCATATCTACATTTTATGTTTTTAAATAGCGCGTACGTGCTATAGCGCATACACACTATAGCGTGCACACACTATGGCTTGGGTTGCCCAAGCCATAGCACATGCACACTATAGTGCATATGTGCTATTTAAAATAGGGAAGAAAAAACTACTTGTCACCTTTTTGGCACCACAACACAGTGCATATGCCCTACATGAACATGGGTAGCAGGAAATAGGAAGAACCATAACTTGTTAGATATATATAATCTCATCTATTTATTCACATATTCTATCTAATAACTATATTAAATATTACTCATAAATATTGGATCATATTCAACATAGAAGGAGAAAATGGAATAGAAAATGGGAAAAAGATAGGGATTGAAATGAGTGTGGAGGCTTATACAGAGGACAAAAATATGGTATAATTTAGGAGAAATATTTCTCTCATCACATACTTTAGTTGTCTTAAGATTGGTCATGTATGCAAAAACTATCCAACTAGGTCACCAACACTGAGTAATGAAAATAGTAAAGGAAAAGAAAAGGTCAATGTTGAGAAGGTAAATGTGCAAATGAAAAAAAAAAGGAAGAATAAGGAAGAACGCAGTACATCAATCTCAGATTAGGTCACTTCATCTAATGCATTAGGTGATCACATCACCCCCAACTAGGGAATAAAATGTTTGTGTGTGACTGAAATTTGAAAAAGTTACATTATACATCAGTTCCAAGAATATAAGATCTGAAAAGATCATACATGCATGAATTAAGATGCAATGTAGTGATTAGAATCTAGAGGAAATCTTTATTTATTTATTTTAATGTTTGTGTCAATTATAGAAGATTTCATTGTTTTTGTTAAGCAAGGGAAAGAATAGTCATTATAATGGAGTTAAGGAGACATGGTAGTAAGTGTTAAGCTCACTATATTGATTGAGTTGTTGAAAGTCCTATCATACCCAAGCTTAAAACTATGTAAGCACTAAGCATTTATTGCTAAATATGAATGGTTATATAGTCAATTTTTGACTCATATTTAGTTACTAGAGTTTATAGAGTGCAAAAAGAGAATGAAGGCAAATAGAAAAAGCAAATTCTAATGTTTGAAAATAGAATGTTGATCTCATATTGTTTTGACTAATGAGTATCTACACACTTAAGTCATTTCCTTAGTTCTTACTGAACAAGTAATACATGCCGAGTACAACATATATATGGTAGAGCATGTGAAGTCCATAGTGAGTGTTGAGCTACTCATGTGCTGAGTCACTAAAATGTCAAGTAGATAGTGTATGTCAAGTGATTTAGGAGCTAAGTAAGTAGAACATGTTGAGTGATATATATACCAAGTCATAGTAAATAAATTAGTATATGCTGAGTGTCAGAGACTTCAAGTGCTAAGTGAGATAATTTTTTTATAGTTTTTTGTATGTCACAAACTACTATGTAAACCATTTTTGAGCTGACTTAAAGACTAAATTACAATATTTTAGAGATAAGGACAAATCTTAAGTTGGATTCCCAATGCATTACGTATAGCCAATCAGGTAAAGGAAATGTTTAAACGAAAAACTAGATGAATCACAATCGTTGATTCATACCTAACCATAACTCACCTATATCTTCTTAAGTAGGACAAATCCTAAACTTTCTAAGGTGTATGAAGGAATGAAGAAAGAAGTTTGGATGCAGAAATAGAGCATTCATGGTGGCTAAAGAGTTATGATCTAAGATTGCATTGTAGAATCAGTTAAAGGAGAATAGAGGAAGAGAAGAGCATAGAAAAGAGAGACATCTGATCAAGAAGGATTAAGAATACATCAGTTTAGAGGTGATCTATCATTAGGCAAAAAAGTGCTAACTGCAAGATCAATGCTGAGTTATTCTAGCAAGTGAATTAGTCAAATCTCTTAACAAAGTAGTCCTAACAGGCTATATTGAAATCCTCTAACAACGAGCTTACTTAATAATTTGTTGAAGTTCTTTAACAAGGCACACTACTAAGAGGGTGTTGAAATCTTTTAATAGGGTGAGACCTAACAGTCTTTGTATGCCTTTAATAGGTCAGACCTTTCACAAGGTAGATCATGTTTCATGATCAAAATATTGTAACCATCATTCGATACACTTTATTACTATAGTATTTAAGATTTGTGGGTTTTATCTGTAATGCCTACCCTACTTGACTTTTCTAAATTTTTTTGACTAGATTCTTTTGGGCCTATTCTATTATTATGTTTTATGATTAGTGGTGTTGGATTACCATAATTGATTAGTTGTATTTCATATTTAGTTGAAATATATATGTTAAGGTACTTAGTGCTAGTTATTTCAGTTATTGAATGATGTTAGTTAGACGAATGATTTTTATGTAGTTTTTAAGGATACTTACCCCATACTTGCATGTATATGATGTGCGTGTATATTTTCTTTATATTTGACATTTTCAATGTGGTTGAGGAAGGGAGTCATAGTTACCTGCTAGTCAGGATCTACATGATGAACCACTTCCTATCATTGCTCATTTAGTTTAAAATATTGTGTTTGTACATGCATGGATTTTATGTAGATTGTAGGTATCGAGTATCAACTTCCCTAAATTGCCAAGATGAGTGTATCCTATCACAATATTTCAATGGTATATGTGGGGAGATAACTCTTGAGTCCAAATCCTAAACCCTAAGCCAATTGTCCTAGAAAATAGGACAAGTATCCAAGTTAGTTTACCCATCCAAATTTGGCAAGTGACATGAATTTTTGATTTTGAGCCAAAGTTTGATTATGTTCTTTGCCTTCAGTTGAGTTATCATTTTTGGTTTTGTGGGTATGTGGTGATTTTTTGCTATAATTAAATAAATTTAAAAGATAATTTAATGATTTAATTTAATGGAAAAATTATAAAGAAATTTGATATTTAATTATATCTAATTAATTGAGAAATTAATTAAATAAAAGAAATAAATTTAAAGATTTTATTAAACTTCTATTTTGACATATTCATATTTATTTGATTTAGTGATAATTATTTAGGAGTTCTATTTTAATAATAAACTCTAAAATAATGTTATTAACTAAGTTAACAAATATATTATTAAAAATATCTCGTGAATTACTTAAATAAAAGAATAAATTTTAAAGATAAAGTTATAGTTCTAATTTTGGCATATTTATAATTATTTAATTTAATAATAATTTATTTAAGAGTTTTATTTTAATTAATAATAAATAAATAATATTATTAGTTAAATTAATAAATATGATATTAAAAAATGTCTCATGATTAATTAAAGTGAAAAAGAAAATTAATTTAATAAAAGATATTTTAATTTAAATTTCTTAAAGTTGCTGCATGAAAAATTGTACATAGAAAATTCAATATTTAATTATATTTAATTAATTGAAAAATTAATTAAATAAAAGAATTAAATTTAAAAGATTAAATTAAAGTTCTAATTTTAGTATATTTTTATATATTTAATTTAATAATTATTATTTAAGAGTTTTATTTTAATAATAAAGTCTAAATAATATTATTAGTTGAGTAATAAACATTATTTGATTAAAAAAATTAAAATATGTGAATATTTGATTAATTAAAAAATAATTAAATTTATGCTTTAAATAAAAATTCTAAATTTAGAAAATTGGTTAAAGAAGGATTAGAATATGATGTTATTTAATTCATTAGAAATTAATTAAATATGTACTTCAATTTAAAATATTTATTTTAAAAATATAATTTAAGAAGTTGGATAAAAATAGAATTAAATATTAAAAGATTAAAGATTTAATATTGTTTTATTATGATTATTTAATTAATAATTATTAAATTAGAGTTACATTTAAATAATGAGCTTTAATTATTCTTATTAATTTAAATAATAAACTATGCTTTAAATAGTGCTTACACTAATTAATAAGTGGAGGAAAAGAACATATAAAAGAATATTTTGATTAAAAAAACTTTAAATGTGCATGAAAAAATTAAATTTAAAAGATTTGATAAAAGTTCTAATTTAGGCATATTTATATTAATTTAATTTAATAATAATTTATTTAGGAATTTTTAATAAACTCTAAATAATATTATTTGTTAAATTAATAAATATTATATTAAAAACATCACATGATTTAATAAGAGAGAGAAAGTTTTAATTTAACAAAGTTTATTTTAATTAAATTGGATAAATTGTGTGCATGAAAATTAAAATATAGTAATTAAAGACAAAGGGTTTTCGCATGAATGCATGATGAAAGCCTTGATTTGAGGGAAAAACTCTTTATTAAAGAAATTAGAGCTCATTTCTAGTTACATAGGTTTGAAGGAGCCAATTTTCAAAATGAGGATTTTTGAAGGAAAAGGAAGATTCTTGCGTGTTTATACATTCATTGTTTTAGTGTTAGATACAGATAGGATCTTGTGGGTTTGAGCAGTAGTTGTTCTTTCTTCAAATTCTTGTCTTCTTTGTGTCTATTGTGTTTTTTTTTTTAAGAAGTTCTCTAGGTTGAAACTCTTGTTTGAGAAAATTGATTTCCATTGTAGAATTTTCTATGATTTAATCTAAAAACTTTAGTAAATATTGAACTTTAGGGTTTTTAAAACCTAATGAATTATGAAATTCACTTTTGTGTGTACTTTATGTAATGTGTGATTTACTGTTGTTGGGGTTTTCACATTTAACTTAGCTTTGGCCAGTTAGGATATTTACCAAATGCTCCAGAGTTTTGTTTTGTGATGTCATCATGGTGTTTTGATCTTGATCTTTTATACTCAACCATGATAATGTGTTTGGTATGCTCTATGAGATGTTTTGATGCATTGATTGTTCTTGCTTTCCTGTGTTCTTGTGTGAAACTAAGGTGAATGGTGTGACCTATCTGATATAACCTTCGAGTCTTTGATCAATTGTATTTGGATTACTTTTCAGTCACTTGTATAAGACTGAGGTGTTTGTATGATTTTTTCTTGGTGATGTCATGTTATGACATGGATTGGTTTATGTTTACTTGATTTTCATTTAGTCCTATTAATATGATCATTTTGGTGGAATCTGTGATTATGATCAATGATTTTTGGTACTTGTTAATTTCTTGTTTAAAAATTGATGTATGGTATGTGGTCGTTTGTGATATTTTAATTTTACTGAGCTTAGGGTAGGTTATCTATATGTCATGTTGGGAAGTGGCTTGCAATGGAGGTTGGGGCCCAAAGTGGTTGTCAGGTTAACCCATTGTAAGTTGTTTAATAAGTGAAAAAATTACACGAATGGGAATAAAATTAACCTAATAAGAGTCTTTGTATGTTCTCACCCATGCCTCAAGTGCTAGTATAGACTAGGATGGGAGTAAAGAGAATGCTTGATTGCGACCATGCATTGTTAGTATGCCTTGTCAGTACGAAAGAATACTAGTGATGAATAGCATCACTAGGGGACCGGGGTTAAGTTAGACTACGAGTGTAACAATAGCATTGATTCATGCAATGACACTTGCCCACTTTCATAGTAGATTTCCTACATGTATGTGTTTCCTTTGGGATTAGTTGATACTTATGTCTTAGTACCATTGAGTTAGATTTCTTTCAAGTGATTCCTTAAACCTAGATGTTGGATTTGATTGCTGAGTTTGTTATCATGTTTGGGACTTGAGACTATCTCCTCAGTGCAGTGGGAGTGGACCCTTTTGGGTTCCATGAGGTAGGGTGGTAGTACTTTTTCTTATACCATTGGGATCCGACTGTCAAATGCCACTGTTGGATGTGTTTGTGTAGATGGCCTTTCTATCTATTCTTGTATTTCTATGGTGGATGGTTGTATTATTGTATTGTATTTGATTTCATAAGATCTTAAGAGATGATTTAATTTATTTCATGATGTATATTATTTCAGCCTTTCATACCCTATGATTTGTACAGTGGATGATTGTGCATTTTGTTTATTACCAAGTGGCATCATATATAATTGTATATTATTTGAATTGATTCATATTGGTATATTATTATGTGATATGGATTTAATATATATTAGATCTATTATTAATTAAACCTAAATTTAATTCAATGTCATGGGACCCTTAAGAATTGTAATTTATTTTATGGTATGTGTTCATGTGAATAGTAATTGCTTTCACTATGTTATAATTGTTGTTGTTAAGTTATTATCTTTAACTTTGAAAAAAAATGTTTAGAAAACTTAGTAAAACTTTAGGTTAATTCTTTTGGATCCCTTGGTAGGGCATTACATTATTTCCACCCCAGTTTCACCTTCTCATTGGAGGGTTTCTGGGTAACCATATCTAGTGCCATACATGTGTGAATGTTTACTTGTTTACATGATTTAGATTTACATGCTTTGCATGGTATTTTAGTTTACTTATTGAATGTATGAGATGGATGTTTGGTGAACATTTTTATGGGTCAAAGTTTAAACTATTGATTCACCCCTCTCTTAGAAGTTTATCTTTCCTACTATAATTCCAACAATTGGTATCAGAGCCTTGTTCTTTGAAAAAGAACCTTTACAACTTTGAGAAAAGATCTGGGAAATGGAATTCTACAAGTTGGGAAATATTATTGAGAACTAGGGGATTGAAATACATCAATTGAATCAAGTAAGAGAATATTTAAAGAAATCCTTAAAGAGAAGGAAGGAAATTTCTATCGAGGAGAATAACACACAATACAGATAGATGAACACTACTAAGCTATTTTTTGATGGAGACTCCAATTAATTTGATGTAGTTGTTGCAGATCTAATGGAAAAGAATAGAGCCCAAGCTGAGGAAATTGGAAATATTGAGTTAGAACAAGAATCACAAGCCATACTACTATGTGAGATGACTAAATAGAAGAAGAAAGGTATGGAAAACAAATCCATGATTGAAGAAGACAAATGAGTCTTAGCCAATAGACTGGAAAAGAAATCATCAGAGCTAACTAAGATTTCTAACATGCAATTGGATACTTTGAGTCAAATGATGAATTCCAACTGTGAGTTGAATATCAAGGACATTGAGATAACAACATTGGAGTTGTAGAATGAGCAACTAAATAATGACCTAAAAAGACAAAAGGAATTTGCTAAAAGTTTCAATAAACTAAGTAAAGCCATCAAATACTTTAAGCAATTATGGAGATCCCCTAGATCCAATACCGATACATCTAGATTGGCATATACAAGTACTGAAGAAGGAGAATCATCCAAAAGTGCTGAAGAAATAAGCATCAAAGGTAAGAATTCCAAACCTACTTATCATAATCATGGTAATAAAGGACATACTACTAATGTGTGTAGGAGGAAGACTATAAATCAAAATGTCAACCATAAGAGCATGGTTCACTAACATAAGTGCAAAAAATAAGGTCATGAGGCATGTGAATGCAAAACCAAGACCTTGTACACACAAATATTTGAAAGATATTGTTATAACTATCAAAACTATGGACATAGAGCTTTTGAGCGTAGATCCAAATCCATGTTGTCATCAAGTAGGAAATAAAAGGTATGGAAAAATGGAAACTCTTATAATTGAGATTATAATACAAGGTATAGCTATCATTATTGTCAAGAATATAGAAATGTTCCTGAGAATTCTATTAGAACACACTTTAGAAGTGACTACAAAAGGTGGTTGAGTCAAACCAAATGTTTTAGTTGTTTGAAGACTGGTCACATTAGTCAATATTGTCCAACAAAGTCAAAGGCACCATGTTGTGAGTTTGATAAAGGAAAAGGCAAGGCAGATGTTGAAAATGTTAGAAATGAGATGAACAAGACATGGAAGAAGAAAGATTATTACAACACATCAAATGGAGAAGGGATCACTTCACCCAATGGGTCAGGTGATCTCACCTCATCAAACTAAGAAATTAAGAAGTATGTGGGACTAATATTCAAAGGTTATTACATACATTAGTTCCAAAAGGATTTGGTATAGTTGAAAAGATTACATAAGCATGAACAAAGATGCAAGATGTTATTAGGAATCCAAGAAAAATCTCTAACCTTTTCATGTTGTTGCCGACCATGAAAAGTTTCATGTGATTTCCAAGTGAAATGAAAGAGGATGCCAAGCTAATAAAGTGGCTAGTTGATGTGGAGGTCATAATGGTTGCCAAAAAAATGATAAGCTAGTGGATGTTGAGTGAGCCTAAAATTGGTTGATGCTGAGCTTATAGTTGTGTAAGCGCTTAACATTTATTGAATTTTTTCATAAGGGTATTTGAACAATTTCAACTCATTTTTGAAAGAGGAAGGAGAGTAATAGGAAATATGGAAATCCACTAGAAGTGATTGCAGAAGATTTGAGTAGCAATTTAACACCATTTCATTAGATCTTCTAAGGTATTTATCAATTGCCCAGTTATTATTTTTATGTTTTCATAAACCCTAGTTTTGCATAGTGGCATCTAGTTCAGAGAATGTAGAGGGTAAAGAGGTTTTGAATGTTCAACTAGTTAGTAATGAGGTTAAGCAACCAATATTCAAGGCCATACATGATATTGAATACAAACAAGACCCCTCTAGTGCATTATCTATGATACCACCGAATGTTTTAATTGTTCAAGATGTTAGAAAATGTTATAACTATGAGATTGGTAGTATTGGGGATATGGATAGTAGGCAAGCATATGAAAAACTTTGTGAGAATGGTATGTTGAGAGAAGAATACAAAATTGTAGAGAAGAAAGGGTTAACTCATGCCCTAGATGGTTTGAATGTCTTCAAAACATAATGGATTAGGACTATATTAAGTAGGATTCATGATAATTCACTTTGGTTGGATAATGGAACTAAAAAAATTACCAAAAGGATAATCTATAGGGTAACATGGTATCCAAACCTAGATCATCCTAAGACCCTAAGGAGTGATTCAAAAGAGGTTATTGAAAAAATTATAGGAGCCATGTGGAACAAGCGAGGAATGAAAATTGACACCATTATAGATCCATTGATAGACTTTGTAGTAAGGGTTATTTCACATAAGTTTTAAAAATTGAGTAGATTAAATAGTGTGCCCTGTATTGCAATAGATTTTGGTTATAATATTGTGAAGAAAGATTACAGATATGATCTTGTAGAGCTACAACTACAATAGTTGATTGAGAACCTAGGAGCAATAAGAAAGACTAAGAGTGCACAATAAAAATTTGGTTCCATCCTGATACATATATTCTTTTACATGTTCAAAACACTTTTCCTATATTTGACATAGTTACATGGAAAACAAATAGGTCAGTGGTAGTATAGATTGGTAATTTTTTTGAACAATTAGGTGAGAACTTTGAGTTAGTTATGACCAACTACTCTGAGGACTTTAAGTAGTCTATGAAGAAAATATTGAGAGTTCAAATATCGTTAGTGGAAAAACATTATGATGATGTTTTTTTCTTGGTGGATGTTGATTATACTTTTTTTCAAGAAGAAACCCCAAGGGTAAGATGGATGAGGCCATTAGAATATGAAATAAATGTAGATGAAGCCTCTGCCACTATTACAACTTTACTTGTAGAAGACATTGATAAAGATGTAAAAGAATTTGGAAACCATGAAATGGAAAAATTTATGATTACCATGGAATTGGAGACTACCTCTATTATCAATAAGAGGGATAAATTGGTGAAGAAGTTGAAAGAAAAATTTGGGAAGGTGCTGAGTAGGAAGAAGATGAAGAAAAAGAGGATGAAGAGGAAGAAGACATCTAGACAAAAGCATCACTTGTACTAACATAGGGAATGGGTGAAGTGTTGGTCTCAAAATGGTTTTGACATTCAAGTGTGAACATTCTTAACCAATTTAACTATACATGCTAAGTACACTATGTATTTTGAGGTATACTATGTGCCAAGCTAGAATTTCAACAGGTGTCAAGTGACTTAAAGTGCTAAGTGAGCAATAGATTCAGAGTGATATATAGCTGTCGAGTTGTACTTGATGCTGAGAAAGTTAGAGTGCTTCATATTCCAAGTGATCCAGAATCATACATGTGCTGAGCAAGATAGAATGCAATAGATGCCGAGAAAACTAGGATAATATATGTGTTGAGCACCAATAGTCTAGTATGTGCCTAGTAACATAGAATTAACATATGAGTTTGTACCCTCACCAACTCAGATGTAAATAATTTTTAGAGCTGACATAGAAGTATTTTGAAGCATGATAAGGATAAGATCAAATCTTTTGCATTTCCTATGCAATTAGTATGCAACCAATCAGAAAAATGAAGAAGGCATGTAACCAATGAGAAAAATGCAAGGAATGAGCGGGAACTTAAGATTCAATATGGATCGTAGATCCATACCTAACCCTAAGTCTTCATAATCTTTAAAAGGAGGGAAAAAACCCAAATCTAAGTGTGGATGACAATAGTGTATGGGGAAACTATAGCGAAATTCAGTGTAAAGTGTGACAGACTTAGTGAACTGAACAATAATTAAACATTTAATTGATCAAAATAGGACAAGGGATGATCAATAAGAATAGAGATTAGATCAAGAAAGGGTCACATAAGAGAGAGTAGATTAAGTGCTTAAATCTAGAAATTAAGATTGCACACTGTCAGGTTCATTGTTCTAATAATTTCTTGCCATTGTATTAGATGTTGGAAATCCTATATTGATAGTTTAGCTTAACAAAACGGTGGGAGAACCTTTAGAGAAGGTGATTGATAATCCTATTGAATTAGGTGGGTTTAATGGCCTATTATAAATTGTTTAGTAGGGTAACACTTCATGTAAAGTATTTGTAAATCCTTTAACCAGGTCACTATTAACAAAGTGTAAAGCCTTTAATAGGGTAGGCCTTTAATAGGGTAGACTACCAAAACTGGTCAAACAATTATTGTTGCAGTAATTTTTGTGGGTATCATCCCCACCCCAATTTTACCTTCTTATTCCTGGAGCATTTCTAGGTTACCAAATCCCTGGTGTCATGTGTTGATGCATACTTTTATTTCATGTTTGCTTAAGTGTCTACATGCATGTAGTTTACTTTTAGTTATGTGTTGAAAAGGATTTTAAAAGGATAAAAATGAGTTACTTCTGATTCAGCCCCCTCTTTGAAGTACTCTTCCCATTTGAATATTCCAACAATTGGTATTAGAACATTAGGTTCTCACAAGGAGAAGCCTAACAACTTAGAGAAAATGTCTAAAGATGGAAGTCTTCAAACTTGGGAAGATCATAGACAATCAGGTGATTGATGTGCATCTCACTCTACATAAATTGGAAGAAGCCAAAGAAGAATTGAGAAAGTCCTTAAAATAAGGAAGGATATAGCCATAGTTGAAAATGACATGCACTACAAGGAGATTGATACCAAACAAGTTTTTTCCAATGGAGATTCGAAAGAATTTGATGCAGCAATAGCTGAACTGATGGAGAAAAATAGAGCACAAGTTGAAGAAATCAGAATACTCAAGCTTGAACAAGAATCACAAGCCATAATGCTTTGTGAAGTGACTAAACAAAAGAAGAGAGCCATTGAAGAAAAGGCCATGATAGAAGATGACAAGAGAAATCTTACCAATAGATTGGAGGAGAAGAAAATTGAGTTTGAAAGAATCTCAAACATATAGTTGGACACCTTGAGCCAAATGATGAATGCTCAGCATTAACTAAACATGAAGGACATTGAGATCTCCACTCTAAGAATGTAGAATGAAAAGGAGATAGTAGAAAGCTTCAACAAATCAAATGAGGCTATCAAGTGATTTGAGCAACTACTAAAATCACCAAGGGCTAGTAATGATACTTCAGGACTCGGTTACACCAACACTAAGCAAGGAGAATCATCCAAGACTGTAGAAGAAAGGAGTAATAAAGGTAAGAACACTAAACCTACTTGTCATGTTTGTGTTAAATAGGGACATACCTCTAATGTGTGCAAGAGCAAGAATGGTCATCAGCATGATAAGCCTAAGAAAGTAAGTTTTGTCACAAGTGCAAAAAGAAAGGACATCAAGCACATGAATGCAGAACCAAGACCATGAGGACACCAAGATTTGAAGGTCACTACTACAACTACAAAAAAAGGGACATAGAGCATTTGAATGTAGATCAAAGCCTATGTGGACACCTAATCAGCCTACAAAAGGAAACAACCATGGTCATCACAACAACTAGGATTACAATACTAGGCAAAGCTGTCATTACTATCAGGAGTATGGAAATTCCTTAAAATTGCGTAAGGACACATTTTAGAGGGAATTACAGCAAATGGTTAAGTCAAACTACATGTTTCAATTGCTTGAAAATTGGTCATATCAGCAGGAATTGCCCAACAAAGTCAAAAGAACCCAAGTTAAAAGTCAACAAGGGAAAAGAGAAGGTTGATGTTGAACAAATAAAAGGGAAAATGAACAAGAATTGGAAGAAGAAAGATGAGTGAAGCACATCAAATGAAGGGATCACTTTACCCAAGAGGTCAAGTGATCACATTTCATCCAACTAAGAAAAATAAAAGATGTATGGACTAGTATGCAAAGTTGTATCCTACATTAGTCCCAAAGAACAAAGGAGTACTACAAAGAAGAAATCAACATGAGAAAAGATGCCAATTCAAAATTTTGAACAAGCTACCAAGTTACCCTTGGATGTTGAGAAAAGCTCCATTACATGTCAAGTTGCCAGTAGTGACCAAGTTGATAGTTGATGCTGAGTGAATGAAATTCAATGGGTGCTGAGTTATGTTGAAACCTTCAATTGCTGAGTTTAGAACTATATCCATTATACAATAAATGCTAGGTTTTGAATCATATAAAGTTGGATTTCACCCATTTTTACACCATTCAAACATAGAGAAAAGATGAGAAGAGTAAAGAAGTGATCGAGCAACAACCTAATAGCCATTTGTATGGATTTCAATAGCAATTTAGCACAAATTCATGAATTTAAAGGTATTTATCAGGTGCTGAGCTACATAGTGTTAAAATTTTATTAAATATTTAAACCCTAGTTTAGCAAAATGGCATCAAGCTCCAAAAACCCCAAAGGAAAAGAGATTCATGAGGTTTAATTAGTCAGCAATGCGGTCAAACAATGTGAATTCAAACCCATTCCTAAGGTTGTGTATAAGAACGACCCAGCCAGTGCTTTATCTATTATCCCATCCAAACTAGTCATGGTGTAACATGTGAGAAAGTGCTATAACTAAAAAATTGGTGCCATAAGTGATCTTGAAATGTTCCAAGCCTATGACAAGTTATGTGATAATAGGATACTGGAAAATGAATTTGAGATAGTTGAGAAAAAGAGTTTGACAAATGACATAGTTTTTCCCACGGTGTTTAAGACTAAATGGATTCACATTGTTTTGAGTTGAATTCATGATGGTTGTCTATGGCTAGAGATAGGACCTAATAAGATTACCAAAAGGATAGTACATAGAGTTAAAATATTCCCAACCCTAGATCGACCAAAGACCTTGAGAAGTGATAGAAGGGAGGCCATTGAGAAGAATACAGGAGCCAAATGGAACAATAGGGGAATGACCATTGACACTGTAATAGAATCCCTACTTGACTTTGTAGATAGAGTGATTTCACACAAATTCTACCAATCAAGTAGACTAAACAACATACCTTGTATAGCTATTAATGCAGCTTACACGCTAGTAAAGAAAGATCATACCTATGATTTGGTAGAACTAATGTTTTAGCAAATAAATAAAAATTTGAGCACTATAAGAAGATCTAAGGGAGCACAATGCAAATTTGGATCAATATTAGTCTGCATATTCTTCTATGTGATGGAAGAATTATCTTCAGATGGGAGATAATTTTGAGGCTTAGATGACTAGCTAGCTATTTTGAGGACTTTAAGAAATCCATGAAGAAGAGAATGAGAATATCAGTTTCGTTGGTAGAGAAACATGTCAATGACATATGCTTTTTGGTTGACATTGACTACACATACATTCAAGCTATAGTGCCAAGAGTAAGATGGTTTAGGCTACTAGGTTATGAGTTGGATGTGGACCAAGCCTTAGCTGCAATCACTATCCTACTTGCAGAAGATATTGACAAAGCTTCCAAACCTTTTGGCAAATATGATGTGGTCAAGTCAAGGGTTGAGATAGACTTGAAGATAGCTTCTGTTATCAAGAGGAAGGATAAATTAATGAAGAAGATAAAGAAGGAATTTGTAGAAAATATTGAACGAGAATCAGGTGGTGAAGAAGAAGAAGTAGAAGAAGAAGAACGTGAAAGTGAAGAAAAAGAAGAACAAGGGCAAGGGCCTATGAAGTTGACATAAGGCTTAGCAGAAGATAAGGAGGAATGTGTTGAGGAAGAAGAAGTTGAGGAAGCACCTACACAAGTTGATCAAAAGAAGAGAAAGGCTAAAACTCATCCTATAGCTTAGCCAAAGGCCAAGAAGGCAGCAAAGTCCACTCAAGAAAAACTAGAGAAATCTATAACAAGGGCTACTACAAGGGAAACAACACAAAAGGCCAAAGAGGAAGAAAAAGAAAAAAAAAAAGCCACTAAACAACCTACTAAAGAGCCAAAGAAAAGAAGAAAGTATGTGGTACAACTAGATACTGATGATGAAGTAAGAACAAAGTCAAAGGATATCAACCAATTTAGAGTGGTAAGTCATCCTCCCAAATATGCCTTAGACAAAATTTGTAAAAATGTTAGAAATGCAAATTTGAATAAATTGAAAAACATTGATTTCAATAAGCTTAGTAGAGAAGAGAAAAATAAAATAGAAGAATTTGTGTATACTATGATGGAAAAATTCAAAATTACACCTCTAGAACTTGACAATACCATGCCCAAGGAACTGTATGAGATAGTTGAAAATAAATGGCATTATTGTCTAAAAATGGAGAAGGAGATTAGAGAATCTACTTTAGCCCAAGTGATTCCTGACCTAACAAAAGGTCAAATATGAAAGAAAAATAGAAAACATGGTGGAAACTTTACACCTAAGTATAGGGCCTTCAACATCCTAAAAAATAAGATTGAGGATGTAGTGAATAAATCCACACAATTGTGGAAGTCAATTTACAAGGTGACTGATGACAAAGATGAAGAGGCAAATAAGGTAGAAGCCAGTACCAAGGAGAAGGTAGAGGTAAAGGAAATAGAGAAGAAAGAAGAAGAAAATAAAGGTGAGGAAGAAAAAGGAGAGGAAAATAATAAAGAGAAAGAAGAGGAGGAATTAGCTAAGGGAGAAGACATGGCAACAACTGAACAACAAGAACAACAAGAGGAACAAAGTGTGAAAGACACACAAATGCCACTTCGCAATCCTCCTCATGTAACCATCACACCTACAGATACAATTACTATCAAAGATGTTACTAAGAATTCAGCTCAGAACATTAATCCCCTAATTGCAGAGGATCTCTCCAAGATCCTTCACCAATCCACTCTATAGGCACAGCTATGCACAAACCCTATATTGGTGAGTGTTGATGAGCTAAAAAAGGTAGTAGTAGAATGATAAAGAGAAAAGGTTAAACCACAAGAACCACCTTTCACCTATAAAACTACTTGTACTAAAATTTTGATGCTTCCACCAGCTACAATAGTAAGTGATATTGTTTAGATGCCGAGTGGAGACACAAGAACTATAGGATAGATTTCTTCATCTGATCCCATAGTATAGATAATAGGTACACCCACAAAAATTATGATTGATCAAGGTAAATCAGAAGAGGAAAAGGAGGAAACAAAAGATGAGGAGCAAGCTACAATCTAGACATTGATTGAATTACCAAAAACTAGCACTCCTACACAAACTCTTTAAAATCCAAGTAGTAAAATGATATCATTACAAGTCCAAATGCCAGGCTCAAGATCTAAAAAGGTTGCTAGGATACTTCACTATGGAGATCCTGAGCTAGATGAAGAAATTATTATTCTCCTTATGACTCCAAGACCATAACCATTGAGTAGATAACTAAGATGCATAATGCATTGGATAGGAGAAAAAGGTTGGATATACTCAAAAAAGAGTATAAACACAAGAAAGCATTGAATGAAATTAAGGACATCTTCATGGATGCCTTCAGCTTGCAGTCACCAAATGAATCAAAGCCCATAATGGAGGAACTATCAAATATAGTTGACTAGGTGACCAATGAAGATCAAGATACTAATGCTAAACTCATGGAATGGTTAGAAAGAAAATTTCAAGGGAAGGTAAGTGAAAAGATATTAGGTGATATAGCAATAGCATAGGTAGAGTTGGCTAAGAAACTTCAAAAAGTCAAAAGTGTACTTAAGAACACTTTCTCATTGTATAATGAACTATGTGACTTTTCCAACTTCACACAAGAGACTAGCCAATGTATATTGAGCTTGGAGAAAAATCTTAAGATTTCTAGCATGTAGTTACCCTTAAATCTAGCTCAAAGTGAGAAGCATTTTACACAATCACTTGACACTCAAAGTGAGTTAGCTGTACTCATAGTAGAGGAAGGCAATATAAAGGAAAAATTGATGCAAATTCAATCCTCTATAACCCCACATTTGGAAGTCCTCCACAAGGATCAAGTATATGTAGAAATAGTTCTAAATAAAGATACCAATCTTTCTACACTTGATGGACTCATACACCTTGTTGTAGAGACTGCCATCAAGGACAAATCACTAGACATTGCTTTGGAAAATTGGGATGTAGCTTTGAAAATAATAATGGAGGTAAATAGTAACTTTTTGGCTAAGTATGGTATTACTCCTTAGAATCCTTTGACATTAGTGTCAAAAAGAGGGAGACATATGTTTTAGGGAAGATATAAGGGAGATAATATTTTGATGAAGATATAACTAAGGGGGAGAATACTATAAATTTTGATTAGATTCTTTCATTCAATTTGATAATAAAAAGGAAAAGTTTGTAGATAGCCAAAAGGGGAAAATAAGTAATAAGACAAAGTGAGGAGGAGATAAAAAAATTTGGCAACCATATGGAAGATAGCTCTATTCCATATAAGATATAATACAAAATGTAGGAAATCCACAACTCTGATAGATCAGATATAGAACATAGATACAAAATATAGGAACATTGCAAAATACAAAGAGTATTAGGCACAAAATTTTGGTTTCAAGAATGAATAAGCCACAATCAACTCAGGGGGGGTTATAAGGTATATTGTTCGTTACTAAATTTTGAAATTTTGCATATATGCTGAGCAGAATGAAAAAATGTACTCATAAGGTTAGTTCAATAATGCATAGTTAAGTGTTTTTGATACTCATGTCAAAGGGGGAGATTGTTGGTCTCAGAATGGTTTTGACATTCGAGTGTCAACACACTTAACCAATTTCACTATACATGCCAAGTACACTATGTATGTTGAGCTATAGTATGTGCCTAGCTAGAATTTCAATAGCTGTCGAGTGACTTCAAGTGCCAAGTAAGAATTAGATGTTGAGTGATATATAGTTGTTGAGTCACAATTGATGCCAAGCATTTTAGAGTGCTTCATATGCCAAGTGAACCAGAATCGTACATGTGGCAAGCAATATAGAATGCAATAGATGTTGAGCACTAGCAGTCCAATATGTCTTGAGTAACATAGAATTAGCATATGAGTTTGTGCCCTCACAAACTCAGATGTAAACCATTTTTAGAACTGACATAGAAGGATTTCAAAGGATGATAAGGATAGGATCAAATATTTTGCATTTCCTATGTAATTAGCATGCAACCAATCAGAAAAATGGAGAAGGCATGCAACCAATGAGAAAAATACAAGGAATGAGCGGGAACTTAAGATTCAATATGGATCATAGATCCATACCTAACCCTAAGACTTCACAATCTTCAAAAGGAGGACAAAAATCCCATTCTAAGTGTGGATGAGAATAATGTATGGGAAAACTATAGAAAAATTCAATGTGAAGTGTGGAAGACTTAGTGAAGTGAACAACAATTACACATTCAGTTGATGAAAATAGGACAAGGGATAAGAACAAAGATTAGATCAAGCAAGGGTCACATAAGAGAGAGAAAATCAAGTGCTTGAATCTAGAAATTAAAGATTGCATATTGTCAAGTTCATTGTTATAATACTTTCTTGCCATTGTATTAGATGTTGGAAATCCTATATTGATAGGTTAGCTTAACAGCTAGGTGGGAGAACCTTTGGAGAAGGTGATTGAAAATCCTATTGAATTAGGTGCGTTTAATAGCCTATTTTAAATCCTTTAATAGGGTGACCCTTCATGTAAAGTGTTTGTAAATCCTTTAACCAAGTCACTATTGACATAGTGTAAAGCCTTTAACAGGGAAGACTATCAAAAGTGGTCAAACAATTATTGCTGCAATAATTTTTGTGGGTATCATCCCCACCCCAATTTTACCTTCTTATTCTTGGAGGGTTTCTGGGTTACTGAATTCTTGGTGTCATGTGTTGAAAAGGATTTAAAAAGGACAAAAACTAGTTACTTCTAATTTAGCCCCCCTCTCAAAAGTACTCTTCCCATTTGAATATTCCAACATGAAGATCAGCCAGAGAAGGAAACAAAATTTGCTGAAGGTGTTAAGGAAGAAGAAGTTGAGGAAGCACCTACTCCCACTGATCAAAAGAAGCAAAAAGCTAAGGCTTAGCCAGTGGCAAGGGCCAAGAAAATTGCAAAACCAAGCCATCCCAAACCAACTGCACCTACTACAAGGGCTAGTGCCATATTACTACACAAAAGTAAAAGGAAAAAACTAAAGCAGCTGAGTAAGGAGGATAAGTGTAGAAAAAACCAAGGAGGAAATACATTGCACAAGCTGAATTGGATGAGGAAACAATAGAATTAGATGACAATAGCCAATTCAAAGTGGTAAGTCACAACCCATCCTTGGATCTAGAGAATCTATGTGAAAATGTTAGGAATAGTGCAGACTTATTAGGATTTTCTCATGTTGATTTTGATCATCTTGGTAAATTTGAGAAGAATCAAGTGGAGGAGATTATATATGCCATGATGGAAAATTTCAAGAAGCCCCACTAGAAATTGCTAACTCTATGCCTAAAAGTTTATATAAGAGAGTTGAGCAAAAATGACACTATTGTTTGAACTTGGAAAGATAGATAAGGGAAAAATGACTTCCACAAGTCATGCCTAAACTTAGTAAGGCACGAATTGCAAAGGCTATGAAGAAATATGTAGTTAGGTTTGTACCTAAATATAGAGCCTTCAACATACTACAAAATAATATTGAAGATGTAGTTAAGAAGTCCACACAGATATGGAAAGTCACATATGGACTAGAAACATTAAAAGAAGGTGAGCATGATGTTGGAAATATGTCCAATCAATTAGATAAGGTAAGTTATGGTTTTCGTTTATGGAAACATATTTGTTTTGCAGATTAGCCTCATTCTATTGTAGAAGAAAATTGTCTAAGTATCAGACAATGTTACAGTAGTAGGACAGTATTGATGATAACAAAATATTTGTTTGGAATATTTTCTTGTGCAGTCAACTAGAGATGCATGATGTCATATTGCTGACATATACCAGTACACATGTTTGTACAATCAATTGAGTTTGAGTTATGAAGGAATTAGTGATGCAGTGATGACACAACACAGAATAGTGCATATTAGCAGAATGTGTTTAACAATTTTATTTATTGTTTTGAGTTATAATTTCTTGTTGAGTTGGCTCTAATAATGTTATATGAGCCAACTAAGGAAGAATTTACCAAAATATTTTGTATAATTAAAGATATTTATTTGCAAAGTTAAATGAAGAAGTGACTATGAAAAAAAGGTGGATGATGATTCAGTGATCAGTAAATGCGAAGTCGATATGATCTTGTGAAATGTGAGTAACAAGTGAATGTGATAGTTTTCTATATGATGAAAAGATATGATGCAAATTAATGTGTGCAGTCACTCTTATGTGAAGAATCATCAATCAAAAGATTTGTGAAGTACAACAAATAACTCTGTATTGTATGTATACCGATTTCTTAAAGAACTTATTGTATAGTTACATGTTAGGGCAATGGGCTCTTCTTGCACACATTTGTCTATGATCCACCAACTCCTAACAAGGTTGAAGCTTTTAACAAGGCCTAGTCTCCTAATAGGGACTTGAGACACTATAAATGCAACATAGACTCCTAACAAGGTCAATATCCTTAACTAGATTCTTTATATAGTGAATCATCTAGTGGGTTCCATCTCCACTAGGGTTTTCCCTTGGTCAGGGTTTCCCTAGTTAACAAAATATGGTCTTATGATGTCTCTTTATATATGGTTGTTTACACTATTCAGCATTATTGGTTTAGTTTCTTATGCACATAATAAAGTAATTAATAATATTCAGTTGTGGGTAAAAAGATTGATAATACTAATTCACCCCCCCCCCTCCTCTCAGTATTATCTATTTTTAACAATTGTTATCAGAGCTTGGCTATTCAAAAGAAGCTTCTCAGCTTGAATAAGATTCCTATGGATATGGAACAATTAAAAAAAAATCGTGACGAAGCACTTGAACAGATTGATCTGCTTACTGATGAAAGAGATAGTCTCAAAAATAGATACAAGGATGCAAAAGCCTACATTGGTGAACTGAAGGAAAAAATAAATGACCTAAAATAGAAAGGACATACTAATCAAACCAGTGATGGTGAAATTTAAGATCTAAATAAAGAAAATGAGATCATAAAACATGAGTTAAAGGTAGTTGAACTTAAGTTGAGTCTTAAGAAAAATGGAGGAAAGATTGACTCTAAAATAAAAGCTAAAAATGCAGATTTGAGATCCCAGTTAAGCAAGGTAACATTAGAACTAGAATCCATTAAGTTAGAACATGTAGAATTAGAGAAATAAAACACCATTGTGAAAGGTGAGTTGGTACAAACCAAGCAACAACTTGAGAAATTATATACCGGCAGTGATAAAATTGAAGAACAAATATGTGCATGCAAAGACCCAATTATGATAAGACTAGACTTGGATTCTTTCTTGGTCAATCTACTAAGAAACCTATTGAAACAAAAGAATCTATTACTCCTAAAGTCAATAAAAACCTAAGCAATACAAATGATACATCTAAAGACAAAGTGAATGTTGTTAACTCTGAGAAAGTCAAAGAATCCAATCAAGATATGAATAAAAAAAGAAACGAATCTTTTTCTTGGTGTGATGAACTTGAAGACACTAAAGTCAATTGCAAAGGTAAGTCTTTCAAACCTATTTCAAATTTTTACTTTCATAATTTTCATGGATATGGCCATTATGAAGTAGATTGTAAGAAACCTAAATTGATAGTGATAATAGAAATAGATGGATGCATAGGAACAATAACCATGCAGGAAACAAAAAAAGATCCCACAATAATGAAAGTGGAGAAAGAAGAAAGATTGTTTTCTATAGATGCAACAATCTTGGACACATAGCAAGGAATTGAAAAAAACCTAATGACAAGATGAATGAATAGAAAAGAGATGTACCTATATGTCAATTATGTACAACTTTGGACACACAAGAAGTTTTATAGAATGGATAGAAGATACCTAAATAGGAATCAAAATTACAAAAGGAACAATAGAAAAAATGAAGTAAAAAACAAAAAATGAATTAAAGGAATAATTTGTTGAGGCAAAGGAACTAGAAAGTTCTTATGCATTTCTAAAAGATGTACCTAACAAGAAAATAAAGTCACTTATTGTCTATGATTCTTTTCACCAAAATTGAGCATTCTCAATTGAACAAAGTATTAGTTTTTGATAATTGATGCTAGGTGAAATATCAAGGGTTGTGCAGTTGACAGTATGTAGTAGACATTGAGAAAAGTCTATAGTGAAGTGCACATTGCTTGATATAATTAGGATGAGGATATATGAAAGGATCAAACTCTTTGTTGCATAGAGATAGTATACTAATCTAGTGGCAAATATGCATTTATTGTGTAGCACAAATTGTGAAATATTTAAAGGATGCAAATTAACTTGCATACATCATTTTCTTGTGCGAAGTTTGTGTGTGAGATTGAAGCATGATTTGGAGAATTTATGAAGCCTACAAGCACGCAAAATTGCTAGAAACCCTAGTACACAAAATTGAGGTATTTTCTGAATTATTGAACATAATCCTTTAATAATGGCAAGGCAAGAAGTTTATAATGTAAGCAATAGGCCTAGGTATAATTTCAAGAAATACCCATTGATTTCTTTACTCAATGACACCATTGGAGCATTTTCATGAGTTCCAAAAAATGTTCTTCATGTAGAAGATATCAAAGGTTATATTCACTATAAGATTGAAAGCATAAGTGATTCAGAGATTCAAAAGGATTTGGAGAGGATGTGCAACAATGATTTATTGTTGAAACCTAAACATTGATTTTTGAAATGTCTTAACCTAGTTATGCATATGTTCTACATGTATTTTGATAATAATGAATGGACAAGTATAATTCTTAGCAGAGTACATGATGATCTTCTATGGCTAGGAGATGTGATCATTTGTATTGACAATGACCTAATTCATAAGGTCACAGGTTTGAGCAATCAAGGCAGTAACCCAACAAACATCAAGAATGTGCACAAACTTGTTGAGGCAAATCTCAACAAATATTTCAATGGGAAGAACATGAAAGTCAACTCAATTCAAGATGATGGGGTGAGACTCATTTGTAAAATTTTGGGTTATAAGTATAATCATGGATCTAGGATAGATTCAATCCCTGCAAGATTTCTTCATGTAGCTTACTTGGCCATAAGAGGTGAAGAAGTTAGCATGTATGACACTATCAAAACATAGTTATTGGATAACATATCAAGAATCAAGAAATCAAGGAGTGTAGTTTTTAAATTTAAATCCCTACTAACTCACATATTTTTCTATTCTACTAATAAGTTTCTTGGTATCACAATTTGGAATGAAAATGAGTGCGCAATATAGCATATCACTTGAGCTTATAGGTGAAGACCTGAAGCAATCAGAGATAGTGACTTCAACATAATAATGAAATATTTTGAAACAGAAATGAAGAAAAGGTATAGAATACCTCCACCACTAGTAGAGAAGTATAAGGATGAATTATGTTTTATGGTTGAGATAAATTTCACATTGTAGTTCCTTAGGTAAAGTTCATTGAACCTATGGGATATGAGATGAGTGAGAATTTAATTGAAGGATATGTGCAGATAATCCTTCATTCTGAAGTTGATTCTAACTATCCCAGATGAGGAACATATACTAAGAAAATGAGAGAAGTGAAAACTAGTCAAGTAATAAAGGACTCCAAGAAAAAGGTGGAGAAAGTTATTGATTCTATCTTGAAAGTATCTAGAATGACAAGGAAATAATTTAATGAGGTAAAGGGAATAGCTACGGAAATGGAGGCTAGTGTCCAAACTGAGCTTTTAACCCCTACACCTATTGTAGTAGCAGGACCTACTAAACAGGTCACAATTTCTCAAACAAGTGCATAGACTCCTATGCCTTATGCAGCAATTGTACAACAACAACCTCCAAGAGAACCAATAAAGATAGAAGAAACATCTACTACAAGAAAGTCTACAAGGATCATAATCCCTCCTAAAAGGAGAGTGAAAAAGACTATTAGTGGCCTAAGAAAAAGGAGAAAAACTCTAAATATTAGCTCATCTAAATTTTAGGAAGAGACTAGTGATAGATTAGTTGAAGTAGTTGATCAAGAAGCCAAGACATCAGTAGGGCACAAAGCATGGAAGCCAAAGGTAGAAAACCTAAACATGCAAATCATTAATGATAACAATTTGTAAACTTAAATAAATACTATGACTTGTATAATAACAAGGATAGAAGACAACTAGAAAATATTGTAGTTAGGAACATGATTCTAAAAGATAAGAGATTTGATAGTATAAAAGCAAAGATACCCAAAGATTTGTATAATAGATTGCTAAATAGGAAGAGTAGAATTATAGAAGAGGATAAACAAATAAGAATTAACATGGTGAGAAAGTTAAGTTTTGTAAATAGTGAAGAAGATATAAAATAAATTCAAAAGTTATAGCACCATTACTGAGACATAAGAAAATATCTATTCTCCTCATGGAGGAAATTATGAGGAAGTAAATAAAGAAACTCAAGATGCTATAGTTTCATTCATGTCCACTATGCCTAAGGTAAGTGTGCAGACAAAGGAGGCAAGCCAGATGCCTAGAGATAGTGCGCAGATGCCTAGAGATAGTGCACATGCAAAAGAGGCAAGCCAAATGCCTAAAGTAAGTGTGTAACTAGAAGAAGCTAGAAAGACACCTGAGGGGAGTGTACAGACAAATGAAGATAGTCCTACAACTTGTAGTCCTCCTCAAAAATTTGAACTAGGAACTACACCAAGCTCTTCTCCACACATCACTATTGCTAGTGACTATGCAAGTAGACAAAACCAAAGTGACAATTGAAAAAATAGATGATCCATTCAAGGATTTTGGTGCCAGCATTGTTGGCAATATTGTGGATTATAGTAGCTCTGATGAAGAAGAGGATTAGGGGACTACATAGAAGATGGAGACCAACACTAAAGTAGGTATCTCAAGTGTTCCTTTGAAAGAAATAGTAGTAGTAGGAATTTCCACTCCTCCTACTCAAATAGTAGCAGTAGTAGCCCTAGCTCTATTTGAAAAAGAAGATGAAGTGAAGAATCTTATATCTTCCTTGAGAAAATTTCTTCAGAAGAAGAAATCATTCAAGTCAATTGAGAAGACTTTGAACATAGTTTTGGATAAGATGGAAAAGGTAGTAAGCCCTATTGACACCCCTATAGATATTCAATAGTGTGCAACAATTTTGAGCAATGCTTTTGATGATCAGTTCACTAAACTCATGAATGTGGCAACCATTCAAGCACATACTAAGCATGATGGTAAATATATAAACACCATGTGGACTAAATGAGAAATGATATAGAAACATTGAATATATGTATTAAAGCACTAAGCCAGTGCATAAAGGAAGGAAAATAAGCATAGGCTCAGTGCAACTTAGTGTACATTCATCTGAAAGAATATGCTGATTAGATCAAGGAGAAAGTAAAGGAGCTTCAAATAGTCACTGACAACTCTTTGAAGTAGAATTAGAAAACTTAGACACAATTGAGCATACAATACAACTACTTCATGACAATATAGGGGAAATACAAGCAGAAAAGGAGAAAATTCTAAAGAGATTAACTCTTTTGAGAGTACACTTACTCCCTCACATAAAATTACTAGAAAATCAATTGGAAGAATGTTTGTTTGCAAAATCTTCATAAGACAAGTTTGTGGCTATAGACATGAACATAGTAAAATTGGTACCATATGCTTTATGTGTGCTTATCAATGTATCTGATGCACTGAAGGATAGTTGGAAATAACACTTTGAGTAGTTGAAGACAAATTTTAGTGATTTTTTTCCAAGTTTTGATATGTGGCTACCAGATTTTAATAGTCTTTTGATACCTTAATCATTGATATCAAAGGGGGAGATATATGGAAAATTGTATTGTAAGAAATTTTAATATGTATAATATGTAAGGGGGGGCAATACGTTGTAATAGGAAGTTATATAAGGGATGTAATATTTCATAACATGAATACAAATGTTTTTAATGTTCTTATGTTATGGCTATTTGTTTTGATTGGCATGACAACATGCTTGGGACTTAGCAAATTTTCTCAAAATGTTGCCATCAATGCCCAAGGGGAAGATTGTTGGAAACATGTCCAATCAATCAGATAAGGTAAGTTATGGTTGTCATTTATGGTAATATATATATTTTAGATTAGCCTCATTCTATTGCAGAAGAAAATTGTCTAAGTATCAGACAGTGTTACAAAAACAAGACAATTTTGATGATAACAGAGTATTCCCTTGGAATATTCTCTTGCACAGTCAACCAAAGATGCATGATGTCATAATGATGATGTATACTAGTATACATATCCATACAATCAACCGAGTTTGAGTTATGAAGGAATTGGTGATGTAGTGATGACACAACATAGAATAGAGCATATTAGTAGAATTTGTTTAACAATTTGATTTATTTTTTTGAGTTATAACTTCTTATTAAGCCAACTCTAATAATGTTATATGAACTAACTAAGGAAGAATTTACCAAAAAAATTTGTATAAGTAAAGATTTTTTTTTATGAAGTTAAATGAAGAAGTGAGTGTGAAGAAAAGGTAGATGATAATTTAGTGATCAGTAAATGTAAAGTCAATATGATTTTATGAAATGTGAGTAACAAGTGAATGTGATACTTTGCTATATGATGCAAAGATATGATATAGATTAATATGTGTGCATTCTTCATCAATCAAAAGATTTGTGAAGTACAACAAATAACTCAGTATTGTATGTATAGCTATTTCTTGAAGAACTTATTGTATAGTTTCAAGTTAGGGCATTGGGCTCTTCTTGCACACATTTGTATATGATCCACCAACTTCTAAAAGGTTTGAAGCAACTACTAATAGGGTTGAGGCTTCTAACAAGGCATAGTCTCCTAATAGGGACTCGAGACAATATATATGCAACATAGACTCCTAACAAGGTCAATATCCTTAACTAGATTCTTTATATAGTGAATCATCTAGTGGGTTCTATCCCCATTGAGGTTTTCCCATGGCCAGGGTTTCACTAGTTAACAAAGTATGGTGTTATGATCTCTCTCTTTGTGTATGTTTGTTTACATTGTTCAGTAGTATTGGTTTAGTTTCTTATTCACATAATAAAGTAATTAATAATATTCAATTATGGGTAAAAAGATTGTTAATACTATTTCACCACCCTCTTAGTATTATCTATTTCTAAAACATGAGTCTGTTGTGGTAAAAGATGATGAAGAAGATGAAAAAATGAAGATATTGTTGAGGGAAATAAAGAAATGAAGGTAGATGAATAGGCAAAAACTAAGGTAAAGTATCAGGAAGAACAGAGTGTACAAGATACACAATTGCCTAATGTCAGCCCTCAATATGTAACAATTATAAATACTGAAACAATTAGAGTAAATGATGTTTCTAATATCACATCTTAGAAGATGAATCCACTTACAGAGGAAGATCTAAAAAAGATACTTGATCTATCTACATTGCAGGAAAAATTATGTGATAATCTCGTATTGGTTAATGTAGATGAACTATAGGAAAAAGTGACTAAAACTACAACGGAAGAGGTGAATACACAAGAGCCACATACTGTCACCCCTAAAGTCACAAATGTACAACCTTTGGATAAATTACCCGAAGCTACATCAGAAAAGGTTGATATCTGGGTAAGTGCACCAAGTTGTGGTTCCAAAAGTGGGGGTATAAATGGACACTTTTTTTTTGAAATCAACAATTTCTGAGCTTCAACAAGAATTTGAAGATAGTTACACTCAAAATTTTAAGATATGAAAAAAACAAAAGTAGTAGTCCTTTGAATCTAGTTTCTAAACTACTAATATTTTTTCAAAATGGTTTAGTTTTAGGTCCTCAAAAAAAGGGGCCATAGAAAGTGGTACTGTTTATTCAGAAAAAACATAAAACAATACAAAGTGTGACCCCCCAAAAATTTTAACTTTTTTTTTGAAATTCATTATTTGTTCTAGTTAAAAGTTACCTAACACTATGTAGTTTATCCCAGATGTTTTAGGTAATTTTATAATGTGTATCTTTTTTAATGAATTTTTTAATTGTACACATCCCAAAAATATGAAATATCTATTTGCTCCCCCTAGAAATGATTGAAAACTAAACTAAAATCAAAACATCTTCATTTTTCAAAGTTTGTAGAATGGAGTCTAGTTTCTAAGAAACTAAGTTGTTATGAAATTTGATGAATAAGGTAAAATCTATAGTCCAATTAGTACATTTTGGCTTTTGACAAAAAATGGACATACATTCAAAAGAAATTATAGTTGAAAGGCTTAAAATAGTTCAAATAAAAAATAAATTATATGGTTATATAGCCAACATAGAGACCTATAATGTCATGTAACCTAATTTTACTGATGTTCAAGTATGAGAAAACTTGAAGGAGAGAATGCAAGAAAAATCAATCATTTTTTGTATGTTTCTAGCAAAACATGTCTTAGACCAGTTTAGAGACTCCAAACCTTTGGGTTGGATCCCAAAGGAAAGGCCAAGCCTTAGGCTTGGTAAAGTACAAAGCTTTGAATAGTGCATGTACACTATAGTGCGCGCACACACACACACACAATTTAAAGCTTTTTAAAATTTGGGCCTTAATAGCATATATGCACTTTAGTGTGCATGCACTATTAAGACCTAAATTTCAATAGAGAGGGAAGGAGAGAGGTAGAGAGGGTAGAGAATGAGAACAATTAGAAGATGGGAAGAGAGTAGGAGGTGGGATAGTGAGGGAGAGAGGGAGAGAGAGAGAGAGTGTGTGTGTGTAGGGGATCAGAGAAGGTGGTATAGGGAGAGAGGGACAGAGGGAGAGAAAGAGAGAGTAGGGGATGGGAATGTTGGAAATCTAATTGAAAAGTTCATTATTGAAGATCAAAGATGTTAGATTGTGGTGATTGATTAGGAAAGTATTACACATACTTCATAAATTCTTTGGGGTTCAGGGAGTCAACCCAAAAAAAAAATTTGGGCCCTATTTTATCGAGATTTTGGGCCGACGTGTAATTATTAATTATAACCCTAAAGTAGTTAAAATACTTGTATATAAGGGCTTAGGGTTAGGGATTTTTTCATAAGGGGTGATGCAAAATTAGTTCTAGTGGCAATATTGAGCTAGAAGGGATTACAGATCGTAATCAGGTTATAATCACTAGATCATAAAAATATTGGACTTGTTGTTTGGTGGATGTAACCCAGGGATTGGGTGAACCACATTAAATCTTGATGCCTCATGTTCTTTTCTATGTGATCTATTATTTTCTATTATTGGTTATATTTTCATGTAATTGATATTTTTGTCTATGGTTTAATCCTAGTTGGTATTGGTATTGGTATCAGAGCCTAGCTATTTTTTCAGTTATCCTCTGCAAGAAAGTTTCACGGTTAAGTGGGAGTCTCATGATTGAGTGGGAGCAATGGCAGATGAGGGTAAGATGAGGGATGATAGGTTTAATGGAAAGAACTTCTAGTTATGGAAGATACAAATGGAAGACTATCTGTATGAAAAGGATTTATGGAAGCCATTGCAAGGAAAAGCCAAGAATTAGGGATCTATGTCAAATGATGAATGGGATCTTTCAGATAGAAAGGCACTTGGAAGCATTCAATTATGCCTAGCACCATTAGTGGCATTTAATATTACAAAAGAAAATATGATAGAAGAATTGATGAAAACCCTAGTGACACTATATGAAGAGCCCTCTGCTGCAAACATGGTATTTCTCATGAAGCATTTATTTAATATGAAAATGGAAGAAGGTGGATCTATTACAAATCATTTAAATGAGTGTAATACTATTACTAGTTAGTTATCTTTTGTGGGTATCAATTTTGCAGAAGAAATTAGGGCTCTCATGATTTTGTGTTCTTTGCCTGAAAGTTGGAATGGCTTGGTAATGGTTGTGAGTAATTTTGTTTTTGGATCTAGTATCCTAAAATATGATGATGTGATTGGTGTTATTTTGAGTGAGGAAACTCATAGGAAAACCTTAGGTGGATCTACATTAGGAAGTACATTGAATGCACAAAGTAGGGGTAGAATGATTGAGAGAGGAAGTAATTCTAGAACTCATGGGAAATCAAGTGGAAATTCAAAGGGGAGGAGGTCTCAATCGAGAGGACCAAACGATTGCTAGTACTGTGGGAAACAAGGGCACAAAAGGAAATATTGTTGGAATTGAAAAAAAAATGAAAGAGATAAATTAATTAGAGACAAGGAGGAAAATGTGGTAAGTAACAAATTCAAAGAGGATGCTTTTCTTTTGTCTTTAGAAAGTGTTGATGATTCATGCATTTAGATTTTGGTGCTTCATTTCATGCTACACCTCATAGAGGTTATTTCATTGATTATGTTCAAGGGGATTTTGGGCTTCTGTATTTGGGGGATTACAAACCCTATTAGATTGTTTGAAATGGAAAAATTAAGATTAAGTTGCAGAATGGGAATCATTGGCTACTACATGAGGTAAGACATTTTCCAAGGCTGAGTAAGAATTTAATTTTAGCAAGGCAACTCGGTGATGAGGGTTGTGTAGTCACTTTTAATGGTAAAAATTAGAAGGTTTAAAAAGGTTCCCTTGTAGTAGAAAAAGGTGGGAAAGTAGGCACCTTATATCTTTGTACAAGTCATATTGTTCCTTCTACTTTAATTGTTTCAGAGAAAAATGAATGTTCAGGAATAATTGTTGCAGTTGAGCAGGGAGAACTAATAGTTGTTATAGATTCTGAATCAGTGCTATGGTACAATAGACTTGGGCACATGAGTGAGAAAGGTATGAAAGTAATTCATTCAAAGAAAGTTTTACCAGATTTCAAATGTGTTAATATGGATTTTTTTGAAAGTTGTGTGTATGGAAAACAAAAGAGAGTGAGTTTTGCAAAGACTAGGAAGGAAAATAAAAGTAAGAAATTAGAGCTTGTGTATACCGATGTGTGGGGACTGGCTTAGATATCTTCCTTTGGTGGTTCTCATTACTATGTTACATTTATTGATGATGCAACTAGAAAAGTATGGGTTTATTTCCTTAGATAGAAATCTAATCTATTTCAAACTTTTAAGAAATGGAAATGCTTGGTTAAAAATGAGACTGGCAAAAAATTAAAATGTCTCAGATCTAATAATGGTGGTGAGTATTGTATTCATAAATTTGAAGATTATTGCTCCACTAATGTTATTCATAGACAAAAAAATGTTCCAAGAACTCCATAGGAAAATGGAGTGGATGAATGCATCAACAGGACTATAATGGAATGTGCAAGGAGCATGAGGTTGCATACTGCTTTGCCCTTACACATGTGGGTGGAGGCTATCAATATTAATGTATATTTGATTAATAGAGGTCCCTTTACTCCTTTGGGTTGTAGTATTCCAGAGGATGCATGGACTAGTGAGAAGGTGAGTTATTCTTTTCTCAAAACCTTTGGTTGTGAGGCATTTTCTCACATAGATTCTGAAAATAGAACCAAGCTAGAAGCTAAGTCAAAGAAATGTGTATTTTTTGGATATGGAATTAATGAGTTTGGTTATAAGCTTTGAGATTTTGAAAATCATAAAATTGTAAGAAGCAGGGATGTCATATTCAATGAGAAAGTGTTGTACAGAGATCTATTGCAGCAACATGAGAAGAAAGAAGATGATTATGTAGTCCTAGATGATACTCCAAAAGTTGATGTTCTAGTTGTAATACCCAAAAATTGGCTCATTTCTATGATACCAATTCTGATCTATTTCTGATCAATTCTAAGTCCTATTCTAATAGGTAATTCTCATTCTGCTATTCGCTACTTGACTTAATTATTAGATGCAGAAGACCCTAATCTGCATTCATCATATTTCTTATTTAATTCCTATAGTATTTACTCATATTAGTCATATTAAACCTATTAATTAGTATTTAATTTAATTACTAAGTATTTATACTTTAATTAAATTAAATTATATCTTAAGGCTAATTTACTATGGAATTAAATTTATTTAATTTAATAAA
Organism: Cupressus sempervirens; assembly: GCA_028749045.1. Lineage (NCBI taxonomy): Eukaryota > Viridiplantae > Streptophyta > Pinopsida > Cupressales > Cupressaceae > Cupressus > Cupressus sempervirens. The sequence continues at coordinate 156,445,196 of CM053783.1, forward strand.
TGTGTCTATTTTAATTGATTAAACAAAATTATTTAATTAAATGAAGAACTTACTTCTAATTAATTAAATAAAGTTATTTAATTAAATGGGAAGCCATTCCTAATTAATTAAATGAAGTTATTTAATTAAATAAGAAAAGTGTCTCTAATTAATTAAAAGATTATTTAATTAAATAGAAAAGGTAATTATGAGAGCATATCTCATTTTATTAAATTAAATATCTCACCAAAATCTCTCTTTAGTTCAAAAAAAGAAATTTCCAGTTCACTATTGATCAAAAATAAGTTAAATCAACAAACTCCTTATTCTACTCAAATTGAATCAGTTAACTCCCTTTAATTTGGGAATCTTTCTTTATGACTAAACTTCACCTTTAATCCTGACCGTTGATTGAAATCAATTTCAACAATTGATGGATTATAGGAAAGTCTATTTAAGAGACCCTAATCTCTTCATTTTAAAGGAGGGTTGAATGAGAATTTGCATTGAATTGCTGTTGGATTGTGCATTCATTTGAGCTCCTTATTTTCATAAGATTTTCATTGTTAGTTTAATTCTCATATAGATTTAATATGCATACATTTCGTATAATTTCTTTTACTTGTTCTTAGATTAAATGCATACTCCATTCTAGATTAATCTACATAATCATATAGATTAATTTCATTTCTTAAATCCTTCATTCTTAGAGGGTTTGGTTGCCTGCACCTTGATTCTGAGGATATTAACAAGCAAAATCCCTTTAGATAGGAGGCAACAGGTTACTTTGTAGGGCAAATCTTGGATGAACAATCTCATGTTCATCCCAGGATGAATCAGCAAATAAGGACCATGTTGAAGTGTGTGTGTTAGCAGAGGCCGCATTTTCACGCATACACTAGCCATTCCTCATGATGTGCAACAACCGCAACAAAAAATACCATACACACTAGTGAATGTTAGACAGTCAACAAGGTAAATTAGACCTCCACAAAGATTTTCTCCCTCTTTGTATTCTATTTTACTTACTGATGTTGGTGAAACTAAAAGTTATGGTGAAGCTATGCAGGTGGATACTATGATTCAATGGGAGTTTGCAATGAAAAATGAAATGGACTCTTTGCCGAAAAATAAGACATGGGATTTGTGCAAATTGCCTGCGGGTAAATAGGCTTTGCAGAATAAGTGGGTTTATAGGTTAAAAGAAGAGGATGGAGGTAAGAAAATATTTAAAGCTAGGTTAGTTGTAAAAAGATTTTCATAAAAAAAGGGAATTGATTTCGATGAGACATTTTCTCCTTTTGTTAAAATGACTTCTATCCATAATATTTTAAGTCTAGTGACTATTGAAGATTTTCATTTAGAGCATACGGATGTTAAAATAGCCTTCTTTCATGGTGATTTGGATGAAGAGATATATATGGCTCAGCCATAGGGACTTGCAGTCAAAGGTAAGGAGAACTTGGTGTGCAAATTGAAGAAAAGTTTATACAGCTTTAAGCAAGCACCTCGACAATGGTATCTAAAATTTGATAGCTTTATGCATGAGAATGGTAACCGTCAATGTCATTTAGATCATTGTGTCTACTTTAAGAGGTTGGATGATGATAGCTACATTATTTTATGTTTATATGTTAATGATATTCTTGTAGCTAGGTCTAACATGGATCACATTAAAGGGATAAAAAGCCAATTAGCACATGCATTTGCTATAAAGGATTTGGGGGCAGAAAAAAAATCCTTGCTATGAAGATTTGTAGAGATAGGAAAAATAGAACATTGATTCTATCTCAGGCTGATTATGTTGAGAAGGTGTTGCAACGTTTCTCTATGGAGAATGCTAAAAATTTTAGCACACCTTTACTTGGTCATTTGAAGTTGACTAGGGAGATGTGTCCGAAGACATAGCAAGAGGAGGATAAGATGTCCAAAGTTTCCTATGCTTCAAGTGTAGGAAGCTTGATGTATGCTATGGTATGAACTAGACCAGATATTGCACATGTAGTGGGAGTCGTTAGCAGGTATATGAGTCATCAAGGAATTGAGCATTGGAATGCAGTCAAATAGATTCATTGATATTTGAGAGGAACATCTAATAAGTGTTTACACTTTGGGGGCTCTACTACTGATTTATAGGGCTATGTTGACTCAGATTTGGCAGGGGATATTAATACCAGGTGGAGTACTATAGGTTACATCTTTACTATTGGTGGTGCAGCCATGAGATAGGTTTCTAGGTTACAAAAGGTTAATGATTTATCCACTATAGAGGCAGAGTATTTCATGGCTATAGAGGCAATCATAGAGATGATATGGCTTCAATTCTTCTTGCAAGAATTAAGACATCCTTAGAAGGATAATTATTTGTTCACACATAGTCAGAGTGTCATTCATCTTGTAAAGAATTCAACTTTGCATTCAAAGACCACACACATGCAGTTGCAGTACCATTTCATTTAGTCAATTTTGGAGGATGGATAGTTAAAGCTAGAGAAGATACATACCAATGACAATCTAGTAGATATGTTAACAAAGGTAGTAACAAGGGAGAAGTTGAACTCCTCTTCAGCTTCAATTGGTCTTATAGACTGAATATGAATAAAAGAACATTAGTCCAAGATGGTTTGATCTAGTGGGAGCCCCACATGGTAGTAACATCACTATAGGAATATTCTCCAAGTGGGAGATTGTTGTTTAGTGTCGAGCCTAATCAGTCCCCAAGTGGGAGATTGTTAGATTGTGGTGATTGATCAGGAAAGTATTACACATACTTCATAAATTCTTTAGGGTTCAGAGCATCATCCCAAATAATAATTTTGGGCCCTATTTTATCAAAATTTTGGGCCAACATGTAATTATTAATTATAACCCTAAAGCAGGTAAAATACTTGTATAAAAGGGCTTAGGGTTAGGGATTGTTTCATAAGGGGTGATGCGAAATTGGTTCTTACGGTGGTATAAGGGATTACGGATTGTAATTAGGTTGTGATCATTGGATCATAAAAATATTGGACTTTCTATTTGGTGCACATAGCCCAGGGATTGGGTGAACCATGTTAAATCTTGGTGCCTTGTGTTCTTTACTGTGTGATCTATTATTTTCTGTTATTGGTTATGTTTGTATGTAATTGTTATTTTTGTCTATGGTTTAATCCTAAAAAAAGAGAGAGAATTAGTTGATAAAGAATGTTTTCAATAATTATTTTTTCATTGATGTGAAACTTGCTATTTATAAGAATGACATTTTCTTATAAGATCCAAGTACTATCACTTAGTTGATTGATGAAGAGGATTTGATCAACAAGATGTAACAAGAGCACCTAAGAGAAAGGTCGAGTTATGATGTTGTAATGAAGTGCAAGGATTAGTCAAGGCAATGGTTAAATGATGTATTGATAACATACTCAAAGACACAGAGGGTGGTCACACTTAGAAACATTGGGGGAATAAGTTGTAACAAAGTTGACTACAAAGCTTAAACTAAGTTCATTATTGGGTGCCAAGCAAGCTAGTTGAAGTAGAGAAAATTCTCAGTTGGAGCCAAGAAAAAGGAAAATATAGTGTTTTCCAAGTGATCTTTAGGTGCCGAATGAAGTTTAAGTGCTGAGAAAAGTATTAGGTGTTGAGCATCATAAAATCTTAGTTGCTGCTGAGTGAACTTCAAGTGCCCAGCATTAGTAAAAACATAGTTGATGCCGAGTAACATAGTATGTGTTGAGCATTAAGATTTCAATATTGCCGAGCTACTGTATTATTTTAAATGACAAATATTTTCCAAATCTAGGTAGACAGAGTGGCTACCTTAAATTTTGTGAACCAGTTGGAGGATAAGGATGATGAGCTAGTGGCACAAAATTCTATGTAAACCATTTTTGGGAAAATTTAAAAGTATTATTCAAAAAGTTTCTAGAAGAAACATAATATGTGTTAGATACAATAAACCCTACCTAATCCATATGAATTGAAATTAAAGAATGGAAGAATCAAGTGGGAAATGAACTCCAATACTTCTATTTAAGGAGTCATAGACCAAGAAGCAAATGCTGATGATGATGTAGCTACTGAAGTACCAAAGTTGTGAAGTGGTTAGAAGGGTATCAAGGAGAAGGCATCTAGGAGAAGAACATAGCATAGATACTCTACTTCTACAAGTCATCAAGAAGAGATGATTGCACTAGTACAGTGAGCATGGAGACCTAAGGAAACTAAGCATGAAAGGAGGGCAAGCTATCAAAGTTGCAAAGATTGAAGGCCAAATAATGTAAAGAGCTAAAGAGTGATCTGAGATCTACAAGTTGAGTTGTAGTCAATAATTAGATCAAAATGCCTAATTGTTATTCTCTAGCAATTGTATCAATTAGGATTGAAAGAAAATCCTATGGACTTAGGTTGGCCTAATAGCCATTTGTAAATATTTTAATAGGGTGGCATTCCAAATGAATTTTCTAAAGTCCTCTAACTAGGCCCACTTCTAATAGGGTGGTTAAATCCTCTAACAAGGTCACATTTAACAGTGCATTGTAAGCCTTTAATAGGGTAGGACTTTCATAGGACATCACTTCAAAAGAGTGAGAATTGAGTAGCATTTTACTGGTGGTTTCCCCCAAATTGGATTTCTACATAAATTATTGTGTTATGTGTTGATCTTTTATGTGTTATTCTTGCATGCTGATTTACAGTAACTTGTTGAATTGAAAATTTAAAGCTTGGATGAATGAATGGTTGAATGGACTCACTACACTTAGTGAAAAAGTTTGAATAAGACATTTGGACCTTGAATAACTAATTCACCCCCACCCCCTCCCATCTCAATTATTCAAAAGAAATTCTAACAATTGGTATCAGAGACATCTACTAATTTAGTTTCAAGGTACTGGAAGCAAGAAGATCAAGATGTCTAAGAGAGAAGTTTCCAAGCTCAATAAAGACAACTTTGCTACATTGTAGAGTCTAATGAAATTGCATCTTGGATCAATAGGTGACATTTAACAAACCTCAATTGTAATAGAACATGTAAATCCATCTTGACCTCTTACTACGAGTGATTTGAGCAAAAGAAAGAAGCACAATCAAGCAATGCTGGAGATTTCCTCTACACTCAGTTATGCAGAATATGATGATATCAAAAATTGTGACATTGCATTGAAAATGTGGAAAGTCCTAATATATATTTATGGAGGAGATCAGAGTGTACAAAGAGAAAAGATAGAAAGCATCAAAGGAGAGTTTGATGACATGAAAATGGAGGAAGGTGAAAATGTTGCTCAATATGCTACTAGAATAAAAGAAGTGTTTAGTGCAATTAGAAGTCTAGGTGGTCAATTCGAAGAAGAAACTATTAACAACAAATACTTAAGAACTCTACTCCCTATCTATGCTATTCGAGTTCCAGCCATCCAAGAGCTAAGGTGTGTACAAGGAAACACATTAACCTTTGAAGGAATAGTGGGAAGACGTACTGCATTTGAATTGTCCAACATTGACAACTACAGACCTGAGAACCTTGAATCTAATTTTAAGGCCAACATGACAATAAAAGAAAATGAGGAGGAAACATCAAGAAATAAAAGAAGAAAAGGAAAACATGCATCTAGTGAGAGTAGTATAGATGAAGAAGATGTGGAATAGTTGGAAGCACTACTGGCTAGGAGATTCCATAGAGACAAAGGAAATTTCAAAGGTAAGCTCCCTATCATATGTTTCAATTGTAATGAAGTAGGTCATATTGCTACTAGATGTACATAGAAGAAGAACTACAAAGAAGGAAATAAGATCAAGAACAAGAAAGAAGATGATAGCAAAGACTACAAGGAAAAATGCAAAAGATGCTACATTGTTGAAGAAGAAACTAATGAGAATAATGATGAAGTAGTCTATCTGGCCATGAAGGATAAATTAGATGAAGATGAAAAAGAATAAACAACATTGGTTACCTATGTGAACACGAATAACAAGTGGATCATAGAGAGTGGATGCTCACATCACATGATAGGAGATAAAAGTAAGCTCATTACCTTTACTTAATATGATAGAAATAGTGTTAGATTTCGTAATGATGCTCCATGTCAAATAAAAGGAAAAGGTTCAATTAAACTCACAGAGAAAATATCATGTGATAATGCATACTATGTCGAAGGATTGAACTACAACTTGTTGAGTGTATCAAAATTAGGAAATGTAGATTGCAAAATAGAATTTGGAAACAAAACTACCAAGATCTATAACTTTGATGGAAATCGGATAGGAAAAGGTGAACAAATTAGGAGTAATCTGTTTTACCTAGATATGGAAGATGGAACTTGTCTTGATGTTAGACTTGATGATGTATGGCTATGGAATAAAATATTGTGTCATGTTAACTTTGACAATCTAATTAGCATCAGCAAGAAGAAGAAAGTCAGAGCTTTACCTAAACTAAAGAAAACTGAAAACACAATGTGCAAACAATGTCAACTAAGGAAGATGACTAAGTCTAGTTTCACAAGAAAACCATACACTTCTAAAGGAGTACTAGAGTTAGTCCATATAGACTTATGTGGTCCAATAGAAGTGCAAAGATACCTAGGAGACAAATACAAAATGCTGTTTGTAGATGATTACTCCAAGATGATGACTACTATGTTTTTGAAGAAAAAATCTGATGAATTTCAAATGTTTGCATGGTATTTAGCCATAGTTGAGAAGGAAATAGGGAAGAAACTAAAATACCTAAGGTCAGACAGAGGAGGTGAGTTTACATTAAAATAATTTGAAATATTTTGCAATGATAAAGGTATCAAAAGGAAAACATTAGCACCAAGAACTCCACCCTAGAATGGTATTTTTGAAAGAAGAAATAGATTTTTGATAGACTATGCTAGAACCTTGATGATGGTGAAAAATGTTGCACTAAAGTACTGGAGATAAGCTATAAGCACTGTTGTTTACACTGTAAATAGAGTCCAAGTGAAGAAAGGTACAAATGCAACACCTTTTGAATTGTGGTATGATCACTCACCTAATGTTAAACATTTCAAATTATTTGGTTGCAAATGTTATATTCTTAAAGACACTAGAAATGACAAGTTTGATGCAAAGAGTGATGAAGGCATATTCCTTGGCTACTCTCTAGAAGTAAGGCATACAAGTGTTTGAATAGTAACACTAATAAGATTTTGGAAAGTGCAAATGTAAAATTTGATGAGCATGTAGAAGTCCAAGTTGATGAGTCCAAATATCTAGAAGATTATAGATCTTTTGTATACTTATATAAAGGAATGACTATTGAAGACAATGTTGCCAATCAAGTTGAGAATCAACAACAAATCATAGTATCAGTTGAGTCACATTTAGTGAATGCTGAGCTGCATTCAGAAGCTAAGTTGTGGAATGTAGAAAATATACATTTTGACTTTGAAATTAGTGCACATGAGAAAAATGATGAAATAATAGATGAAGGTGAGCAAAATTACTCTGAAGCTAAGGGATCAAAAATGGAAAGAAGGAAAAAACTAAGGTTAGCCAAGTATGTAAGAAGACATCACCCTATAGATAAAATCATTGGTGACAAGGAATAGACTAAGAAATGAGTCATGCCTAATGAGCAAGGTAGAACCCAAAATAGTGAAGGATGCACTACAAGCTAATGACTGGTATAAAGCTATGGAAAAGGAGATAGATCAAATTGAGAAGAAAAAAACATGGACCCGAGTTCTTAGACTAGTCAATAAGAATGTAATTGGTACCAAATGGGCATTTAGGAAAAAACTTGATGAAAATGGTGAGATAACAAGAAAGAAAGCCAGACTAGTTTTTAAAGGCTATGCACAAGAAGAAGGACTGGATTATGGGGAAACATTTGGCCCTGTACAAGAATGGAAGGAGTAAGAACACTACTTGCATATACTACATACAAAGGCTACAAAGTCTACCAAATGGATGTGAAGTATACTTTTCTAAATGGTATATTGGAAGAGGAAGTCTACGTAGAACAACCTAAGGGATTTTTTTATGACAAGAACAAGGATATGGTCTGCAAACTACACAAAGCACTTTATGGTTTGAAGCAAGCACCTAGAGCATGGTATGAGAGACTACACAAATATCTTGTGAAGATAGGATTTGAGAGAATAGATGACAACAACAACTTATACATCAAGGCTAAAAAGAGGTAAATACATTTTGACATTAGAAATATTTGTTGATGATATAATATTTGGAGTAAAAAATGTTCTTTGCAAAGATTTTGTTGATCAAATGAAACATGACTTTGAGATGTCAATGTTTGGAGAAATCAAATTATTTGTTCATTTGCAAATACATCAATTGAAGCATGGAATATTTGTGACCCAATCAAAATACATCAAGGAGATACTCAAAACATTTGTATTAGAAGACTCAAAACTAGTCAACACACCAATGGCAACTAGACATAAGCTATCCAAGAATGATGAGTCTGCTGAAGTGAATCAGACATTGTATAGATCAATGATTGGAAAGTTGCAATATGTTGTACATAGTAGACCAAAAATTGCATTAGCTATTGGAATAGTGGCAAGATTTTTTGCAAATCCAAGAGAAAATCATCTGATGGTAGTAAAGAGAATACTAAGATACCTAAAAGGAACTAATGGTTTTGGTTTGTATTATAAGAGAAGTGAAAATTTTGAACTAAGAGCCTACACTGATGCAGATTGGGGAGGTAACATTGATGAGAGGAAAAGCACTAGTGGAGGAACACTTTTCTTGAGAAAAAGGTTGATTACATGACTACTAGAAAGAAAACTTGTACCTCACAGTCCATTGCAAAAGCTGAATATGTTGTAGCTGCTATCAATTGCACCAATATTATATGGATGAAACATTTGTTGCAAGGTATGAAGGAAGAGGTGAATGATCTTGTGATACTTTATTGTTATAATAAAAGTGATATCAACATATCAAAGAACCTTGCAATGCATGCTAAAACTAAGCACATTGCAATTAAGCATCACTATGTTAGAGAGTTGGTGGAAGACAAACAAGTGAAGATGGAATATGTAAGCTCAAAGGAACAAATTGCTAACATCTTCACAAAATCAATACCTAAAGATGCTTTTGAGTATCTTAGAGGTGAGTTAAGGGTGATACCTCTAAACAAGGCTACTTGAAGAAAAAGCAAGATTTCCCTACATCAAATGAGTTGATTGTTGATATATTATACATTGATGCAGAGGATATCTACTTTAGGATATCCATGTCTAAAGTAATTAAAGTTCTGAAATTCCAAATCAGTCACAAACAAGGTGACAAAGGGAGAAATTGAATGAATTTGAAAATGCTACACTTGCATGGTAAGATGCTAATATGTCTTTGGCATTATTGTCAAAGAGGGAGAAATAGAAAAAAACTAATCAACAACTGTTGAGAAGATAAAGAATGATGAAAGAGGGAGATTATAGTAGAAAACTAATCAATAACATTTGATCAAAATTATGAGGGAGATTGTCAAATATACAGGAAGAAAAATAGAAGACAAAGAAGCTAATTAGAATAGAGAATAGCAGAAGATGAGCAATGCGTACAGAGGGAGAAAACAAAGAAATGATACAATAGCTAAGAGGGAGAAGCTAAAATGAAGCAATTAGGATAGTAGATCAATAAAGGGAGATGTGAAAACTAATGGTGATGGTAATAAAATTACTTTTTGGCATTTGAATTACTGTTCTTACCTAGTTAGCATATGGTTAAATAGTTTAGTCTGATGGCTTATTAGTTCGGTTTGCTATCAATGCCAAAGAGGGAGATTGTTGAATATCAAAGAGGGAGAATTGGTTGATAAAGAATGTTTTTAATCATTGTTTTTTCATTGATGTCAAACTTGTTATTTATAGGAATGACATTTGCTTATAAGATCCAAGTATTATCATTAGTTGATTGATGAAGAGGATTTGATCAACAAGATGTAACAAGAGCACCTAAGGGAAAGGTTGAGTTATGATGTTGTAATGAAATACAAGGATCAATTAAGACAATGGTTAAATGATGTATTGATAACATACTCAAAGACACAAAGGTTAGTCACAATTAGAAATGTTGGAGGAATAAGTTGTAACAAGGTTGATTGCAAAGCTTAAACTAAGTTCATTAGTGGGTGTCGAGCAAGCTAGTTGAAGCCAAAAAAATTCTAAGTTGGAGCCAAGAAAAAGGAAAATCTAGTGTGTGTTGAGTGATCTTTAGGTGCTGAGTGAATTTCAAGTGTCGAGCAAAGTATCAGGTGGCAAGCATCAGAAAATCTTAGTTGGTGTCGAGTGAACTTCAGGTGTCAAGCATTAGTAAAAACATAGTTGATGCTGAGTAACACAGTATGTGCCGAGTATTAGGATTTCAATAGGGTTGAGCTACTACATTATTTTAATTGAAAAATATTTTCCAAATTTGAGCTGACAAAGTGGTTGCCTTGAATTTTGTGAACTAGTTGGAGGATAAGGATGATGAGCTAGTGGCACAGAATTCTATGTAAAATATTTTTGGGCAAATTCAAAAGCATTATTCAAGAAGTTTCTAGAGGAAACAAAATATGGGTTAGATACAATGAATCCTACCTAATCTTTAGAAATTTAAATTAAAGAATGGAAGAATCGTGTGAGGCATCGCCCCGACCCTTTGTAGCCTTAATTATTACTTTATCATTTTGATACTCATGATTCGGGATGTCGAGATATTATCTAATGCTTAGAACATATTATATTATTGCATGCTATGTGATGTTACTTCTAGATATTTGATGTTCATCATTTAAGGTGTTAGATATATGTATGTTGATGAAATCAATAAATTTAGGATTGATACTTTGAATTACAAGATTTTAATGGTTAATAAATGAGAGAAACCTTGATTGATGTGAATTTTTGATACGTATACATATATGTACATGTGATTTTATGGGACTACTGATGTGTGCAATGAGTATGTAGATATTTTAGCCAAGAAAATCGATGGAGGAATAGAACTGATCCCTATGTACTAATTTTGGAAACCTTGTTGTTCGTAATTAAATTGTGATGTATGTATTTTCTTTCTGTGATCAATGAATTTTAATGTTCATAACTATGTTTCTTTAGTGTTGCTATACACTCATAAATTGTTTATGTTCTTTGCGTGCTAGCTAGGGTTGCTGGGTAACCTTTGGACCTAAGTCAGTTTAAGTTAGTGTCAGTTTGCTATTTTGGTTCTTAATCAAGTTTAGTCATCCTTAATCTAAATTAGTTCTTAATCTGCATGTTAGAGTTGTTAGATGGTCCTATTATTATTTCCTAACTTTTTTTTGGCTCTAAACCCATTTCTAAGGCTTCTAATCATGATATTTTTATACCCAAGGGGTATGGGTATGGGTTAGGGGTCTTTTCCAACCCCTAAGCCTCTTTTGTTGACTTTTGAGATCACTTAAAAGTCTCATTTTACATTTGTGCGAAAATTGCAAGTGGTTACCATGAGTTGCCTTACCTCACCTCCACTTAGTATTTAACCATAGTGTGGGTTGAGTTAGGAGTTTCTAGAATTGTTAGTGGGTGGGAGAAGTTATTGATCCTTTTGGGTGGTTGAGTTTGAGGCTTATTTAGAGGCCTTTCTTGGTCTAGTGGAGGTTGTTACCCAATCTCTACATTTAGAGAGGAGTTCTTGAAGATTGAAGCAAGGAAAGGGAAGCTCTACTCAAACTTGTTCATTGCCATTACCTCTTTGTGAAGGTAGGAATTGTCATCTCCCTTGTTCAGATTTCGTTCTTGTTTCATGTTATGCTACCTTATTGTTGTTTGAATGTTTGTATGTTTGTGGGTATGTTGGAAAGATTTGAAAACCATGTTATTTTGGATGATTTCTTTTCATGTTTATGTTTGAAATTTTGACATTTTCTTGCATGGGTGTTTTGGTATTACTCACCCTTGGATAGGGCAGAAGTGACCAATTTTGGGAAAGGTCTATTTAGTTGGACTCCAACTAGTGTAGAGCCTCTTCTCAGGATGAGAAGAGGGAGAAAGGGTAGGGTGTTATGGACCCCTACCTGTTAGCACAAACCTTGTAAGATTATGGTATGTTGAAATGGAAGAACGAAAGTTCTTGGTTTATAGCCCCGATTGGGCATCTGTTTGGCATTGCGCTTGACTTCTCTTGGTTGGAAGAATCTACCTTTCCCTAGTGTTGATTCATTGTGAATCATACAATGATAACCTTGTGTGAATATCCATGGTTGAATTGTTTTTGGTCATGCTTGTTGTCACCTGATCTGAATTCTGTTCCATCCATGGTTCTAGAAATGTGTTGTAGAAATTGTTATGAATCCCTTGATGAGGGTCATGAAGAAAATTCAATTATATTGTTGAAATTTTGGATTTATATCCTATGTAAATTGGTATTTCAAACTTTGTTGGATTGGCAACGAAGCCAAGTTTTCTTCCTAATTCTTTCTCGGCTGAGCCTTTGAATCAGGTTTGCTAATAAAATTGGTTTTGAGTATAATTTTCTAACATGTGATTCAATCATAATTTTAAATTAGATGGATGCACATCAAAATTAGGATGGAATTTATGATGTTCAATTTGACAAAATTTCAAGTTTTCTTATATGTTGAAAATGAAAATTATGATAATGCATGAAGATTCAGTTTTTATGATTATTAGAATCAAACGATAAATTACATTGAATTAAATGGATAATTCAAATCCATGGTATGTTAAGGTTATTACAAGTCCTTATAGATTTTATTTAAAAGGAAATTTATGACAAAGGTTGAATTATTTCAATCCAAGTTATATAGGAGAACAAATGATTATGGTTGATGATTCAATTTAAGTTGTTTGAGATATCAATAAACCTTGTATGAATGTGTCACAATGAATAAATATATGTTTTAATTCCTTCAAAAAAAAAATACATTGCTTTAGAATCTGTACTTAGAAAAATAAAGCTTCAAAAAAAAAAAATTCCCCCAAGAGCAAAATGCTCTCTAGATTTTGCATGGAAGAAAGAAATAAATCTATTTGTGCAACAAAGAATATTCTCTGTGATTCCTTGTTTTCTTGAATTTAAATTCAAAATTAATAATCAATAAAATGAATATAAATAACTAAAGTAACATTATACTAATACCTAATATCCTAAATATCTATTCTACCTATAAAACTTTATAACATCAATGCTTACCATCTTCCTTGGGTGTCACATCTCATGCTATGATTTTAAGGGTTATTTTAAAAAGAGTTTTTGCTCGACATCAAAAATCAACATGGGGGGGGGGGGGGGGGGGACATCACCCTACCCCTATGTCCCATCCCCCTTATGATTTTGGAGCACTCACCTTTGTTTTGGACTTTAACAAGTTAGCAAGACTTATTAAGTCTGCCTTCATTGCTGGGTCACCCACCTTTTATGGAGACATGTGCAAGCATTTTGGGGCAGAGTGCTATCCCAAGGACAGCGCTTGGGAAGCACTCCTTGGGAAGTGCTTGCCCAAGGTACAGGTGTGGGGATAGATGTAAGGGGGGGGGGGGGAGGTAGGTGTTTTAGGGTAGTTAGTAGGTGGTTAGTTCAGGTTTAGTTTGTGTTATTATTATTACTGTTAGTTAGTATTACTTTTAGTTTAGGTTTAGTTAAATTGGTTTGGTTTTAGTTTAATTATGTTTTAGTTAATTGTACTACTAAGTAATAATTATGTTTTGTTAGTTTAGTTTTCATTTGTTTATTGTTTTATTTATTTTAGTTTAGATTTAATTTAGTTAGTTTTTAAAATATAGTTTTTTTTAGTTTGTTATTAATATTAATATTAAAGTTAAATTTAGATTTAAGTTAGCAGTTAGAATGCTTACACTTGTTTAGTTGTAAATAGAGTGTAAAAATGAGTTTATTTATTTAATTAATTTTTTTATGCTAAAAATAAGTTTGTGCTAGATATTACTTTAGATTTAGTTAAGTTAGTTAGTTTGTTTTAAGTTACTTATTTTAATTCATGTCATGTAAATTAATTTAAGAGAAGTTAGTGTTAGGATAAACCACGGACATAAATAAAAACTACATGCAAATATAACCAATAACAAAAAATAATAGAACACACAGAAATGAACACAAGGCACCAAGATTTAACGTGGTTCACCCAATCCCTGGGCTACGTCCATCAAACAGCAAGTCTGATATTATTACAATCCAGTGATTACAACCTGATTACAATCTGTAATCCCTTACAGCTCAATACCGCCGCAAGAACCAATTTCGTATCACCACATATGAAAAATACCCAACCCTAAGCCCTTTTTATACAAGTATTAAACCGCTTTAGGGTTATAATATTTCGGCCATATGTCGGCCATAATATGTCGGCTACCATGTCAGCTACTGCCAAATTTTTTTTTTCGAAACCCTACTATTTATGAAGTATGTACAGTACTTTCTTGATCAGTCACCACAATCTAACAAGTAATGGATGGGGGAAAGAGTAGAGAGGGAGAGAGTGAGAGTGAGAGAAAGAGTGAGATAGAGAGTAGGGGATGGGAGAGAGATAGTGAGAGAGAGAGAGTAGGAAGTGGGAGAGGGAATGGGAGAGAGCAAGTGAGAGAGAGAGAAGGAAGTGGAAGAGGGAGTGGGAGAGGGAGAGTGAGAAAGAGATTAGGGGATGGGATAGAGAGTAAGAGATAGAGTAGGCAGTAGGATAGAGAGTGGGAGAGGGAGATACATAGAGTATCTAGATAGAGAGTAGGGGATAGGAGAGGAGAGAGAGAGAGTAAGGGATGGGAGAGGAGAGAGAGAGATAGTAGGGGATGGGAGAGGAAAGAGAGAGTGAGACAGACAGTAGGGGATGGGAGAGGTCTAGAAAATGAGAGAAAGAGTAGGCAGTGGGAGAGGGAGTGGGAGAGCGAGAGCAAGAGAGAGAGGGTGAAAGAGAGTAGGGGATGGGCGAGGAGAGAGTAGCTTGAGAGAGACAGTAGGGGATAGAGTGTGAGAGAGAGTAGGTAGTGGGAGAGGGAGAGGGAGAGAGAGAGGGGATTAATGTGTAAGAGAGAGAGTAGGGGATGTGAGAGAGAGATTGTGAGAGAGAGTAGGGTATGGGAGAGAGAGTGAGAGAGATAGAGTAGGCAATGGGAGAGGGAGTGGGAGAGGGAGAGCAAGAGAGAGAGGGGGATGAGAGTGAGTGTAAGAGAGAGAGAGTAGGGGATGGGAGAGAGAGAGTGAGAAAGAGTAGGTAGTGGGAGAGGGAGAGCAAGAGAGAGATAACGGTAGGGTATGGGAGTGTTTTTTTGTGAGAGAGGGATTAGGGAATGGGAGAGGAGAGAGAGTATCTTGAGAGAGAGAGAGAGTGGGGAATGAGAGAGAGAGTAGGGGGTGGGAGAATGAGAGAGAGTAGTGGATAGGAGAGAGAGTGAGAGAGAGTAGGTGGTGGGAGAGGGAGAGCAAGAGAGAGAGTAGGGGATGGGAGAGAGAGAGAGAGAGAGAGAGAGAGAGAGAGAGAGAGAGAGAGAGTAGTGGGAGGGGGAGTGGGTGAGGGAGAGTGAGAGAGAGAGTAGAGGATAGGAGAGAGAGTGAGAGAGAGTAGGTGGTGGGTGAGGGAGTGGGAGAAAGAGATAGATAGAGAGAGTAGGGGATGAGAGAATGAGAAAGAGAGAGTAGGGGATGGGAGAGAGAGTGAGAGAGACAAAGTAGGCACTAGAAGAGGGAGAGAAAGAGGGAGAGTGAGAAAGAGTAGGGGATGGGAGAGAGAGTGAGAGAGAGAGTAGGTGGTGGGAGAGGTAGAATAAGAGAGAGTAGGGGATAGGAGAGAGAGAGTGGGAGAGAGAGTAGGCTACGGGAGAGGGAGTGGGAGGGAGATAGATTGAGAGAGAGTAGCCCAAGAGAGAGAGTAGGGGATGGGAGAGGAGAGAGAGTGAGAGAGAGAGTAGGGAGAGAGAGTGTGTAGGGGATGGGGGATGGTGGGATAGGGAGAGATTATTTTTCACACAGTGCATAAGCACTATAGTGCATACATGCTTTATAGTGCATATGAGATATAGTGCATACACAATATATGAAAACACCAAAAAATGATCATAACAAAAGTTTGGGTCCCTACTAATCCATATTCTTCTTTTTTTCGGTTGTGTATTTTATTGTTTTGATAGAAAACATGGGTTCCATGCTGTTGGAAGTTAGCAACCACTATTTGAAAGCTTTTTGAACATTCTTTCATTCTATTTGAAGCTAGAAAATGCCAAATTTAATCATTGGATCCACTATTTGAAGGCTTTTTTAATATTCTTTCTATAGAAAAGGTTAGTGCAGTGCTTTTTAAATATTCTTTATTATTATATAGAGACAAATTTGATTATAATTTGACATGTTGTTTAATATATAGTGAATTCATTGAAATTTGTATGTTTGAATGAATTGTTATTTGCAAATAGTTATAAATTTGACAAGTTGTTTAATATATAATGTGTATTCATTAGAATAATTGTAATTTGTATATGTATTTGAATGATTTGTAATTTAAAAATTGCAAATAATTTAGATGTTTGAATAATTTGACATATAGAAATCATCATCATGCCAAGGAAGTAACCAAAAACTCAAACAATAGAAGAGCGGGAGAGAAATTTGGCAATTAAAGAGATAAAATGAAACTACTATGTCAACAAAGAAAATTGCAAAGCAATAATGAGAATTGTCTTTTGAAGAGGAACAAGAACCACCAATAAAAAGAAACAAAGAGGAAGAATTGGAAAGAAAAAGAAAATGAATGAGACTATTACACTCAAGAAGACAATTGAACTGTGAAGCTACATCATCTTCCAATCTTGGAGTCATATCATCATCTCATGATGAAGAGACACTAATTTGTAGATCAGACGATGTACACACTCCATCATGTCATGTTGAAGGCACACCATTAATATATCAAGTAGGTGATATTTCATCTTTTGTATCTTATTGCCAAGGCACATCATCTTTGGTTCAAGGTACTTAAAGCACTCACCCTTATGTTGATGTTCAAAATGTTGAGGGAATGGAAGATATTATAACACCTTCTAGAATTCAATTTAGAAGATCAAAATATTTGATTGATATTGATACCAACTTTTTGAAATCAATGCATGGCAAGATTAGCAAGTGTACTTGTCAAAGAAAAGTTAATCATATGTTGAGATTATTCTTTGAAGAATTAAATATTATAGTTCAATGCCAATTATTTATTGAGATGATGAAGAATTTCAAATTTAGGCCTATCATGAAGATTCTTGGGCTAAGAACAATGGATAATTCAAATGAAAAAAACATTGTAAAGAATCTAATGAGTACTTATAGAAAAGTGGGGTCTAAATCATGCACCAAAGATAGTAATATCACAAGATGAGTACTTACATTGACATTACTAAGTACCCAAATTAAGAAAGCTTGACTCATGAGAAAGACAAGAAAAACATTGAAAATCAGTAGAGGTACTCTAAGGAGAGCCATGCAAAGGCATGAGAGATTGGAAGATCCAACAAAAAATGAGCTATGGACATTTAGCAGTAGACTACCATGAAAGGATAAAGAAATTAGTGAAGCATTGAAATCATTGATCAAATATTTTTGGACAAATAACACATGTGTTTCCCTTAATCTGTTGGTCTGAATTTTTGTTTGATAGAAATCCTTTGTCCAATTGTAGAAAAGTTAGATTTTTCATTTTAGTGGTGAATAGGGTTTAGGTAAGTCATCTGTTTGCTCCCTTTTTTGAAAATTTTATGAAAACCCTATGTTTCTCTCCATTTTTAAACTATTAGGCGCGAAGTGTTTAAATTTTAAATCGGGTGAATATTCTTTTCCTTTTATGTCTTCTGTGGCCCGAGCCATTTTCCCTCTCAATTTTTCCCAGCCGTCCAATCTAAGTAAATCCACCATTGTCATTTCTGCACTATGAAAACATGGACACTCTTTATGTATAGCAAGGTAGCGAGTGTCAAAAAATGTTGAGACGAGACCGCAAAATGAAGACATGGCAATCAAATTTTTTAAACTGATCATTCAGTCACAGACACCTGGCCAATGCTATCAGAGCTGAAAGAAGGACCTAATTAGAAAAAGTCAGAGGTCGACATCAGAGTGAGTATCTTTCTGACCCTTTGCTACCTCACTATCAAAAATCTTGAGCATCTCGCCGTTAGCAAAGTAGCAAGGCACCGTAAAATTGAAGAGTCAGTGACCTTGAAATTTATCGGTACCATGATTAGTCCAGGTGGCATGACCAGTAGTAATTGCCATTGTCAAAAGCAATTGATAGCAGCAATAGTGATTTGATGGATCCTTGTATTTTACAGTGCCAAGATTTATTAAAGTTGTTGGAGCTCACTACCTCACTATCAGTAAATTCCAGCATCTCGCCATTAACAAAGTAGCGAGGCACCGTAAAATCAACAGCCAGTGGGACCTTTAGTAATGTGGGATGATGACTAGGACTAAAGTAAAGTCTTACAGGGTGCCAACTGTGCAAAATTTCATACTTCATCAATGCTCTCGACCCAAGCCCCATTGATAAAATGTGCAAGAGATCCTGAGCATCAAATTAAAATGGAATCAACAATCCTCGCTATCTCACATTGGAAAGTTGCATGTTGTTTAAGCTATGGGACGTAGCGAGTATAAGGCCCACCATTTATCAAGAAATTTCGTGCAGCTTCCACACCTTTGATTCGATCTCTGATCAACAGTCGTCATCTTCTCACTATGAAGAGTTTCTAGCGAGATGTGTATAATGACATAGCGAATAAGGGCCCACCGCCATCTTTCTGAGCAAGAACAGTAACATATCATCTACTGGATTAAGATCAAATCGATGGCTGTTGCTATTTCGCTATGGCAAGGTGATCATTCTTTATGCATAATGAAGTAGCGACCTGCTGACACATGTCCTCAGTTGCCAGTGGGTCTAGACAAAAGTTTCATCAAGGAAAGAGTTATGTATGTGGTAAATTTTCATTGGATCAATTGACAAACATGTCAAGTGCAATGCCTAGTTGTTTTTCTCCCTATCCCATGATCATAGGATTTTTGAAAATTGATGGTGCAGCTTTAAATGCAAAATATGGTGCCACTCTATGTATTAATTAGACATGAAAGCATCGTGCATGAGAAAAATAGAGTATAACATAGAAGATTTCATCAGTTTCATCTTATGCAAGCAAAGATTCTGAGCTACTCTTGAGCAGAAGCAATTACTGAAGGAAATCGTGCTGAAGTTTGGCAGAATTTGTGAAATAGTCTGTTCGCGAAAAGTTTGTAGAAATATAGAGGAAAACAAAGACAAAATTCAAATAAGTAGTACTACCATAATCTTTGTAGGTTTTTAAGTTCTTTAAAATATAATCCAAGATGCCTCTGAAGAATGGATTTTTAGGTCAAATAAACTATTTGGATAGAAATGTGCATGATGACTTGCTTGAGTTGCTCCCAGAGTCTACTATAGAGATAGTGCAAGTTAAAAGGTTAACCTCTTTTAACCCTAGGCTAAGGATAGCTAATGGATTTTATGATAAGGGTAATTGGGTCCAAGATGCTCAAACTTCACAAACTGGTTTGAATTTGTTCAAGAAATGGTTTACAGAAAGGAAATTGTATGCCCCACATGCCAATATATGGAATTTTCATCTGGAAAAGCTAGTTGTTCCCAGTGTGTTTATGGATTATGACCTTCTTGAGGTCATGGTGAAGAGTTATGATCAAGCCACTAGGGCAGTGCAAAGAGTAGATGGTGAAGTTTTAATCACCGTCAGTCCAGAAGAGATTAGGGAAGTTTTCAGTTTGGGACCTCTCACTAGGTATCATGTGCCCATTGATTTGACAGAATTAGAAAAAGAATATATGTCAAAAAGGGATGTAGTTAGACAAGGTGCACTGAAGGCCCACATAGGTAGAATTGGAAACCTACTAGCAATAACATCATCCTCTAAAGAACCTTTCAAGAAATCATCCTTCAATGCCAGGGCAGTAGAGATATACAGGACCCTATGCAGAGTCTTTGGAGAGGGTGAAGAAGATTTTATTCTTGTGAGTTTCATCTATATGATAACTCAAATCTCCTCTTTCATTGTAAAAATAATTTTCGATTTTACCTCTTACCTGGCTAATGAGATTCACAGTGGATTGTTGGGGATTGCAAAGAGCGAGGTGGAGAAGGTTTGGGGTCAGTACTCCCTATTAATGCATATGTTTCAATTTAAAGGGGTTACATACTTTGGTAAAGAAATGGTATTGAATGGGGAACAAGAGGCGGAAGCACTACCAGTTCAATTATGGAGTGCAGACATGACTGGGGAAGCATAAAAAGCTAGTTTTGTTAGATTTGATAGGCACTTTGCTTCCAAACTAAGGTGCCTCATATTGAGTGACAATCCTAGAATTCCTAAGGCACTAATGCACCTTGTTAGGCCTATGGACAAACCCCATAGTCAAAAAGTTTCACATAATTGGGGAGATATCATCTCATATCCTGTCTCAACTATCATTAGAGTTTATGGATTCACAGGGACACCCCATGTACTACCTTATGAGGTGCCTTTAAAGGTAGGAGTAGATAAATTTTTATGGCAGTTGGGAGGAGTGGAGGAGACCTTTTTGAACAAAAGGGGAACAGGATCAATTTTTTCTACTTGCACTATAGCTCACCAGTTTGTAATAACTAAGGAGGGGTGGGCCTTCCTCTACAAATTTTTGGATCAGTATAAGATGGTAGTATCTCACTCTCATTTTTGTGATGCATAAGATTTCTTTAATTCTACTCTTAGGCATAGAATCAAGCTTCATCCAATTCAGCATGAATTTTATTTCCCTAAAGATGTAATAAGGAATGAGTACTCTCTGTAGGAGCAAGAAACAAAGAAGGAAAAATGGAGATTCTATTCAAAAGTTTTTGAGTTTACTAATTTTTTTGACAAGGATTACAGTCCTCTTAGTAATGCTGTAACTAATGCAGATAGAATAAATAAGCTTATGAGTACATTCCCAAAAATAATGGAGGTAATGAATGAGAAGAAGCAACATTTTATTGATACTTCTCCAGATAAAGCTAGGGAAGTAATGAGGAAATTGGGTTTCACCCCCAGCATAGGGGTAGGTCCACTAGTTGTGCGAAAGAGGATAGGATATACTATCATTTGGGGTCAGACACCCACTGTAAACAAAGGAAAGCAGATAATTGAATCTACTAGTACTGCTTTTTAAGAAAGGATCCCTGAACCCTCTCACAAAAGAAGAAAAATAATAAGGGAAGAGGAATCACATGATGAAGGTTACTCACCTTCCCAAACTCCTATGAGAATTGCAGAGGAGTAGCTCACCAATGAACAAATTGAACAAATGGGATCACAAGGAGGAGTTTTTGTTACCCAGGCAGAAATTGATGAAGGGAACCCCCAGGAGCCTCCTATGCTGAGTTTTGAACTAACTATAGTAGATTTTAGGGGAAGGGAATTAGAACCTATTTTGGAACAAGCCAGTTAGCAATTTTTGTCTGATAACAATTTTGTAGGGCTTTCCATCAGTTTGCTTGGAGGGAAAACATGCACATTTTTGAGGAAAGATGTAGGAATATGAAAGTAGAGCAACCAAAAATGGATGAAACCTCTATTCAGAATCAAATAAAGGAACAAATGATACAAGAGTTCTTGAATATAACCCCTGAAGAGGGGAGACAAATGGTGAAAGATGCAAATATTTTATTATTTCCCAATTAGGACATTGCTGATGCCTTAAATTTTAATTCTGTGTCAAATAATTTGGGATTACAAGATCCAAATAAAAAGGAATTCTTGGGAAAAACATTCACTAATGACCAAGCTGCTCTTATTATGTGGTCATTAAGAAGAGGATCCAAGACTACTCCATCACAGCCTGATGATTCAGGACTAATAGGGAGTATCATTATCAGGAGAGTTGTTGATACTTCACATGTACAGGTAGCCCACATGAATGTGGACTATTCTCAACTTGCCTTGGCCACTGCAGAAAAGGAAGAAAAAGAAATGATTGACCAGCAGAGCAAGTATGAAACAGTGGTGGATGCCTACAATAAAGAAGTAAAAAAGAGTATTGAGCTTGAGAACAAGCTATTGGGAAGGACCACTAGGCCAAAAATAACCTACCCTCACCCCCCAGTTGAACCTTTTAAATCCACCCCTCTCATAGAAATACCAGATACACCCCAAAAGCCACAATACTACACTACTAAGGATTTTGAAGAAGTAAAAAGCAAACTGTGGGCCTTACATGTAGAATCAGAATCCAAATATGAAGATAAATTAAGAACAGCTCTCACATATGTGGGGGACAAAATTGAATGGTTGCTAATTTATGATCAGTTGGCCAGGGTGATCAGTATCTGGGAGGATTTGAAATCTAATGATGAGGCTCTAATACCTATTGTGAATAAATGGGTAAGAAGGGAGAAAGAAATAACATTTTTGTGTTTCTCTATTATAGATGATTCTTTTAATCAAATTGAAAAAACATTTGATATTGTTTCTAATCTTACTGACTTTAACAATAAAAGGATTCATTTAGAAAAAGTAGTAGTAGGCTACTTTAAAAAGTACAAGAGCCAAAAATTCAATTTGTTTCCTCATGCCCTAGATAAAACGAATAATTTGAAAAGCAAAGATGAATGGGCAAAGGAACTTGATGATTTATTCTGTTTAAGAATGAATCAATTCATTAATGAATCAACGCATGCATGGTGGGCCTCCATAATAGAAGAAATGATGAAGGCCCAAATATTATTTTATTCTTTAAAACAAGAATTCGTTGCCATTAATAAGGATGTTGAATATGTGCTGAAAAGACAGAGGGATATTTTACAGTTCAATTGGCCAAATGACATATTATTTGACAAATGGATGGCAGATATGGCTCCTGGTGAATAGTTTGATGAAGATGAAAATGATAGTGATGAAATGCAAGGTGAGGAGATCCAAATCATTGACCCTGTCACTACTCAAACCCAACTGGAAGAAGAAGACAAGGATAATCTATTACCTTCAGGTGCAGACCCAAGACCATAGGATGCCGATACAACTAAAGAAAGGGAAAAGGTAGAGGTTACTCCCCCCATACAGGATAAAGATGGTGAAAACTCATAGGTAGAGGTTGACGTGCCATCATTAGAACAAACTTCATCATTGGTTAATTTGGTTGTTGTATATGAGGGAGGATCAAAATAGCAACCAACTTAGAAACACAAGAGCATGTAACAAAGGGCCCACAAAAGGAATGTCTGATGTAAAACAATTTTTTGTTACTCACATTTTTGTCATCTTGTGACAAGTATATGTAAGTATCTTTTAAAGGACACCTGTCACTTTTTTTAGCCTGAAGCTTGTTGCATCTCACACTATTTAAGTGAGATTCCAAGGCTAAAGAATGGTCTGAATTCTCTTTTTCTAAGTAATATCCTTAGTCTATCATTGGTCTAAATTTTTGAAAGCAAATCCATGATGTATTTTCTCTATCAATTCTCTGAGAATACATGAATATAGAATGAACTATGTTTCTTTCTGAAGGTCATTCTGAGTTTATTGTAAATGGTATACAATTTTCAAAGAAAATGAATACAAATTGTGAATTGTCCCCATATCAGTTCTTTTTGAATCTTGTCTCCTTCCAATTACTTGGTTATCTTGATATTGTATAAGTAAAGGCTTATTCATTTGAATGCAATCTAGTTAGGTTGTATATCTATTTATCACTATTGTTACTTCAATGGATTAAATAAAAGCTTTGATGAATGTGACGAGGTTTCTTTAGTAATGGAAAGGGTTTTGAATGATAAATTCTGAGGAGAGTTACTGATAGAATTTGTTGTAAGGCAACAAGTTAGATCCAAGAATTTGCTCCAGACTCTAAACCCCAATGGATTAGGCACTAATCAAATTGATTCAACTAAAGGAGAGATATATCATAAATGATTATCAAAATGTAGTATCAAATCAAATTTTACTTTTATTTCCTGTAGATCTTCAAAGTTGGCTAGTACTTGTCTACATCGAATGTTTTAGCTTCAGTTAGCCACTATTGTTAAGAACATTTGCAAATCTATAGAAGAATTCTTGGCCATATCTGTTTTATGGGATGTGTTTATCAAGTTAGTAAGAATTATGTATGTTTTTGAGGTTTTTAAAATAAGAATCACAGTGAAACTAAGAATAATCCTCATACAGTTGTTCCAATTTTGAATCATCCTTGGGTATACCCACCCTGGTTATATAGAGCTAGAAGAGTAGAAAACTAGCTATGGTTTTATTGAAGTTGGGTCCAAATATTTTTCATATGCAATTGTTAATAAGAATTGGCTAGTCTTTAGATTGTGTATGTACTATCATCCTGGTATTAAACATTTTTTTTCTTAGTAGTTTTAGTGCATTTTAAAACACCAACAAAATGGTGACTCTGTTGGGGAGTTGTCCAATGCATCTGTGAAGAGTACTGCAGTTTCTTTGGTCTTACTGTGTACGTGTGTGTCATGTTATCTAAGTTTTTCTCGTGGTTATAAGGGGATCTTTTAGTGACAAACCTTGAGAATTTAAAGAAGATAAATCCCAAGAACCGTAGCTACACACTGACATATCTAGCTTATCCAGGTGTCTTATCTAACAAGCAAGAGTTGCAGTCTTACAACATCAGTGATTGGTCTGTCTATGCCAGATATTTTTGTTTCTACTTGTGTATTGTTTTCCTTGAGTCAGAAATAAGTTTCATTATATATTTTCCCAAAATAGGGTGGTGAATCAGTCAAGGGTTTGAAGCTAGTGCTTATTGTAACAAAATGGCAAATCTGCTGGGGAGTTGTCCAATGCATCTATGAAGAGTATTGTAGTTTCTTTGGTCCTGCTATGTACATGTGTGTCATGTTATCTAAGTTTTGCCCGTGGTTATAAGGGGATCTTTTAGTGACAAAACTTGAGAATTTAAAGAAGATAAAGCCCAAGTACCATAGCTACACACTAACATATCCAGCTTATCCATGTGTCTTACATAATAAGCAAGAGTTGTAGTCTTACAACATCAGTGATTGGTCTATCTGTGCTAGATATTTTTGTTTCTACTTGTGTATTATTTTTCTTGAGTCAGAAATAAGTGTCATTACATATTTTCTCAAAAGAGGGTGGTGACTTAGTCAAGGTTTTGAAGCTAGTGCTTATTGTAACAAAAGGTGAATATGGTTAACAAGAGAAAGAACACAAGAGCTTACATGAGAGCCAATCCCAATGTATCAATGTATACTGATCTACCCCAAGGTGGTAGAAAGAACCAAAATAAGAAAAAGATAGATCCAAATCCCACTTGGAAACCCAGAGGCAATGCATCTGTCAATTCCTAGTATCAACCAGTATTAGGAAGAGAGTCTTCTTCACTTAGTTCTGAATCTGAAACTACAAGACTCTTAGGAAGCATTTTCAGTACCCCATTACCTAATGAGAGAGTTTTTCAGAATTAAGATGTGTCTACTATAGGAATTGCTTCATCAAGGCTACATCCTGTAGCAGATATGAATTACAAGGTAGGATTTAGGAGTTCATTTGATAACCCTTTTAATCCTAGAATAGCCCCATACATGGAACCAAACCTTATAGATCTAGATGATCCTACTAATTCAGAAGGTAATTCTGCTGATCCTAAAGAAGTGCACTCTGAGATAGGATTTTTGAAGAAATGGATTGTTGAGGAAGAAGCTAAACACATTCTTCTTGAAAAGGAGAAGGAGCAAGCCACCTTGGATGCCATAATAGAAAGGGATGCTTTGCTAAGAAGGATGGCTGCTTTGAAGGAGAAAAATAAAAAGTTAGAAGAAAATACCATAACTCTCCATACTAATGTATTTGGAGATGTAGACAATCTTAGAGCTAAAGTTTAGGAACAAGAAAAATGCCTGAATCAAAGGAAAGAACCAGTCATTGCTCAAGTCCAAGCCTATAAGCCTGTACAAGTGGACCTTGTAGAGCCCACCTCAAAAGTTCCAGATAAAGGGAAAGGCAAAGCTATAGGAATCCAAATAAATGAGCCTCAAGCTATACCAAGAAAACCCATACAACCCTCCATGTCAAAATTAGACCTAGATCTAGAGAAGGTGAGAAAAGAGAAGGAAGATCTTGCAAAAGAGCTTGAGAAGGTTGAGAATGAAGCTCAAGCTGTAGAAAATAGGAGAAAAATCCAATTCATAAAATCTAATTTTGCATTGGCTTCATGGCCCAATTTTTCTATCCCACCTGCAATTCCTTCACCAGCTAGTGGTCAAATAATCTCAACTCAAGGAATACCCAATTCTGCTCCTACCTCATCTTCCACTATTGGCACCCAAGTCCCATTTGTCCCACCTCAATAATCCCAAGCTACTCCTCTGAGTCAAGCTAATATATCTAGTACCTCAAATGTTCCTAGTTTCTAGAAGAAACTTGTATACCTGGAAAAGTATAGAAAAATGTCATTTGCTGGTATTCCTGGTGCCCCACATCCCATATCATTTGATCTAAGAGACAAAGTGGTTAAGTTCTCTGGGAATAATGATGTTACTGGTGAAAAACATTTGAGAATTTTCATTGATATGTTGAATGATTACGAAGTTGAACATGAAGATATGGTAATGAAATTGTTTGTGCATTCACTAACTGAGGATGCAAGGGATTGGTTTAGGAGGTTGCCTGATGATAGTATTACCTCATGGAATGATTTGGAGAAATTGTTCAAAGAGCAATATGGAGACAATACTAATGCAGGATTCATGTTGAATGAGTTCAACAACATCAAGAAGAATCCAAATGAGTCCACATTTGATTTCAATGTAAGATTCCAAAAAGGTATGTACAAACTATTTCAAGTTATGAGGTTGAATGAAGATGTCTGTCTCACAACATATTTCAATGCTTTTGATAGTAAAATGGCTTATCAATTGAGGGATAAGGATCCTAAGACTTTAAGGGATGCCTATAAAATTGCAATAAATATAGAGAATAATAGGAAGGCATCTAGTAAATTGGGTAGGAGGGATGATCCAAAGCTTTTTAACCCTAAAAGCAATAATAAAAGGGAGGGTGACAAAACTCCTATAGGAAAGAAGCCAGAAGAACCCACTATAGTTCAGGTTTTGGAATTGCTCAAGAAGATGAATCCCACTAATTTTAATAAGCCAAATGTTGTTGAGAGAACCCCTGTGAATAATGACAGTTTCAATAGGCAACCTAGAATGCAAAAATACCCTTACATCACTCAGTGGAAAGATGGTAAGCCAGTTCCCACCCAGACCCAAAATGTGAAGGATAAGGGTACTCCAGATCCCCTGCAAAGGAACACTATGAATATGAATGATGATGTACCATGGTGCATTATATGTCAATAACCTCATTCTACTAACTATTGTGTTATTGCTCAGTCATTTGCCCAAGGCCAAGGAGTTCAATCTCAAGAAGAAAGTGAAGAGAAAAGTCATGATAATATAAGTTGCAATATGGTAAGCATGTGTGATGATTTGATAGATTTTGATGTAGAAGAGCCTGAAAATGATATTACCAATCAGAGAATTGCTTATCATTTACATCATCAGCAATTGCTTTTAGATGATGAAAATTATGATACAAATTAGATATGTGTTACATCCTCTGATGTAGGACTCACAAGCTTAAGAATGCCCTCCAAAGAGGAGATTGACAGAATTAAAATAGAAATGATTTCACAAGTCCATAGTAGCTACCATTTGAGAAATAGAATAGTAAATAATGATGTAGGAAAGCCATCCAGTGTATCATCAAAGATATCACTCATAAGATGAATAATCAAAACAAAAAAGTCAATGTAGATGTGCCTAAGATCAAAGACACTAAGGGTAAGAAATGGGAACCAAAAAAGGAGGTCCAATTTTAGATAAGTGAAGCAATGAAACTAGTTGTGCAACCAAAGAAATCAAAACCTGATACTATCAAGCAAATAGTGGTGCCTGCTGCTCAAAAGATTCCAAATCCAAGTACTCTTGTAAAACCCACTATTGTTGAACCTATTGATATGATATCTATGCTATCTCAAATTACTATAAAAGTGCCTTTGTCTAAACTTCTTAGAATTGAAGAGCATAAGAACAAGGCCTTGTCATGGTTGGGTGGGATAGGAAACAATAGTACTATTGTAGATCAAACAGTTGCCCAACAAACCCATTAGTAGTGGAGGAAAGTGGTATCATATCCCAGATTCCCTAGATGTTTTTAAATGATTCCTTAGTGGAATTTATAGAAGATATTGACCCTTTTTTCCTCAGCCTAATCATAAAGGGGAAGACCTTAAAAAACTGCATGATAGACTCAGGAGCTTCAAACACTATAATGCCTTTCAAAATAATGGAAGCCTTAGGTTTGAAGGTGGATACCAAGCAGGGAAGATGTAGAGGAATTGATGCTAGGGAAGTCCCAGTAATAGGTACCATAAATGCCTTACCATTCAAATTGGTTGCATATCCTAAAGTAGAATTAACCATGTCTGCCCTTGTGGTAGATATACCTCCACACTATGGGATGTTACTCTCCATAAAATGGAGTGCTGCCATGGGGGGAAGCCTGCAATGTGATCTGATTTATGCCACTTTCCACATAGGGGACAAAGCTGTCAAGGTAAATCGAGAGCCAAGGGTTAATCACATTTTAGGGGAAGAAATTGACAAAGATGCCACTTGTTTCTTAGATGCTGGGATCAATTCTTTCAAGGCTAAATTAATTATTCAGGAAGTTGAAATTTTACCTGTTATCATTGAACATGAAATTGAATGTTGCATGAACTCACCAAAATTATGGACAATGTTGTTTGATGGGGCTAGTTCTAAAGAGGGTGTAGGGGTAGGTGTAGTTTTTGTGTCCCCTGAAAATAACACTTTTAGGTATTCATTCACTTTGAAGTTTTCCTGCACAAATAATATTGCAGAATATGAAGCATTGTTGCTAGGATTGAAAGTTGCCACACATCATAGAATTAAGAAATTATGTGTCATAGGGGATTCTGAACTAATTATCTCTCAGATCAAAGGAACCTTCTCATCCAAGAATAAGAGATTAAAGCAGTATAGAAATGCAGTTTAGGATTAGATAGAATTTTTTGATGCATTTGGGATTTCATGGAGAGATAGGACTCAAAATAACATGGCTGATTTGTTAGCGAATGTAGCAATCAAGCCAAAAGAGATATCATTTGCAGGAATCTCTCAGATTGAGGTACAAAATAGACCTTCCATACCTAATAACATTGAAAATTGGAAAGTCTGATGACAAAGATATTACAAATTTTTTGTTAAATGAGGACAAGTACCACAGTCAGGAAATGGATTGCAGTGGACTGATTGAAACCATAAATGGAAAGGAAACCATTTTTGGTTAACAAATTATGCAATTGAAAACAAATAAGGTGCTGAAGGGGTTAGTAGTCTTGGAAAATATTTTTGATAACCAAGACAGAGTAAAATTAGGATTTAATGACCCCAAACTTCAGGAGTTAGAAGAGATAAAATTGGGTACTGATGAAGTTCCCAAAAGGGTTTATATCGGCCAAAATCTGCCTGTTAAAATCAAGAAAACATTGATTGACCTACTTAGAAAATATAGACATGTTTTTTCTTGGTCATATGATGACCTTAAGGCTTATAAGGAGGATTTGTTCTAGCATGTCATACCATTAAAAGACAATGTAAAACCTTTCAGGCAAAAACAAAGACCAGTGAATCCTACCCTGTCCCCAAAAATGCAAGAAGAGCTAATGAAATTAAGGGATGGTGGGATAATCAAACCAATTAGGAATTCTACCTGGGTTTCAAACTTGGTTCCTGTCAGGAAGAAGAATGGAGATATTAGGCTATGCGTAGATTTTAGAAATTTAAACATTGCATCTCTAAAAGACAATTATGGGTTACCTAATATGGAAGTCATGTTGCAGCAAGTGACTGGCTCTGAGTTAATGTCAATGATGGATGGTTTCTCTAGATATAATCAAGTTCTAGTAAAGGAAAGTGAATAGTTCAAGACAACCTTCACAACCCCATGGGGAACATATGTGTATGTGAGGATGCCTTTTGGCCTAATTAATGTAGGAGCTACCTTCCAAAGAGCCATGGATGTAGCATTTCATGATTATATTGATAAATTTATGGTTGTGTACTAGGATGATCTTGCAGTGTATTCTAATAAGGCTGAGGATCACTGCAAACATTTGGAAAAAATCTTTATCAAAGCTCTGAAATATGGAGTATCTTTAAACCCGAAGAAATGCACATTTGGGGTCACAGAAAGAAAATTACTAGGACATATAGTGTCTAAGGATGGGGTGAAAATAGATCCTGAAAGAGTAGCAGCTATTGATAAAGTCTCGAAGCCAAAAAATGTAAAAGGAATTCAATCCTTCTTTGGCCAAGTCAATTTTCTTAGGAGATTTGTTACAAATTTTGCTGAAATCAATAGACCTATCTCAAAGATGCTCAAAAAGGGAGCCACTATAGATTGGAATGGTGAGGCTTCACAAGCATTCCAAGATATTAAAATTACAATAAAAAATGCTCTAGTACTAAGAACCCCAGATTATGCAAAACCCATGCATATTTTTTCTTTTGCATCCTTCCACACTGTAGCTGCAGTCTTATTGCAAAAAAATCAAGAAGGATATTAGCAGCCTATTGCCTTTTTCAGTAAGTCACTGCAGCCTACTAAACTGAAGTATGAAATAAATGAAAAGTGAGGATATGCTTTAGTAAAGGCTGTAAAATATTTTAGATGTTACCTGGTAGGTGCTACTATTATCGCTTTTGTATCTAGTGCTATAGTCAAGGATATATTTTCTCAACAGGAAGTATCAAGCATGAGGTGTAGATGGATCAATAGAATCTAGGAATTCAACATTGATATATAGATAACAAAGTTAGTAAGGGGTCAAGGTTTGGCCAAACTCATGGCTAAAGCTAATCTAGAGGCTAATCAGATAAATCTGGTAAATGATGATCTCAGAGCTAACTTATGTGACATGGACCAGTGTGATTGGTACACCAATGTCATATATTACATGCAACATATGGAAGTTGCTCCCCATTTGCCTAAAAAATGAAAAGAGGAATACTAAATTGCAAGCCATTAGGTATGTAATTTTCCAAAGAAACCTATGGTGGAGAAATTTTGAGGGAGTATTGTTGAAATGTGTTGATAAAGAAAAGGCAAAAGAGGTTTTGAAAGAAATGCATGCTGGAGTGTGTGGGGGACACTATATGGCCAAAACTACTGTACATAAGATAATGAAGGCTGGATTTTGGTGGCCTTCCCTTTTCAAGGATGCCCAAGTTATGGTTAGGAAGTGTGACCCTTGTCATAGGTTTGGTAGAAAACTAAAATTCTTACGAAATACTCCATTGAAGCCAGTGGAGATTCAAGCACCTTTTCAACAATGGGGTCTGGATTTCATAAGAGAGATTTTCCCCAAGTCTAGCACTGGCTATTCTTGGATTTTGGTGGCTACTGACTACTTTACAAAGTGGGTAGAGTCTATCCCCACAAGAAATGCAACAAGTAAAGTTATCAATAATTTCCTACTGAATAATATTATTTCTAGATTTGGCTATCCACAGAAAATTGTAATAGATAATGCTATGTGCTTCAGGTTTGAGGAATTCATTAAATTTTGTGATAAATATGGAATAAAAAGGTCATCATGTGCTCCATATCATCCATAATGGAATGGACAAGCTAAGTCCACAAATAAGAGCATGTTGAAAGTCATGAAGAGAACCTTGGATGATAATAAAAAGGCATGGGATTCCAAGTTACAGTTGGCAATATGGGCTGATAGAGTAACTATAAAGAAAGCCATTGGTGTAGCTCCATTTGATTTAGTGTATGGAATTCAAGCCAAAATGCCTTAGAACAACTTGATGGGACTCTACAATTACATCTAGTTGTATGATGAAGATACTACAGAAGAAATGCAAGAAAGAATGGATGAATTGGTAGGACTGACAGAAACCAGAAGAGAAGCATCTCTAAAGAACCAAAAGTTGCAACTGCAAGTTAAGACACTCTATGATAAAAGAACTATAAGAAGAAAGTTTGAAGATGGAGATTTAGTCTTAATGTGGAATGCCAGAATTGAGGATAAAGGAAAACATGGCAAATTTGATCCTATTTGGTTAGGCCCATATCTAATTGAAAATACTTGGGGTGAAGATTCTTATATACTCAAAGATGTATTCAATAGTATTCTTGAATTGCTAGTTCATGGACAGTTCTTAAAGAGGTATTTTTCTTGAAAAATACTTATTTTCTCCATGAACAATAGTTTTAGGGTTTCCTATTGTTTTGTACATTCTGTATATTCTGTAAATCTCTGTTAGTATCCTTGTGTAGTCTAGTTCCTTGTTTCTGTGTGTTACTCAGTGCTCTCTAAAGAAGTTGTCATTTTTACGAAGTATGTGGTCTGCTCTCCCATAGATTTTGAATTCTCGCATAGACTCAAGTAGTCTATCATCCCCAGATAGAGCCACTATTGGTCTAAATTTTCGTTTGATAGAAATCCTTTTTCTAGTTGTAGAAAAGTCAAATTTTTCATTTTAGTGGTGAATAGGGTTTAGGTAAGTCATTTGTTTGCTCCCTCTTTTGAAAATTTTATGAAAACTCTATGTTTCTCTCCATTTGTAAACTGTTAGGCATGAAGTGTTTAAATTTTAAATTGGGCGAATATTCTTTTCCTTTTATGTCTTCTGCACCCTAAGCTATTTTCCCTATTAGTTTTTCTTGGCCGTCCAATCTAAGTAAATCCACCATTATCGTTTCCTCGCTATGAAAACATGGGAACTCTTTATGTAGAACAAGGTAGCAAGTCTTAGAAAATGTTGAGATGGGACCACAAAATGAAGACACGGCAATTAGATTTTTTAAACTAATCATTCAGTCATAGACACCTGGCCAATGCTGCCAGAGCCGGAAGAAGGACTTAATTAGAAAAAATTAGAGGTGGGTGCCAGAATAAGTATCTTTTTGACCCTTCACTACCTCACTATCAAAAATCTTGAGCATCTCGTTGTTAGCGAAGTAGTGAGGCATCGTAAAATTGAAGAGTCGGTGACCTTGAAATTTATCGGTACCATGATTAGTCCAAGTGGCATGACCAATAATAACTGCCATTGTCAGAAGCAGTTGATAGCAAAAATAATGATATGATGGATCCTTGTATTTTACGGTGCCAAGATTTATTAAAGTTGTCAAAGCTCGCTACCTCACTATTGATAAATTCCAGCATCTTGCCGTTAATGAAGTAGAAAGGTGTCATAAAATCAATAGCTAGCGGGACCTTTAGTAACATGGGATGATGACTAGGACTAAAGTAAAGTCTTACGGGGTGCCAACTGTGCAGAATTTCATACTTCATCAATGCTCTCGATAGTGCAAGTTAAAAGGTTAACCTCTTTAAACCCTAGGTTAAGGATAGTTGATGGATTGTATGATAAGGGTAATTCGGTCAAAGATGCTCAAACTTCACAAACTAGTTTGAATTTGTTCAAGAAATGGTTTGCAAAAAGGAAATTGTATGCCCCACATGCCAATCTATAGAATTTTGATCTGGGAAAGCTAGTTGTTCCTAGTGTGTTTATGGATTATGACCACCTTGAGGCCATAGTGAAGAGTTATGATCAAGCCACTAGGGTAGTGAGAAGAGTAGATGGTGAAGTTTTAATCACCATTAGTATAGAAGAGATTAGGTGTAATGCCCCGCCAAGGGATCAAAGAATTAACTTAGAATTTTCACTAAGTTTGGTAACATTTTTTTTTTTCCATGAAAGTAAATACCACATATAACTTATTCGTAAGAATGGAAGCAATAGCAATGTCCATCTAAAGAGTAAACATAAGATATACAATAGATTACATTCTTTAAGATCCCTTAACGTGAATTACATACATGATTACAAAATCCACATGGAATAACAATCATAAGTCCAATGTTCAATTATTACATATCCAACTGCTCATTCATCCACTATACATGTCACAGGGTATGAAGGCTTAAAAGTATATACATATGTAGAATAAGATACATCATCCTATTCTAATCCATGATACATCAAGGTAAAGATAATCACATGATACTCATGATACATCATCATAAAAGTCATATACATCCATCATAAAGATCTACAAAATAAACTAAGTGCATGGTTCCTCCCAACCATAAATAGCATCATTAGACCATCATGGATCCTAGCCATCCCTCCGTGCATAACATTCCAAGCACCGAAGAGATCATCGGTATTATCATAGTAAGAATGTCACTTCTAAAACATCCTACTAACATGAAAAGTAAAGCATAAGATATCATCATCTAACATATGCTAATCATCAATGAAAGGATACATATCCACCATCACAATGGATGCATCAACCACAATGTCTCAATGAATCTCAAATGATAAGAGTGGAAAATAGACTACCACCCGACCGCATAGTACCTAAGTGGTCCACTCCCACTGTGCTGAGGAGATAA
Source organism: Cupressus sempervirens (assembly GCA_028749045.1). Lineage (NCBI taxonomy): Eukaryota > Viridiplantae > Streptophyta > Pinopsida > Cupressales > Cupressaceae > Cupressus > Cupressus sempervirens. The sequence goes on from CM053783.1 coordinate 156,479,666, forward strand.
TCTCAAGTCCCAAACAGGCTATCAAAACCACATAGCACATGACTCTAAAGTCCACGAATCCTAAAAGTATACTAACTCAAAGGTTCCAATCACAAAACAGACATCTACTTCCCAGAGGCACACAATGACATGTAGGAACCTACTATGCATGCGAGAAATTGTCATTGCATTTATCTCGTACAATTTACCCTGGCAGTTAGCTAAACTCCATAGGTCCATACAGATCTCATGCGGCCACTAGTATCCTTTCATACTGACAAGGCATACTATGGAATGCAAGGTCGCAACCATGCATTCTCTCTACTCCCATCCTAGCCTATACAAGCACTTAAGGCATGGGCGAGAACCAAAAATCTTATCTTTTTAGGTTCATTCAGTTAGTATTAAGTGTGAATGTTATCACTTATTAAACCAACTTACAATGAGTTATCTTGGCAGCCTCTTAGGGCCCCGACCCCCATTGCAAGCCACTTCCTGACACTACATGCAGATATCCTACCCTAATACTCATGGTATCATAATCATAAAGAAAGTCCACAAAATCATCAAATATCCATAATAAGAATCAAAAAATATCCATAATTAAATCATCCAATATGCATAAAAGCATCAAATCTCCATGAGCAATATCCATAGAAAATCATGACTACAACAGCTCTCTATTGGCAACTGATGTATCACTGATAATCAAAGTATCCATTGGTTTTCAACAACCAAAATATATCTCAAAATAATTCACCATATCCATTGGTTCTCAACAAGCAACCAAGAATATCTCAAAGTCATACTGATCGAAGACTCCAAAATGGTTAAGTCATACATGTCACAACATGACATCATCAAGAATAAATCCACATATTAGTCCCATCATGGTGACTAGAATATGTCCAAGGATAACTGATCGATGACCAAAATAATGGTTAAGTCAAGTAACTCAAACATAAGATTTCCAACTATAATAATCAGTATTCACAACCAATACATAGAGCATTCCATCACATAATCATGGTTGGGTTTATAAAGATCAAGAAATAAAACATCATCATGACATCACAATCGCATAACCCCCAAGCCTGTCGTAGACATTCTATACTGGTCAACACTAGTCAACCCAAAATCCCAAAACATTAACATAAGGAATACACAATGTAGACACATGTTTTTGTTTTGCTAAGTTTCAAATTTAAATTCAAATGCCAACTCTCAGTTTATGGTTCCAAGTTTAAAGGAACATATTGTACGTTTTTTTTTTTTTTTTTTCTTTCTTTTCTTTATGTGCTATTTTTGGAAGGATAAAAAGTTCTCCCTAAACTTTAATCTCCGATTATAACATAAAAAGAACGTTTCCACCAATTTCCACATACTTTAAACATTTTATAATCTTAACTATTAATTTAATTCTTAACAGTTAAAGTTATAAAAATTACAAAACTATTCATCATTATAAAAGATGAATTCATAAATCTTTTATCAACAATTTTTAAATCTTTTAATAACATATTTATATATTACATATATACATATATATATATATATATATTTATATTTAAATATATACATACATACATATATAATATATAATATTTATTTTCGCATTTTATAAAGAATAAAATATTATTAATTTTGATTCATATCATATAATAATAAAAATTGAATAACAATTTTCTTTAAACAAAATTGATTTTACAGTAGGCGTCGGCGATCATCGAAGTGACACCGGCCGCAGCACGCATAACTCTACGGTCGCAGGCCTGCGGCGGCAGCGGGTACGTAGTACCGGCTGACATCGCAGTACCTGCGATAGCAGGCACTCCGTGCCCAGTAAGCGCATGGGGTACAGTCCGCCCCACTGCGCATTCATATACATGTTCCCCCCCCATGCGATTTTAATTAATTTTTTTGTATAAACTCCTCATGCGATATTAACATGAATCTCTACTTCGATTCGATAATCGATTCACCAATTAAATACATATATATATATATATATGTATATATATATATGTATATATATATGAATATATATATGTATATATATATATGAATATATATATGTATATATATATGTATATATATATATATGTATATATATGTATATATATATATATACAAATTTGTATCATAGTATTTGTGTAAATAATGTATGCAGATTTCAAAATCATATATACACAGTATATTTTAACTCTCAGAATTTTCTTATAAACTTTTAACTCCCAAATTTATCCAATAATCTAATGGATTTTTGGTCATGAGTTTAAACCCTAGCCCCGTTATCTTATCAGATCTATGCATATAAAATTCTCAAATAACCTTATTTTCCCATATTGGGAATGCATGCAATAGAAATATGTAATTTCTCAGAAGACATAGGAAGACATGAAGAAGATAGGGAATGCATGATGCGAAAATAGCATAAGTAAAATCACAAAAATCTACCCAGATTCTGATGCTAATTCGTTCTTCCTCAGAAAACCCATAGAGCAAGCTCCCTTCTTCAGAGTGCTCGAATCTTCCAATGCTCTAATTGGTCTCCACACTATCCACGCTACCCACACTCTCCACGCTATATCCAAGCTTCTAAGGAATGCCCGACTAATTTCCATTTATAACTCCCATTTTAATTTTTATAACTTTTATTATTATTATTTGTTTATTAATTTATTAGTATTTTATAATTATTATTTATTTTAATTTTCTAATTTTCTTTTTTTTATTTAATTCTTTTCTCCCAATTAATTCTCCTTGAATTAATTATAATCAAAATATCAAAATCATGATATTTAATCTTCTCAAATAATTAATTTATTAATTAAATCTATTTGTTAAGACTTAATTAATAGAAAATTCACCATAGACCTTCATAACAAAATATGAAAACCCATCATAGGACAATTCACACAAAATTAGTCTAAAAGATTAAAAATCACGAAATATATCATCCGACACATTCAGTGGGTGCTCAACTCTAATACTTGTCCCAACTTACTAGGACAAATGGTTTTAGAGTTTGGGATTTGGACTTGAGAATTTATCTCCCCTCTCTTATCATTGAGATAGTATAATAGGGTACACTCATCCTGGCAATTCAAGGAAGTCGATACCCGGTACCTGCAACCTACAGAGAAGCCATGCATGTACATGCTATATATATATAGTGCTAAGCTTAATAGGCAATGGCAGGAAGTGGTGCATCGTGTAGATCCTGACTAAGTAGGTGACTACGACTCCCTTCCTTAACCACATCAGAAATGCCATACAATAAGAAAATATGCACACCATACACATGCAAGTATGGGGTAAGTATCCATAATAAAACTCATGAAATAATAACCATCTAACTAATCATCAACAATAACTAAAAATAATATAATGATCATCATACATACATGAAATGTAAAGTCTAAATGATCTCATCATATAAATACTGAATCCATAACATAATGTCTGATAGTGTCAAAACAATACCACTAATCCATCTACATAGTACTAGTCCATCAAAGTCTAGTAATAATAGCAATAATATATCCAGAGAAGATGTGAACGAGGGTAGGCACTACATCCACCCCCCCTTGGATTAGGCTTACTCCTGAAAGCCTACAAACAAATAGGGATATAACTCCCTCAATCTAGCTGCATCCTCCCAAGTAGCTGAAGAATCATAAGTAGGGTCCCAATGGACCCTTATCTACTCGATGGTTTGACCCCTGAGGGTCAACCCCCGCTGCTCCAGAATACGAACCAACTCCAAAGCTAGTTGTCCGTCCTCTACCTACAATGCATTCCAATCAAGAACATGCACAATATCAGGAATATACTGCCTAAGCACTAACACATGGAAAACATCATGAATTCGAGCTAGGTTGGGTGGTAGAGAAAGGCGGTAAACAACCGGGCCAATCCTCTCTAGAATCTCAAATGGTCCGACAAAATGAGGTGCTAGCTTAGAACCCTTTCCATAATGGATTGGACTCTTTCGCGGATGCACTCTCAAGAAAACCTTATCTCCCACTGCAAACTGCTTATCAGTTCTATGAGCATCAGCATACTTCTTCTGTCTATCCTGTGCCGTAGTCAAATGCTCGCAGATTTGCACCACCTGTTGCTCCATATCACGAAGCATCTCAGGACCCAATAGAATGCAATCCTCAAGATTGTCCCAACTCAATGGTGTATGACAAGGACAACCATATAATGCCTGAAAAGGTGCCATGCCAATAGAACTGTGATACCCATTGTTGTAAGCAAACTCCACTAGATAGAGATAGTCCTCCCAATATGATTGTCTATCCATCACATACATTCGTAACATATCCTCCAAAACCTAATTCACCCTCTCAGTCTGACCATCAATCTCTGGATGATATGCCGAACTAAAGTTTAACTACGCTCCAAGCTCATGCTGCAATGATGTCCAGAATGCAGATGTGAATACCAGATCCCTATCATAAATGATCTTTCTAGGAATACCATGTAATCTCACAATGTCACGCATGAAGACATTAGCTACAGAGGCTGTTGTGTAGGAAGACCTGATAGGTGAAAAATGCGCCACCTTAGTCAACCGATCAACAGTGACCATGATAGCATCATGACGATGAACTATCATAGGTAATCCTACAATGAAATCCATGGAAATGATATCCCACTTCCAAGAAGGAATGAGATTTGGCTACAAAAGTCCAGCCGGGTGTTGATGTTCTACCTTGACTCTCTGACACTCGAGACACCTAGCCACAAAATCAGCAATGTCTCGCTTCATCCCAGACCAAAAGAACAAATGTCTCAAATCAGCATGCATCTTCTTGACACCTGGATGTGCTGAGTATGGTGTACGATGGGCTTCTGCTAGAATCAAGGTGCAAAGCTCATCTAATAATGGCACATAAATCCTCCCCAAATGTCTCAAAAGGCCATCTAATTCTCGAACGTAACCTGCAAACTTTCCTTCCAAGGGTCTTCCTGAATCTATCTCTCTACACACTTCCTGATACCATGAATCCATAGGAAGTGCCTGAAGAATTCGACTCCTCAAATTGACACTAAGAGTCATAGATGTTATCACATGTCTCCTACGACTCAAAGCATCTGCCACCACATTATCCTTACCCTGAATGTACTTAACCTCAAAATCATACTCGCATAGAAACTCCATCCATCGTCTCTGTCGAGCATTCAAATTAGGCTGAGTAAAAATATACTAAAGACTGCAATGATCACTGTGTAACTCAAATCTATGCCCCAACAAGAAATGTCCCTATCTTGTCAAAGCATGAACTACCACTACCAACTCAAGATCATGCGTAGGATAATTCAACTCATGATCCTTGAGCTTGCATGATTCATATGCTATCACCCATCCATTCTGCATCAACACTGCAATACCAACTGCAGGTGTTCCTCATGCTCCTTCTGATTCTTGGAATATATCAATATATCATCAAGAAACACAAGTATGAACCTGTCAAGATATGATCGAGATACACCATTCATCAAACTCATGAACACCGATGGAGCGTTAGTCAATGCAAATGGTACCATTGTGAACTCATATTGCCCATAGCGAGTTTGAAAAGCGATCTTGTGAATACCAGCTTCCTTAATACGAAGCTGGTGGTATCCTGACTTAAGGTCAATCTTGGAGAAAACCGTGGCCCCCTTGATCTGATTGAATAGGTCATCAATCCTAGGCAAAGGATACCTGCTCTTAATAGTCACCTTCTTCAACTGTCTGTAGTCGATACAAAGGTGCAAGGAACCGTCTTTCTTCTTCACAAAGAGCACTGGAGCTCCCCATGGTGATACACTAGGTCGAATGCTCCCTTTGGCTAGAAGTTCCTCTAACTAAAGACGTAACTCTCCCAGTTCCTATGTGGTCATGCAATAAGGATCTTTAGAGATAGGTTCTGCTCTAGGAACTAGATCAATGCTAAAGTTGATATCCCTCTTTGGAGGCATGCCTGGAATCTCACTTGGAAAAACATCTGCGTACTCTTGCAAAATTGGGTGATCTAAAGTCTTCCTCATATGATCTTCTTCTTCAAGATCATTTACCATAACAACAAATATTTGACATCCTTTACGGAAACTTTGCTTCATTTGCATAGCAAAAATCATCCGCAGAGATATCGCTTTTGGTACCCCAACTATCTTCACATCATTCCCTTGGTCATCTTGGCACCTAATAACCTTCTTCCTACAATCTATACTGGCTTTATGAGTTCCAAGCCAATCCATGCCCAAAACCACATCGTAGGAACCAAGGGGTATGACTCGAAGATCCACTACAGAAACAAAGCTTTCTAAACTAAGCCCACACTTATGAACTACAGAGTTCGTGGAGACCTTGATACCTGAGGCTAGTTCCACTCACCAACCATGATCTTGCTTTACCGCATCCAGCTTACACTTAGAAAATATAGATGGTGAAATAAATGAATCCATAGCTCCTGAGTCAAATTATATTGAAAGAGATATACCTTGAATAGCACCTGTGGTCTCAACCACTATACCCTGATGATCCGCCTGACGGTGTTCAACTGCTGCAAAAACTCTATGAGCTCTACCTGCATCACCAACTATAGGCTCTGAAGCTGTAGGCCTAGGTCCTAAAAAATGAGGTGTTCAATGTGGACACTGAGCTGCATAATGACCAATCTGTCCACATGAAAAAAATTCTATACTCCTGCAGATCCTCTACCCATAGGTGGTACATTTGATTGCTGTCAGCTATTCCTACTGACAAACGACTGACTACTCTAAGCCGGCTGGTTGGGTTGATTTTGTTTACTGTGTTGAATATTGTGGTTGTTCTTAAAGTTAGAACCTTTGCCACCACATTGAGCCTGAGAATTAAATCCCTTCTGTTGTTGCGTCTGCCGAGACTATTGGTGAAACTATTTTCCTTTAGAAGAGAAAGGCTTCTTGTTACTATCTGAATTAAAGTTTCTTTTAGATCCTGACGCTACTGGCGCTCCCACAAAACCACCTCGACCAAGGTTAACACTTTGCTCAACAAGAATTGCTCGATGTACCACATCCTTGAGGGTTTTTGGCTCAAATACTTTGACACCCCCAATAATACGATTGTTCAATCCCCTAATTAAGTGTTGTGTCAATTGAGCTGAATTCTCACTGAATCCTGAAAAAGACATGAGCTCATAAAACTTATCCTCATACTCGGTTACTGACATAGTGTACTGCTTGAGATTATGAAATTCATCTGCCCTTTGCTATTTCCATTCCACTAGTAGGAATCATTCACGAAAACTCTCCAAAAATAGTTCCCAAGTGACACTGCTCATATCGATCCCTAGCTTCTTCTCCTCAATAGTCCACCAAGTGGCTCCAAATTTCTCTAAATTGGTGATCGCAAATCTTGCCTTAACATTTCTGTCAAAGTCCTACATAGCAAAAATCCTATCGAGAGAAATAAGCCACTGCTCGGCCACATATCCAGACCCTTGCCCATTGAAAGGCTTAACCTTGGATCTTGAAAGATCCTTCATCTGAGTGGACACAATGGACCTCTGATGCTCCTTCCGAGGACTTCTAGACCTAGGTCTATGCTCTTGTTTTGTCTGATGTACTTTAGGTTGTTCTTGAATAGGAGGTAGAAATTCTAGTATAGTCTGCATTAATTGTCTCAGACCAACCTCTTCAGACTCAGCTTGGTCCTCTCTACGGCTTTCTTCCTACTGCCTATTAGAGTGCTCTTCGCTGCTCTCTATACGAATCGATCCCTCATGGGCAGACTCATGGGCACTGACGGTTCTGCCATGACCATGGCCTCTTCCATGGCCCCTACCTCAACCTCTAACAGAAGACCTAGTCCCAGATACCATCCTGCAATAGTACAGAGTACTATTACAATCAAGAGACACATGTTACAATAGACTAAGTTCAGTCTTAGGTCTAAGTAAAATTTCAGTTTTGACAACTAAGTGTTGAAGTATGAAAAACATACAAGTATAGTTCAAGTACTGTTTTAGTTCACCTAGTCTCAAGTTCTAGCTGTTCCAAACTACCCAGAGCTCCCAATGTAGAACTCGCACTCTGATACCAATTGTAATGCCCCGCCAAGGGATCAAAGAATTAACTTAGAATTTTCACTAAGTTTGGTAACATTTTTTTTTTCCATGAAAGTAAATACCACATATAACTTATTTGTAATAATGGAAGCAATAGCAATGTCCATCTAAAGAGTAAACATAACATATACAACAGATTACATTCTTTAAGATCCCTTAACGTAAATTACATACATGATTACAACATCCACATGGAATAACAATCATAAGTCCAATGTTCAATTATTACATATCCAACTGCTCATTCATCCATTGTACATGTCATAGGGTATGAAGGCTTAAAAGTATATACATATGTAGAATAAGATACATCATCCTATTCTAATCCATGATACATCAAGGTAAAGATAATCACATGATACTCATGATACATCATCATAAAAGTCATATACATCCATCATAAAGATCTACAAAATAAAATAAGTGCATGGTTCCTCCCAACCGTAGATAGCATCATTAGACCATCATGGATCCTAGCCATCCCTCTGTGCGTAACATTCCAAGAACTGAAGAGATCATCGGTATTATCATAGTAGGAATGTCACTCCTAAAAAATCCTACTAACATGAAAAGTAAAGCATAAGATATAATCATCTAACATATGCTAATCATCAATGAAAGGATACATATCCACCATCACGAAGGACGCATCAACCACAATGTCTCAATGAATCTCAAATGATAAGAGTGGAAAATACACTACCACCCGACCGTGTGGTACCTAAGTGGTCCACTCCCACTGTGCTGAGGAGATAATATCAAGTCCCAAACAGGCTATCAAAACCACATAGCACATGACTCTAAAGTCCAGGAATCCTAAAAGTATACTAACTCAAAGGTTCCAATCACAAAATAGACATCTACTTCCCAGAGGCACACAATGACATGTAGGAACCTACTATGCAAGCGAGAAAGTGTCATCGCATTTATCTTGTACAAGTTACCCTGACAGTTAGCTAAACTCCACAGGTCCATACAGATCTCATGCGGCCACTAGTATCCTTTCATACTGACAAGGCATACTATGGAATGCAAGGTCACAACCATGCATTCTATCTACTCCCATCCTAGCCTATACAAGCACTCAAGGCATGGGCGAGAACCAAAACTCTTATCTTTTTAGGTTCATTCAGTTAGTATTAAGTGTGAATGTTATTGCTTATTAAACCAACTTACAATGAGTTATCCTGCCAGCCTCTTAGGGCCCCGGCCCCCATTGTAAGCCACTTCCTGACACTACATGCAGATATCCTACCCTAATGCTCATGGTATCATAATCATAAAGAAAGTCCACAAAATCATCAAATATCCATAATAAGAATCAACAAATATCCATGATTAAATCATCAAATATGCATAAAAGCATCAAATCTCCATGAGCAATATCCATAGAAAGTCATGACTACAACAGCTCTCTATTGGCAACTGATGTATCACTGATAATCAAAGTATCCATTGGTTTTCGACAACAAAAATATATCTCAAAATAATTCACCATATCCATTGGTTCTCAACAAGCAACCAAGAATATCTCAAAGTCATACTGATCGAAGACTCCAAAATGGTTAAGTCATACATGTCACAACATGACATCATCAAGAATAAATCCACATATTAGTCCCATCATGGCGACTAGAATATGTCCAAGGATAACTGATCGATGACCAAAATAATGGTTAAGTCAAGTATCTCAAACATAAGATTTTCAACTATAATAATCAGTATTCACAACCAATACATAGAGCATTCCATCACATAATCATGGTTGGGTTTATAAAGATCGAGAAATAAAACATCATCATAACATCACAATCGCATAACCCCCAAGCCTCTGGTAGACGTTCTATACTGGTCAACACTAGTCAACCCAAAATCCCAAAACATTAACATAAGGAATACACAATGTAGACACATTTTTTGGTTTCGCTAAGTTTCAAATTTAAATTCAAATGCCAAGTCTCAGTTTATGGTTCCAAGTTTAAAGGAACATATTGTACGTTTTTTTTTTTTTTTCTTTTCTTCATGTGCTATTTTTGGAAAGATAAAAAGTTCTCCCTAAACTTTAATCTCCGATTATAACATAAAAAGAACATTTCCACCAATTTCCACATACTTTAAACATTTTATAATCTTAACTATTAATTTAATTCTTAACAGTTAAAGTTATAAAAATTACAAAACTATTCATCATTATAAAAGATGAATTCATAAATCTTTTATCAACAATTTTTAAATTTTTTAATAACATATTTATATATTACATATATACATATATATATATTTATATTTAAATATATACATACATACATATATAATATATAATATTTATTTTTGCATTTTATAAAGAATCGAATATTATTAATTTCAATTCATATCATATAACAATAAAAATTGAATAACAATTTTCTTTAAACAAAACCAATTTTACAGTAGGCATCGGCGGTCACCGAAGTGACACCGACCGCGGCACGCATAACTCTGCAGTCGCAAGCCTACGGCGGCATCGGATACGTAGTACCTGCTGATGTCGCAGTACCTACGATAGCAGGCACTCCGCGCCTAGTAAGCGCGTGGGGTACAGTTTGCCCCACTGCGCATTCATATCAATGATCCCCCCCCCCATGCAATTTTAATTAATTTTTTTGTATAAACTCCTCATGCGATATTAACATGAATCTCTACTTCGATTCGATAATTGATTCACCAATTAAATACATATATATATATATATATATATATATATGTATATATATATGTATATATATATGTATATATTTATGTATATATATATGTATATATATATGTATATATATATGTATATATATATATGTATATATATGTATATATATATATATGTATATATATATGTATATATATATACAAATTTGTATCACAGTATTTGTGTAAATAATGTATGCAGATTTCAAAATCATATATACACAGTATATTTTAACTCTCAGAATTTTCTTATAAACTTTTAACTCCCAAATTTATCCAATAATCTAATGGATTTTTGGTCATGAGTTTAAACCCTAGCCCCGTTATCTTATCAGATCTATGCATATAAAATTCTCAAATAGCCTTATTTGCCCATATTGGGAATGCATGCAATAGAAATATGTAATTTCTCAGAAGACATAAGGAAGACACGAAGAAGACAGGGAATGCATGATGCGAAAATAGCATAAGTAAAATCACAAGAATCTACCCGAATTCTGATGCTAATTCGTTCTTCCTCAGAAAACCCGCAGAGCAAGCTCCCTTCTTCAGAGTTCTCAAATCTTCCAATGCTCCAATTGCTCTCCACACTATCCACGCTACCCACGCTCTCCACGCTATATCCAAGCTTCTAAGGAATGCTCGAATATAAAGAGCTTTCGGATAACCCTAGAATGCTTCTAGAACCAACTGGAAGATATCGCCAACTAAGCATGGACCTATTTCCAACCTTTTTGATAAGCCCTAGGGTTGTAGACACCATGTGCTCAATTGATGCACTAACCCCCGTGTTCTTGACACATGAAAAATGGGGAACTGCATTAATTTCCAAGCAAGTTTATAATTCCAATTATTTTTAACTAATTTCCATTTATAACTCCCATTTTAATTTTTATAACTTTTATTATTATTATTTGTTTATTAATTTATTAGTATTTTATAATTATTATTTATTTTAATTTTCTAATTTTCTTTTTTTTATTTAATTCTTTTCTCCCAATTAATTCTCCTTGAATTAATTATAATCAAAATATCAAAATCATGATATTTAATCTTCTCAAATAATTAATTTATTAATTAAATCTATTTGTTAAGACTTAATTAATAGAAAACTCACCATAGACCTTCATAACAAAATATGAAAACCCATCATAGGACAATTCACACAAAATCAGTCTAAAAGATTAAAAATCATGAAATATATCATCCGACACATTCAGTGGGTGCTCAACTCTGATACTTGTCCCAACTTACTAGGACAAATGGTTTTAGGGTTTGGGATTTGGACTTGAGAATTTATCTCCCCTCTCTTATCATTGAGATAGTATAATAGGGTACGCTCATCCTGGCAATTCAGGGAAGTCGATACCCGGTACCTACAACTTGCAGAAAAGCCATGCATGTACATGCTATATATATATAGTGCTAAGCTAAATAGGCAATGGCAGGAAGTGGTGCATCATGTAGATCTCGACTAAGCAGGTGACTACGACTCCCTTCCTTAACCACATCAGAAATGCCATACAATAAGAAAACACGCACACCATACACATGCAAGTATGGGGTAAGTATCCATAATAAAAATCATGAAATAATAACCATCTAACTAATCATCAACAATAACTAAAAATAATATAATGATCATCATACATACATGAAATGTAAAGTTTAAATGATCTCATCATATAATAACTGAATCCATAACATAATGTCTGATAGTGTCAAAACAATACCACTAATCCATCTACATAGTACTAGTCCATCAAAGTCTGATAATAATAGCAATAATATATCCAGAGAAGATGTGAACGAGGGTAGGCACTACATTAGGGAAGTTTTTATTTTGGGACCTCTCACTAGGTATCATGTGCCCATTGATTTGATAGAATTAGAAAAAGAATATATGTCAAAAAGGGATGTAGTTAGACAAGGTGCACTGAAGGCCCACATAGGCAGAATTGGAAACCTACCAGCAATAACATCATCTTCTAAAGAACCTTTCAAGAAATCATGCTTCAATGTCAGGGCAATAGAGATATACAGGACCTTGTGTAGAGTCTTTGGAGAGAGTGAAGAAGATTTTATTCCTGTGAGTTTCATGTATATGATCACTCAAATCTCCTCTTTTAGTGTAGAAATAATTTTTTATTTTGCCTCTTACCTGGCTAATGAGATTCACAGTGGATTGGTGGGGATTGCAAAGGGCAAGGTGGAGAAGGTTTGCGGTACTCCCTATTAATGCATATGTTTTTGTTTAAAGGGGTTACATACTTCAGTAAAGAAATGGTATTGAATGGGGAACAAGAGGGGGAAGCACTACCAGTTCAATTATGGACTACACACATGACTAGGGAAGAAAAAAATGCTAGTTTTGTTAGATTTGATAGGCACTTTGCTTCTAAACTAAGATGCCTCATATTGAGTGACAATCCCAGAATTCCTAAGGCACTAATGCACCTTGTTAGGCCTATGGACAAACCCCATAGTCTAAAAGTTTCACATAATTTGGGAGATATCATCCGATATCTAATCTCAACTATCATTAGAGTTTATGGATTCAAAGGGACACCTCATGTACTACCTTATCAGGTGCCTTTAAAGGTAGGAGTAGCTGAATTTTTATGGCAGTTGGGAGGAGTGGAGGAGACCTTTTTGCACAAAAGGGGAACAAGATCAATTTTTTCTACTTGCACTGTAGCTCACCAGTTTGTAATAACTAAGGAGGGGTGGGTCTTCCTCTACAAATTTTTGGATCAGTATAAGACAGCAATATCTCACTCTCATTTTTGTGATGCAGAAGATTTCTTTAATTATGCTCTTAGGCATAGAATCAAGCTTCATCCAATTCAGCATGAATTTTATTTCCCTAAAGATGTAATAAGGAATGAGTACTCTCTATAGGAGCAAGAAAAAAAGAAGGAAAAATGGAGAGTCTATTCAAAAGTTTTGGAGTTTATTAATTGTTTGGACAAGGAATACAATCCTCTTAGTAATGTTGTAACTAATGCAGATAGAATAAATAAGCTTATGAGTACATTCCCCGAAATAATAGAGGTAATGAATGAGATGAAGCAAAATTTTATTGATTCTTCTCCAAATAAAGCTAGGGAAGTAATGAGGAAATTGGGTTTCACCCCCAGCATAGGGGCAGGTCCACTGGTTGTACGAAAGAGGATAGGATATACTATCATTTGGGGTCAGGCACCCACTATAAACAAAGGAAAGCAAATAATTGAATCTACTAGTGTTGATTTTGAAGAAAGGCCCCCTAAACCCTCTCCCAAAAGAAGAAAAATAATAAGGGAAGAGGAATCACATGATGAAGGTTAGTCACCTTCCCAAACTCCTATGAGAATTGAGGAGTAGCTCACCAATGAGCAAATTGATCAAATGGGATCACAAGGAGGAGTTTTTGTTACCTAGGAAGAAATTGATGAAGGGAACCCCCAAGAGCCTCCTGTACTGAGTTTTGAACTAACTATAGCAAATTTAAAGGGAAGGGAATTAGACTCTATTTTGGAACAAGCCAATCAGCAATTTTTGTCTAATAACAGTTTTGTAAAATCTAGGGCTTTCCATCAGTTTGCATGGAGGGAAAACATGCACATTATTGAGGAAAGATGTAGGAATATCAAAGTAGAGCATCCAAAAGTGGATGAAGCCTCTATTTAGAATCAAATAAAGGAACAAATGATACAAGAGTTCCAAAATATAACCCTAAATAGGGGAGACAGATGGTGAAAGATGCAAATATTTTATTATTTCCCAATTGGGACATTGCTGATGACTTAATTTTTAATTCTGTGTAAAATAATTTGGGATTACAACATCCAGATAAAAAGGAATTCTTGGGAAGAACATTTAGTAATGACCAAGCTGCTCTTGTGATGTGGTCATTAAGAAGAGGATCCATGACTACTCCATCACAGGCTGATGATTCAGGACTAATAGGGAGTATCATTGTGAGGAGAGTTGTTGATACTTCACATGTATAGGTAGCCCACATGAATGTGGACTATTCTCAATTTTCCTTGGCCATTGCAGAAAAGGAAGAAAAGAAAATGATTGACCTGTAGAGCAAGTATGAAACAGTGGTGGATGCCTACAATAAAGAAGTAAAAAAGAGAAGTGAGCTTGAGAACAAGCTATTGGGAAGGACCACTAGGCCAAAAATAACATACCCTCACCCCCCAATTGAACCTTTTAAATCCACCCCTCTCATAGAAACACCAGATACACCCCAAAAGCCACAATACTACACTGTTAAGGATTTTGAAGAAGAAAAAGGCAAACTGTGGGCCTTACATGTAGAATTGGAATCCAAATATGAAGATAATTTAAGAAAAGATCTCACATATTTGGGGGACAAAATTGAATGGCTGGTAATTTATGATCAGTTGGCCAGGGTGATCAGTATCTGTGAGGATTTGAAATCTAATGATGAGGCTCTAATGCCTATTGTGAATAAATGGATAAGAAGGGAGAAAGAAATAACTCTTTTGTATTTCTCTATTATAGATGATTCTTTTGATCAAATTGAAACAACATTTGATACTGTTTCTGATCTTACTGACTTTAATAATAAAAGGATTCATTTACAAAAGGTAGTAGTAGGCTACTTTAAAAAGTACAAGAGCCAGAAATTCAATTTGTTTCCTCATGCCCTATATAAAAAGAATAATTTGAAAAGCAAAGATGAATGGGCAAAGGAACTTGATGATTTATTCTATTTTAGAATGAATCAAGTCATTAATGAAAAGGGCATGCATGTTGGGCTGCCATAATAGAAGAAATGGTGAAGGCCCAAATATTCTTTGATTCTTTAAAACAAGAATTTGTTACCATTATTAAGGATGCTGAATATGTGCTGAAAAGACAGAGGGATATTTTATAGTTCAATTGGCCAGATGAGACATTATTTGACAAATGGATGGAAAATATGGCTCTTAATGAACAGTTTGATGAAGACAAAAATGATAGTGATGAAATGCAAGGTGAAGAGATCCAAATCATTGACCTTGTCCCTACTCAGACCCAACTAGAAGAAGAAGACAAGGATAATCTGTTACCTACAGTTGCAAACTCGGGACCACAGGATGCTGATACAACTAAAGAAAGGGAAAGGGTAGAAGTTACTCCCCCTATATAGTATAAAGATGGTGAAAGCCCACAGGTGGAGGTTGACGTGCCATCATCAGAACAAACTTCATCGTTGGTTAATTTTGTTGTTGTATATGAGGGATGATCATAATAGCAACCAACTTAGCAACACAAGAGCGTGTAATGAAAGGGCCCACAAAAGGAATGTTTGATGTAAAAAAAAAATTTGTTACTCACTTTTTGTCATCTTGTGACAAGTATATGTAAGTATCTTTTAAAGGACACCTGTCACTTTTTTTAGCCTGAAGCTTGTTGCATCTCACACTATTTAAGTGAGATTCCAAGGCTAAAGAATGGTCCAAATTCTATTTTTCTAAGTAATATCCTTAGTTTGTCTTTGGTCCAAATTTTTGAAAGAAAATCCATGATGTATTTTCTTTGTCAATTCTCTGAGAATAAATGAACATAGAATGAATTATGTTTCTTTCTGAAGGTCATTCTGAGTCTATTGCAAATGGTATACAATTTTCAAAGAAAATGAATACAAATTGTGAACTATCCCCATATCAGTTCTTTCTAAATCTTTTCTCCTTCCAATTACTTGGTTATCTTGATATTGTATAAGGCTTGTGAAATTGAATGCAATCTAGTTAGGTTGTATATCTATTTATCACTGTTGTTAATTCAATGGTTTAAATAAAAGCTTTGATGAATGTGATGAGGTTTCTTTAGTAATGGAAAGGGTTTTAAATGATAAATTCTGATGAGAATTGCTAATAGAATTTTTTGTAAGGCAACAAGTTAGATCCAAGAATTTTCTACAGACTCTGAACCCCAATGGATTAGGCACTGATCAAATTGATTCAACTGAAGGAGAGATATATCATAAATGATTATCAAAATTTAGTATCAAATCAAATTTTACTTTTATTTCCTATAGTTCTTCAAAGCTGGTCAATACTTGTCTGCATCGAATGTTTTAGCTTCAGTTAGCCACTATTGTTAACATTTGGAGATCTATAGAAGAATTCTTGGCCATATCTATTTTATGGCATGTGTTTATCAAGTTAGTAAGAATTGTGTATGTGTTTGAGGATTTTGAAATAAGAATCAGAATGAAACTAAGAATAATCGTCATACAGTTGTTCCAATTTTGAATCATCCCTGGGTATACCCACCCTAGTTTTGCAGAGCGAAAAGAGTAGAAAACTAGTTGTGGTTTTGTTGAAGTTGGGTCCAAATACTTTGCATATGCAATTGTTAATAAGAATTGGCTAGTCTTTAGATTGTGTATGTACTGTCATCCTAGTATTAAGCATTTTGTCGCTTAGTAGTTTTAGTGCATTTTAAAACACCAACATAATCAAAGAGATGTTGTAAAGAGGAGGATTGGTAGCTAAAATTGCCACCCACATGTGAAACATTTTTTGGACTCAACTCAAAAACAATTTTTTGCAAAATTTGTTGGTATGTATCCTCAAATTTGAATAAGTCAAAGATTTTTTTGAGACAAGTAATCTTTTTTATGTGAAGATAAATCACACACGCACAACTTGTTGATTTAGGATACATATATAATTTTCTAACCATTTGGATGTTTTTAGGCATATATATGGTTTTTTATTCTAGTTTTTTTTGCAGGATTGTGACATGAATGAGCCACCTAGATCTTCAAGGGAATTCATATCCAACATTTTATGTGAAATAGGGGATGGCAAAAAATTTTACGAGACATCATGCTTGGATGGTACATGCTTATTTTGTGGTTCCTTGCAAATTTTATCAACTTGTGGACATATGGATAGTACACATGCAATTGGGAATGAAATAGTAGATTATGGAAAGTATAAGATAGTGACATATGTTGTAAAAGATGGAAAATAGGGTAAAAGATGAGATTTAGTCATTAAAAAGATTCCAGTGTATGAGTTCATGAAGATTTTTTGTGTAAAGATTATTTACGAGTATGCAAGGCATACACATAGAGCTTGATGGTTGCATTTTCAATTCAAGTTGTGCAAGGATACATTTCCACTGGATACTATTTTTTTGGTTGCAAACTTTGTAGGGAACTACACACTACCAGCACAAAATGAGGTGCAAGAAAAGTATTATACTTCTCAATAGGTTTCCATATTTGTTCATATAGCATTCATGCATTCACGTAAAAGTACAGAGGATAATAGAAATATTTTGAGGGAATACCATTTTTACATCAGCAATGATTGATCACATTCTACAGAGTTTCCATATGGTTTTTTTCAACTATTTTATGGAGATTTTGCTAATAGGAGCCTATCATATTGTCAGCACATTATTTGGTCAGACAATTGTACCTCTCAATTGAGGAATCCATATATGTTCTATTGGTTGAAAGATGTATAGGTTGTCTATAATTTAATATATGTGAAATTTCATAGAGGCTAGTCATGGAAAGTGAGAGCATGATGGTGTGTGTGCATGCATCAAAATAGCCTTAGCTTAGGAAAAACTAAAGTACAAAGATAGAGCAATATTGGTAGATGCAAAATCCATAGTCTAGTGGTGTAATGTTATAATTGGTCTAGGTAAGGAAGGTGGGTCTACAGTCATAGATATGTTTGGTTGATAGATACTACTAACATTGCACCATATGAGGATTGTTGCATAGTAACATGATCAAGTGAGTTGCACTCTTTTAGAAGCTTCGATGTAGTTTCATGGCATATCCACACACAAAAAATGGCATGCTATTGTCCATCATGTATAGAGGAAAATTGGGATGAGTGTGAGTCGATTGAATGGGTGGACAAATGGGATATATGGGTTTTGAACCCAATTGACACCTATCGTCCCCTAGAAGCACTAGAAATGGTAGAGATAGATTCGTCAATTGACTTTGACTACTTGTCTAATCTAGTGCAACTTGGTAATATATATATCTTTATAATTTCAATATGTAACTTTATAAATTTTACCTAAGTATTTTTTGAACTAATGACCACATTTTATACATTTATCACTGTAAGCCATGTTTTTCTATTATTGCACCTAAAGACAATGAAGAAAGGATAGATTATTATTTGTGTCTTGTGTCCAAGCCAAACAAAAATTGGATCACTTGTCTATAGATGGTGAAGGTTTAGAGTACCATATCGATATGGTGGTTATAACCAACACATGGCTTAGTGATATTCTATGAAGAACCCTAACTTGTGGTTATTCAAGGATTCACAAAGAGAGAGGAAGATTCTTCATTATTCAAACCTTTTTGTCTCATCAAGTGTCCACTTGATAAAATATGATGGAAAACCACATAATAAGATTCTTTAAAAAGTTCACGAGTTAGACCATTAGGGAATACTTGAGACATTAAAATGTAGAGCAGATCCAGTTTGCTCATTATATTTAATAGGGAGGGAGGGAGGGAGAGGGAGAGGGAGGGAGGGAGGGAGGGAGAGAGAGAGAGAGAGAGAGAGAGAGAGAGAGAGAGAGAGAGAGAGAGATCTAAGCCAAAGAGACATAACCCTCCAATAGGTAAAAATTAGTCATTCTAAGAATCTGAAGCAAGTACATCCAATAAAGGAAAGGAACATCATTGAAGTATCTATATGCATATATGAACATTAACCAATAAAAAATATAAAGGAATACAGATATTGAGTATTGTATACAACAAATATTTTTCAAAACCAAAGGAAATAAGTCATTCATAATAGTCAAACAATTCAAAACTAGATACACACACACACACACACACACACACACACACACACACACACACACACACACACACACATGAATGTGATTATTATTACATATTTGTACAATATTATTGACCAAATCAGGATTAGAAAAATGATATTGCACATAATCTCCATTACAATAGCTCATGGAAGCTTTGAGATTTTAATAGTTATATTCTTTAGTCCCAAAAATGGACATTATAGATTTTGCTCACTAATCCTTTACAATAGAAAATGTTTACAAAAAATGGTGTGTACTTGTATGAGGACATTATATATTAGAGAAATCCCACACCAAAATAGCTGGCTAGCCGCTTAAAAAATAGTAACTAAATGCAAGTAGGATCATAAATATACCTTAATAAACTAGTATCCCCTTTACACAAGCAACATTTTGGTCATCTATTTGACTGGGAAATGTTTGGGAACTGACAATCTCCATTTAAAATCAAGTCTCCATTTAAAGGTGGCAATAAGCCTTTTGTTATTTTGTTAAGATCATTAATATATTTTGATGAATGCATAAGGGGTTCATTGATTTGTTAGAAGCTTAAGGATAGGTTTTTGGATTGATTTTAAGCACATTTATGCTTTAGGAGGACCTACAATGGTCATTGGTAATTTATAAGCAAAAATTGCTAAAAAGTTTTTAACAACTTTTTACAAATTACTTAGCAAATTTTTTTAAAAAAATTTTGTTTTTACAAATTTACCAAGAGGCTAAAAGCCCCAACCAAACAAAAATACCAATGGGAAGAAAATAAAGGTGATGAGAAACCCTAAACCAAGAGTTGGTGAAAGTCATTGTAGGGCTAAAGTTTAGAACATTAGACTATATGCAAAAATCTTTGAGGAAAAATCACTTTCAAGAATCATTTCTTGTGAATAGAGTGGAGCTTTGTATAAATTTTCAATGCATTATTGTTTAGATTCTTATAGTTTTGGTAGTATTTTATAAAATTATTTTCAAACTGTACATTGTATTGCTAGTTTTGGCATACAATGTAAATTAGGGGTTGTATCTTTGGTTTCCACCATGGAAAAACCATGGAACCTTGGAATATCAAAGTAAAAACCCCATTTTGTTTGTATAAAAATGAAGGGCCCATGGATATAGATGAAACATTTTTTTGAGCTTTCCCTAGGCGAATACAACAATATCCGACTAGGAGTGGACAACAGTGAATTAGCTCTAGAGTGTAGAGGAGTGGGTTTTAAGCTAAGACCTTTGGAGGGATTAAAGAGGAATATTAGAAGGTTTGATTTTGTGAAGGAGAGTTTTTATAATCTTGGGAAGGTGTTTAAAAAGTGAGGACAACAAGGAACCCTCAAAATCCCTTAATTTTAGCATAATTGTTGTACAAATTTTTGGTGGCTCAAGACCCCAAAAATCCTTTAGGGTTGGTTGTTGGAAACAATTTCTCCTGTTACCAAATTTTATGAAACCTTAAGGAGAAGTTGGTAAAAGCCCTAGAAATCCGCAAGGAGTCCCAATTATGGCTTCTCTAATAGCCCTATTTATGAAGGAATTATTCAATCAGGTATCAACCCAACTTGATTATCACTTTAATCATGTGAAATAGGTTGTAAAACCTCTATAAAATTCTGCAAAATCCTTATTAGATATTTTTTGGTGAAAAAGCATAAATTACCCTTATAAGCCTATAGAGAGTTGGTTGCTAGAGAGAAAATTTGCAATTCTAAGGAGTTTGAATTCTTGACTTGGTGGGGTAGATTTGGGTAGATTAGGGGATCCTTGACTATGAAGGAATCTTAGAAACCTTTAGAGGTGTTAGAAGAAAACTTAGATCTAGTTGAGGATTAGGAGCATAGAGTAGTTTGCCTATCCCAAGCTTCCTAATCACATGCCCAACTTGAGTATCCTAGCTTTGCAAGTCCTGTAAATGCAAGGCCATTGATGAATAGGAATTTCTAATTGAAACACCTATGGTGTTGGAATGAAGTGCATGACCAAATTATTTTCCTACTATTGAGCCAATTTGAGGCTTCACTTCAGATTGCTCCATGGATAATTCTATAGCACTTATTATTTATCTACCTGAAAATTTTGTTTTTGTTTATATGTGCACTCTTTCCCAATAGCTGTAGGATTTTTCTCTTCATCCTAAGAAATTGGCATACCCTGAATGGTACCAAGATAACCATTTTCTTTTGAAATGTCCTTTTCTCTTAGATTAATCTCTTTATTAAGTATGTTTTCTATATCTTCCTCTATATATTTAATAGATGTAGTTGCAATTCCTCTATAATATATTCCTTTGTATATTAAGCTTTCCTCTTTAGGAATGGCAAGGAATGGGGAGTTAGGACAATTGTTGGTTACTGTATTCAAATGGTATCACTAGATTTCACTTGTAGGACTTGGAAAAGGTTCCAAAATATTAAAAAATAGCTACAAACACCTAATCCTAGGCTACCTTGACCAAAAAATCAAAAAGACCCAATTTTTCCTAATTAGCAACTTTTTATCATATCTTGCACAAAGAAGCCTAGGCATACATATCTTTCTCATATCTCTATCATAGTGTGTTGTGGGATCAAATTGTCTATTTTGTTAGCTCTGGGTGGCTAGGTAAACCCTAGCCCCAAGCTCCTTTCATCTAGTTGAGCACTTGAACATTCTTGGGCATGCCAAATTGAATCATCCCTAAGAGTCACTAAATGCTATAGGGCAGTGATCTTTGATGGGGCATATCTCAAAGCTCGTGTGAGGTATAAATGCAATTCTAGGTGTTGTAGAACCATATTGTGGAGACCTACAAGAACCTCTCTCTCTTTTTGGAGGTCTTATTCCATTTTGATTTTGTGACCCCATGTCTAGTGATTGTAAAACTTGTAGTGTTGGCTAGTACAAAGTTGCCAACTATCGAATCTCCCTTGCCATTCCTTTTGGGATTGAATTGTCTATTCTGTTAGCTCTAGGTAGCTGAGAAAACCCTAGCCCCAAGCTCTTCCTATCCTATTGAGTACTTGAATATTATCGGGCACGCCAAACCAAATCATTCCTAAGAGTCACTAAATGCCATAGGGAAGCAATGTTTGACAGGGCATATCTCAGAGCTCATGTGAGATATCAATGCAATTCTAGGTTCTATAGGACCATTTGTGGAGACCTACAATAACCTATCTCACTATTTGGAGATCTTATTATGTTTTGATTTTACAACCCCATCTTTGGTGATGCTGAAACTTGTAGTGTTGGCCAATAAAATGTTGCCAACTATCAAATCTCTCTTACCTTTCATCATCGGATTGAATTGTCTATCCTATTAGCTCTAGGTGGTTGGGTAAACCATAGCCCCAAGCTCCTCCCATCTTGTTAAGTGCTTGAACATTCTTGGGCATGCTAAACTGAATCATCCCTAAGATTCACTAAATGCCATAGGGCAGTGACCTTTGATGGGGCATATCTTGAAGCTTGTGCAAGGTATGGATGTGATTCTAGGTTCTATAGGACCATGTTGTGGAGACCTAAAATATCCTATCTCTCTTTTTGGATATCTTATTCCATTTTGATTTTTTTACCCCATCTCGGGTGATGCTAAAACTTATAGTGTTGGCCAATACAAAGTTGCCAACTATCGAATTTCCCTCACTATTCCTCATCAGATCAAACTATCTATTTTGTTAGCTTTGGGTGGCAACATAAACCATAGCCCCAAGCTTCTCCCATCTCATTGAGTGCTCAAATGTTCTTGGGCATGCCGAACAAAATTGTAATTAAGAGTCACTAAATACCATAGGGAAACAATATTTGATAGGATATATCTCAGAGCTTGTATAAGGTATGGATGTGATTCTAGGTGCTATAGGATTGTCTTGTGGAGACCTACATTAGCCTCTCTCACTTTTTGGAGATCTTATTCCATTTTAATTGTGTGACCCCATCTCGGGTGATGTTGAAACTTGTAGTGTTGGCCAGTACAAAGTTACCAATAGCCAAATCTCCCTCTCTATTCCTTTTGGGATAAAAATATCTATTTTGTTAGCTTTGAGTGGCTAGTAAACCCTTGCCCCAAGCTCCTGCTATCCCATTGAGTGCTCAAACATTCTCAAGCATGCCAATTAAAACATCCCTAAGAGTCACTAAATGCCAAAGGGCAGAAAAATTTGATAGGGCATATCTCAAAGCTTGTGCAAGGTATAGATGCAATTTTAGGTGATATAAGACTATTTTTTTGAGACCTATAATAACCTCTCTTACTTCTTGGAGATCTTATTCCATTTTGATTTTACGACCCCTCTCAGGTGATACTGAAACTTGTAGTGTTGGCCTATACAAATTTTTCAAATATCAAATCTCTCTCACCTTTCATCA
This sequence comes from Cupressus sempervirens, assembly GCA_028749045.1. Lineage (NCBI taxonomy): Eukaryota > Viridiplantae > Streptophyta > Pinopsida > Cupressales > Cupressaceae > Cupressus > Cupressus sempervirens. The sequence continues at coordinate 156,503,635 of CM053783.1, forward strand.
TGGGATTGAACTATCTATTATGTTAGCTCTAGGTGGCTAGTTTAACACTTTCCCCAAGATTCTCCTATCTCATTGAGCACTTGAACATTTTTGGTCATGCCAAATTGAATCGTCCCTAAGAGTCACTAAATTCCATCATGCAATGATCTTTGGTGGGGAATATCTTAGAGCTTGTGTAAGATATGGATGTAATTCTAGGTACTATATGACCATGTTATAGAGATCTACAATAACCTCTCTCACTTTTTAGAGATCTTATTCTATTATTATTTTGCAACACCATCTCAAGTGATGCTGAAACTTGTAGTGTTGGCTAGTACAAAGTTGCTAGCTGCAAAATCTTGCTCATTTTTCCACATGGGATTAAACTATCTATTCTTTTATCTCTAAGTTACTAGGTAAACCCTAGCCCCAAGCTCCTCCCATTCTATTGAGTGCTTAAATTTTCTTGGACACACCAAGTCGAATCATCCCTAAGAGTCACTAAATGCCATAGGGCAGTGATCTTTGATGGTGCATATCTTAGAACTCGTTCAAGGTATGGATGCAACTCTAGGTGCTATAGGACCCTATTATAGAGACCTAAAATAACCTTTCTTTCTTTTTGGAGATCTTATTCCATTTTGATTTTGTGAGCCCATCATGGGTGATGCTGAAACTTGTCGTGTTGGCCAGTACAAAGTTGTCAACTGTCAAATCTCCCTCACCATTCCTTGTGGGATCAAACTATCTATTCCATTAGCTCTAGGTGGCTAAATAAACTCTAGTCCCAAGCTTCTCCTAGCCCATTGAGTGCTCAAATGTTCCTAGGCACTCTAAACCAAATTGTCCCTAAGAGTAACTAAATGCCATAGGGAAGCGATCTTTGATGGGGTATATCTTAGAGCTTATGCAAGGTATGAATGTAATTCTAGGTACTATAGGACCATGTTTTAGAGACCTACAATAACCTCTCTCACTTTTTGGAGATTTTATTTTGTTTTGATTTTGTGACCCAATCTCAGGGGATGTTGAAACTTATAGTGTTGGCTAGTACAAAGTTGCCAACTATTGAATCTCTCTCACCTTTCATCGTGGGATCAAACTATCTATTTTGTTACCTCCAAATGGCTAGGTAAACCATAGCCCTAAGCTCCTCTTATCTTGTTGAGAACTCAAATGTTCTACGGCACACCAAACCAAATTGTCCCTAAGTCACTCAAAGCCATAGGGCAGCAATCTTTCGTAGGGCATATCTCAGAGCTCGTCCAAGGTATGGATGTGATTCTAGGTGCTATAGGACTGTATTGTGAAACCTACAATAAACTCTCTCACTTTTTGGAGATCTTATTTCATTTTGATTTTGTGATCCCATCTCAGGTGATGCTAAGACTTGTAGTGTTGTCTAGTACAAAGTTTCCAACTATTGAATCTCCCTCAATGTTCCTTGTGGGATTAAATCATCTATTTTTTTAGCTTTAGGTGGCCAAGTAAACCATATCCTTAAGCTCCTCCCATCTTGTTGAGCACTCAAATATTCTCATGCATGTTGAACCGAATCATCCCTTAGAGTTCACTAAATGTCATAGGGAAATTATCTTTGATGGGGCATATCTTAGATCTCATGCAAGGTATGGATGTCATTCTAGGTGCTCTAGGACCATGTTGTAGAGACTTACAATAAGCTCTCTTTATTTTTGGAGATCTTATTCTATTTTGATTTTGCAACTCCATCTCAAGTAATGTTGAAACTTGTAGTGTTGGCCAGTACAGAGTTCTCAACTATAGAATCTCTCTCACCTTTCATCATAAGATCAAACTATCTATTTTGTTAGCTTTGAATGGCTAGGTAAACCCTATTCTAAAGTTCCTCCCATTCTTTTCAATGCTCAAATGTTCTTAGGCACACTGAATTGAATCATCTCTAAGAGTCACTAAATGCCATAGGGAAATAATCTTTGATGGGGAATATATTGAAGCTAATGTGATGTGTAGATGTAATTCTAGGTGTTATAGGATCATGTTGTAGACATATACAATAACCTCTCTCACTTTTTTGAGATATTATTCTATTTTGATTTTGCAATGCCATCTTAGGTGATGCTAAAACTTGTAGTATTGGCCAGTACAAACTTGCCAATTGCTAAATATCCCTCACTATTCCTTGTGGGATTGAATTGTCTATTTCATTAGCTCTGAGTGGTCAAGTAGACCCTAGCCCCAAGCTCTTCCCATCCTATTAAGCACTCAAATATTATCGAGCACACTAGTTGAATCGTCCCTAAGAATCAGTAAATGCCATAGGGCACCAATCTTTGATGAGTCATATCTTGAAGCTCATGCAAGCTATGGATGTGATTCTAGGTGCTATAGGACCATGTTGTAGAGACCCACAATAATTTTTCTCACTTTTTGAAGATCTTGTTATATTTTGATTTTGTGACCCCAACTTAGGTGATGCTAAAACTTGTAGTGTTGGCTATTACAAAGTTCCCAACTGTCAAATCTCTCTCATCTTTTGTCATGGAATTAAAATATCTACTCCATTAGATCTAGGTGGCTAGGTAAAAACTATTCCCAAGCTCCTCCCAGGCTATTGAACACTAACATTATTGGGCATGCCAAATTGAGTCATCCCTAAGAGTCACTAAATGCCATAGGGTACCAATCTTTGATGGTGGCAACTAGATATGTCATCTCATCCAATTATGGAGACTCATGATATAAGGTAAAAGGGTGATCATAAACCTCATTTTTAAAATGTTATTTTTTTATGGTAAGAAGGTAATCCTTGTTTGTAAGGTCATGGAATCTGAGGTCATCTATAAATCGAAGTTGCCTTAGTCTTAAGATTTTTTTCTTTTTTTGTTGTTTTTGTTAATAAGTTGACTAAATAAATGTTTTGAGAGTCCTTACACCATATATAGGTCCTATATGTTACCAAAAACCACTTGGTTAAATTCTAGGAAGAATTAGTTCAAAAATTGCATTTTGCAATAAAAGTTGGTGACAACTTTTTGGCAATTTTAGTAATTTTTGGGAAAATGTTGAAATACCAACCAAACCAACTGGTAATTGGTTGGAATGGATGTCAAATGATGAAAATAACCTCTATCAATTCAAAGGATGCATAAGGTTTTGGTGATTATTAAATGTTTTTATATGGCAAGGAATCATTGCTGATGTTAAACTTGTATATAGGATCATTGAGTTATTGTCAAATATTATTACTTCCTATCTAGAACAGAAAACTCATACTTTTTTAGATTGAAACACAACTTTAGCTAAATGTTATCATTGAATTTAGTTATTGAAATATGTTAAGGATATTCTTGGTTGTCTTAATATCCATTTCACAGGTTTGAAACATAATCACTTTCCTTTGTGAAAATTTGTCCAAAAATTAGCAAATTACATGTTGTTGCAAAGAAATAAAGTCATATGATGTTGGAAAATTGGTTTCACTCATAAGATGTTGAAGAATCTATTGGAAGGATATAATAGATGATAGACTAAAGTTTGTGAGATAGTTATTAGGTGTTTCTTGAAGTGTCTAAGGTGTTAGTTTGAAGAAAGAAGTTGACTATGACCCATTTCTCAAATTTGCTCATTTTCCCCTTATTTCTTTCCAAATATTGAATAGGAAAAGTGAGAAAGTAGTTCTTTCAAGTTGGGTAGAAGTATATTGAATGTTGTAACCAAGTTGGAAAGAGTCTTTGAAGACACTTAGGAAGGTGGGAAAGGTAGTTTTCCTTAAAAGTGTTTCTACTAGGAATCCACTAGCTTTTGGTGTGAGCATTCTGCAACATTTTGGATGCAAATTACATTAAAATGAAATACATGTTCAATGTACTTAAAACATAAACAAGAAAAATAAGATATATATTATGATGACCAATAATATCATTCATTAACATATAATATATTACGATAACCAATAATGTCATACATGAACGAACATATAATATATTTTGATAACCAATAATGTCATACATGAACAAACATATAATATATTATGATAAATAATAATTTCATAAGTCTAATAATTTCATGCATCAAATATAAAATTTCATTTATACATCAAATATATATCAAATATGTCCACTAACATAAAATCCAACATATATGTCCACGAATACCTAAACATATGTGTCTATCAACTATATCTTCCCCTTCCCATGAGGGGAAGGAAAAAAATCCCTAGAGGTCTTTGGTCATCATGTGGAAGGAGATAATGGGGATGATGGGGTCTTCCTCATATGCTTGCTTGTCCTCTTTTCTATTCTCTTCTCTAACTTGAGCTAATATAAACAAAGTAGATATGAATCAATAATTATTGTACATTAAAATCAAATAAATGTACACACAAAATTAATTATTTTCTTACCCCCATCAAATAGTCACTCTGTACATCCATGTCAAAGGCTCGCGGATGATCAATTGTAATAAGGCCCTACAAAAATTCAATCAATATAATCACTTATAAATAAAAATTAAAATTTCAATACTAACTATTATAAACAACAACTAAAACCAAGAAAATTCTTTCATACCTCAGTTAATGGCTCTGAACTAGCCATTGCTATAGCAACTACACAATTGATGGACTAGAAAATATGAGGAGTCTCGTACATTAACAACTACTTGTCATATAATACAATTTACATGTATCATGAAACATAAAATAAATATAATCAAATGAATTAAATTAACATGGAAAAAATGTTCCTCTATGAAGCTCATATCATGCCTAGGCTCAAAGTCCCTTGTGAATGTCAATGGTCCAGTAGAGAACCGATGCACATGGACAAATTTTTTTGGTCAATCCTTCATATGATTACCTAATAAATATATTTATTAATTTAAATGATCAAATCAATACATACCTCATGGCTCATTGAAGAGACAAAAATAGGGCCAAAGAATCTATACTAGGGCCAACGACACTCTTACCCTAAATTTTGCACAATGTCAATACATGCTAATTAATTAGTCATTCACTATACATATGAAATGTGATCAAATTTGTTTATTATAATTTTTTTTATCAGTGTGTCAATGACAAATGTGTCACTCAAGAACTCATTACTGACTAGCCCTTTATTCATACTATCTCCAACATGACTACCAAATGTACATAAGGATATACATGATGTGCACATGTGAATGTGACATAAAGAAGACTCTTCATTAGCGAATGGACTAGTGCAATAAATGAGGGTCTTTGTCAAAGCATTGATAGTTCCTAGAGTGTTGGTCTCTCCATGTTCCTCACAACTAAAGGAATAATCACATACTCACCTTATGGCTTGACAATAGGTTCCCTAACTACATTAGGGTCATGACGTTCCCTTGACCTCTCAAATGATGAACCCCCACCTCTACCTTGAGATTCTAATATATCAAAATAAATGGGCACCTCCTCAAGGACAAATTCACAATATAATTTCTTTAAGAAATACATTGGAACCTTCTAATTATTGCAAGGAGGGGCATCAAATACCATCCACTATCTATCTCAAAAGTTATTTCTAGTACCATCATGTATGCACCAATCTATGGGGAACCTTTTAGTTGTATGTTTAATAGTATCTTTTTCTCCAGGATTTTTAAACAATGCACAAATGCCACCTTTTGCTCTTTCCTATTTCTTTTACATCTTGATATGATAATTTTTTTGCATAATATCTTCTTTATTCATCCTTCCTACTATGCAAAATATCAAACTAACCACTAATAGAAGCTACATGGATCATAATGGACTCAAGAGAGGATGCCAATTGTGCTCTCATTGAATTGGTTTGTCCACAAGCTTTCAATCTACCAATGAGTTCTTCGACTTCATTTTTCCCTCTTTCTATTTCATTCATTAAGTTGTCTTGGGTGCTAGGAGGAGGTCTTCCAATTAGTGGAGGTTGTAGAATTTCTTGCTTTTCTTGTGGAGGGTTTTGATTTTCATCTTGTGGTTGGTTTTGATCAAGGATCTTGTAGAGAGTTTTCATTTTGATTTTGTTGATTCAACTAGGGATTTGGCAGTTCATTATTCACATTTCTTGATAAGAAACCAATTGTAATCTAAATAAATAAATGAATTTAAAAGAAAAACTAAAAAACCTAAAAAATAATATAAAAACTTACAAAACAATGCAAAAATATATAAAACAATGCAAAAAGGAGAGTAGAAAACATACTATGTGATCCCAATCTTGATCTTCGATGATGAGGAGGTATTTTGAGGAGGCGAGGGACAAAATTCTTCAATATTTCCAATCTGCATGTGTTGAGGAGAAACAATGCAAAATATAAAAACAATAAAATGGGTAACGATTTGTAGTCCATATATTAAAAAAATTAGTTTTCCAAAATGCGTATGTGCTTGTGCCTACATGCTTTGGAAAATTAAAAAATAATTTATGTGTCATTGTTTTGGCACCATAACTTGGTGCACATACCCATAGTTGGAAATGACAGAATGGAAACCCAAGCCACTACTAATACATAGAGTTAAATATGCTAGATAGACTTATATACATCTAAAACACAAGTACAAGGTGCATCGCAAGCTATTGAGGAAAATAAAAAAAAGCTTGAAGAGATCGAATTAATAGAAAAGGTTAAGGAGCATGTAGCAATTCAAGATCTAGTAACTTTACCAAAATTTGGCACTCCTTCTAGTCATACTCTTCAAAAGTTGAGCACAAATGCAACACCATTGTAGATCTCAGTGCTGAGTCCAAGCTCATCAAAGGCTAAAGAGGTAATTACATATGGAGATGTAAACCTTGATGAAGAGATTATGTTACCTAAGTATGATTTTGACACAATGACAATAGAGTAGATTGGCATACTAGAAGAAGCCCTAGCAAGAGAGAAGCCTCAGGAACTAGTAAGAAGGGAGCAGATGTAGAAGCAAGCATTGTTGGATATCAAGGACATCTTTTTAGATGCATTTAGTCTTCCGACTCTAGATCAGACCAAGCCATTGATTGAACAATTGACAAATATAGTGTAAATGGTTAGTGATGTAGACCTTGACACAAATGCTAAATTGTCACATTGGGTGAATGAGAAAATATTAGGTGACATAGCACTCACATAAGTCACATTGGTAACTAAGGTTGAGGGTGTGAAGAAGGTACTTGAGAACATTTTCTCACTATACACTAAATTGTGCAATCCAACACTCTTCACACAAGAGACAAGAAGTCACATTTTGAGTTTAGAAAGTTAGATTAATGCATCAAGTGCAAAACTACCTATGGCACTAGCTCAAAGTGAGAAGCACTTCATAACTTTACTACAAACTCAGAGTTAGTTAGCAACATTATCTATAGATGAGGCCAATATAAGGGCTAAACTAATTAGCATCCAAACAACATTGGCCCCACACATGGAGATTTTGCACAAGGAATTAGGCTATGTTGAAACACTTATGAAGAAAGACCCCAATCTCTCTACACTAGATGGCCTAGTTCACCTTGTTGTTGAGCTGGCTATCCAAATCAAGTCATTGGATGTTGCATGTGATAATTGGGATGCAACTCTCAAGATTATAGTAGAGGTCTATAAATCTTTTTTGGACAAACACACTATTAGTGTATAGCCCATTGACATAAGTGTCAAAAAGGCAAAGGTATAGATTTTGGGGGAGATATATAATTTGGAGGAGATAGAGAAATAGGGGTAGAATAAGAAAAGGATGAGTAATAAAAGAAAAAGACAAATAGCATGAAGTCAAAGAGTATCAATTGAGACACATTTACTCAGAAAAAGTATATAATTTTGAATATAGAATATATTTATCAACTTAGGGGGAGTTACCAAATTTTGAGGTATATAATTTGTTACAAAATTTTCAAATTTTGAAGCTTTGTACATCAGTCGAATAAGAGATATGTTATTCTCATAAGGGGATAAGGATATCAATGCATGATTAAGTGTTTTTGACAATCATGTCAAATGGGAAGATTGTTGATCTTAGATTGGTTTTGAATAATGAGTGTCTACACACTTAAGTCATTTACACAGTTCTTGTCAAACAAGTAATACATGCTGAGCACAACATGTATATGATAGATCATGATGAGTCTATAGTGAGTGTCAAGTCACTCAATTTTTGAGAAAATATTGTATGCTAAGTGATTCAGAAGCTAAGTAAGTAGAACATGTCAAGTGATATAGATGTTGATTCATAATAATGAAATTAGTATATGCTAAGCATTAGAAACTTCAAGTATTGGGTGAGATAGTTTTGTCATAGTTGTTTGTAATTGCATAAACTACTATGTAAACCATTTTTTAGCATACTTAAATATTGAATTAAAATATTTTAGAGATAAGGATGAATCTTAAGTTGGATTCCCAATGCACTACATGGAGCCAATTAGATAAAGAGAAGGGGTATGTGTAGGATCATGGTGTACCAAACTATGGCCTTAAGTGGTAGTGAAAAACCAACAAATTAGAGTTATGTCAACTTGACACATAATTTTAAAGTGGTTTTGGACTTTATATCAAAAATTTGTAAGAAAATAATCTATAGGAAATTGAATCTAATTTCTAAACTACAAGGCCTTATCTGGAGAAAAAATTATTTGATTGGTCAAAAGTTTGGTTTTTAATGCAGTACTACAAAAATTTCAGGGCAAAAATAAAAGTAGGTGTATGTCTGACCACCTTAATCATAATCAAATGATAATATTTTTAAATATGATTATATATATATAAAGTAGACTTGTGCCTGGATGTGACGCATATTTTTGGGAATTTTTATTCCAAATAAATAATTAATTATGAATTTTCTACTATACTATTTTCAGAATTAAAAAACTCCCTTGTCTGACCACCTTAACTAGTTCAAAAAAAATCAAAATTCAGTTTTTTTTTTTTTTTTTCTTATACCAGTCGAAGCATAGAATGTGACGCATCTTTTGGATTTCACAAATCTTATACGGTTTGAAATTTATAGCTATTTTTCAACCAGTATGTCAATCAACACTTTGTAGCTAACTCCATTAGAAAATAAGTAATAATTACGTAATGAACTCATAATTTGACAAACCTTGGATTTATGAAAATCTAAGAACATTCTTAAGAAACCCTTTTCATTACATCAAATTTTGGTTTTAAAAAAGTCGTCAGCTACATGCTTGAAGTAAAAAACACATAAGAACATGCCAAAAACACATTTTCGAGATGTTTTAAAGATGACCATATAAGGTTGTTATCGAAAGATATAGCAGGAATTATAAAGGTATTAATTATTTTCATTTAGTATTAGGATGGGTGGGAAAAAAGTTGGAATAGATTTTAAAATTCTTTGAGGCATTTCAAAACTACATATTTTTCAGATCGCCACTTTTTGGCACACCATGATCCTACACAAACCTGAAGGATGAAGCAAAAAATTGGATGAATCATAGTTATTGATTCATACCTAACCCTAAGTCACCTATGTCTTCTTAAGGAGAAAAAACCCTAAACTTTCCAAGGTGTATGAAGGATTGAAGAGAGAAGTTTGCATGCAAAAATAGAGAATTCATGGTGGCTAAGGAGTTATGATATGAGATTGCATTGCAGAATCAGTTAAAGGAGAACAGAGGAAGAGAAGAGCATACAATAGAGAGAGATTTGATCAAGAAGGATCAAGAATACATCAGTTCAAAGGTGATATATTATCAGGCAATAAAGTGTTAATCATAGAATCAATGTTGAGTCATTCTAGGAGGTCAATTTGTCAAATATCTTAATAGAGTATTCCTAATGGGCTATATTGAAATCCTCTAAAAAAGTTCTTACTTAATTGTGAGTTGAAATCCTTTAGCAAGGCACACTTCTAATAGGGTGAGACCTAATAGTCTTTGTAAGCCTTTAATAGGGTGGACCTTTCATAGGGTAGATCATGTTTCATGATCAAAACATTGTAACCTTGATTGGATACACTTTATTATTGCAGCAGTGAAGATTTGTGGACATCATCCCCACCCCAATTTTACCTTCTCATTGAAGTTTTTTTGGGTAATCACATATTTTATCATACATGTGTGAATGTTTACTTATTTACATGATTTAGATGTACATTCTTTACATGGTATTTTGGTTTACTTATTGAATGTATGAGATGAATGTGTGGTGATTTTTTTTATGGGTCAAAGTTTAAGCTATTGTTTCATCCCCTCCAAAAAAATTACCTTTCCTATTGTAATTCCAACATAGAATTCAACTGCTACTCGACATTTCTCTTCAAACTTGAAAGATATTTATCTATTGTCAAGTTACATTGTTTTACTTCTCACAAACCCTATGTAATCAAATGGTAGCTAGCTTTTCTACAAATGTTAGGAAAGAGGGAAAAGGTGTTTTAATGTTCAATTGATAAGTAATTATGTTATACAACCCTTGTTTCATGCAATTCCTAAAATTTCTTATAAAGGATATCCATTTGGTGCATTATCTATGATACCATAAAAGGTTCTCATAATTCAAGATGTTAGATGTTTTTATACTAGGATGATTGGAGAAGTAGGAAATATGAAAATAAGAGATGCCTACATAAAATATTTTGATAATGGAGTCTTGAGGGAAGAGTATAAAATTTTTGAATGGAAAGGGTTAAAATGTGCCCTAGGTTTTCCTCAAATGTTGAAGACTAAATGAATTCAAATTGTTCTAAGTCACATACATGATAAATCTATTTGGTTGGAAGGTGGACCAATCTAGATCACTAAGAGGATTATAAATCAAGTATTAGAGAACTCTACCCTTAGTTGACCTAAGAGTATGATAAGTGATGCAAAGGAAACTATTGAAAAAAATATAGGTGTCATATCAAATAAGATAGGTATGGCTATTGACAATATATCACATCCTCTAGTTGAATTTTTAATGAGAATGATAGCTCACAAGTTCTTTCAGTCTAACTGACTAAATAATATTTCATGTATGGTTTTTGATTTTGGTTACAAGATAGTAAAGAGAGACCATTCTGATGACCTCGTTGAGTTATAATTGCAATAATTATCAGAAAAATTGGAGGCTATTAGGAAATAAAAAACTACATCATGAAATTTTTTATCTTTACTTCTTTGCATATTCTTTTATGTGAAAAAAACCTTCCCTACCTTTGGTCAATTTTATTGGAAGACTAATAGGCTAATTGCAAAACAATTTTTAGAATTTATTGAGTAGTTGGGAGATAACTTTGAGTTAGTGATAACTATTTATTTTAAGGATTTTAAGAAATCTATGAAGAAGAGATTTAGGATTCATATATCCTTAGTGGAACAAGATTATGATGATGTGTGTTTCATAGTGGATGTAGACCATACATATGTGCAAGCAGAAATATCCAAGGTGAGATGTTTGAAACCATTGCCATGTGAAATCCTTTGCAGATGAAGTCTCTATGAAAATTACAACTCTATTAGTGGAAGATATTGACAAGAGTACAACCTCATTTTAAAACTATGAGGAAGCCAAATCTAGGATTGCAATTGATTTGAAGACAACTACAATTTATTAGAAAGAAGAACAAACTAGTAAAAAAGTTGAAAGAAATATTTGGTGAAGGAGGTGAAGAGGAAGAAGAAGATGATGAAGAGGAAGAAATAGTCCAAGACTCATTAGAAGTAACACAAGGCCTTGGTGAAGATCAAGATGATGATGTAGATAGTGTCAAGGGAGAAGAAGCCAAGGAAGCACCCAAAGAAAAGATCAAGAAGAGAAAAACTAAGGAACATACAATGGAGAAAAAAGAGAATCCTACCAAGAAGCCACAACAAAAGTTTACTATACCTGTGACTAGGTCAATTACAAGGGTAGCCACTATTAAGGCTGTTATGATGAAGGATGTTGCTAATAATTCAGCATAGAATGTGAATCCTTTGACTAAGGATGAGTTGAAGAAAATCCTAAAGGAATCTACATAAATATTATGCACAAATCCTATATTGATGAGATTTTATGAATTTCATAAGGCATAACTCATATCTGCAAGGGAGAAACCAAAATAAAGATCAAATGTACCCCTACCATATACAAAGGTGAGAGATAAAAAGTCACATGGTCTTTCACAAGATCAAGTATAAACCAAGAACAAAAAGAGGTCACACAAATGACACCATCTAAAATGCCCATAGTTGTATTCTAGATGCAAGCGGTAGAAGTACAACATGTAGATACATTAGTTCCAAACCTAAAAAGTTTAGGTTTATTATTTGTGTAACAATTGAAAAGGATGGAACTAAAGTTCATAAAGTTCAAGAAGCAAGTCATGTACCTATACCACCAAAATATGGTGAAGTATAAATGTAAGATGTCAAAATTGAGGAGTTGGATTTGACTACTAAGACAAAGGAACATATTGTAATATAGATACTAGTCACATTGCCATTTTCTACAAATCCTCTTAACAGTCAAAATCTTCAATGGCTGAGTACATAGGAAACCCCATTGTAAATATCAAGTCAAAGTACCAACACATCCAAGAGTTTTGAAGTTATTTCATTTAAGGATGTAAGTCTAGATGAAGTGATTGAATTTCTAGAGTTTGATTTAAACTTAATCCCTATTGAAAAAATGAGTATACTATAGGAAGCTCTTCAAAGGAAAAAGAGGCAAGAAATAATGAGGAGGGAATATAATTAGAAGCATGTCTTACATGGCATTAAAGATATATTATGTAATGCCTTTAGCCTCCCATAATTAAATGAGTATACGACTATCATAGAGCATCTTGTCATTTTTATGGAAAAGATAAAGAATGAAGACCTAGATTCTAAGGTAAAACTATTAGAGTGCTTAGAAGGAAAGTTTTGTACCAAGGTATAGGAAAAGATATCTAGTACTATTGCACTTAGATAGGTTGATCTACCACCTAGGATGGAAAGTGTGAGGGTAGTGGTAGAGCATATCTTCTCTCTATACACTAAGTTATGCAATGTTGAATTATTCACACAATAGACCCATAGGGCTATTGACCAACTATAGGGAGATCTACAACTCATAGGTAGTACTATCAAGCTATCTCCTAGTCAAAGTTAGATACATTTCTAGATGTTATTTTCAACTCAGAGTAGGCTTGCCGAGTTGTAAGCACATGATGCTAACATCAGATCTACTCTAATAAGCATCTAGTAAATCCTAACTCCTCACATGGAAGTGTTGCATAAGGAACTAGGCTATGTAGAAACTTTGATGAAGAAATATTTTCATCTTTCAAAACGTAATGGATTAGTTGACCTTGCTACCTAGCTAAACATTTAGTTTTAACCTCTTGAGGTAGCATATAATAATTGGAATGCAACATTGAAGATAATCATTGAGCTTCAACAACCAATTTTGGGCAAACACATATAAGTGTACAACCTAGATCTCACAAGTGTCAAAAAAATGGGGATTATGTAGTTTTGAAGGAAATGTTTGTTGAGATATCTACTTAGTAGTGCATTGTTAGAGCAGGAAAATGTGGACAAATCATTTTCTTAGGGGGAGTAATATAGAGTGGGTGATACATCAATTTTGCAAAATTTTGAAGTTTTGTATATGAGTCAAGTAATGAAAAATATATTTTTTGACCTATACATAATGTATGAATATATGACATGAAAAACTATTTTTGTCACTCATTTTAAAGGGGAAGATTGTTAATCTCATATTGGTTTTAACAAGGTAGTGACAAAAAACTTAGTCATAATCTAGTAGAATTGTAGTGCAAAGTAAGCACATAGTGTATGGGTCAGTGCAAGAAGTTGAGTGTCACTTTTGGTCAAAAAGTGGAAGTGGTTTTCCTATTTTTGAAAAAAAATTTCAATTGATGTCAAAATTTGAGGTATTTAGAGATTGAATATTAAAATACTCTAGAAATAAAATTTTTAGTCCTCAAAATCTAGTTTTTGAATATGTAATTTATTTGTGCACCCATATGATAGATTATTTTTTTAGTATGGATCTTTAAAACCCACTTTTTCAAATTGCTTGTTTCAGGACCATACCATGCTCATGTATAGACACCATAATTGGACACAAATAAATGATATTTTGCAAATCCCTTTAAAGGGAGTTACCTAATATACCTAAGATTGATGACAATATTTTTCTTTAATTTTTTATTGAATAATTTTATTATTATTAATTATTAATTGGCTACAAAGGTAAATTTTAAAACCTCTCATGTACGAACCACATAATTTGACCAAAATCTCACTTTTTTCAATTTTTTTTTATCATTAAAAGAATTGTATGTAGATTGATGACATATAAATTAATTTAAAAAAAAATATAAAATAAAAAAGTTATTAAAGTTTTAGTGAATGTCACTTTTTAACATTTAGGAGATAGTTTTTATTAATAAATAATGGAAAAATAGAAAATAAATTAATAACACTATAAAATTTACATTTTTGAAAGTAGAACAGTAAGACCTATAATGGTTTTTTGTCTCGTCAAAAAATTCAATAGGAAGGACTGTAAAAAAATTATGACAATACTAGATGTTGGTGTTTTATTTTGATGTTAACAGTACTAAAACTACTAGGCGACAAAAGGCTTAGTACCTAGATAACAGTACATACACAACCTAAAGAATAGCCAATTCTCATTATCACTTGCATATGCAAAGTATTAGGGCCCAACTTCAACAAAACCTTAGACGGTTTTCTACTCTTTTGGCTCTGTAAAACCAGGGCGGGTGCACCCGGGGATGGTTCAAAAATGAAATAATTGTATGAGAATCATCCTTAGTTTTATTTTGATTCTCATCTCTAAATCCTCAAATATATAGGTAAATAACTGATAAACACATCCCTTGAACAGATATGGCCAAGAAATCTTCTATAGCTCTGCAGATGTTTCCGACAACAATGGCTAAATGAAGCTAAAACAATCCAGGCAGGCAAGTGCTGGCCAACTTTGAAAATCTTACAGGAAAGATAAATGAAAATTGATTTTATGATGTATTTTGAAAAAGCTAGTTATAATATACTTCTCTTTTGGCTGGAAAACTTTCGATCAGTGCCTAATCCATTGGGAATTCAGAGTCAAGTAAATTCTTAGATCTAATTTGTTGCCTTGCAACGAATTTTCATCAGCAATTCTTACTAAAATTTATCATTCAAAAATCCTTATTAACACCCGAGCAACCTCATCACATTCATCAAAGCCTTTACTTAATCCATTGAATTAACAGCAATAACAAATGGATGTACAATCTTACTAAATTGCAATCAATTGCATAAGCTTTTACTCACACAATATCAAGGTAGTTCAGTATTAAAAAGGAGACAACATTCAGAGAAGAACAGATATGGGGACAGTTCATAACTTGTATTCATTTCCTTTGAAAATGATATATCCTTTACAAAAGACCCAGAAAACCTTCCTAGAAGAAGCACAGTTCTTTCTACATTCATCCATATCTCAGAAATTTTGACAGAAAAAGTATACTATAAATTTCTTTCCAAAAATGTTTGGACCAAAAAAGAACTAAGCACAACACTTAGTGAAAACCAAATTCGGACCCTTCTTTAGCCTTGGGATCTCACTTAAATAATGTGAGATGCAACAAGCTTTAGGCTACAGTAGGTGACAGGTGTCCTTCTTTTGAAAAAATAAAAACAAGAATAACAGAAAGGTTGATTACAACAGCACTTCTTGGCGGGTCCCTTTCTGTTATGCTTCTTGGTTGTTATGATCTGCTCTTGCAATCATTCTTCATCTTCAGAGTACATACCCATAAGGTCTGCAACTGATGTATCATCTTCTTTTACATGCAAAATCACTTTAACCTTGGGATTTTCTATGTCATCATTGCTAACTACAAGAGTAACTATTACTCTTACATCTTCCTCGTCATCTTCTCCTGACATCTGTTCACTAAACTGATCTTTCCATCTGTTGAAAGTATCATCATCTGGCCAATCAAAACTTAGGGTTTCTCTTTGTATCTTTATTAAAGAATTGGCATTTTCTTCTTAATCATCGAATTCTTTTCTTATATCAGCATAATACAATTGTATTTTTACCAGCTCTTCATTTGTCTTTGCCCAAAACCAATAGCCAGTCTCACTGATGATGTTTGTTATTCTGTTATCAAATAATTCATCCATTTCCTTTTTCCATTTGTCCTTTTCCTTTACTATATCAACAGATTCTAAGGCACAAGGAAATAGGGTGAATTTTTTAGCAAGATATCTTGAAAAATAGAGTGTCAATTTCCTCTATAAAGAATCTCTTTTATTTTCAAAATTATCTAATTGATTCAATAAATCAAAAATTCTTTCAACCTGATGATAAGGCATTTGAACTGTAGATATACAAATAATTGTAACATCATTATTCCTCTGTCTCCACTTCTGTGCAAGAGAGTCTAGTCCATTCTTTTCTTTATTTAACTCATCTATGAGGGTTACAATCCTGGTCAACTGGTCATAAAAATTTGACCATTGTATTTTATCCCTCAAGTATGTCACACCCTGCTTCCATTTCTCTTCCTGCTGATTTCTAAATTCTATCTGCCACTCATGTAATTTGGTTTTTTCTACCTTAAATTCCTCTGCAGTATAGAATTGGGGTCTTTCAGGGGTGTCAGGTATCTCAATAATAGGGGATAATCCCACAGATGACTGTGGGGGATATGCAATTCTTAATGTACTGGATTCTCCCACTTTTCTCTTTCCAAGTACCTTTTCTAATTGAGATACCCTGTTTTCTAATTCAATTCTCCTTTTTACCTCTTGATTATAGGCTTCCACCACTACTTCATATTTATTATGCATATCCATCATTTCCCTCTCTTCTCTTTCCGCAGTAGCCAGGGCAAATTTAGAATAATCCACATTCATGTGGGCTGCCTGTACATTTGAAGTGTCAGCAACTCTTCTTACAATGATACTCCCTGTCAATCCTGAATCATCAGGCTGTGATGAAGTAACTCTGGATCCTCTTCTCAGGGACCACATAACAAGGGCAGCTTGATCATTGCTGAATGCTGTACCCAAGAATTCCTCTTTATTTGGATCCTGGAGTCCTAAATTATTTGAAATAGAATTAAAAACTAATGCGTCAGCAATGTCCCAATTGGGCAATAATAAAACATTAGCATTTTTTACCATCTATCTTCCCTAATCAGGGGTTATATTTTGGAACTCTTGAACCATTTGTTCCTTTATTAGATTTTGAATGGAGGTCTCATCCATTTCTGGATGTTCTTCTCTCATATTATTGCACCTTTGCTCAAAAATGTGCATCTTTACTCTCCACGCAAACTGATGGAAAGCCCTAGATCTTACAAAATTGTTATCAGACAAAAAATACTGACTGGCTTGTTCCAAAACAGGGTCCAATTCCCTTCCTCTGAAATCTGTTGTAGTTAATTCAAAACTTGGTACAGGGGGTTCCTGAGGGTTCCCTTCATCAATCTCTGCTTGTGTAACAAAAATTTCTCCTTGTGACCCCATTTGTTCGAATTGCTCATTGGTGAGTTGTTCTTCCTCAACTCTTATTGGGGTTTGAGAAGGTGAGCCACTTTCATCAGGGGATTCTTCCTCCCTTATTATTCTCCTTCTTTTGGGGAAAGGTTCAGGGGGTCTTTCTTCTAGGACAGTGCTGGAAGATCCAACAATCTGTTTTTCTTTATGCACAACGAGCACCTGCTGTCGGACAATAGTATATCATGTTTTCTTCCGTACCACCAGTGGACCTATTCCAATGTTGGGACTGAAACCCAATTTTCTCATAATTTCTCTGGCTTTATCTGAAAAAGAATTAATAAAATGTTGTTTCTTCTCATTCATTACCTCCATTATCTCAGAGAAATTACTCATGAGCTTATGTATTTTATCTGCATTGTTTGCAGCATTACTAAGAGGACTGAAATTTTTATCAAAACAATTAATGAATTCCAAAACTTTTGAATAGACTCTCCATTTTTCTTTCTTTATTTCTTGCTCATGGAGAGAATATTCATTTCTTATTACATCTTCTGGAAAATAGAATTCATGTTGAACTGGACGCAGCTTGATTCTCAATCTAAGGGCAGAGTTAAAGAAACCTTCTATATCACAAAAATGAGAGTGAGACACTGCCATTTTGTATTGATCCAAAAATTATTGAGAAAGACCCACCCTTCTTTAGTTATCACAAATTGGTGGGCTATAGTACAAGTAGGAAAAAATTGATCCTGTCCCCCTTTTGTGCAAAAAGGCCTCCTCTACTCCTCTCAACTGCCACAAAAATTCAGCTATCCCTACCTTCAAGGGTACCTGATAGGGTAACACATGGGGTGTTCCTTTGAAACCATAGACCTTGATGACTGTTGAGACTGAATATGGGATAATATCTCCCCAATTATGTGAAACTTTTAGATTGTGGGTTTTGTCCATAGGCCTGATTAGGTGCATTAATGCCTTAGGGATTCTGGGATTGTCACTCAATAAGAGGCACCTTAGTTTGGAGGCAAAGTGCCTATCAAATCTAACGAAGCTAGCATTTTCTGCTTCCTAGGTTATGTCTGCACTCCATAATTGGACTGGTAGTGCTTCCCCTTCTTGTTCTCTATTTAAAACCATTTATTTACCAAAATAAGTGGCCCCTTTAAAAAGAAACATATGCATCAGTAAGGAATACTGACCCCAAACCTTTTCCACCTTGCCCTGTGCAATCCCCACCAATCCATGATGGATCTCATTTGCCAAGTAAGATGCAAAATCAAAAATTATTTTCACACCAAAAGAAGAGATTTGGGTGATCATATACATGAAGCTCACCGGAATAAAATCTTCTTCGCCCTCTCCGAAGACTCTGCACAAGGTCCTATATATCTCCACTGCCCTGGCATTAAAACATGATTTCTTGAAGGGCTCTTTAGAAGATGATGTTATGGTTGGGAGGCCTCCAATTTGGCCTATGTGGGCTTTCAATGCACCCTGTCTAACTACATCCCTCTTGGATATATATTCTTTTTCTAAATCTATCAGATTAATGGGCACATGATACATGGTGAGGGGTCCCAGACTGAAAACCTTCCTAATCTCCTCGGGACTGATGGTAACTAAAGCCTCACCATCTATTCTCCTCACTACCTTAGTGGCTTGGTCATAGTTTTTTGCTATGGCTTCAAGCAGGTCAAAATCCATAAACACGCTGGGGACAACAAGCTTCCCAAGATCAAAATTCCAAATGTTGGCATGAGGGGCATATAACTTTCTCTCTGCAAACCATTTCTTGAATAAACTCAAACCAGTTTGAGCAGTTTGAGCATCCCAGACCCAATTACCCTTATCATATAATCCATCAGCTACCCTAAGCCAAGGATTGAGTGAGGTTAACCTCTTAACTTGCACCATTTCTACAGTGGACTCAAGAAGTAACTCAAGTAAATCATCATGCACATTTCTATCCAGGTAGTTTACTGCTCCTGTAAATCCCTTCTTAGGAGGCATCTTGGGCTATCCTTTTTAAAACTTAAAAGCTCACAAAGATGATGGCAGTTTTACTTACTTGAATTCTGTCTCAATTCTCCTCTCTATTCCTGCAAAATTTCAGTGAACAGATAACTTGACAATTTTTTATCAACCTTGGCACGCTTTTCTTTCAGTAATAGCTTCTGCACAAGAATGGCTTCAAATCTTTTCTCGCGTGAAATGAAACTGATGCAATCTCTCTGTATTATACTCTATTTTTTCTCACGGATGAAGCTTTCTTGTCTAATTAATATAGAGAGTGGCACTACATTTTTTATTTAAAACTGCGCCGTTGATCTTCAAAGATCCTATGATCATGCGGTACAAAGAGAACAACTAGGAGTTATATTTGCCATGTCAGTTATTTTACCCAATGAGATCTTGCCACGTACATAATTCTTTCTTTTGATGGCACTTACCTTTAGACCCACTGACGTCAGAGAACACGTGTCAGCATGTCGCTTCTTCGTTATGCATAAAGAACCATCACCTTGCCATAAGGAGGCGGCGACAACCGTTGATCGGATCAAGAAATGATCGAAAGATATGCTACAGGACTTCTTAAGAAAGAAGGCGGTGGGCCCATCTCGCTATGTCACTGTAATTATCTTCCTTGCAACTCTTCATAGCGAGGTAGCAAGCTCTGTTGATTCACTTCAAGCTGACGTTCCAGATTTCTTGTACATTTAGTCAGGTAGGTATTAATGAGAATCGGATCTCTGCATAGCTGGCACATGTCAAAATTTATCACAGTCATCTGTCATTACACGTCATCATAGATCTTGCCGATATTTTACCATTTTACGGGGCCTTGCTAACTCGCTAACGGTGAAGCACCTCAATTTTCTGATAGCGAGGTAGCGAGCTTCGGCACTTAAAAGGATTCCATGCTGGAAAAAGCAAGGGGGTACCCAGTAATTACTTCTGTTAATTAAAACTGATTCTGACAACGGTATTTATGACTGGTCATGCCACCTGGTGTAATTATGATATAAGCAAGATGCAATGTCATCATTTTTAGATTTTCACGTGGCCTCGCTACTTCGCTAACAGTGAAGTGCCTGAATTTTCCGATAGCGAGGTAGCGGAACTTCCAGAAAAATCAACATTCCGGCTCTGATGTCAAATATTCTAGTGGGTCCTTCTCCCCCTTTTTATGGCGAATTGCAAAGTGTACTTGCACAATAAAGCAATTAATAAGCAAATCTCTGATCACCGCACCTTCACTTCATGGTCCCACCGCTTAAAAACTCAACACTCGCTATCTCACTATACTTAATGAGCATGCAACTCTCAATAGCGAGGTAACGCCAGCGGTAGATCTAATCAGATCTGACGGTTGGGACAAATAGGAAAAAGGTAACCCGGGAGAAAAGAAAAGGAATACGGAAGCATATTCGCTTCTTTTGAAATTTGAAAATTTCGCGCCCAACCATTTATGAATAGGGATGAATATAGGGCTTATATGGCAAATATTTCTTATAGATGGTTTATCCAAAACCTTATACTTCACTTAGACATAGAACATCTGACTTTTCTATGGTGTAACTGAAAAATTTTTTACTGCAGAAAAAGTCAGACCAACAGTGGCTCTGTCTGGGGATGATAGACTACTTGAGTCTATGCAAGGATTCAGAATCTATGGGAGAGCAGACCACACATTCGGGAAATGACAACTTCTTCAGAGAGCACAGAGCAACACACAAAAATAAAAACTCAGACTGTACAAGGATTTACAGAAAACAGGACACCAGGAAAACCTAAAACTAATGTTCATGGAAGAAAATAAGTATTTTTTCAAGAAAAATACCTCTTCAAGAACTGTCCATGAACTGGCAATTCAAGAATATTATCAAATACATCTTTGATTATGTAGGAATCTTCACCCCAAGCATTATCAATGAGATATGGGCCTAACCAAATGGGATCAAATTTGCCATGTTTTCCTTTATCTTCAATTCTGGCGTTCCACATTAAGACTAGGTCCCCATTTTCAAATTTCTTGTTTACAGTTCTTTTATCATAGAGTGTTTTGACTTGTAACTGCAATTTTTGATTTCTCAGAGATGCTTCTCTTCTGGCTTCGGTCAATCCTACCAATTCATTCATTCTTTCTTTCATTTCATCAGTAGTATCTTCATCATATGACTGGATGTAATTGTATAATCCCATCAAATTGTTCTGGGGCATTCTAGCTTGAATTTCATACACTAAATCAAATGGAGCCACCCCAATTGCCTTCTTTACAGTTACTCTGTCAGCCCATATTGCCAACTGTAACTTGGAATCCCATGCCCTTTTTATTATCGTCCAAGGTTCTCTTAATGATTTTCATCAGGCTTTTATTTGTGGACTCAGCTTGTCCATTCCCTTGTGGATGATATGGGGTAGACGTTGTTCTTGTCATTCCATATTTATCACAAAACTTGCTGAATTCCTCAGACCTAAAACACATAGCATTATCTATGACAACTTTCTGTGGACATCCAAATCTGGAAATGATATTATTCAATAAGAAATTATTTACTACTTTACTCGTTGCATTTCTGGTAGGGATAGCCTCTACCCATTTTGTAAAGTAGTCAGTAGCAACCAGAATCCAAGAATAGCCAGTACTGGACTTGGGAAAAATTTCGCCTATGAAGTCCAGACCCCATTGTTGAAAAGGTGCTTTAGTTTCAACTGGCTTCAGTGGAGTATTTCTTGAGAATTTCAGCTTCCCAGCAAATCTCTGACAAGGATCACATTTTTTAACCATAATTTGAGCATCTTTGAACAAAGTGGGCCACCAGAAACCAGCTCTCATTATCTTATGCACAGTAGTTTTGGCCATTTAATGTCCTCCACATACTCCAGCATGCATTTCTTTCAAAATCTCTTTTGCCCTTTCTCTGTCAACACATTTCAATAGAACTCCTTCAAAGTTTCTCCACCATAAGTTATTTTGAACAATTACATACCTGATGGCTTGCAATTTAATATTCTTTTTTTCATTATCAGGTAGATGGGGAGGAACTTCCATGTGTTGCAAATAATGTATAACATTAATGTACCAGTCACACTGGTCCATGTCGCATAAATCAGTTCTGAAATCATCATTTACTAGGTTTATCTGATTAGCTTCCACGTTAGTTTCGGCCATAAGTTTGGCCAAACCTTGACCTCTTACTAACTTAGTTATCTGCATATCAATGTTAAATTCTTGGATTCTATTGATCCATCTGCATCTCCTTCCTGACACTTCCTGCTGAGAGAAAATATCTTTAACTGCAGCACTAGGTACAAAGGCAATAATAGTAGCACCTACCAAATAACTTCTGAATGCTTTTACAGCCTTTACCAAAGCATATGCTTGTTTTTCATTTATTTCATACTTCAGTTCAGCATGCTGCAGGGATTTGCTAAAAAAAGCAATAGGCTGTTCATACCCTTCTTGGTTTTTCTGTAATAAAACTGCAGCCACAGTATGGAATGATGCAAAAGAAAAAATATGCATGGGTTTTGTATAATCTGGGGTCCTCAACACTGGAGCATTTTTTATCGTAGTTTTTATATCCTGGAATGCCTGTGAAGGTTCACCATTCCAATCTATAACAGCTCCTTTCTTGAGCATTTTCGAAATGGGACTACTGATTTCAGTGAAGTTGGTAACAAACCTCCTCAGAAAATTAACCTGGCCAAAAAAGGACTGTATACCTTTCACGTTTTTAGGTTTAGGGACTTTATCAATAGCTATTACCCTTTCTGGGTCTATTTTTACCCCATCCTTGGAAACTATGTGTCCTAATAACTTTCCTTCTGTGACCCCAAATGAGCATTTCTTTGGGTTTAGGGATACCCCATATTCCAGGGCTTTTACAAAA
This sequence comes from Cupressus sempervirens, assembly GCA_028749045.1. Taxonomy (NCBI): domain Eukaryota; kingdom Viridiplantae; phylum Streptophyta; class Pinopsida; order Cupressales; family Cupressaceae; genus Cupressus; species Cupressus sempervirens. Next base: position 156,526,934 of record CM053783.1, read on the forward strand.
AAATTTTCCAAATGTTTGTAGTGATCTTCAGCCTTGTTAGAATACGCTGTAAGATCATCCTGGTACACAACCATAAATTTGTCAATATATTCATGAAATGCTACATCCATGGCTCTTTGGAAAGTAGCTCCTGCATTAATCAAGCCAAAAGGCATCCTCACATACACATATGTTCCCCAAGGGGTTGTGAAGGCTATTTTGAACTGTTCACTTTCTTTTACCAGAACTTGATTATATCCAGAAAAGCCATCCATCATTGACATTAATTCAGAGCCGGTCACTTGTTGCAACATGGCTTCCATATTAGGTAAGCCATAATTATCTTTTAGAGATGCAATGTTTAGATTTCTAAAATTCACACAAAGCCTAATATCTCCATTCTTTTTTCTTACAGGAACAAGGTTTGAAACCCAAGTGGAATGCCTAATTGGTTTGATTATTCCATCATCTCTTAGTTTTGTTAGTTCTTCCTGCATTTTTGGGGCAAGGGTAGGATTGATTGGCCTCTGCTTTTGCCTAAAAGGTTTTACATTTTCTTTCAATGGTATGACATGCTGGAAAAGGTCCTCCCTATAAGCTTTAAGGTCATCATATGACCAAGCAAAAACATGCCTGTACTTTCTAAGTAGGTCAATCAATGCTTTTCTGATTTGAGCTGGCAGATCTTGGCCGATGTAAACCTTTTTAGGGATTTCATTCGTTCCCAAATTCACTTCTTCTAGCTCCTGCGATTTGGGGTCCTTTATTCCTGATTTTACTCTGTCTTGGTTATCAAAAATATTCTCCAAGACTACAAACCCCTTTGGCATCTTATTTGTTTTTAATTGCATGATTTCTTGACCAAAAATGGTTTCCTTCCCATTCATGGTTTCAATCAGTCCATTGCAGTCCATCTCCTGCCCATGGTATTTGTCTTCATTTAGCAAAAAATTTGTGATATCTTTGTCATCTTCAAACACCTGCCAATTGTCAATGTTGTCAGGTATAGAAGGTCTGTTTTGAATCTCAATCTGGGAGATTCCTACAAATGATATTTCTTTTGGTTTGATAGCTACATTGGCCAGAAGATCAGCCATTTTATTCTGGGTTCTATCTCTCCATGAGATCCCAAATGCATCAAAGAATTCTATTTGATCCCAGACCGCGTTTCTATATTGTTTTAATCTCCTATTTTTTGAGGAGTATGTTCCTTTAATCTGAGAGATGATCAATTCAGAATCCCCTATGACACACAATTTCTTAATTTTGTGGTGTGTGGCCACTTTGAGACCTAGCGGCAATGCTTCATATTTAGCAATGTTATTTGTGCAAGCAAACTTCAAGGTGAATGAATACCTGAAGGTGTTATTTTCAGGGGACACAAAGACTACACCTGCCCCTGCACCCTCTTTAGAACTAGCCCCATCAAAGAACATTGTCCATAGTTTTGGTGAATTCATGCAACATTCAACCTCATTTTCAATGATATCAGGTAAGTTTTCCACTTCCTGAATAATTAATTCAGCCCTGAAAGCATTAATCCCCGTGTCTAGGAAACAGGTGGTATCTTTGTCAATTTCTTCACCTAAGATGTGGTTAACCCTTGGTTCCCTATTTACCCTGACAGCTTTGTCCCCTATATGGAAAGTGGCATAAGTAAGGTCACATTGTAGGCTTCCCCCCATGGCGGCACTCCATTTTCTGGAAAGTAGCATCCCGTAGTGTGGGGGTATATCCACTACAAGGACAGACATGGTTAATTCCACTTCAAGAAATGCAGCCAGTTTGAATGGTAAAACATTTATAGTACCTATTACTGGAACCTCTCTAGCATCCATCCCTCGGCATCTACCTTGCTTAGTATCCACCTTCAATCCTAGGGCTTCCATTACTTTAAAAGGCATTATAGTGTTGGAAGCTCCAGAATCTATCATACAATTTTTCAAGGTTTTCCCTTTTATGATTAAACTAAGGAAAAAAGGATCAATATCTTGTATGAATGCAACTGATGAATCATCTAAAAACATCTGAGGAATCTGGGATATAATACCATTGTCCTCTATTATTAATGGGGTCTGTTGGGCTACAGCTTGATTATCAATACTATTGTTGTTTGCTATTCCACCCAACCATGACAAAGCCTTATTTTTATGCTCTTCAATTCTAAAAAGCTCAGACAAGGGTACTTTCACAGTAATTTGAGATAACATGGCAATCATATCAACAGGCTCAACCACAGTAGGTTTTACAATAGTACCTGGGATCGGAGTCTTTTGAGTAGTGGGCACCACTTTTAGCTTGACAACATCCGGTTCTGATTTCTCTGGTTGCACTACAGTCTTTGTTGCTTCACCTTTCTGAAATTGAACCTTCTTTTTTGGTTCCCATTTCTGACCCTTGTTCTCCTTGATCTTAGACACATCTATACTGACTTTTTTGTTTTGATTATCTGTCTTATGAGTGGTGTCTTTGATGAACATACTAGATGGCCTTCTTGCCTCATTATTTATTGCTCTATTTCTCAAATTGTAATTACTGTGGACTTGTGAAATCATTTCGGCTGTAATTCTATCAATTTCCTCCTTGGAGGGGATTCTTAGGTTTGTGAAACCTACTTCAGAAAATGTATTGCATACCTTATCTGTATCATTCTTTTCATCATCTAAAAATATTTGCTGATGATGTAACTGGTAAGTAATTCTCTGGCTGGTAACATCATTCTCAGGTTCTTCTGAATCAGAATCTATCAAATCATCAGATGTATTCACCATATTGCAGCTTATATCATCATGGTTTTTTTCTTCTGTTTCTTCTTCTGCTTGCACTCCTTGAGCTTGGGCGAACGACTGGGCAACAACACAATAATCAGCAGAATGAGGTGATTGGCATATAATGCACCAAGGCACATCATCATTCATATTTACAGTGTTCCTTTGCAGGGGGTCTGGGGTACCCTTATCTTTCATATTTTGGATCTGGTTAGGAACTGGTTTACCATCTTTCCATTGGGTGGTGTAAGGGTAATTCTACATCCTAGGCTGTCTATTGAAACTGTTGTTATTCACAGGGGTTCTCTCAGTAACATTTGTCTTATTGAAAATAGTGGGATACATCTTCTTAAGCATTTCTAAAACATGGCCTATAGTAGGTTCTTCAGGCCTTTTTCCTATGGGAGTTTTGTCACCTTCCCTTTTATTATTATTCTTAGGGTTGAAAAGCTTAGGATCATCCCTCCTCCCTAATTTTCCAGAGGCCTTTCTATTATTTTCTATATTCACTGCAACTCTATAGGCATCTCTCAGAGTTTTAGGATCCTTATCTCTCAGTTGGTAGGCCATTTTGCTATCAAAGGCATTAAAATAGGTTGTAAGATAGACGTCTTCATTTAACCGCATAAACTGAAATAGTTTGTACATCCCTTTCTGAAATCTCACATTGAAATCAAATGTGGATTCATTTGGATTCTTCTTGATATTGTTGAACTCATTCAACATGAATCCTACATTAGTATTGTCCCCATATTGTTCCTTGAACAATTTCTCCAAATCACTCCATGAAGTAATACTATCATCAGGCAACCTCCTGAACCAATCCCTTGCATCCTCTGTGAGTGAATGCACAAATAATTTCATCACCATGTCCTCATGTTCAACTTCATAATCATTGAGCATGTCAATGAAAATTCTCAAATGTTCTTCACCAGTAACAACATTATTTCCAGAAAACTTAAACACTTTATCCCTTAAATCAAAAGATATGGGATGGGGGGCACCAGGAATACCGGAAAATGATATTTGTCTATATTTTTCGAGGTATATAGGTTTCTTCTGGAAACCAGGAGCATTAGAGGTACTAGCTGCATTAGCTTGAGTTAGGAGAGCAGCTTGGGATAGCTATGGTGGGACAAATGAGACTTGAGTGCCAATATTGGAAGATGAGGTAGGAGCAGATTGGGGTACTTTCTGAGTCGAGATTATGGGAGCATTAACTGGTGTAGGATTTGTAGGTGGGATAGACAAACTAGGCCATGAATTCAATGCAGAATTAGACTTTATGAATAGGATTTTCCTTCTGGTTTCTACGGCCTGAGCTTCATTTTCAACCTTCTCAAGTTCTTTTGCAAGGTCTTCCCTCTCCTTTCGAGCCTTCTCTAGTTCTAGATCTAATTTTGATATGGAGGGTTGTATAGGTTTGCTCGGTATGGCTTGAGGCTCACTTATTTGGATTCCTATAGCGTTGCCTTTCCCTTTATCTGGAACTGTTCCAGTGGGCTTAATTGGATTAACTTGAATGGGTTTATAAGCTTGAACTTGAGCAATAATTAGTTCTTGTCTTTGATTTAGGAGTTTTTCCTGTTGTTGAACTTTAGCTCTTAGATTATCAATATTTCCAAAGACGTCCTGATGGAGAGTGGGGGTATTCTCTTCTAATTTTTTATTTTGCTCTTTCAAAGCAGCCATCCTTCTTAGCAAATTATCTCTTTCTATTATTGCATCCAAAGTGGCTCGCTCCGTTTCCTTTTCAAGATGGATACGCTTAGCTTCTTCCTCAGCAATCCATTTCTTCAAAAATCCTATTTCAGATTGCACTTCTTTAGAATTAGTAGAGGTTGCCTCGGAATCAGCAGGATCATCTAGATCTATAAGGTTCGGTTCCATATATGGGGCTACTCTAGGATTAAAAAGGTTATCAGATGAACTCCTGAATCCTAGCCTACAATTTATATCTGCTACAGGCCTTGGTCTTGGTGAAGCAATTCCCATAGTAGATACGTCTTTATCTTGAAAAACTCTCTGATCTGGTAATGGGGTACTGAAAATACCTCCTAAAAGTCTTGTATTTTCGGATTCAGAACTAAGCGAAGATGATTCTCTTGCTATTATTGGTTGATAATGGGAATTTACAGAGGCATTACCTCTAGGCTTCAAAGTAGGATTTGGATCTATTCTTTTCTTATTTTGGTTCTTCCTACCACCTTGGGGTAAATCAGTATACATTGATACATCGGGATTGGCTCTCATGTAAGCCCTTGTGTTTTTTCTCTTGTCAGCCATATTCTCCTTTTGTTACAATAAGCACTAGCTTCAAAACCTTGACTGAGTCGCCACCCTTTTTCGAGAAAATATAATAACACTTCTTACTGACAGAAAGAAAACAATACACAAGTGGGAATAAAAATATGGCACAAAGAGATCAATCACTGATGTTGTAAGACTGCAACTCTTGCTTGTTAGATAAGACACTCAGATAAGCTGGATGCGTCAGTGTGTAGCAATGGTACTTGGGTTTATATCTTCTTTAGATTCTCAAGTTTTGACACTAAAGATTCCCCAGCAGAGTCGCCATTTTGTTGGTGTTTTATTTTGATGTTAACAGTACTAAAACTACTAGGCGACAAAAGGCTTAGTACCTAGATATCAGTACATACACAACCTAAAGAATAGCCAATTCTCATTATCACTTGCATATGCAAAGTATTAGGGCCCAACTTCAACAAAACCTTAGACGGTTTTCTACTCTTTTGGCTCTGTAAAACCAGGGCGGGTGCACCCGGGGATGGTTCAAAAATGGAATAATTGTATGAGAATCATCCTTAGTTTTATTTTGATTCTCATCTCTAAATCCTCAAATATATAGGTAAATAACTGATAAACACATCCCTTGAACAGATATGGCCAAGAAATCTTCTATAGCTCTGCAGATGTTTCCGACAACAATGGCTAAATGAAGCTAAAACAATCCAGACAGGCAAGTGCTGGCCAACTTTGAAAATCTTACAGGAAAGATAAATGAAAATTGATTTTATGATGTATTTTGAAAAAGCTAGTTATAATATACTTCTCTTTTGGCTGAAAAACTTTTGATCAGTGCCTAATCCATTGGGAATTCAGAGTCAAGTAAATTCTTAGATCTAATTTGTTGCCTTGCAACGAATTTTCATCAGCAATTCTTACTAAAATTTATCATTCAAAAATTCTTATTAACACCCGAGCAACCTCATCACATTCATCAAAGCCTTTACTTAATCCATTGAATTAACAGCAATAACAAATGGATGTACAGTCTTACTAAATTGCAATCAATTGCATAAGCTTTTACTCACACAACATCAAGGTAGTTCAGTATTAAAAAGGAGACAAAATTCAGAGAAGAAAAGATATGGGGACAGTTCATAACTTGTATTCATTTCCTTTGAAAATGATATATCCTTTACAAAAGACCCAGAAAACCTTCCTAGAAGAAGCACAGTTCTTTCTACATTCATCCATATCTCAGAAATTTTGACAGAAAAAGTATACTATAAATTTCTTTCCAAAAATGTTTGGACCAAAAAATAACTAAGCACAACACTTAGTGAAAACTAAATTCGGACCCTTCTTTAGCCTTGGGATCTCACTTAAATAATGTGAGATGCAACAAGCTTCAGGCTACAGTAGGTGACAAGTGTCCTTCTTTTGAAAAACAAAAAACAAGAATAATAGAAAGGTTGATTACAACAACACTTCTTGGCGGATCCCTTTCTGTTATGCTTCTTGGTTGTTATGATCTGGTCTTGCAATCATTCTTCATCTTCAGAGTACATACCCATAAGGTCTGCAAGTGATGTATCATCTTCTGTTACATGCAAAATCACTTTAACCTGGGGATTTTCTATGTCATCATTGCTGACTACAAGAGTAACTATTACTCTTACATCTTCCTCGTCATCTTCTCCTGACATCTGTTCACTAAACTGATCTTTCCATCTGTTGAAAGTATCATCATCTGGCCAATCAAAACTTAGGGTTTCTCTTTGTATCTTTATTAAAGAATTGGCATTTTCTTCTAAATCATCGAATTCTTTTCTTATATCAGCATAATACAATTGTATTTTTACCAGCTCTTCATTTGTCTTTGCCCAAAACCAATAGCCAGTCTCACTGATGATGTTTGTTATTCTGTTATCAAATAATTCATCCATTTCCTTTTTCCATTTGTCCTTTTCCTTTACTGTATCAACAGATTCTAAGGCACAAGGAAATAGGGTGAATTTTTTAGCAAGATATCTTGAAAAACAGAGTGTCAATTTCCTCTGTAAAGAATCTCTTTTATTTTCAAAATTATCTAATTGATTCAATAAATCAAAAATTCTTTCAACCTGATGATAAGGCATTTGAACTGTAGATATACAAATAATTGTAACATCATTATTCCTCCGTCTCCACTTCTGTGCAAGAGAGTCTAGTCCATTCTTTTCTTTATTTAACTCATCTATGAGGGTTACAATCCTAGTCAACTGGTCATAAAAATTTGACCATTGTATTTTATCCCTCAAGTATGTCACACCCTGCTTCCATTTCTCTTCCTGCTGATTTCTAAATTCTATCTGCCACTCATGTAATTTGGTTTTTTCTGCTTTAAATTCCTCTACAGTATAGAATTGGGGTCTTTCAGGGGTGTCAGGTATCTCAATAATAGGGAATAATCCCACAGATGACTGTGGGGGATATGCAATTCTTAATGTACTGGATTCTCCCACTTTTCTCTTTCCAAGTACCTTTTCTAATTGAGATACCCTATTTTCTAATTCAATTCTCCTTTTTACCTCTTGATTATAGGCTTCCACCACTACTTCATATTTATTATGCATATCCATCATTTCCCTCTTTTCTCTTTCTGCAGTAGCCAGGGAAAATTTAGAATAATCCACATTCATGTGGGCTGCCTGTACATTTGAAGTGTCAGCAACTCTTCTTACAATGATACTCCCTGTCAATCCTGAATCATCAGGCTTTGATGAAGTAACTCTGGATCCTCTTCTCAAGGACCACATAACAAGGGCAGCTTGATCATTGCTGAATGCTGTACCCAAGAATTCCTCTTTATTTGGATCCTGGAGTCCTAAATTATTTGAAACAGAATTAAAAACTAATGCGTCAGCAATGTCCCAATTGGGCAATAATAAAACATTAGCATTTTTTACCATCTATCTTCCCTCATCAGGGTTTATATTTTGGAACTCTTGAACCATTTGTTCCTTTATTAGATTTTGAATGGAGGTCTCATCCATTTCTGGATGTTCTGCTCTCATATTATTGCACCTTTGCTAAAAAATGTGCATCTTTACTCTCCACGCAAACTGATGGAAAGCCCTAGATCTTACAAAATTGTTATCAGACAAAAAATGCTGACTGGCTTGTTCCAAAATAGGGTCCAATTCCCTTCCTCTAAAATCTACTGTAGTTAATTCAAAACTTGGTACAGGGGGTTCCTGAGGGTTCCCTTCATCAATCTCTGCTTGTGTAACAAAAATTTCTCCTTGTGACCCCATTTGTTCGAATTGCTCATTGGTGAGTTGTTCTTCCTCAACTCTTATTGGGGTTTGAGAAGGTGAGCCACTTTCATCAGGGGATTCTTCCTCCCTTATTATTCTCCTTCTTTTGGGGAAAGGTTCAGGGGGTCTTTCTTCTAGGACAGTGCTGGAAGATCAAACAATCTGTTTTTTTATGCACAACGGGCACCTGCTGTCGGACAATAGTATATCCTGTTTTCTTCCGTACCACCAGTGGACCTATTCCAATGTTGGGAGTGAAACCCAATTTTCTCATAATTTCTCTGGCTTTATCTGGAAAAGAATTAATAAAATGATGTTTCTTCTCATTCATTACCTCCATTATCTTAGAGAAATTACTCATGAGCTTATGTATTTTATCTGCATTGTTTGCAGCATTACTAAGAGGACTGAAATTTTTATCAAAACAATTAATGAATTCCAAAACTTTTGAATAGACTCTCCATTTTTCTTTCTTTATTTCTTGCTCATGGAGAGAATATTCATTTCTTATTACATCTTCTAGAAAATAGAATTCATGCTGAACTGGACGCAGCTTGATTCTCAATCTAAGGGCAGAGTTAAAGAAACCTTCTGTATCACAAAAACGAGAGTGAGACACTGCCATTTTGTATTGATCCAAAAATTTATGGAGAAAGACCCACCCTTCTTTAGTTATCACAAACTGGTGGGCTATAGTACAAGTAGGAAAAATTGATCCTGTCCCCCTTTTGTGCAAAAAGGCCTCCTCCACTCCTCCCAACTGCCACAAAAATTCAGCTATCCCTACCTTCAAGGGTACCTAATAGGGTAACACATGGGGTGTTCCTTTGAAACCATAGACCCTGATGACCGTTGAGACTGAATATGGGATAATATCTCCCAAATTATGTGAAACTTTTAGATTGTGGGTTTTGTCCATAGGCCTGATAAGGTGCATTAATGCCTTAGGGATTCTGGGATTGTCACTCAATAAGAGGCACCTTAGTTTGGAGGCAAAGTGCCTATCAAATCTAATGAAGCTAGCATTTTCTGCTTCCCAGGTCATGTCTGCACTCCATAATTGGACTGGTAGTGCTTCCCCTTCTTGTTCTCTATTTAAAACCATTTCTTTACCAAAATAAGTGGCCCCTTTAAAAAGAAACATATGCATCAGTAAGAAATACTGACCCCAAACTTTTTCCACCTTGCCCTGTGCAATCCCCACCAATCCATGATGGATCTCATTTGCCAAGTAAGATGCAAAATCAAAAATTATTTCCACACCAAAAGAAGAGATTTGGGTGATCATATACATGAAGCTCACCGGAATAAAATCTTCTTCGCCCTCTCCGAAGACTCTGCACAGGGTCCTATATATCTCCACTGCCCTGGCATTAAAACATGATTTCTTGAAGGGCTCCTTAGAAGATGATGTTATGGTTGGGAGGCCTCCAATTCGGCCTATGTGGGCTTTCAATGCACCCGGTCTAACTACATCCCTCTTGGATATATATTCTTTTTCTAAATCTATCAGATTAATGGGCACATGATACATGGTGAGGGGTCCCAGACTGAAAACCTTCCTAATCTCCTCGGGACTGATGGTAACTAAAGCCTCACCATCTATTCTCCTCACTACCTGAGTGGCTTGGTCATAGTTTTTTGCTATGGCTTCAAGCAGGTCAAAATCCATAAACACGCTGGGGACAACAAGCTTCCCAAGATCAAAATTCCAAATGTTGGCATGAGGGGCATATAACTTTCTCTCTGCAAACCATTTCTTGAATAAACTCAAACCAGTTTGAGCAGTTTGAGCATCCCGGACCCAATTACCCTTATCATACAATCCATCAGCTACCCTAAGCCGAGGATTGAGTGAGGTTAACCTCTTAACTTGCACCGTTTCTACAGTGGACTCAGGAAGTAACTCAAGTAAATCATCATGCACATTTCTATCCAGGTAGTTTACTGCTCCTATAAATCCCTTCTTAGGAGGCATCTTGGGCTATCCTTTTTAAAACTTAAAAGCTCACAAAGATGATGGCAGTTTTACTTACTTGAATTCTGTCTCAATTCTCCTCTGTATTCCTGCAAAATTTCAGTGAACAGATAACTTGACAATTTTTTATCAACCTTGGCACGCTTTTCTTTCAGTAATAGCTTCTGCACAAGAATGGCTTCAAATCTTTTCTCGCGTGAAATGAAACTGATGCAATCTCTCTGTATTATACTCTATTTTTTCTCACAGATGAAGCTTTCTTGTCTAATTAATATAGAGAGTGGCACTACATTTTTTATTTAAAACTGTGCCGTTGATCTTCAAAGATCCTACAATCATGCGGTACAAAGAGAACAACTAGGAGTTATATTTGCCATGTCAGTTATTTTACCCAATGAGAGCTTGCCACGTACATAATTCTTTCTTTTGATGGCGCTTACCTTTAGACCCACTGACGTCAGAGAACACGTGTCAGCATGTCGCTACTTCGTTATGCATAAAGAACTAGCACCTTGCCATAACGAGGCGGCGACAACCGTTGATCGGATCAAGAAATGATCGAGAGATATGCTACAGGACTTCTTAAGAAAGAAGGTGGTGGGCCCATCTCGCTATGTCACTGTAATTATGTTCCTTGCAACTCTTCATAGTGAGGTAGCGAGATCCGTTGATTCACTTCAAGCTGACGTTCCAGATTTCTTGTACATTTAGTCAGGTAGGTATTAATGAGAATCGAATCTCTGCATAGCTGGCACATGTCAAAATTTATCACAGTCATCTATCATTACACGTCATCATAGATCTTGCCGATCTTTTACCATTTTACGGGGCCTTGCTAACTCGCTAACGGTGAAGCACCTCAATTTTTTGATAGCGAGGTAGCGAGCTTCGGCACTTAAAAGGATTCCATGCTGGAAAAAGCAAGGGGGTACCCAGTAATTACTTCTGTTAATTAAAACTGATTCTGACAACGGTATTTATGACTGGTCATGCCACCTGGTGTAATTATGATATAAGCAAGATGCAATGTCATCATTTTTAGATTTTCACGTGGCCTCGCTACTTCGCTAACAGTGAAGTGCCTGAATTTTCCGATAGCGAGGTAGCGGAACTTCCGGAAAAATTAACATTCTGGCTCTGATGTCAGATATTCTAGTGGGTCCTTCTCCCCCTTTTTATGGCAAATTGCAAAGTGTACTTGCACAATAAAGCAATTAATAACCAAATCTCCGTTCGCCGCACCTTCACTTCATGGTCCCACCGCTTAAAAACTCAACACTCGCTATCTCGCTATACTTAATGAGCATGCAACTCTCAATAGCGAGGTAACACCAGTGGTAGATCTAATCGGATCTGACGGTTGGGACAAATAGGAAAAAGGTAACCCGGGAGAAAAGAAAAGGAATACGGAAGCATATTTGCTTTTTTTGAAATTTGAAAATTTCACGCCCGACCATTTATGAATAGGGATGAATATAGGGCTTATATGGTGAATATTTCTTATAGATGGTTTATCCAAAACCTTATACTTCACTTAGACATAGAACATCTGACTTTTCTATGGTGTAACTGAAAAATTTTTTACTGCAAAAAAAGTCAGACCAACAGTGGCTCTGTCTAGGGATGATAGACTACTTGAGTCTATGCAAGGATTCAAAATCTATGGGAGAGCAGACCACACATCCGGGAAATGACAACTTCTTCAGAGAGCACAGAGCAACACACAAAAACAAAAACTCAGACTGTACGAGGATTTACAGAAAATAGGACACCAGGAAAACCTAAAACTAATGTTCATGGAAGAAAATAAGTATTTTTTCAAGAAAAATACCTCTTCAAGAACTGTCCATGAACTGGCAATTCAAGAATATTATCAAATACATCTTTGATTATGTAGGAATCTTCACCCCAAGCATTATCAATGAGATATGGGCCTAACCAAATGGGATCAAATTTGCCATGTTTTCCTTTATCTTCAATTCTGGCGTTCCACATTAAGACTAGGTCCCCATTTTCAAATTTCTTGTTTACAGTTCTTTTATCATAGAGTGTTTTGACTTGTAACTGCAATTTTTGATTTCTTAGAGATGCTTCTCTTCTGGCTTCGGTCAATCCTACCAATTCATTCATTCTTTCTTTCATTTCATCAGTAGTATCTTCATCATATGACTGGATGTAATTGTATAATCCCATCAAATTGTTCTGGGGCATTCTAGCTTGAATTCCATACACTAAATCAAATGGAGCCACCCCAATTGCCTTCTTTACAGTTACTCTGTCAGCCCATATTGCCAACTGTAACTTGGAATCTCATGCCCTTTTATTATCGTCCAAGGTTCTCTTAATGATTTTCATCAGGCTTTTATTTGTGGACTCAGCTTGTCCATTCCCTTGTGGATGATATGGGGCAGACGTTGTTCTTGTCATTCCATATTTATCACAAAACTTGCTGAATTCCTCAGACCTAAAACACATAGCATTATCTGTGACAACTTTCTGTGGACATCCAAATCTGGAAATGATATTATTCAATAAGAAATTATTTACTACTTTACTCGTTGCATTTCTGGTAGGGATAGCCTCTACCCATTTTGTAAAGTAGTCAGTAGCAACCAGAATCCAAGAATAGCCAGTACTGGACTTGGGAAAAATTTCGCCTATGAAGTCCACACCCCATTGTTGAAAAGGTGCTTTAGTTTCAACTGGCTTCAGTGGAGTATTTCCTGAGAATTTCAGCTTCCCAGCAAATCTCTGACAAGGATCACATTTTTTAACCATAATTTGAGCATCTTTGAACAAAGTGGGCCACCAGAAACCAGCTCTCATTATCTTATGCGCAGTATTTTTGGCCATGTAATGTCCTCCACATACTCCAGTATGCATTTCTTTCAAAATCTCTTTTGCCCTTTCTCTATCAACACATTTCAATAGAACTCCTTCAAAGTTTCTCCATCATAAGTTATTTTGAAAAATTACATACCTGATGGCTTGCAATTTAATATTCCTTTTTTCATTATCAGGCAGATGGGGAGGAACTTCCATGTGTTGCAAATAATGTATAACATTAATGTACCAGTCACACTGGTCCATGTCGCATAAATCAGTTCTGAAATCATCATTTACTAGGTTTATTAGATTAGCTTCCACGTTAGTTTCGGCCATAAGTTTGGCCAAACCTTGACCTCTTACTAACTTAGTTATCTGCATATCAATGTTAAATTCTTGGATTCTATTGATCCATCTGCATCTCCTTCCTGACACTTCCTGCTGAGAGAAAATATCTTTAACTGCAGCACTAGGTACAAAGGCAATAATAGTAGCACCTACCAAATAACTTCTGAATGCTTTTACAGCCTTTACCAAAGCATATGCTTGTTTTTCATTTATTTCATACTTCAGTTCAGCATGCTGCAGGGATTTGCTAAAAAAAGCAATAGGCTGTTCATACCCTTCTTGGTTTTTCTGTAATAAAACTGCAGCCACAGTATGGAATGATGCAAAAGAAAAAATATGCATGGGTTTTGTATAATCTGGGGTCCTCAACACTGGAGCATTTTTTATCATAGTTTTTATATCCTAGAATGCCTGTGAAGGTTCACCATTCCAATCTATAACAGATCCTTTCTTGAGCATTTTCGAAATGGGTCTACTGATTTCAGCGAAGTTGGTAACAAACCTCCTCAGAAAATTAACCTGGCCAAAAAAGGACTGTATACCTTTCATGTTTTTAGGTTTAGGGACTTTATCAATAGCTATTACCCTTTCTGGGTCTATTTTTACCCCATCCTTGGACACTATGTGTCCTAATAACTTTCCTTTTGTGACCCCAAACGAGCATTTCTTTGGGTTTACGGATACCCCATATTCCAGGGCTTTTACAAAATTTTTTTCCAAATGTTTGCAGTGATCTTCAGCCTTGTTAGAATACACTGTAAGATCATCCTAGTACACAACCATAAATTTGTCAATATATTCATGAAATGCTACATCCATGGCTCTTTGGAAAGTAGCTCCTGCATTAATCAAGCCAAAAGGCATCCTCACATACACATACGTTCCCCAAGGGGTTGTGAAGGCTGTTTTGAACTGTTCACTTTCTTTTACCAGAACTTGATTATATCCAGAAAAGCCATCCATCATTGACATTAATTCAGAGCCGGTCACTTGTTGCAACATGGCTTCCATATTAGGTAAGCCATAATTATCTTTTAGAGATGCAATGTTTAGATTTCTAAAATCCACACAAAGCCTAATATCTCCATTCTTTTTTCTTACAGGAACAAGGTTTGAAACCCAAGTGGAATGCCTAATTAGTTTGATTATTCCACCATCTCTCAGTTTTGTCAGTTCTTCCTGCATTTTTGGGGCAAGGGTAGGATTGATTGGCCTCTGCTTTTGCCTAAAAGTTTTTACATTTTCTTTCAACGGTATGACATGCTGGAAAAGGTCCTCCCTATAAGCTTTAAGGTCATCATATGATCAAGCAAAAACATGCCTATACTTTCTAAGTAGGTCAATCAATGCTTTTCTGATTTGAGCTGGCAGATCTTGGCCGATGTAAACCTTTTTAGGGATTTCATTCGTTCCCAAATTCACTTCTTCTAGCTCCTGCAGTTTGGGGTCCTTTATTCCTGATTTTACTCTGTCTTGGTTATCAAAAATATTCTCCAAGACTACCAACCCCTTAGGCATCTTATTTGTTTTTAATTGCATGATTTCTTGACCAAAAATGGTTTCCTTCCCATTCATGGTTTCAATCAGTCCATTGCAGTCCATCTCTTGCCCATGGTATTTGTCTTCATTTAACGAAAAATTTGTGATATCTTTGTCATCTTCAAACACCTGCCAATTGTCAATGTTGTCAGGTATAGAAGGTCTGTTTTGAATCTCAATCTGGGAGATTCCTGCAAATGATATTTCTTTTGGTTTGATAGCTACATTGGCCAGAAGATCAGCCATTTTATTCTGGGTTCTATCTCTCCATGAGATCCCAAATGCATCAAAGAATTCTATTTGATCCCAGACCGCGTTTCTATATTGTTTTAATCTCCTATTTTTTGAGGAGTATGTTCCTTTAATCTGAGAGATGATCAATTCAGAATCCCCTATGACACACAATTTCTTAATTTTGTGGTGTGTGGCCACTTTGAGACCTAGCAGCAATGCTTCATATTCAGCAATGTTATTTGTGCAAGCAAACTTCAAGGTGAATGAATACCTGAAGGTGTTATTTTCAGGGGACACAAAGACTACACCTGCCCCTGCACCCTCTTTAGAACTAGCCCCATCAAAGAACATTGTCCACAGTTTTAGTGAATTCATGCAACATTCAACCTCATTTTCAATGATATCAGGTAAGTTTTCCACTTCCTGAATAATTAATTTAGCCCTGAAAGCATTAATCCCCATGTCTAGGAAACAGGTGGTATCTTTGTCAATTTCTTCACCTAAGATGTGGTTAACCCTTGGTTCCCTATTTACCCTGACAGCTTTGTCCCCTATATGGAAAGTGGCATAAGTAAGGTCACATTGTAGGCTTCCCCCCATGGCGGCACTCCATTTTCTGGAAAGTAGCATCCCGTAGTGTGGGGGTATATCCACTACAAGGACAGACATGGTTAATTCCACCTCAGGAAATGCAGCCAGTTTGAATGGTAAGGCATTTATAGTACCTATTACTGGAACCTCTCTAGCATCCATCCCTCGGCATCTACCTTGCTTAGTATCCACCTTCAATCCTAGGGCTTCCATTACTTTAAAAGGCATTATAGTGTTGGAAGCTCTAGAATCTATCATACAATTTTTCAAGGTTTTCCCTTTTATGATTAATCTAAGGAAAAAAGGATCAATATCTTGTATGAATGCAACTGATGAATCATCTAAAAACATCTGAGGAATCTGGGATATAATACCATTGTCCTCTATTATTAATGGGGTCTGTTGGGCTACAGCTTCATTATCAATACTATTGTTGTTTGCTATTCCACCCAACCATGACAAAGCCTTATTTTTATGCTCTTCAATTCTAAAAAGCTCAGACAAGGGTACTTTCACAGTAATTTGAGATAACATGGCAATCATATCAACAGGTTCAACCATAGTAGGTTTTACAATAGTACCTGGGATCGGAGTCTTTTGAGTAGTGGGCACCACTTTTAGCTTGACAACATCCGGTTCTGATTTCTCTGGTTGCACTACGGTCTTTGTTGCTTCACCTTTCTGAAATTGAACCTTCTTTTTTGGTTCCCATTTCTTACCCTTGTTCTCCTTGATCTTAGACACATCTATACTGACTTTTTTGTGTTGATCATATGTCTTATGAGTGGTGTCTTTGATGAACATACTAGATGGCCTTCCTGCCTCATTATTTATTGCTCTATTTCTCAAATTGTAATTACTGTGGACTTGTGAAATCATTTCGGCTGTAATTCTATCAATTTCCTCCTTGGAGGGGATTCTTAGGTTTGTGAAACCTACTTCAGAAAATGTATTGCATACCTTATCTGTATCATTCTTTTCATCATCTGAAAATATTTGCTGATGATGTAACTGGTAAGTAATTCTCTGGCTGGTAACATCATTCTCAGGTTCTTCTGAATCAGAATCTATCAAATCATCAGATGTATTCGCCATATTGTAGCTTATATCATCATGGTTTTTTTCTTCTGTTTCTTCTTCTGCTTGCACTCCTTGAGCTTGGGTGAACGACTGGGCAACAGCACAATAATCAGTAGAATGAGGTGATTGGCATATAATGCACCAAGGCACATCATCATTCATATTTACAGTGTTCCTTTGCAGGGGGTCTGGGGTACCCTTATCTTTCATATTTTGGATCTGGTTAGGAACTGGTTTACCATCTTTCCATTGGGTGGTGTAAGGGTAATTCTGCATCCTAGGCTGTCTATTGAAACTGTTGTTATTCACAGGGGTTCTCTCAGTAACATTTGTCTTATTGAAAATAGTGGGATTCATCTTCTTAAGCATTTCTAAAACATGGCCTATAGTAGGTTCTTCAGGCCTTTTTCCTATGGGAGTTTTGTCACCTTCCCTTTTATTATTATTCTTAGGGTTGAAAAGCTTAGGATCATCCCTCCTCCCTAATTTGCCAGAGGCCTTTCTATTATTTTCTATATTCACTGCAACTCTATAGGCATCTCTCAGATTTTTAGGATCCTTATCTCTCAGTTGGTAGGTCATTTTGCTATCAAAGGCATTAAAATAGGTTGTAAGATAGATGTCTTCATTTAACCGCATAAACTGAAATAGTTTGTACATCCCTTTCTGAAATCTCACATTGAAATCAAATGTGGATTCATTTGGATTCTTCTTGATATTGTTGAACTCATTCAACATGAATCCTGCATTAGTATTGTCCCCATATTGTTCCTTGAACAATTTCTCCAAATCACTCCATGAAGTAATACTATCATCAGGCAACCTCTTGAACCAATCCCTTGCATCCTCTGTGAGTGAATGCACAAATAATTTCATCACCATGTCCTCATGTTCAACTTCATAATCATTGAGCATGTCAATGAAAATTCTCAAATGTTCTTCACCAGTAACAGCATTATTTCCAGAAAACTTAACCACTTTATCCCTTAAATCAAAAGATATCGGATGGGGGGCACCAAGAATATCGGCAAATGATATTTGTCTATATTTTTCGAGGTATATAGGTTTCTTCTGGAAACCAAGAGCGTTAGAGGTACTAGCTGCATTAGCTTGAGTTAGGAGAGCAGCTTGGGATAGCTGTGGTGGGACAAATGGGACTTGAGTGCCAATATTGGAAGATGAGGTAGGAGTAGATTGGGGTACTTTCTGAGTCGGGATTATGGGAGCATTAACTGGTGCAGGATTTGTAGGTGGGATAGACAAACTAGGCCATGAATTCAATGCAGAATTAGACTTTATGAATTGGATTTTCCTTCTGGTTTCTGCGGCCTGAGCTTCATTTTCAACCTTCTCAAGTTCTTTTGCAAGGTCTTCCCTCTCCTTTCGAGCCTTCTCTAGTTCTAGATCTAATTTTGATATGGAGGGTTGTATAGGTTTGCTCGGTATGGCTTGAGGCTCACTTATTTGGATTCCTATAGCCTTGCCTTTCCCTTTATCTGGAACTTTTTGAAAATTGAGTACCCGATTCTTTTAAAAATTAGGTACCCAATTTTTAAAGAATCGGGTGCTTGACTTTTAAGCAATCGGGTACCCATTTCTAATGTACCCATTGGGCCCCAAAAGTTTCCCTACTAACCCAATTTCAATGATTGAAATGATTGAACAATAGTTTTGATTTGCAACACTGAATTTTGTCATGCTTATTCTATTTTCTTGTCTTCTTATACAATTTTCAAGCTACTAATGCAAATTCAAAATTGGTGCAAACATGAGATCAAAACAATGAAGAAAGGAGAAAGCAAGAGTTCTGACAGATGAGGAGATTGCAGCAAATAAAGAGAATGAAGCACAATGTCAATGAGAGAGAAGACAGAGAATTAGAGACTTGAAAAATGTTTCAAAGGAGAAAGACATTGAGGATACCACAATGGATGAAGAGGTCAAAGAAGAGAACCCAATACAAGAAAATTCAAGTGCACATTCTAATCATGCATTCAATACAAGTGTGTCTCCAAACCCTCAAATTTTCTCTCGTGATGAAATTTGTGATTTTTTAGAAGCAAGTTACGATTTAAACGATTTAGATTTTCTTCATGAGAAGAAATTGTCAAACGATCGTGCACAAAAAACTTCAATTGAAATGCCTACCTCAAAAGAAATAGCAACAAAATTTGAAAATGATATTCAAATCCCAAATAACAGTGAAAGTAGTAAAGTGTCTAAAAATAAAAATTGCATGAATGTAGACATAGAAACACCAACTTCTGAACAAACATGTCAGGATGATAGTAAAGTGTCTGAACATAATTTTCATATTCCTAATGATGTGTTAAATAATCTTGAGGGATTGGTTTCATGGAGACAAATAAGGACACATGCTAATAGATTGTATAGGCATTTTTTTTATAATAAGAAATTTGGGTTTCAATGTCAGCTAATGTTGCAACTAATTAAAATGTCTAAAATGTGAAAAGTAATGAGAAGGTTGGGAATGTATGCAAAACCCAAGAATAAAAATGAGACTTTAAAACAAGTTGTATCCACTATTGCTAGAGCCTTTGATGTTATCGGAAAGAGAAGTCGGTCTAAAGATAAGAATGCAACACAATGAGCAATAACAACAACTTTAGTATCTAACAAAAGATTGATTACCAACATAAGTGGATATCTTAATGTGAATCGTAAGACTTTAGAAAGAGCTGTAAAGAGAAGGGTTAACTTTGAATGTGATCCAACAAATATTTTATGGACTTCTAGTGGTAGACTCCCGAGATGTGATATGAAACTTAATAGTGAAATCAAAAGTTTGATTGAAAATTTTTGGCATGATAATACAAGAGTATCACCTAATTCAAGAGATGTTCTTAAATTGAGAATTGGGTCAAAAATATGTGATCCACATCCTAAATACCTTTTGGACATGAGTCAAACTAAATTGTTTAAAAAGTTTGGAGATGGTAAGGTATTAAATATTACCATTAGTCAAAGATCTTTTGAAAAGTGTAAACCATGGTATGTAAGGATTAACAAGGAAAGAATAACATGTTGTAAAACTCATATTCAATTTCATTACCATTATGATGTATTTCAATCTATACGTGGTACCATGCAAAGTAAAGAAATGTTGCAAGAATGTGGTATAAAAATACCACCTCAAACTATAAAAGATTTCATATCAGGTTTGTTTTGTAAGCCACCTAATGATCAATACTTTATTTTCAATGCATGTCTTTCTAGTACATGTGATATGTGCAACAATCTTTCTTTCTTAGGTGAATGTTTGCATGAAAATGCTTTGACCACTTTTGGAAAACAATTAGTTGAGGTAAAAAGATTCAAAACTATTGAATATCCATTGAAGGATGGGAAGATTGGAAGAAGGTGTGATCTAGTTACAGATAAAGTTAGTTGTCATGCATTTATGGATGAGTTTAAGAGTGTGATCATACCAAAATATGTTAAACACTCTCAATATTCTAGATGGCTTGATGGAAAATTTTGCATACATAAGAATACATTTCCAATTGGTACTATGCTTTTAGTTGTTGACTTTGTAGAGAACTACACACTTGCACCACAAGAAGAGGTACAACCACAATATTACAATTTAGTGCAAGTAACAATTTATGTTCATATAGTTTATAGGCATGCACCTGATAGTACAGAGGAGGATCAAAAAATATTGAGAGAGTATCATTTTTATTTAAGTGATAATAAACTCCATTCATCTAAGTTTGTCCAATATTGTTTCAAGGTCTTTTATGATAGTTTAAAAGAGAGACAAATTCAAATGATACAACATTGGATATGGTCAAATAATTGTATAGGACAATTCAAGAATGCTAGAATGTTCTATTGGTTGAGTAGGACACATAAGAAAACTAACATCCAACATCTATGAAGTTTTTTTGAGGCCAAACATGGTAAAGGAGAACATGATGGTACTAGTGCATGTGTGAAGAGAGCCCTTTGTAGAGAGCAATTAAAATTTGAGGAAAAAGCTAAATTCAAAAAAGCACATGAGATTGTCGAATGGTGTAATAAATATTTATACATAGGATCAAGTCAAAACTCTACAATCAAATGTTTCTTCTACCTAGTTGAAGAAGATAATATCCCTTCAAGATATGATTGTGATACAATTAGTGGGTCAGCTAAATGGCATTCATTTAGGAGTTCAGATTCTAACACTTGGACTATATGGATTAGGGAGCTTGCTTGTTTTTGTCAATTTTGTCCTGCAAGTGAATGGGAAGAATGTGAGAATACAAAATGGGTTGAAGATTGGCAACAAAGATCATTAGCACCTACTAAGATGCATTTTGAAGATGATATAGTAAATGAAGCCTAGAATGTTAATTTTGCATCAAAAGACTATGATTGTATTTTAGAACTCATAGAACCTAGTATGCATAATTTAATTAGATTTTTTTTGTGATCTCATGCTTTAATTTATATAATTTGCATATGTACACTCATGTGATTAAAGTTTTTCTATACTTATCTTATAGGACATGTTTATGCTATTATTGCATCTAGTGATAATGATGAACAGACTGAGTATTGGGTAGCTAGATGTGTGGAACCTAAGAAAAAATTGACATGTCATCAAGTAGACGATGATGGTTTTGAGTATCCAATTGGGTCTATTGTTGTAGCTAGCACCTAGCTATGTAGATACCTAACAAGAAGAAATTGTTTGCCAGTACTTGAAGACTACCAAACTGAAAAGAAGATTTTACACTATTCTCATTTGGTTGTGGCAACACATATCAAATTAGAAAGATACAAAGGGAGACTTGCCAATAAGGTATTATGGATAATTTCAATGGATAAGCACAAGAAAATCATAGATGCATTGCAAAAGAGAGAGGATGCAAATGGTACAGTGGGATGACTACATTTAAATCAAACACATGCAAGTTTTTTCATTATTGTATTATTTTTATATATATATGTACTTATATAATTTAATTACATGTATGTTTGTGTTGTCAATACCAATTTAGAGAACTTATATACCTCTTATTCAGGTCTCAATTACAATTTATGCAAATTTAAATGTTAAAGTGGATCTAACATCAACATCTTGTGCAATTTCACATAATAAGTACATACAAATTACACATATATTTACATAGTTCAGATACCTTGAATATTAATTTATGTATTTATTAACATTTGTGTTTTTCTTTTACATTTTTATTTTATAGGACCTCATTTGAAGAGATGTATTCAACCAATTTTATGTTTCAAATGAGTTCACTAAACTATAAATATATTATTGACATTGTCTTACATATATTGTGAATTATGTTGTACAAACTAATTCTAAACTGAGAGTTTACTTCTATTTGAAAGTTAAAGGTATGTGCACTTGATAAATTATAAATTAATTGTCAATTTAAGTAATGACCTCCTATTTTGTTCCATTACTTCTACATTCAAGCATGTTTAAATTAATGTTTGTTTGAAGTTTCAAATTACTATTGATTTTAATACTAAAAAAAAGTCAGTTGCACATGATAATTTAAAGATCATTACTCATTGTATTGATTATATCTTACATTACCAAACAACACATTAAGATCACTTATGATACATTGTTAGGTACATTATCCATACATGTGTATCTTAAGGGGACATGGGAGTCCTAATAGGTCATTATGTCTGCTATAGGTTATGATAGGTATTCATATGTTTACTACCACATAATAGGTCTTATTAGGTGATAATGAGTCTTACATTACCAAACAACACATTAAGATCACTTACGATACATTGTTAGGTATGTTATCAATAAATTTTTTAATTAGTAGGTCAATTTTATTTGTATGAATCTCAATGCATAAATTTGATGTGATATTTGTCCAATACTGCTCTATAGATAGTTAAAATTATTGTTCATCTTGCATATATACTTACAAAATGTGTCATATGTTCATGAATAAAATACGTTAGAATAAAGAAAATGGTTTGAATATACTTAAAACATGGTGAAACATAGTAATATATGTACTACATGGACAAGCATGATAAGAAGTCATAAAAAAATAGTACATGGTCTGACATACATCATAACATGATCTATGAAGTGAAAAAATACATGGTCTAATAAACAATTTTAACTATCCTAACACAAAGTGTATACATCATAAATAATATACATCATAAAAACACAATATATAGGTGCCAACAAGACCTAATCTATCTAATCAAATTTACTCTTTGCTCCATGTGAAGAGGACTCAGATGGATCATCATGTGTAATATGAGTTGTCTCATCATGTCAGACACCCTGTGAGGTAGATGTATCACCCTGTGTAACATGAGGCATGTCTCATCATGTACATGCTTAATTGAAATGGGTCTCAAAATCTAGCTTTCAAATAAATTAAATATTCACTACATAATAAAATAAATTATACCACATGAGATAGGTATCCCTCGGTAATGGGAGGATGCGCACTGTCAAAACTACCAAATGCAGCAATGGTGAGGTCTTGTAATTTACAATACCTACATTTTTTTAATTTGATTTTAGAGCATAAAGAGCTATACATAATGTAAATAAATCATAATACTAACCTCAAACGATGATGTAGATACCTCCATCTAGCTAAGTCCTGTGCTCTCAGCAACACTCGTGGTGACGTAGTCCTAAAATTATGGATACGTAAATGTTTAGTCAAAATTAAATATACATGAATAATTACAAAGTACATAATTTGTACACTACATTTTTTATACAGTATAAATTTAGCATGCATATATAATGTATATATCATACCTGAGTGGTAGCCAATGTCATAGATGTGTCTATAGGTATTCTAGCATGATAATAATAAGATGGAGTTGAAAATAGACTATACCGAGGCCTGTATGGATGAGTATGATATGGCTCCTATTCATAAAATCAAAACACATAAAATATATATAGATGTGAGTCAAAATTGTTTAGATTATTAGTTAATAATAATTTACATACATAAAAATAATACAAATTATTTGTCTTCAGTCAAAAGTTCATACCACATGTATTTGAGGTTGTGCCTTAGTGGTAACTAGAGTAGGACTTGTACTAACATCAATATGTGTAGATGCAGACAATCCCTACAAAATCAAATAAAAAGAACATATGAGGACATGTTATTAAATTTGAATTTGAATGTACATTTTTATAGTGTAATTCAAAGTGTAATTCAAAGTGCATACCGTATAAGGGACGCAACGTCTGTAGGTCTCAGAAAAAGACTATACTACCTCCTAGGAGGAACAGTATCATCCATCCTCTATTATTTGAAAAGTAAAAATTAATATAGTTATTACAATTACACATGTATGTAGAAAGTAAATAATTATGTGCACTTTATATTTATATTGAAATTAAAATTTTACCTGCTACTCTTGACTCTCTCTGAGCTCTCGCTGCTGCATGAGGTCAAAAAATGATGACATGTCTATCTTGTCACTACCATCACCATGGGTAGTTTATACATCATCATCAAAATCTGCACCCTCAGCATAATGGCCATCATGTGCTACACCAAGATCACTCTTGGGGCCTATGCATATGCCTCCATAGCTAGTACAAAACATGTCCAAGTAGAGGAGCATGTACTGCTTGCGTCCACTGCTGTACTAAATTATCCAAAAGGGCACTCAAATGGGTAAAAGTAGATAAAACTGTATGATGATGGTGAGGATTAGGCACAATAGGCATAGGAAGAGGTACAAGGGGCTTAGTTCACCTGTGGTTTCTCATTCTATCACTCAGATTTGCCCTAGGCCTATCCCGAGGCATCCCTCTACTAACCCCCTAAAATGCTTTCATATCAAAATAGTTGGGTTTCAAACCCAACTCAAACTCAGCCCATAAATTCCTAAGGAAGTACATGAGCACCTCATGGTTAGTGTGTGGTGGATGGTCAAATACCATCCACCACCACTCCCAAAAATTTCCTGCTATGCGTGGATGTGTACACCTCCTAATGGAAATGTGAGGCTTCTTATCACTAATTGGTTCACCTGTATTAGGGTTTACAAAATAATGTTGAAAATTCCCTTTACATATATGCAGGTTATAAACCTCTCTGTATGATAACTCGTCAGAGTAGAAGGCACGCATGCTTTCCCTCCATGATCTAAATGAATCAATGTCTAAATCAAAATGATGGATCAAGTCAACCATGCCTTACATGCTAATTGTAAGATGTAGTAGGTGAGTGGGGGGGGGGGGGTGCCTCTCACATTGGATAGCCTCTATTTCACTCATGAGGTCATTTAGGTTACACCTCATGTTCTTGTAGAGCTCATCTATGGTGGGTGGTGGAGGTGTGGGTGGAGGTGGAGGTGGGGTGGAGATGGAGGTGGTGGAGGTGGGGGTATGGGAGGGGTAGGGGGTGATGGAGGGTCCATCAAATATAATCTGCATATATATTTAAACAACATAAAACATAAAACATGACAAAAATACATCACAACATAAAACATGACAAAATTACTATTTAATAAAATTTAAATCTAAAATTTATCAACTAGATCTATATAAATGTGCATATCTTTATTAAAATCATATCAATTAAATAAATAAAGTTAAACACTTAAGTCAAATTAAACATTAAATACTAAATTTTTAAGTCTAATCATAAAATAATAGTCCAAAAAAATATATCTAGGTTAGTTCAAGGTTTCTTTTCTTAAAATAGGAGCCACCAAGGTAATTTTTCTTTCATGTACACTTATTTTGTGACACTGGGGGATTGTATGAACTCATTATGGATTATACATGTTCATCCCAAGATGAAACAAAGTTAAGATTATGACATATAGTTTTCATGATGGCTAAGCTTAAGATTAATATAATGATTGCGATCCTTTAATGTTAGGGAACTTACCTAGGATTATGGTTTTAGTTAAAATTATATTTAGGTTTCGGATATTTATTATGGTCCTATTGTTTATAGGATATATAATATATGGCATTAAGACCCGAGTTAAGGTTACAATTATCTAATGAAAGCTTAGAGATAGAATTATGATTTGATTAAAAAAATTTACGATTTTAGTTTGAATCCTTACTATTATCCGCTTTTTAATGCAAACTATAAGTGTAGATCATGTCAGGTAATGAACTAATACATGTGAACCCTATCCCTAACCATTTAATAATCCTAATTCTAATCATAATCCATAATTCATTACCTTATGAAGCTTTGGCTATCCATTTTATTACCAGAGTAATCCCTTGGCTATCCACAAAATGTTCCTAATAGATTTATATAGAAGACCAAATTGATTTAAATAAAATGAGCAGGAACAAGAGAAATTTACACCCAATATTCAAGGAGAGAATCTTTTAACATACTTGAATTCTACCAACCAAAGTGAGATAATTAGAGTTCCAGTTGTTTAGTTTTTCAAAGATTTTCTTGTTGATATAAAGACACATTTCATTTATATGTTAGGGTTTACTACAAACGGAATCCTTAGGTACCTAATCACTTAATTATGAAATCTCCATCCAATACCATATTTACTACACAAGGTAGGGGACTCAATATTTAGCCCCAACAAGATAGATGTAGAGACATAAATCTTACTACCTGATACAAAGAAAAGAGGTCCAATTTGATCATTAAATGACTCATGTTGCACTCTTCTAGCTTAAAAAGAATACAAATATATTATCAACAAACTATGTATGTTAGATACTTATTAATTATTTGGAGAGTAGATCCTCTAAATTTTAGAGACAATTGATTATCTCTAAGGAGATAATGTAATGAGTCAATGTTCAACAATAAAAAATAAAGAGGATGCAAGAGGCCACCCTTGCATAATTGATCTAGAGAGTCCTAAAAATTATGATCTAACCCCATTAATTTGTTTACTAAAACCCTGACACCAATCATAAGAGAGGACACCATTTGACATTTAATATTGGATGGAGGGCTTGTAACATCATCATAGTGAAACTCCATTCCACCCTTTTGTAGACATTTTCATAATCAATTACTTGAGCATGCCTACACTCTATCCTAGAAATGTTTCTCAATCCAAGGTCTTCCAATAGGTTATCAAGTTCTCCAATATGCATAAATATCCTTGACAAAACACTTTTTTGTAGGGTTAATGATCTTGGGTAGGATATCTTCTAGTCTAGAGGCTAAGACCTTGGCAATTATTTTTTTGTATGATATGTATTTAGGAGTGTCCTGTCTCTAACTTTTAATGAGATTCTTATCTCCCCTTGGGGATCAATTTATTACTTGACCTAGGGATTTTATGAGCCCTCCGTCGATCACTTGATAAATTTTGTGAGCCCTCCATTGATTACTTGACATAGGGATTTCTCATTACTAATTTTTTGGATGGAGGAGTTGATTTATGATAGAAATGGATTTATCACTTGGAATAATGCATCTTCATTCTAGGAATGATGGTTCTCATTTTATCCCTATCTTCTAAATAATTTTGAACTATCATCGTCTTCTAATTAAAAAAGTTGATAGTAAAATTAGGAAAAAGATCTTACTATATATATCACTAGGTGTGGGTATTTTCTTTTAATAGAATAAGGCAATATTTTGTTATGTGGCCTTCCATTCTACAAAGGTAATAAACATTCAGGCTACCCCTACATAAAAATAGGAAACAAATAGGGGAATCTCCAGTCTCCAAGAAAAACTTTTAGGCACTTCCAACCCAAGATAAATAGAAATAAGTCCACCCTAACATAATTATCTAGTTAGGGATTGGGGTGTTAGAGTGCTTCAATACCCTCCTAATTAGATATTACATGATGAATACTCACTTAGGATATAAAGGTTTAGGCATCCAATGGAAACACAAGTTATTCACTTCTTTAGATATATTCTTAGGCATCCAAGGGCCTAGTCCGGGCTTCTACTCGCACTGATGTGGACAACTCCACCTCTTGATGGTCAGGGAGGGTTACATAATTAGATGCATGTTTCGTTCAAGTCTCTTCTAATCTTTTTATGATGTATCATTTTGAGACCTTGATATCAATGTTTAATTAGTTTTAGGATTAGGGTTCAATTTGGTTTGTACTATTTGATTAGGTTTACACGCTTAGGTTTCAATTAGGACAAGAGTTAATAAATTGAACTAAGTTTTAAAGTGCTAAATTTGGTTTTAGATATAGAATTATAGTTAGAGCTTTTAGATTAAAAACCAACATTATTTCAAAAAAGTTAGGTTTGAATTTTGTTTTAAAGTGTTCAATATATTATTGAGTTCTAGTTTAGGGTGATTTGGTTTAGTCTTAAGGTCAACGTTTAACTTGGTTCAATCTTCTAGGGTAATGGTTCAATTTGGTTAATGGTTGGGGAAAGGATTTGTAAGGTTAAATTCAAAGTTTC
Organism: Cupressus sempervirens; assembly: GCA_028749045.1. Classification (NCBI taxonomy): domain Eukaryota; kingdom Viridiplantae; phylum Streptophyta; class Pinopsida; order Cupressales; family Cupressaceae; genus Cupressus; species Cupressus sempervirens. Next base: position 156,555,210 of record CM053783.1, read on the forward strand.
TACTATTAATTTGGGATATGTAATTAGGTTTATGATCATGGTTTAATTCAATTTGGTTTATAAGTATAATATTAATTAGTTAAGGGCTAGGGTTACCTTTCAATCTTAGGGTTTGACATTTATAAAATTAGTACTCAAGGTAAGATAGGAAAGTTATTTAATTATTTATATATTACCTGGTGTAGGTTTTAGCAAATTAAGATTAAGGTTAAGATGATAGTAAGGGTTATGATTAGAGTTAAATTCAATACAAATTGACATTATAGTTAATCCTAAATGATGCCCAACCAAGGGATCCAAAGAACTAATCAAAAGTTTTACTAAGCAAGCAATAACATACATACAATAATTTACATTTATTAAAAACACAAGAGATTGCATTCCTTAATGAGCACATTTACATTTCATTTTTAAATAATTATAAACTACTAAAAGTAAAATAAATAACACATCCACATGAAAGAATATTAACTACTTCAGTTCAATCCATTTAAATAATTTATATACATTTGTTCTGAATGTCACTTGGCAAATTAATTTGGAATGCACAATCATCCAATGTACATGTCACAGGGTATGAAAGGATGAAAGAATATACATTTATAAAATATTTTATATCATCCATTTCCGATCCATGAAAAAAGTACAATACAATTTAAGTAAAATCATTTTAAATACTATAAGTTTTTTGTTTGGATCCCTTGGCGGGTTGTTATGTGATTAAGTACTTTATATATGTTTAGGGTTTTACTTATATGGTTAGGTCAATATTATAATTTAAACAATGAATTTAGGTTGAGGTTATAGTTAAAACAAGGTCGAGGTTATATGGTTTTAGGTCAAGGTTATATTTATTTGTAAAGTTACATGTTTAAACAATGAATTTACATCTAATCTAATCATTCAACATTGTAATAAATACATAAATTAAATACATTTAAAACATCTAAAATAATATATTTTAAGTAAACATTTACGAAACTATATTTTAATTAACAAATACAAAAATTTAAACATCTAAGTTCATTAACAATGTAAGTTTACAATTTTACGTACATATTAAAAGTGAATAAACAATAAATTAACATACATATTAAATTGAAAATTGAAATAAATAAAGTAAAATAGTATAAAACATATTAAAATACCTGGTGTATCGAAAACTAGCAGCAAGGGGGTAGTTGGTAGGGCTGAAATTCAATCTCCTGTATGCATCTCCAATCAGGCTCCCATTTTTGAGGTCATGAAAATGACCTCAAAAATGCCAAAAAAAGTGGTTAAATAAACTTTTACAAATTGGGTACCCAATTTGTAAGCAATCGGGTACCCAATTTGTAAAAAGGCAGGTAGTCGATATTTAAAAAGGCGGGTAGTCGATATTTGAGCGACTCAAGCACCTGATCTAGTTTTCAATATCAGGTACCCAATTTTTAAAATATGGCTTGGGTGCTCGAAGCTTAATTTTAGAAACAGGTACCCAATTTTTAAAAAATTGGGTACACATTTCTAAGAAGTACAATTTTGTGGATCTGACTTCCACGGAATTGTGACCCAACTTCTTATGGTCACCCATATGCTAAGTGATTAGAGTGATCTAAGTGATCAAAGCATGCCAAAATCTATGGATAGTTAGTGCCAAATCACTCAAGTGCCAAGTAGACTATACATGCTGAGTGATTTAGGAGCTAAGTAAACAAAGAGTGTTGAGCTATTTAGAAGCTGAGTTACAACATTAGGAGCACAATGAAGGCCAAACATTAGAGTCTTTAGATGTTGAGTGAACTCTTTGTCGAATCCCTTTGAGTAGTAAGCCCAAAAGAGATGTTACATAGGTGTACCTTTGCACCAAATTACATCTTTATTGTAATTTAAGTATTATTTGTACCTATGAGTTACATTGGTGTATCCCATATTTCCTTTAATATGGTCAAGCTATCACATGCCTTTGTAGATCAAATGGACAATTATAAAGAATTTTAACTATACCCACATATGGAAATTCAACATTCTATTTTTCATCTTTTAGGTTAGATTTTATAATATGAATGTGTGGTGATATCATTCCTTGTACTCCAAAACTTTGGCAATCTATGTGTGTGTGTGTGTGTGTGTGTGTGTGTACATACATACATATATATATGTATATATATATATATATATATATATATATATATATATATATATATATATATATATATATATATATATATGTATATTATATATATGTATATTATATATATATATATATATATATATATATATATATATATATATGTATATTATATATATATTATATATATGTATATTATATATATATATATATAATATACATATATATATATATATGTATGTATGTATATATATATATATGTATATATATATAGATATGTATATATATGTATATTATATATATATATATATATGTGTGTGTGTGTATATATATATGTATACATAAATATATCTATACATATATACATACATACATACATACATATATATATGTACGTGCGTGTGTGTGTGTGTGTGTGTATGTATATATATATATATATATATACACTAGCCCACGTAGTTGTATCTAATGTTCTATGATACTTTCTTTGGAGTCTAGTCCTCAAGTATTACTCATTATTTAAGTATGTGTATAAATAATCCTTCTCTCAATCCCAATAGTAAACATGAAAAAATTACACATTGTAGGATACATAGATGTTTCTTCAATCAAGCTTTCTTTCAAAGAATCACTAACATGTTGCAGCTGAATTCTCAAACATGATATATTGGATGATCATATCTTCTTGGCTCATTTTTCAATCTAATATGATGCATCTATTGCAAGTTTCATTGCTAGATCTACACTAAATTCATACATTTTGTTTAGATAAACTTTCAATTGTTTAGGTATAGAGTGTTATTTGTCGATTATCACTTCAAGATATAAATATTCAAATAAATACAATTTTTTGGTCAAAACTTACTTCTTGAGTCCTTTAGACCTTCTTATATCTATTACTGTCTTGATCTATAGAACTCAACCAAATTAATATTTCTCTTTCTTCTTCAATTTTACAACATTTTTCTTCAATATGTCAATTTTTGGACCATCCCTTCATGGATCTTTATCCTCCTTTTCTTCAATTTTTCATTTTTCTTTTCCTTTGACATCAAGATTCTTCTTATCTTTACTATTACCTATCATGTTATATTTATCATCATTTTCATCTTGATCCTTTCTCTAATCATTATTTTTTATTGTACTTGTAGTGGTTGACTAAATTATCCTAAACATTGACTTTGTATAGGTTGTTGAGAATCATGATTTTTATCTTTTTCTTTATCTCTTGTTCCATGTATCTGATTGTTTGTATTATCTCCATCTTATTTTTTCTATTGTATATTCTCTCTCCATAGTCAATAATTAGAATAGGGCTTGTATTTCTACTTAGCTAATATAGGGTTATGCTCTTGAGTGTTCAAAACTTCATTGTGTTTATTTATTGCCCTAAGTACTTCTTCTATTGATAAAAATGTATGATATGGAAATTCTATAACTTATAATGTCATTTTGCAAGACAATGTATGTCTTGTTGGTCCTCCTTATCCTTTTTGGTTTTCTTTACCCTCCATTTTTTCACTAACAGTAGTCTTAAACTTATCCTCTTGAATTCTTATGACTACTTTTCCTAAATATGCTTGTTTATTAATTTCCTCATTATATATTTCCTATTTGAATATTACATCTTTAATGATTACCTATTCCTTATCTAATGGTTTTTTTGGAATAAGTATATGGGAAACGAGATACTAAGAGGGAGGCTGAATAAGGATCTTAAAATTTTGTCTTCAACACCAATAATATAAATTCAAACCTAATTCATCTCATAGATCTTCCATTAAAACTAAAATTTTGTGACTTAAATGAAATACATCATAATGATAAATAGTTCAACACATAAAACAATGATTTGGTAACGCTTGAATGCTTCAAGATGAAGGTAAAACTAAGTTAGGTATGAAACCCACAAATCTTCATGATTGCAACAAAAATTTAACCTATTAGGGTTATAATGTTTCATCATAAAATATGATCTACCCTATGAGGGTTATCTTTGTTAAAATCTTAAGAAACTATTAGGTCTCATGTTATTAAAGGATTTTATGCTCACAATGAAGTAAGGACTCTATTAGGAGATTTACATATGCATGTTAGTACCACTATGTTAAGAGAGTTAACCTATCTCAATTAATAATATATAGTTTATTACCTAAGCCTTGATATGCTCTGCAAGATGATATTAGGTCTCCTCCTTGTTGTATCACTAATCTAATTCTCCTAATCTAATAACTCTATTTAGTCCTTGAATACTCTAATTTATCTCTATCTGCTCTACTATCAGACTTTTCCTTCTTCATATGCTAGAAATATTTCTCATACACATGATTCTAGGGTTATTAATCCTCTTTAAATAGATGTCCTATGAAGGTTCTAGATCTTGATCGACAGTTTACACTTCACCATCTTTTTCCATTTACATCCCTTTTTCTAATTGGATGAATCACTTACATAGGGATCATTACCTTATGAAATGATGCCTAATCAACATCTTAGTTGGCTCTTCAAATACTAAATATAATAGAAAAGTTGGCCAAAATGGTATACATATGAGTTTATGCCATTACAAACTCTCATATCAAAATTAAACTACTAAGCACTTGAATGCACTGATGCTCAATCATGCATAATATTTTGTGTTGTTACTCAACTTCTATGTAACTTATTAGTATGCTCAATCTTCAATGTATTTCTTGACACATACTATATTTCTTGGCTCATATCTTTGCTTTCTCTCTACTGAATGCTAGACAATCAATGTTCTACTTGGTATAATTGTTGTATGCTCGGCCTTTACTAAATAACACAATCACGATGATGACCTTGTAATTTTGCCTTGTAAATGACTTGCAAATTGTTAAGTGTTTCGACACTAATAAAAAACATTGGCTTAGAGATCAATAATATCCCCCTTTGACATTAGTGGCAAATATAATTTATCAGGAAATCATTTCATTACCAAAATGTATACTCCCCCTAAGACCATAACCTTCAATTTGCACATCTATTTGTTTCTTATATCCCCTTATCTCATTATCTCATTCCTCTTTCTTATCCTTATCCACTATTTATTTTTTGTCACTAATGGAACTTGAGCTAGTGGGGTTAGCTGATACTTATCAAAGAATTGTTGATGTCTTACCATAGTATTGGCATAGCCTTGGTTCCATCTTTCTTGTACCTATTCCAAAATTTTTAATTGAATTTATAGCTTGGTAGCTAGATCAATGAATCTTGTAATGTTGTGAAAGTGTGTCACTTTCTTCAAAATATCTCTAGCAACAAAGATTACCTTCTAAATTAATATGTGGTAATAAATGAAGTCAAATTAGTGCCAACTTGTACCTTATCTTGGTATCTCTAGACATGATCTCAACTAACCTCATTTTATTGAATGTCAATTCACTGTAAGAGGATGAGATTGAACTTTCATTCCTTCCCAATGTAATAACATTAGCTCGTATGTTTGTTGTAATAGCTCTAATGAATGTGTAGCATTTGTTGTAAAGATATCTATATCATGCAATTTTAAATATAAAGAATTAATAGTCTTCAAAATTGCTTCCAACTATATAATAGATGTATAAAGATTGGCTTGTCTCTATACAAATTCCTATGGAATTTTTTATAACACGTTATACTCCATTCTTTCATACCTTTGTAATAACTTCTCATTTGTCTCTATATCATCTTTCTAGATTCTATCAACTCCATACACTAGTTGATCCAAAATTGTATGTTGATTATTTACATTAGAGATTCCAAGTGCATCTATAAAAATATCTTTGATAGTATGAAGTATATGTCTTCTCTTCTGCTCCTTTCTAAGTTTTTCTTGTTTTTCCTTACAAATCAACAAGATTTACAATTCTTATATTTTATTTAGCACAAGATTATTCAAAACATATGTAGGTAATGTAATTACCTCATTAAGGTTCACTCACTCATCACCTTACTCATTTGCATGAGTCACATCCTAAGATCTAGAAGGTGTATCACTTGGTAGTGATAGCTACAATAGATTCTCCTTGTCACTTGATCTCTCCTTTGGCTATTGTATTGGTGTAGATATCACCTGTTACATTGGTGTCATATTTATTGGTACTATATCCTTTTCATTCGGTAGTTGAATAAGATTTTGAGTAGCCTCTTTCTCTTTCTATTTTGTCTTGTACTGATTAAGTTCATAATATTTTTATCAAGATTTGAAAGCTTTTGCGAAATTGGCATATAAGTTGTTGCCGTATACATAATTAATGCCTTACCAAGTTACTCAATACTTGTAGCCTCTATAACCAATGTGATTGTAACATCATTAGTCTTCTTGACTTCAAGCTTTGGATATTCAACCACCTGTAGAAAAATTTGGTTAGTATAGAGTTTGCTTGAGTCCATCTTTAAGATTTGAATTTCCTCTTCAATTAGTATATTAGGAATAGGTGGACGGGTGTCATTGTCAACTTCAATTGTTACTATGTATTTCTATTCATATCCACTAATAAGATGTTGGATCTCCTTTATTAGGTTGGCCATTTCCTTCTTATATTGATCTTCAAGTTCAATAGCGTCTCAACCTTCCCTCACCTCTATTGTTGGAGTAAGCACTCCAAATTATTCCTTGCACACTTTTATACTATCTTGCTCAAATTTTTAATATTTATTCTTTACAAATTTATATACTCTATCCCTTGGCATAAACTTATTAAAAAAATAATTAAGGGTTATAGACATGTATGTCTTCATTAAATTTGGCATAACTTGTGCCAATGTTGTTTCTCTTATTTTCTTTTTAGTTGACAATGTCCATTTCCACTTAGCATCTACTCTTTTGCACAATCCCACTGGATGACTAGTTCCCAATTCCAAGGGTGTGCACTTAAACTTGATCATCATATCAATCATTGTGCATTCAAGCCTAACATGGCCATCATTGTTCAAAGAATCATATTTAATGTCATTGGATGGAGTCTATTCATTTCTTGAAGTTTGGTAGTCTCATCAAGCTCTATCTTTTCTTCATCTTCCTTCTCCTCTTGTGAAATGATAATCTTTTTCCTTGTCTTTTCTTGAACTTCATCCAGTTTCAACCTCTTCAATGGAATTGGTGTGAGTGGCTTAACAAAAGGTTGTTCTAACCTCTTTCTAGTGATGATAGCCTTTCCCTTTGGACTCTATGGTGTCACCATTTCTTTTATGTTCTTCTTTAGGTCTTCCAACACCTTAGTTTCAATTATAACAACCTTCTTTTGTTTGGTGGCCTCTTTCTTGACAACTACAAGCTCTTTTCCTTTTCCTTCCTCAAACTCTAAGGGTTGTCTAGAACCTTCTGTTCTTTCATAATGGCCTCAATAACTTTCCTTTTTTGTGTTTAGCTACCTTAGGTGTGTTAGATTATGTAGTCATCTTTGTGTTAGCAATCTCATATGCGCCAAACTCAGTGGCACTAGTATCAACTTCTTCTACTAAGAGCGTAGTGACTATTGTTGTTGCATTGTCCACATTTACCTCATATGGAGTTGGCCTTAGTCATGATACCCTTGGCAACATTGCATGTGCATACACAAATTTGTGTCTGCAATGAAATATATTTCATCATAATACTTGTGTACAATAGACTTTGGAATTCACATGTTGTTCTTCACTTTAACTTTGAACTCTTCAAAGTAGTTGTCCATTACTCCCTTGAAATTTTCTCCCAATCTATTTATTAGGTCATTTATTTGCTCCACAAAAATCCTATTTTTATCCCATCCAATTGTTCTAATGGTAGGAAAATAATTTTATACACACCACAATATGAAAACTAGCAGGAAGCCAAACTTATAGGAGGTGTTCTTTTCTCTTCTTATTTCCTCTAGGTTCTTCGTAAGTTGGTGCAATTACAGCTTAACAAGATCATATGAATGATCTTTCTTCACAATTTTGTATCCCAAATCAACAACATGATAGAGCATTTTGTCCATTCTAATCGATTGATAGAACTTATGTGCAATCAGACAAACAACAAATTCAATTAATGGGTCCTCAATGCCATGAGTTGACATAACACAACCATTCCATTTTGCCTTGGTCAATCTTCAACCCCATTTTTCATTCTGGCCTTTATGCTATTTAGTCTATCCAAAGTAGGGTACCTAGTTACCCTATGAATGATTTCTTTTTTGATATTTATTGGTGCTCTTTCCAACCAAACTTTCATGCACTACTACAAAAATAATAATATATTACTAAAAAAAATACTAAAAAATGTAGATATGTGACTAATTTTGATCACATGACCAATGGTAGTTTATTAAAAACATTTACCTCCCAACCAAATTTATGACTAAACTATTTTAATCATTGATTATGTTATTTTATTATTGTACTTGGCAGTTTATATGGTAATTTTGTTATTTTATTTGGTAGTATATTTGGTATTTTATTTGGTAGTTTGTTTAATAATTAATTTAGTCAAATTAGGGCACAATCAAATTGAACCACCATCCTCCTACTTATAAATTAGATGTTTTTCCATTGAGCTAGTAGCCTTTAAAGAATAATGCAAAAAATTGACAAATCTGTCTTCCCAACATTAGATCTTCCATGATCATGGTCACTAAAATCTGATATACTCTTCTCAAAGAACACAACTTTTAGTTATTATGAAGAATAATAATCTAAATCTTTATCAATAACAATTCAAAAAATTTAAATTATTATGTTCAATCATTTTAAAATTATATTTGATCTCAATTACACTTCTCTAAATTGTTGTAGTGATAGATTCTTGTAAAATATAATTTAGAGGACTTTTGCCACACAAAAGTATTGTTTCTTGTGCTAACTTCTTAGAAAAATGATACAAATGATTATTCAATTTATGTCAAGAAAATAGACCTTTTCATTAAATAAAAATGTCAAACCCCATTAAAATATCACATCTATGAAAAACTGTGAAACACAATCAATTGAAATACTCACTTTTAAACATATTAAGGTGCCAAAGGATCAAATATTTCCTCTTCCTTATGCCTAGTTGGGTGCTAAAAGTGTTTCTTACACTTGTTGTTGACAGGTATTGAACCTAACTCTACAAAACATAAAAAATAGGAATTTGATAAAAATAAGGCACATGAAAAGAAAGTTTTAATCAACGATCTATAATTAAGTTATTCCTAGTAATAGGGAAAGTGGTGCTAATTCATAAATGTAACAAAGAATTAAATAATATATTTATGATAAATTTCTTTTAAAAACTTAAAAAAAAGGAAAAATGGACTAGTAAAGTTTGGTAGGCAATGGCTATGCTTCACCTATTGATAACCCCAATTATAGAATAAGCCCAAAAACCATACATTGATGGATCTTGAGATTGTTGATCATAATCATAAACTTCATATCCTTGACCATAATGTAATGTCCCCTTTTTAGAGCTAGAGTTGAATGATAATAGAGTCTAAATACACAGTTAAAAAAAAAATTAAACTAAATATAATCATAATCATGTTAATAAAATAAATAGTATGAAATATTATTATTCAAATTATAAAAATAAAAAAAAAGTTATTGTTATTAAGATTACATAATATAATTTATTATTACAAATATGATTAAGAAGTAACATATAACATAATATTATGAATCATTTATTTTAATATGATGAATATAATAAAAATAAAATATTAAATTATGATTATAACCTTATCCCAAGTCAATATTTTAATATTACAGATATAATAACTAATATAATTAATATAAAAAATATAACATATCATTATAAATAAAATAATAACAAACATCAAATATGATAAAGCTACATGTACTTAGTCATGATGCTTTAGAGGGATATATATACATACATATATGTGTGTGTGAGAGAGAGAGAGAGAGACAAGTAGCTTACAATGCTATCACAATTCGGGCACTTCCCAATAGTCATCTACATCCACACAAAATAACAACAGCTATTAGATCCTAAATTTGACTATTTTTCGAAAAAGGCCAAGATGTATAGAGACTTCCCAACTATAACATATAAATCCTATTTAGGATAACACACTTATCATAAAATAATCAACTGCATAAACAAAATGGAAAAAATGACATTGAAAATATTCAAAGTGCAAATCAAATTACCCCTTCAAGTATTTCTCTTCTATTCAAGCTACATATCCTTCCTTCAACATCAAAATGGTAATTATACTTCACAAATCTTTACTAGAGTGACACTTCATTTCTTTTGGTTGATTTTAATCAAGCTCCTATATATTTGTCATACTAATGCTAATGTGCATTGCTTCAATTGGAAGAAGAGATGACATGTTTTATCATAAAAACATTCACTACTACAAGTGACTCATTCCATGGACTATATGTAATTTTGTAACCTTATCCCATGCCAAGTGTCCATGTATCATTACATGTGTCACACCCTTAATCTAGATGATTTTACTTATGCTTCCCACTATTTGTCATGCTAACTACAATGTGCATTACTTCAACTAGTAGAAGTGACATGATGTTTTCTCCACAAAACCATTCACTTTCTTAAAAGAGCCAATATTTTATTGAATAATATCATTTTATTACCTTAACTGTGCACAAATCAAATATGTCAAGTTCAAACATTTTAGCATGCTACCAATTCCTCACAATTTGTTTGGAACATATAGAGTTTGAATTCATATCTCATGTTGTGCTTATTTTAGATATTATTTCTTGCCTCTGTGTTGATACATGATGAATTGTGCTCTTTTTACTATGGTTCAATTTTGCAATAAGGGTTGGAAGTTTAGTACTATTTTATACCAAATATCCATTAACCTACTGCTGATGGATATGGGTTTAGAAACCACAATTAAGTCTTCATATCTATTTGAAATTCTCATTAATTTGAAGGTGGTTGATAGCTACATATGATTAGATGATACTAGTCTATAGTTACACTATAGTCTATGCAACTAGATTGAAGTCTTATTGTGAGTCATTGTGGAGTTGGGGCTTCTTGTTTTGGAGTTGTATCCAGGCAACAATTATTTTCACACTATTATATTGCATGGGCATCCAATATTGAGGGGTAGCATGGACTTTTTCTTTAGCAACATCCCATATTGACAACTATGATTTGTTACTGCTAAGCAGTGTTTACATAGAGTTGCTACAACAAGGTTGGATGCTAGGAGTCTACATTTTATTTCCTACATCATTTTCATCATCAATTTCCTCATCATGTAAATTAGAGCATCTATTCAGGCACGCAAGGGGAGTACCCTTCATCACATCCTATAAAAGATTCAAACTATAATATTATATGATGATTTTAATTTTTTTTAAACAATTTCATTGAATAATTAATTTTTTCGCACACACATCTTTTATATTGTATATAACCACATACTACACTCAAAAACTTTTTGGGTTGTATTAGTGCACTAGAACTCTACATCTGTACTTATGCCACATAATTATCAATTTACATAAAATTAGGAGTAATCATAAAATTGAGGAAAATATCAATTTACTAAGAGACAATAAGTACATATTTCATATTTATTGGTTCTTTTGGCCCGAGCTTCGCTAGAGATGCAATAATGTTACTTTGCATTCTTTGTTACATGGTTTGTCTTCCTTAGCTTTGTGCTTTATTGGAAGTTTATATCTTCATATTCATAGCTATATTTATTAGTTTCTCTAAGGGTTTTAACCATTTTAGGTGTATACACCCTTTTCCCTTGGCAATGTGCTCATATAGAAAACTAAAAAAATTAAATTGTATTAATGCCAAATAGAAATATAAAATTAGTAAAATACATTATATTTAAAAAAAAAAATTTCTACATATCATAAGAAAAACACACAACTCTTTCAAATGTTTATCTTTGAGTATGATTAAAAAAGAGTGACTATGTGAATCTTCATCATGGGGATGGAGTGTCTAGATGAAAATTGTTGCAAGAATGGTACAGAATTTGCAGAACATGTACATTAAAATTATTCCTTTAGTTTCCTTTGTGGATTTAGACTCTAGTTGGATATACTCAATAGAATATTTTACTCCAAACTTGACAGAGTAATTTTGTAGTTAACTATACATTAAAGCACTAGTTATATCCTAGTCATCAAGTATTACCATCTACATATGGTTTTGCAGTTCATAATCTAATGGTAATTAGGTCTGTCCCAAATGTAGCAATCACTTGAGAGATAAGAGGAGAAATATTTAATAAGAGGAAAGATCACCTAGGTAAGATCAAACAACTACAAGATAATTACCATAGTAAATCAAATAGTGATATTTCTATTAGGTAGATGATAGTTAGCATGAATTAATAACAACACATAATGCCAACTTTTATGAAACATTTCATATTTTATTTTTCCAATTTTAATCTCATGCAATTAAATCCCATTTACACTTTATGTTTTCTATCTAAATGGAAAATAATTATAATTTAAATTTAAAATAGATAAGTGTAACATGATAAGCCTACAATTGATTCACCAAGTTGAAAATTTAAATCATATATATCTAGTTACAAAAAGGTGTCACTTTAAAAATGTAACTTTAGATACCCATGTCCATGAAATAATGAATATTTGGTAAGCTTTATATTAATCTAATTGTTATAGTAAAATATTTTAGATTAAGGTAAAAATAGGTTTTGAAGGGACCTAAAACCCCTAACAGAAAAGAAAAAGTTATTCAAATAAGCACAACCAAGTTTTACAAGGGCCTAAAACCTATAGTATAAAAGTTACAAAACTAGCTTTTATAGGGACCTAAAACCACAAAATAAGACCAATAAATGAAGCCATGTTTTGCAAGGACCTAGAACCTAGAGTTTGAACAAAAGGAACAAAAACTAGATAAGAAACTCAAAGCAGAGACCAGTTACCAGAACCACAACCAATAGCTATTATAGCTCCTTGATCATTTTCACCACCTCCTTACTTGCCTCCACAATAGTTTGGATAGTTTTAGCTATAGATCCCCCAGTTGCCTCAGCCACATTCTTCCTTGAACTTTATCTTCTTCTTTTTCTTGGCCTACTAGGAGACATGATTTCCTCATTATTTATGTTCCCTAAGCTAGTAGAAGTTGCATAGATGCTCAAAGTGACCTATTCCATCTTGTTGCCACTCTTTTTGATCAAAAGATAGAGCTTACATTCATACTCATTTAGCTTCTTTGGGATATTGCCAACCTAAACTTCCAGCTAAATGATCTTAGCTCGGTCAGCTTCTTGGTCCTACTGCATCTTTCCCATTCTTCTTTTTAGATCCATTAACTCATTGTACACCTAGGAATCACCTTAGAGAGAGGAATCTACCTTGATCTTGATAGTGTGAAGGAAAGAAAGCATTGCAACCTTACTAGTTGAGTCATTGTTCTCCTTCTCTATATCTTCCTCCACATTCATAGCATCCTCATCCTTCTCCATCCCCATATCTTCCTTAAAATTTTCTTTCCTACCTTTTTGGAGTTTCTCACTCTGGTTTTTATCCTCTTCTCCAACATTTTTCAACCCTATATTTTTGTCATAACTTTATTTTAGCTTCATCCTTACTAGTCTATCCTTTGCTACTAGGGTAACCCTCCAAATTTTAACTAAAGTCTTGTTGGAAATGAGAATGAAGTAATTGAGAGGGGGAGGGGGTGAATCAGTTACTACAAAAACATTTCACAGTCCCTTAGATGTCTAAAAGTTTGATCTATTTTATAGATTACTGAAACTTGATATTGCAGCAAATAATAACAATCATTAAGAATTGATATCAGAACAATTCAGCAAACTCAAATACTAGAGACACTAGATTTAACGTGGAAACCCAATATGGGAAAAACCACCAATGTAACTAGTTACTATTTTTCACTCTTCTGAAGTGAGCCTTGTTAGGAGCCAACCTTGTTAAAGGTTACAAAAACACACTGTTAGGTGTAACCTTGTTAGAGGATTTAAACACTATGTTAGAAGTGGCCTTGCTAGAGGTCTTTAGAACAATTCAACTGAATTGTCACCTTGTTAGAGGATTTACAAAATGGTTGTTAAACCAACTCTGTTAAGAGATTTGGATTCACTGCTGAAAAGGTTATAAAGCAACAATGAAGTGACCTGAATAATATGCAACTTATCTTTTGCTGATTACAGATCTCTGTTCGGCTTGATTGGATCCTTACTGATCAAATACAACTTTACAGCTCCTTTAATCCTTCATCAGGATTCGCTCAGTATCCTCTTATCCAAGTATTTTCTTTCGCATCCTTGCTTCTCTTGTTCTTCACTTGTTTTTACACCTTTTTTCTCACACACTTTTACAACTTGAATAACTCTATATATATATATATATTTTAGATTATCAAGTTGGCTCAAATAACTTGGAAAACAATTATTCCAACAGTCGGCTGAATTGCAAGATTTAACAAATCCCTTTACTGGCTGACCCAGCACAGTAAACTCTATTAAAAAATAATTCCTATGTTAACCGATTGAGCTCGGTTAATAAAAAGAATTCTGTGAAATCCTTCAGTCGCCGAGTGAACTTGGTGAAAACTGACTTCTCCATCTTTCCTTCGATGACCGAGTGAGCTCGGTGAAAACTGACTTCTCCATCTTTCCTTCGATGACCGAGTGAGCTCAGTGAAAACTGACTTTTCCATCTTTCCTTTGATGACCGAGTGAGCTCAGTGAAAACTGACTTTTCCATCTTTCCTTCAATGACTGAGTGAGCTCGGTTATTACTGTCTGTTTTATTTTCTTCGATGACTCGGTTATCACTATCTGTTCTATTTTCTTCGATGATCGAGTGAGCTTGGTTATCATTGTTTGAACTCGGTTAATTGAGATTAAAGACTGATATGACATTTTGTGTGACATCAAGGACAACACTATCCAACAATCTCCCTCTTTGGCATTGATGGAAACACAACATGTCATAACAGAATGAAATTTTGAAAACAAGATAACAGACTTCTCCCTCTTTCACTAGTCTCCTTCTTTTAAGGAGCTTCATAGCAGATTTTTTTTAAGTCTCATAAATTTTAGAAGGATATGACAGTAAATCTCTCCCTCTTTGACAACACATGCCAAAGACAATAGAAGTAAAGTGAATTGCAATGTACCTATAGTACTAATTCATATGCAATGATTTCTGATTAAACTGCATCAACAGATAATCTTCAATCTCGTATGCGTTGATGCATCACTAAAGCTTCCTTTAGTGAACTTCAAATAGGGGAATGACCCCTAACTTACCTCTAAGATATAAAAATGTGTCCTTAGACAAGGGCTTTGTGAATATATCAGCAATTTATTCCTTTTTGTGGACATATTCCAATCTGATCTCCTTGTCTTGCACCAATTCTCTGACAAAATGATATTTGATTGCAATATGCTTGGTCTTGGAATGCATCACTAGATTCTTGGATATATTGATTGCACTTGTATTATCACAGAACATAACAACTAGTTCTTTGATTTCCATCTTCATTCCTTGCAATAGTTGCTTAAACCAAACAATATTAGAACAATTTACTGCTGCAGCAACATACTCTACCTCTGCTGTAGATTGGGATGTACAATTTTACTTTTTGCTTGTCCAAGAAACCAATCTCTTTCCAAGAAAGAATGCTCCTCCACTTGTGTTTTTTCTGTCATCAAGGTTCCCTGCCAAATCAGCATCAGTAAAAATTTTGAAATCCAAATTACCTCCAAATTTGTACCATAGCCCATAATCTTTAGTTCCTTTCAAATATCTCATTATTCTCTTGATTGCCATTAGGTGAGTTTCTCTTGGTTTTGCTGAAAATCTTGCAACAATACCAACTGCAAGAGCAATATCTGGCCTGGTACTGCAATTTTCCAATCATAGATCTATACAATGTTTGATCTACCTCTTTTGATTCATCATATTTTGTAAGTTTCAATCCAGTACACATAGGAGTTCCAATAGGTTTACAGTCCTCCATACCAAACTTTTTCAACATCTCCTTGATGTATTTTGACTGAGTGATGAAGATGCCATTCTTATTTTGTTGGATTTGAAGACCAACAAAGAATTTTATCTCACAAAACATAGACATTTCAAACTCCTTGTTCATTTGTTCTAAAAATTCTTTGCAAAGATCATCATGCCCTGTGAAAACAGTATCATCTACAAATATTTCTGCCAAGACAATCTTATTATCTGGACCTTCCTTTATATACAAGCTACTATTATCATTAGCTCTTTGAAAACCAATCTGAATAAGATAATTATGCAATCTTTAATACCATGCTCTAGGAGCTTGTTTTAGACCATACAGTGCGTTGTGTAATTTGTAGACCATGTTCCTTTTATCTGGATCAACAAAACCTTTAGGTTGTTCAATGTAAATTTCTTCATCTAGTATTCCATTGAGGAATGCTAACTTGACATCCATCTGATAAACTTTGAATCCTTTGTGAACAGCATATGCAAGTAAGGTTCTGACTCCTTCCAATCTTGCAACAGGAGCAAAAGTTTCTCCATAATCTATACCTTCTTCTTGTGAGTATCCTTCGCATACCAATCTAGCTTTGTTTTTGGATACCTTACCATCTTCAGTCAACTTGTTTCTAAATACCCACTTGGTTCCAATTATATTCTTGTCTTTAGGCCTGGGTACAAGAGTCCATGTCTTGTTTTTTTCTATCTGTTCTATTTCCTCATTCATTGCCTCAATCCAACTATCATTTTCCAGTGCATCCTTAATACTTCTAGGTTCAAAATTAGCAAGTAAACAAGTATTTTTCAACTTACTTCTTGTCAGGGTTCCTTCAGATTTGTCTCCAATGATCTGATCTGGTGCATGATGTCTTCTGACATATTTTGCTAATACAGGTTCCTTGCCTCTTGAATGAATTTCATTGTTATCCTTCTGTACTTCAGATTCTTGCTATTCTGGCTTGGTAGATATTGGCTCGGTTGATTCAGACTCGGTAGACACTTGCTCGGTAGTGTCTAAAAGTTGCTGAGGCTCGGTTTAAACTATTTGCAACTCGGTTACTGAAGACTCGGGAGTTGAGGATTCTTGAGTGAACGGTATACTTGGTATAGTATCTGGTTCAATGTAAACAAATCTCTTGTAGTCTTCAGGTACCTTTTTTCTTTCTTCTTCTAATTTGTCTGCAAACTCATCAATTTTCACATGTGCACTTTCTATCACCTTTTGAGTGGATAGATTTAAACATCTATATGCTTTGCTTTTGCAAGAATATCCCAAAAATATTCCTTCATCACCTTTTACATCAAATTTTCCTTTTCTAGATCCTTTCAAAATATAACATTTTCTTCCAAATACTTTCAGATAACTTACGTTGGGTTTGTGGCCTTACCATAACTCATAGGGAGTCTTGAATGAGTCCTTTTTCAGCTGTACTCGATTTAATGTATGAACTGCAGTGCTGATGGCTTCCTTCCAGTATTTGATAGCAATGTTCTTTTCTATCATCAGGGTTCTTGCACAATCCATAATGGATCTTTTTCTTCTTTTAGCTATTCCATTTTGTTCTGGAGTTCCTGGTGCTGAAACCTGTCTTTTAATACCTCTTTCAATGCAAAAGCTATTGAATTCATGTGAAATGAATTCACCACCTCTGTCTGACCTTAAACATTTCAATCTTTTCCCTATTTCTTTTTCTACTCTTGCCAAATACCATTTGAATTTCTCAAATGCTTCTGATTTATTTCTTAGATACATGACAGTCATCATTCTTGAGTAATCATCAACAAAGAGAATGAAAAATTTCTCTCCAGTATAGCTTTCTATTCCAATAGGTCCACATAAATCAGTATGCACAATTTCTAATATATCTTCAGATTGATAGTTTTTACCTTTAAAACTAGTCCTTCCCATTTTACCAATTTGACAGTTCTTGCATAGACCAACTTCAGGTTTCTTAATGTTAGGAATGCCTCTTACTTTCTTGAATTTGCTTATTTTTATCAAATTATCAAAATTGACATGACACAACCTTTTATGCCATAACCAACTCTCTTCAATTTGAGCAATAAAACATGAGCATTCACCAAGTTCTAGATAGAATAAGTTACCTTTAGTTTGGGTGCTAGATCCTATCAGCTTTCCTTGCTCATTCAACAGTCTTGCCTTTCCATGCATGAATTCCACCTTGAATATAGTATTGAGTAACTGTGCCACACTTAGCAAATTATGTTTCAGACCTTCAACCCAATAGGCATTATTACAAACAAGTTCTTTGGTTAGACAGATTCTTCCTCTTCCTTTTATGAAACGAGGTTCATTATTACTAAACCTTACACTGCCACCATCATAATCTTCAAACTAATCAAACTTAGTTTTATCACCAGTCATATGATGTGAGAAACCACTGTCTATAATCCATGTATCAATTTTACGTATATGAGAATTTTATCTTCCTCATCATTGTCAGAATCATCTTTAACAACAATATAAACAATTTCATCCTCACTATTATCAGAATCTTTAAAATTTTCAGCCATGAAACATGATTTCTTACCTTTGTTCCTAAATGATTTGAAATCTTTCTTGCCATTCCATTTATGATCCTTCTTTTCATCATTGTTCTACTTTTTCGGGCACCTAGCTGCAATATGACCAATTTCTTCACATGAAAAACATATTAGAGGAACTTTACCTTTATATTTTCCTCTGCCTCTGGAGTATTTTCTTGCTAGAAGAGCTTCAATTACTTCAAGATCACTGTCTGAGCTTAGATCTGATTCATCTTCACTTTCTAACTTAAGTTTCTTTTTTCTTTTCTCCTTGAGTGAAAGTTTGGCCTCAAATGCTGATTCCATGTTCTTGGAAGCTGGAACATAGTTGTCAAAGTTATCTAGTTCAAATGCAATTAATCTCCCAACTATGGCCTCAAGATTTATTTGATGATTTGCTTCACATCTTCTTTCCTAAATTGCATACACTCTAATTGCATAAATGGGAAGCAAGGTTTTGAGAACTTTGTTTACAATTGTTTCTCCTTTGATGTCACCACCAGCTGCCCTGATTGCACTTACACATGCTTTAACTCTTTCAACATACTTTGCAATGTTTTCATCCTCTCTCATCCTCATTTGATCAAATTGTCCTCTTAGACTTTCTGCTTTTGCTCTTGTCACATTGTTATCCCCTCCATAGATTTCTTTTAGCTTGTTCCACATGTCAAAGGTGGTTTTCCAGTCCTTAATGTCATCAAATTCTTCATAGCTGAGAGTAGATGCTATGTCTATCATCATGTTGTTGTGAGTTTTCTTTTCAGCAATATCATTGACTGACAGTGTGCCAGAAGGTTCTTCATATTTTTCTTCAAGGTATTTTAGTCCAATATCACCAACTGTAGCCAGATGAAGTTTCATCAGTCCTTGCCATGCTGAGAAGTTATCTCTATTAAGTTTTGGAATTTCTCTTTTGTAAGACATCCTGATCTTTTGCTTAGATCCTTGAAATCTTCTCCTGCAAGTACCAAAAACTTTGATACCAATTGTTGGAAATGAGAATGAAGTAACTGAGAGGGGGAGGGGGTCAATTAGTTACTACAAAAACATTTCACAGTCCCTTAGATGTCTAAAAGTTTGATCTATTTTACAGATTACTGAAACTTGATATTGCAGCAAATAATAACAATCATTAAGAACTGATATCAAAACAATTCAGCAAACTCAAATACTAGAGACACCAGATTTAATGTGGAAACCCAATATGGGAAAAACCACCAATGTAACTAGTTACTGTTTTTCACTCTTCTGAAGTGAGCCTTGTTAGGAGCCAACCCTGTTAAAGGTTACAAAAACACACTATTAGGTGTGACCCTGTTAGAGGATTTAAACACTCTGTTAGAAGTGGCCTTGCTAGAGGTCTTTAAAAAAATTCAACTAAATTGTCACCTTGTTAGAGGATTTAAAAAATGGTTGTTAAACCAACTCTGTTAAGAGATTTGGATTCACTACTGCAAAGGTTATAAAGCAACAATGAAGTGACCTGAATAATATGCAACTTATCTTTTGCTGATTACAGATCTCTGTTCGGCTTGAGTGGATCCTTACTGATCAAATACAACTTTATAGCTCCTTTAATCCTTCATCAGGATTCACTTAGTCTCCTCTTATCCAAGTATTTGCTTTCGCATCCTTGCTTCTCTTTTTCTTCACTTATTTTTACACCTTTTTTCTCACACACTTTTACAACTTGAATAACTCTCTCTCTCTCTCTCTCTCTCTCTATATATATATATATATATATATATTTCAGATTATCAAGTCGGCTCAAATAACTTGGAAAATAATTATTCCAACAGTCAGCTAAATTGCAAGATTTAACAAATCCCTTTACTGGCCGACCCAGTACGGTAAACTCTGTTCAAAAATAATTCCTGTGTTAACCGACTGAGCCCGATTAATATATAGAATTTCATGAAATCCTTCAGTCGTCGAGTGAACTCGATGAAAATTGACTTCTCCATCTCTCCTTTGATGACCGAGTGAGCTCGGTGAAAACTGACTTCTCCATCTTTCCTTCGATGACCGAGTGAGCTCAGTGAAAACTTACTTCTCCATCTTTCCTTCGATGACCGAGTGAGCTCGGTGAAAACTGACTTTTCCATCTTTCCTTCGATGACCGAGTGAGCTCGGTTATTACTGTCTATTTTATTTTCTTCGATGACTCGATTATCACTGTCTGTTTTATTTTCTTCGATGACCGAGTGAGCTCGGTTATCATTGCCCGAACTCGATTAACTAAGATTAAATACTGATATGATGTTTTGTGTGACATCAAGGACAACACTATCCAACAAGTCTCCCATATCCATATTCTCCTCATTCTCCATATTCATTTCATCATTTTTGTCTGAATTCTTAGACTCAGTAATTTCCTTTCCATTAAAGAGTAAAGTCCCTTTACTAAACTATTTCACATGATGTAAGGACAACTTTATGGTCCTTTGCAAGGGAAGAAAGAGAGATTATTAATTGCTACTTTTTGGTTATTGATATTAATCATCCTCCACTGAAAAGAACATAGCCTATGTAGAAATCTTGTAATCTTTTGATGGTACATCACTATTTTCCCTTTGAAGTTGGTGCTACCTTGTTTTATTATTTTGTAGTAGCTTTTGGACTTTTTGAATCTACAACATAGAAATAATCCTTTTAATATTTCATACTTTCAATTCGGAGTGGTCCTTTCTATTGTTGTGTTCCATTTAGGCTTGCAATTACCATAGTGCAGTTGACCTTTGTGCCAACTGCCTTCTAAATATATTGGCTATATTGATCTGGCACTTCACAATTAATAGGACCATATTGATTTGCATCTTACTATCTATGTGTTCTTTTTTATTTCAATATTATCTACAAAAAACTTTCTTACTATTTCTAACACCCTACATGCAGTTTTGATACCACAATAGAATCTCAATGTCACTTATCATGATAGAAAAAATTTAAAGTTTTACTCTTATCATGGTGTCTATATCTAAACCATGATTTTTTAGTATAATAATTAGGTCACCAACCAACTACAAATAACTCTAGACTCAATTTGCATACACTTACCTAGGATTTTCTTGTGTCAAGACATTAATAGGCATCACTAGCAAGTTTCTCAAATGCAAATCTCCATACTTACAATGTGTAAAGTGCTCATGTATCACAATTATTTTTATTTTCTTTGGAAAACACCTTAGCATTTATGAATAATACCATATCTAGCTATTATATTCTTCTCTTAAACTTCCTCTCCCTTGGTTAGAAACTAGTCGAATAATTGTATAGATAATGTACATAGTAAAAGGAGTTTTAATTATACTACTTATCATGATTTTGATTCAAATTGACAAAAAAAAAGATATCTCAACATTCCATAAAGAATCTCCCTCAATATAGGTTGTACCAAAGAAATATTTTCATCCTTTAGCATTATTGCACCATAGATTAAGTTAGAAATGAAGCTTACCCAACAAAAGAATATGGCTTAACGGATTCTTGTATAGGCATATACATGGACATAAGGCTACAAAGCTGGCAATGCAATTTGAGGAAATCAAAAACCTTGAATATAGGATAAGAAAGAAGAAGAGTGATCATTATGAAGATGTTGCCTCCTACACCAACGAGACCTTTGACTTTCAAATTAAATTTACCCATAAATTTTTAATGTCTTGGTCTTATTCCCTAAATTACTTAAAAACAAAAAAAGGTGAAAATGATATTTACTTGTAACTGTGTGAATTATATTTACTTGTAAATTTATACTACCTTGGTTTTAATCCCGCAATGAATAAAAAATAGTAGTGCTGAAATTGATATTTACCTGTAAAAGTCTCACCCATTGGTCCTACTCTCACAACATCAACCATAGAATATAGTATAGTAAAAATGGATTTACATATACCTAATATGTGTCAAAATAGTAAGTTGTGTATCAACAAAAATGGTCCCCACAATAACATCTAAAGAAAATCCAATTTTAATGACATGAATATGTACCTTCATTCCCTCCTCCAAAGTTCCATCATTAGTGCATGACTTAAGGATTCTACAAAATGTGGACAGGATAAACATCAATCCATTTCACATTATTTCAACTAAGATGGCCTTAGCCTCCTTCTTGTGAAAATTATGCAGATATTGTACGATCATGGCATTCCACTCAGGCATATTTTCAAATACTTGGGAAGCATATCTTAGCTTTGCACATTTTGCATGCATATGTACAAGGGAGCTCACTAAGAAGAAATCATAATTGAATCTTAATTTAAGAATAGCATTGTGGATCTGCTTGCCCTACTACAAAGCTTCCAAATTGGAACATACCTTGAGAATGCTACCAAATGCAGCTCAGTTGCAATCCTCATTAACATCTATTTTGCCCATATGATAAAAGACTTCCAAAACTTTTTCATCATCTCCATTGAGGGTATACCTGTCAATAAACATGTTCCATGGTAGAATTTTGTTGAGGAATTTCACCAAACAATTTACATGCAATGTTCAAGCATTCATGTGCTCCATACCCTATAATTATAGCATTCAATGAAACTACATCTTCTTGAGACATTGCATCAAATAGTTTAAGTGCAATGTTTATATTACCATGTTTGACATTCCCATTCTTATCTAAGGTTTTCTAATCTTGAGCACCCAAACAGAAAAATCCACATTTTTCTCCAAGCCACTCCAAAGAAGAGATGTTTTCTTTGTTTTGATGGATATTTAATAAGGGTAGACCATGTTGTGAGGAAACTTGCAAAAAAGAATACAACCATTTCCAAATAATCCATAATAAATTTAAAATAAATATGCAACTAAAATCCACATGCAAGAGAATAGACAACATACCCACAAAAATTGTGACACAAGATATACCCTATGAAACCCTCATTGAGGGAAAAATCTAGCCTCCAAAAGAATCCATGACCATGTATTATTTAGCAAAAAAACAATTTCAATACAACCATAGAAGCCTTCAAAGCCATAGTCACAACTAATCAATCCACATGAATAAGCATGAATCCACATATCCCATGCCATGCTTCCAACCTTCAAAAATGCTCCCTTGGGTAACTTGTCATGCCTTTTCCAACTTGAATCTTTTCTTTTCTCCCTTCTTCTTACACACCAACAACTACCCTTGTGACTTCTTATATAGTAGCAAGTCCCACAAAGCCACCAAGTGATATTACATAAACCATGTGCTAAAACTATGTGCTACCTAACCCATTGACCCCACATTTAATATTAAAAATTTAATTCTTCACCGTAATATTAAATATTTACATGAAATATTATCATAATATTATGATACAACTCATCAAGTATATCCCATGGGAATCTTTACATGTTGCACATCCATCTAGATACAACATTACATAATAAAACAAAATAATACAATATAACAATATTATGCAATGTGTGCAACACCCATTATATCAACAATCTCCCACTTGTTGTATACATTACATAAGGTCAATCTGTGGCCACATAAATGAATAAGAGAATAATCCCTCTTAGCACATCCACCATCATGAATCAAAGTACACAAAGTGCTCCATCCTAGTACCCACAATAAAATCAAAGTATCTAGCATCTCAAACATGAATGATGCCACCTCATATTATGCCACTACTACTAGACATACATAGAAACCATCCAAAGAGAAAGCCACCCAACCTATCATATTAGAAGATCATAAAATCCTATACCAACTAAAATTTCAAGAACAAAAACCTAATCCAAAGGTAATCATGTGTATTTATAGTTGTCAAAATATCCATAACTGAAAAAGCACCCACAACAAGTGTCAAACCCATCCAACTATCCATACCTCCAAAGTTATACTAAGTGAATCCTACATCATCAACATATACAATTTGTAACTTGCAATCACAAGCATCAAAAGCAACACCTACCACATATATACCAAGAAGCTCTCACTACAAAAGATAATGCCAAATCTATAACCAATCCACTGACAACATCTCAAAGAAGTGAATCCATGGTCTCAAAACATCCACAATGCATAAACCAATAACTTGCAAGAATAACTCTCATAACAAGTCTCCAACAATTTCCCAAGCTCTTCATGACAAACAGAGGAAAGAGATAAAAGAATAACCATGCCATCTCTCACATAACATAAATGAGCACAAACCAATATTCACAATCTCTAAAAAAATATCAAATCCAATGTAAGTGAAACTGAACATCTAGGAAGATAACCAAGACCAAAGATAAACTATGCAAATCATAACCTATATCATGTCCTTCTATGCACACCTCTAGATGTAAACTATGCAAGTATGATTTTCTCCATAAAAACCCAACCAAGAAGCCACAACAACACCCAAACCATACCATATAACTAATCATGGATGTAAGCCTCTCACAAGAATATCAAACTCATAAACCATTCCTAGATCAAAGAATAACCATTCCAAATCCAAGGAATATGCCTAATATAAAACCATCTCCCAAACTAAACCAGCATAACAATATATGCAAATGGAGATAACCAATGCTAAACCATCTCTCAAATGAACCCTCCAAAACTAATCTCAAGTGAATCCTCCAAAAATAACTCATGTATCATAGCTCAAGATTCATATTGATGAAAGATAATCATAAACATGATGAACTTGAGAGAAACAATGGGCTATACCTCTAAACTAGCAAACTGCCAAGTAGACCAAGAGTGGGGAATGAGAATGCTCATCAAGATATTCAAGCCTTCAACCAAGACTCATATAAGAAAAATCTCCTCTCAAGTCCATATTAGGTGAATGCCCGTTAGACTACCTATTGAAACCATCATCCATCCCAAAAAATAATTCTCTAATAGAAGAGAAGTCAACATAACTGCCATCTCTAAGTATCCATGAGCACTTGTAACCAATCAATCTATTCCAACTCCAAATGCAACATAGAAAAATTATGAAGTATCTAGCTTATGATCAATATACTCAATACCAAAAAACTATACAAAGATCAATGTCAAAGTTCCAACCATAGCCTCAAGAACATAAACATGACAACATGATCTAAACCATCTCAACCAAAGAGACAACATGCTCCATATGAACATACTATAACATGTAAAAAAACTCTAAATGCATATCAAGAGTATATCATGACACAATAATAAACCCATCCTAACACCAAAGATTACATGTCAAATAAAAACATACACCACACCTTTACCAAGAACCTCATAAGTCCTCAAGATGCAATCATCTCCACACACCATGAAGAAAATAATCTCCACATACTATGAAGAACCATCTACACACAAAGAAGATAACCAAGTGCACCATGCAAATGTCAAAGACACTTGTGTAGCAATAGGATCTAAGAGAAACCTCCAACATTTGCAAACACTCAATAAATATATCAATGCCAAACAACTCCCACTCAACTAGAGTATCAAGGCATCATAAAACCCATCTCCTACATGAATATCCACTAGGTCTACACTTACACAACAAAAGTGTTAGTACCAAGTTAAACCAAGATTCCAAACCAAGAAGATACAAACCAAACTAGGAGTTAATCCTATACTATCACCTCATCACTGTCACAAGCTCCTACTAAACTGTGTATCGAAGCTATCCATGACATCATGATGAAAAAACCATCCTCTAACCATGAGAATCAACCAAGGCATCAAACCATTAAAGAAATCAAAGTGTACATCATGAGCTCCTCAAAAGAAAACTAAATAACCATGATCGTCAACCAAGAAGATATGCCACCATAACCAAATAAAGAGTTCAAACTAATGAATATCAAGGATGTACTTGTATATCCAATCATGTCATACCAAAATCTATGGTACCATGATCACATCCATGAATTGAGCATCTAACACTCAATATGTCCAACCTATTAGCATAAAATAGTCAACCACAATCCTCCACCATGAATGTACTTGATAACATCTCATCTCTTCTACATGAAGAAAAAATTAGAAAATCATGTGACTTAGGGTATAGACAACCCAAATACAAGCCATTAATCTAAATATAAATCAATAATGAAACATCAATGGGAAAATAAAACCCATAACCAAGCTATAAATCCAAATTGTAAGTATAGGCTACTTACAACATTGCACAACTTGTAGAACCAACAAGTCATCATACATATCCAAACCAAACACAAAAATATAAATCAAGTATACAATGACATCAAATCTTAAATCTCCAAACACAAAATGTCATAAACTCACAATGTTACCATAGTCAATATATACCATAAACATTTCAGATCAATATATCACCAAATAAACCATGCCAAAACGACACTAAATCTCAACCAATATGTAGAGTTCTCCAAGAGCTTTTTGTTGACTACTCAAAGTCCAAAATATGACTCTATATGCCCAAGTTATGCCCTAATTTGTGCTCAAAATAAACAACATCTAACTTCTAGGCTCTTAAAACCTAGTAAAATCTCAATTACAGAGACAAACCTACACTATGTTGTAGTGCTCTAAATTATCTTTCCAATGCCTATAAGAAGTCTAAAATCTAATATCTTGAGAGAAATGTCATTTGATTTCCACAATCCATTAGTAATATCATGAGAAGATTTTTTGGAGCTTGATTATTTTTTTTTTTAAATTAAAAAAAAAAAAATTGTGACAGAATCAAGCTCTAGAAAATCTTCTCATGATATCTTGAGAGAAAGTTATGACCACTTTACCAAGACATTCTTTTTACCATTTTCACTATGATTTCTTTTATTATTTTTTGTGACGAACATTCTAATGGGATTAAATTTGATGGCCATTATAGGCTGAAACTAAAAAACTCTTTCATTTCCCTTAAACATTACCAAACTAGGTCATATTATATATAATAATTTATGGAAACATCAACTCGGATCCAACAGTGAGATCTATTTTTATCTAGGAGGTCATTTCTACAAGCTCCCCCTAAAACCCTCATTTAAATGATACATCCAAAAAACTCTTTTGTCCAATAATTTCATATGCCCAAAATCTATTAATATCCCATCATAATAGAAGACCCAAAAGCCTAAGATCTACAATAAATAACTCATATATCTTGCCCTTTCTTTTATCCTCTCATGTATTCTCATGGATTTAATCTAGGGTTACAATAATAAAACCTAGCTTTAATACCACTTGTAAGGAAACTTGCAATATAGATAATAATTGTTTCCACATAACCCATGACCAATCTAAAATAAATATGCAATTAAAATCCACATGTAAGAGAATAAACAACATACCCACAAAAATTGTGACACAAGATATACCTTGGGAAACCCTCATTGATGGAAAAACCAAGCCTCTAAAAGCATCCATAGCCATGTATTATTCAACAAAAATACCATTGCAATACGATCATGGAAGCCTTGAAAGTGATAGCCACAATTGAGAAATCTATGTGAACAAGCATGAATCCACACATCTCGTGCCATGCTTCCAACCTTCACAAATGCTCCTTTGGCTAACATGACAAGCAGTGTCTCACTCGACTCTTTTATTTTTTTCCCTCTTCTTTCTCACTTACACACTAGCAACTACCCTAGTGGTTGCTTATATATAGCAAGCTCGACAAAACCACCAAGTTGTATTACATAAACCATGTGCTACCTAACCCATTAACCCCACATTTAATATTGGAAATTTAATTCTTTTCCCCAATATTAAATGATTACATGAAATATTATCACAATGTTACAATACAACTCATCAAGTATATCCCATGAGAATCTTTACATGTTGCACATCCATCTAGATGCAACATTACATAATATAATAATATTATGTAATGTGTGCAACACTCATTATGTCAACACATGTGGTGAGATCTTTCATGTTGAAGTAAAATCCAAAAGTATGTTGTCACAAAAAAATCCTCTTTTTTGATGAAAGCATAGGGTTTCATTCTGGATCTAATCATGTGGTCAGATCTGTTGGGTTGGTCACCCAATAATAAGAACATACTTTCTCTTTGATAGTGGCTTAATAGCTAAATGCATTAACAATGGCTTTTGTTATTGTTATTTTCTAGCATATCCTACCAAAAAAAGCCATTGGGAGCGTGTGTAATGTTTAGCTAGGAAATGAAATCTCTATATAAATTTGAACACCCCAAAGTATTAATAATAAAATAAAGGTATGACTTGATAATTAAAATGTTATTATAATAAGATATATGATCTTAATAAAAAAATTAAAAATTAAGATACCTAATCTTTTTGTGAATATTGTGAAACAATAATTAGTTATTATTTTAACCATATTATCTATATAAAATATTAATGAGTTTTTTGAAAAAGTTAAACTTAGTATTATGTATAATTCAGGTATTAGTACAATTTAACTAGCTAGACGAATTAAATAATCATTTCTATTTAATTTTTTAGTTTTGAGGAATCTCATATTAGACTTGAATTAAAATATGATTATATCTATAACTCATTTGAGAATGAACTTAAAAAGTAGACATGAAACTAAAATCTATATACAATGTAATATTTATTTTTATTTTTGTTTAGATATGAATTGAATCTTTCTATTTTAATTTTTAGTTTCATTACAAATTTTTAAATTAAACTATTCTATCATTTTCATTATAAAAAATAACTTTCTATTCTATTCTTCTTAATCTTTCTCATGCAAATCATTACAAATTCTAAAATTAAATGAAAATTGAATCATTACAAATTCATAGATTAAAAAAAAATTATTTTGTTTTCTAATTTTATTATTAATGAAAATTGTCACTATTTTAAAGCTCTTGTAAACAAAAATTTAAATTTGTTTACAGTTGTGAATTCCAATCTTTCTAAAATAGATTTTCTTTTAAGAATATGAAAAAATCTCCAACTATTCATTGCACAAGTACATATCAACCAAAACACTGATAATAAAATGTGAATGTACAATTTTTGGGGACAAATTTTGATAAACAATACATAAAAGAATGGATTTGAAGATCTAACAATTATATATGTTGATAAAAATATAATTCATATGTCTCTCCTCATCATGATGGAGGTCATGAATTATTAATAAGAATTCCTTCTATATATTCTTATGTTCATGCATGTGATGGCATTGTATCACAAATTTTCCATCCCATAGATCATCATATCCAAGAGATTTATTTTGTGAAACCCTTGGAAACTAATCTACAGCGTCCTAATCACAACATTCAAAAGTCTATTTTGATCTAAATATTCTCTTGGATAGAGAAACAAGATATTTGCAAGGTGAACTATGAGATAGAAGATTCAAAATAGTTGGATGTAATAGATTTACAAGAACCTTATGAACTACATGAATCCATATATATAAGAAAAATGATAAAAAGATAGGAAAAATAAATAAAGAATAAGCTACATGCTTAAAAGATCTAAGATGCTGAAAGAAAAATTGTTGTGAAAATTAGCACATATCAATAACACAAATTTGGAATCTTTTTAAATGAGGTAGAGGTTGCCCTTTTGTAGATTATAGAAATAATTGGATAGTTGAGATGCAATAGTGAGCAATGGTAGAGATTGGATGTTTCATGATCCATGTGTTGGTAGTTTTGGAAGTTTGCTAAAAGTATGCACATAAGTGATGTCATTTTCTTTCATTTTATTTTGGAAATTAATTTTAATGTGCATTTTAGAATAGGGTATTTAATTTATTTCATTAAATGGGAGAGGTTTAATTAATTAAATAAACTTAGCATTAGGTGATGAAATATTAGATTTAAATCAAATTAATAATTTTATGATGTAATAATTACATATTTAAATGATTAATTTGATTATATAAAATTGATTTATGTCTAATATTTAATTTAATTAATTATTTTGATTGGGGAAAATTATTTTACTAAACTAAAAATGAGAGATTACAAGGATTAGCACCTAACTACAAAATAATTATGTTATTAAATATAGAAGAATAGAATCATCTTTTGTTAAAATGGTAATAAAGATATAACATAAATAGATAAATGAAACTTTAATAAAGGAGTAATGTTTCTATACTTCATAATAGAAGTTGTGATTTATTTAGTTATTATTTTACCCAATGATCAAATTAGTCATTTATTTAGTCATTTACACTTGCAAATTATAAGAAATTAATAACATTTGATCAATTTTTCATGTAACTAAAAGTATTGGTCATATGAATAAAAATTTTAGTCACATAGTCATTTATTTTCCAAAAATCTTCTAGTGATGCCATGAACTTGATTGAGCATGATCTTGATCCATTCAACATTGAAAACTTTAGGAAATCCTAGGGCATTAGTAGGCACTTTCTCTACCATGATCTAGTATTCATCCTTTAGGTTTCCATCAACACATAGATTCTCATAAGCTGCCCTTATTTCAAAATATCCAGTTTCTCCAACTTTTCATTAATAACACAACTTTAGGTCTAACATAGTCAAAATGTGTTAGAATTGATGATATCTCTCCCATATCATCAATAATATTATCAATGTTCATTTAATTTCTAAAGTTCAGTGGGTGGCTTTGATCATTCCTAATGATTTGCACACTATTATCTTTCACCATTTCACTTCCAAATACCATCTCTAACTAGGATTTCAAACAAAGATTTCACAAATATCTTCATCAAATATTTTGACTTGGTACTAAGAATGATATTTAGTTCATTTCAAAAATGTGTTGATAATCTGTTGAGATTCTTTGCTCTATTCACTATAATCACTATTTTCACCTTAAACTATTATGTTGAGCTCTTTGATCTCTTGTTTGGTGCAAATTAATAACCAAATTTGATAAATACCTTCAATATTTCAACTTTTGGTCTACAATTAATAGCTTTATACTTGGTTGGTGTATGATAGCTAGCTCAATCTTCGCTCTAGCTCAGGCAATATTATTCATGATGCAGGAGCATCCAGAGGTATAAGGGCAATCCTGAATCACCCAAAAAAATGTACTTAGACTTAGTTACTATTTCATGTGTTTTCATTTGTGGATACCCATTTGGGTCAAATAAAGGTTCCAACTCTTACAGTTCCACTATCAATGTTCTAGGATAGAGTATTTGAACACCTTGGGATACGTGTAAATGCCAAAAAAATAGGAGTATGTAATTGAGCCATCATTTTGGTGAACGAGGAGGTGTAAATTGGCAAGATGAATGTAATTGTAATTTAGAGCATTCCAAAAAAGAATTAGGTCAAAAGGCCCCATGGTTTGAAAGTTATCGCAGTTTTTCGAGTTTTGGAGACCTCCTAAGAATGCTTCAAAGTTAGGTTAGGGGCATTAAATGACCTCAAAAAGGGCCAAAAATGGAGGAAGAGAAAAGCTCCTCCATAGGGCTATAGAGTGCTTTGAGATCTTTTCAAAAATGTAAACGGTTCGTCAATTGGAGCTACGGTTCAAAAGTTATGCCTTTTGAAAGTTCAGTTACCATTTTTGGATTCTTCTAGATTTGCATCAACTTCTAATGTAGCTTTTGGAGCCTTCTATTTGGTCAGCGGATGCCAACTAGCACTTTTGAGAATGTATTCCTAGTCCTTAACCCTCTGGGGTCTATTTAAGGACATTTCAGGCATTGTAAAAGGCAGTTCGGAGTGGAGTTTGAGAGGAGGTAATAAAAGGAGAAATTATCTCCACATTTATGCTATTGTAAGCCCTTAGGGCATGTTTTGAAGTCTATTTTCTTTGTACTGAATGTACTAGTTTGTTTTCACAATTAATACAATTTCCCTTTTCCTGTTGTGTCCATTTTGTGCTTGGGTTGTGTCCCCATCAATTCACTTGGTCATAACCAATTCAATCAATCACTATGTTATCTTCCATGATAACTCAATCTATAATGCAAGGCTCAATCAATATAGATTGTACCACTGGTGGTCATTACTTTATGACTTTCAATTTCTAACAATTCTTAATACACCTTGATTTATGTAGATATGACTTTTCATCACTTCTATTCTAGGAATTAATTTAAAATATAACATTGATTATATAGTTCCTATATACCTTCTTTTCTTTAGTGATATGTTGTATGATCACCTTTTCATGGCCTAACTCACTTTTCAATTGTTCATTTTGAAGCTTTTAATGTGCAATCTCTACATCCTTTCTGTTTACTTCCTAATTTACAATTACTAACTGATTTATCTTGTCCAACTAGTTGTTTGTTAGATTATGTACTTCAAATTATCTTTCTTCAAGTCTACTAATCATCTTCCTTTTATCTTCTTCAGTCATGATCTTGTCTTCCACTACTTTCTTCTTTTGTTCAATTTGTTTATAGAGTGTAAATGATTGAATTTCTTATTTTGTCTTGAGATCTTTTACGTCTTTCACTAAGGAACTATTATTCTCTAGCATTTTCATCATATCTTCATTATTGTTAGTAGTCTTTCCACTATTCAATATTCCTTTAGTGTCAACATATGTGTATTGAGTGTCATTTAGCTGAATAGCTATTTCTCTTCTTCTATTTATGGTTTTCCTTAACTCTTCTTTTGTTTTCTCTAATTGTTGCAGCATAATTTGGATTTCAATCATCTGATTCTCAATTTTCTTTCTCATCTCATATACTTCCATCTCCATGATCTTTCCCTCTCAAGTAGTTAGGCTTCGTAATAAGAGAACTAGCTCTGATACCAATTGTTGGGATCAGTATCTAGGAAACAAGATATTGAGAGGGGGTGAATCAAGATCTTAAAGTTTTAGCTTCAAAACCAATAATATAAATTCACAACTAATTCATCTCATAGATCTACCATTAAAACTAAAATTTTGTAATTTAAATGAAATACATAACACAGATAAATAGTTCAAGACATAATAGAATTATTGGTAACCCAAAAACACTTCAAGATGAAGGTAAAACTAAGGTGGGGATGAAACCCACAAATATTTACTAGTACAACAAATAATTTAACCTATTAGGGTTACAATGTTTGATCATAAAATATGATCTATCCTATAAGGGGTCTACCTTGTTAAAATCTTAAGAGACTATTAGGTCTCACTAAAGGACTTTACACTCACAATGAAGTAAGGAATTCATTAAAAGATTCACATAGGCATGTTAGAACCACTTTATTAAGATATTTACCTATCTCAATAGATAATAACTTATTTAGTACCTAACCCTCAATATGCTTTGCAAGATGAGATTGGGTCTCCTCCTTGTTGTTTGACTATGATTCTCTTGATCTGATAACTCTATTCATTCCTTCACTATGATTTCTCTTTATCTACTCTACTCTTAGACTTTTCCTTATTCATATTCTCACAATATCTCTCTCTCATACACATCATTCTAGGTTTAGAATCCTCTTTAAATAGATGTCATGTGAAGGTTCTAGATCTTGATCAATGGTTTACACTTGACCATATTTATGCTTTTACATCCCTTTTTGTGATTGGTTGAATCACTCGCCTAGGGATCATTACCTTCTGTAATAATGAGTAATAAATTATTGAAAATGTAGTATAGACCAAGTGACTAAGAGGGGGGAGGGGGGTGAATTAGGAACAAATAAAACTTATACTTTAATTCTCCAATTAAACCACCACCACATAATTTGATCTAATTACATGCACAAAAGAATGAAACCAATAAAACATTCATAACAGCTGACACAATATTTGGTAACCCAAAAACCTTCAAAGTAGAAAGTAAAACTAGGGTGGGGATGATACCCACAAGATTTATTACTATAGTATAACGTTATCCTATTAAAGATTACAATTGATCACTTTAGATGACATGCCCTATTAGGAGTAATAAGGACTATTAGGTCCACCTTGTGAAATGATTTACAACATACAATGAAGTATGCAATCTATTAGGATATTTGGAATGAGCTCACATTAAGTACACCTTGTTAAAGGATTTGACTGGTGCACCTATTAGGATGAATTAGTGGCTAATCTCTCATTTGCAACTCAGTTTGCTAAATGAGAATACTTTGAATAAAAATGATCACTTGGCTATGATAGATACATCTCTTCTTTTCCTTATACTTCTTGTAGCCTTCTTTAATTTACACCCATCTTCTTGATTTTCTTTTTCTTATTGATTACATTAGATATGAAAAGATATATTATTAATATATACCAAACCAATAAATTATTTTTTGTAGTCAGCTACAATACCAATTTCAAACAATCTTCACAAAGTTGGCTCACTACTTTAACTTGGGTTTTGAAGACCACTTGGGTGATGTTCTGACACTTGAAAATACTTGTCAACGCTCGATAAACTCTAGCTCTTAGTTAATGTAGATGCTTGGTCCATACTATTCATTTAGGGTAATAGGAACTTGGTCTACACTAGATGACTTGGAAAATACTAAAGAACTCAATTAACTCAATTGACACTATGTGACTTTGTCAATACTACCTCCATTCAGTTGGTTAAAATTGTAAGCTTAGTAGACACTATAGAGATCAATTAACATTGCACTCTATTTGAAATTCTTGGTAGATATTATGAAGCTTGACATGAACTACAATTTGTTTGACTAGCTACATAGCAAATAAAACACTTGGCTTACATTGTTGGCATTATGATAAGATTGGTAGCTGTTGGTGTTTTAAAACTATTGAATTAAAAAAATTATCAATACCAAAATGATATCACTTACATAATCTAAGGATTAACCAATTCCTATTGACAATTATATGTGCAGACCATTTGGACCCAACTTCAACAAAACCATGGGTAGTTTTCTACTCTTTAGGCTTTGCAAAACTAGGGTGGGTATACCCAGGGATGATTCAAGACTAAGAAACACTATATGAGAATTATTCTAGTTTCATTCTGATTCTCATCTCAAATCCTCAAATACATGCATAATTCTTGACAATTTGATAAACACATCCCATATAATAGATCTGGCCAAAATTCTTCTATAGATCTACATGTGTTCTCATCAATAGTGGCTAACTAAAGCTAAAACATTCTATGCAAACAAGTACTGGCCAACTTTGAAGATCTTCAAGAAATAAAAGTAAAATTGATTATAATTCTACATTTGAAAAACCATTTATGACATATTGCTCTTCCAACTGAATCAATTTGACCAGTGCCTAATCCATTCGGGTTCAGAGTCTACTACAAATCCATAGATCTAATTTGTTTCCTTACAAAAAATATTATTAGAAATTCTTATCAAAATTCATCATTCAAAAAATCCTTCCTACTACTGTAGCAACCTTATCAGATTCATCAAAGCTTTTACTTAATCCATTGAACTAATAGCAATGGTGAACAGATATACAACCTAAATAGATTGCATTCAATTGCACAAGCCTTTTCTCATACAATATCAAGATAACTAAGTAACTAAAAGGAGAAAAAATTCAGAAAGAACTAATATGGGCACAACTCATAATTTGTATTCATTTTCTTTGAAAATTGTATACATTCGCAGTAAACTCAGAATGACCTTACGAAGAACACAAAGATCATTCTATATTAATGTATTCTCAAGAGCTAACAGAGATAATACATCATAAAACTTTCTCAAAACATTTGACCGAAAAAAAACTAAGTATATCACCTAGAAAACATTAGAAATCACACAATTCTCTAGCCTTGGAATCTCACTTATATAGTGTGAGATGCAACAAGCTTTAGGCTAAGAGAATTGACAAGTGTCCTTTACAAGAAATATTTAAATACACCTATCATAAAATGAAAAAGTTGTGAGTAATAGAAAGACTTATACATCAAACATTCCTTTTAGTGGGTCCACTTCTATTACATCCTCTAGTGTTGTTGATTTGGCCACTATTCTGAATCCTCCGTGTATGCAACTACCAAGCTAAGAAATGATGAAGTTTGTTCTAATGATTGCACATTAATCTCCACCTATGGGTTCTCACCCTCTTTATCTTGTATGGTGGGAGTAATTTCTACTTTTTTCTCTTCTTTGGTTGTGTCAGCATCCTATGGGCCCAGGCCTCCAACTGAAAGTGACTGATTATTCTTGTCTTCTTCTTCCTATTGGCCTTGTGTAGTGATGGTGTCAATAATTTGGATCTCCTCAACTTGCACCTCATCACTATCAGTTTCATCTTCATCAAACTATTCACCAGGGGCTATTTCTACCATCCACTTGTCAAGCAATGTATCATCTAGCCAATTGAATTGAAAAATATCCCTCTGTCCTTTTAACACATACTTAGCCTCATTATCAATAGCAAAAAATTCTTGTTTTAAAGAATCAAAGAATGTTTGGGCCTTTTCCATTTCTTCCATTGTGGTAGCCCACCATGCATGCCCTATTTCATTTACAATTCTATTCATCCTTAAACAAAAAATATCATCAAGATCCTTTGCCCATTGATCTTTGTTTTTCAAATTATTTCTTTTATCTAGGGCACGAGGAAACAAACTGAATTTTTGGATCTTGGATTTGTTCAAGTAGCCTACTATTATTTTCTATAAATGACTCTTTTTATTTTCAAAATTAGCAAGATCAGAAACAATATCAAAGGTTTTTTCAATTTGATCATAAGAATTCTTTATGACAGAGACACAAAAAAGTCATTTCTTTCTCCCTTCTCACCCATTTATTCATGATAGGCTTTAAAGTCTCATCATTGGTTTTCAACTCATCCCAGATACTAATCACCCTAGCCAACTAATCATGAATTAGTGGCCATTCAACTTTGTCCCCCAAATATGTGAGAGCTTTTCTTAATTTATCTTCATATTTTTCCTCCAACTCTACATCTAGGTCCCACAATTTACCCGTTTCTTCTTCAAAATCCTTAGTAGTGTAGTACTATGGCCTTTGGGGTGTATCTAGTATTTCTATGAGGGGGGTGGATTTGAAGGGTTCAACTGGGGGATGAGGGTATGTTATTCTAGGCCTAGTGGATTTTACCAATAGCTTGTTCTCAAGCTCAATTCTCTTTTTAACCTCTTTATTGTATGCATCCACAACTACCTCATATTTTCTCTATAATTCAACCATTTCCTTTTCTTCCCTTTCTATAGTAGCCAAGGAAAATTGAGAATAATCTACATTCATGTGGGCTGCCTATATATGTGAGGTATCAGCAACTCTCCTTACAATGATATTCCCTATCAGTCTTGAATCATCAGGTTATGCTGATACAATCCTAAATCCTATTCTTAGTGACCACATGATAAGAGAAACTTGGTCATTACTAAAGGTAGTCCCTCCAAACTCCTTTTTATTTGGGTCTTGTAACTCCAATTTATTAGAAATAGAATTGAAAATCAATGCATCTGCAATATCCCAATTATGAAACAATAATATGTTAGAAGTCTTTACCATTGGCCTTCCCTATTTAGGTGTAATGTTCTTGAACCCTTGCATCATTTGTTCTTTTATTTGGTCTTGGATGGAGGTTTCATCCATTTCTAGATGCTCTATTTTCATATTCTTACATCTTTCCTCAAAAATGTGCATGTTTTCCCTCCAAGCAAACTGATGGAAACCCCTAGACTTTACAAAACTATCATCTGACAAAAATTGTTGACTAGATTCTTCCAAAATAGGATCCAATTTCCTTCCCCCAAAATTTGCTATAGTTGGCTCAAAGCTTGGCATAGGAGGTTCCTAAGGATTCCCTTCATCAATCTCTAGTTGGGTAAAAAAAACTCACCCTTGTGACCCAATTTGTTCAATTTTCTCATCAGGGAGCTGCTCCTCCTCAATTTTCAAAGGGGTCTGTCATGGTGAGTACTCCTCAACATGAGGATCCTCCTCCCTTATTATTTTTCTCCTCTTAGGGGAGGGCTCAAAAGGCCTCTCTTCTAAAAAATTACTATTGGACTCAATTATTTGTTTGCCTTTGTCCATAGTATTCCATTTATTTTGAATAACAGTATACCTTGGCCTTTTCTGGATAGGTAATTGACCTACCCCTATATTGGGAGTAAAACCCAATCTTCCCATTACTTCCCTAGACTTATCCAGGAAAAACCTAATAAAGAATTACTTCTTCTCATTCATTGCCTCTATTATTTCAAGAAAAGTATTCATAATTTTTCTCATCTTATTTACATTTGTGACTGCATTGTCCAAAGGACTATAATCTGGATCAAAACAATGAATGAAATCCAAAATTTTAGAAATGACTCTCCACTTCTCTTTTCTAGTCTCTTTCTCTTGCAAGGAGTACTCATTCCTTATTAAGTCCTCAATAAAATAAAATTCATGCTCGATTTTACCAAGCTTAATTTCTTTCCTTAGAGCCAAATGATAAAAACCTTTAGAATCACAAAAATGAGGGCGAGAAGTAGCCATCTTATAAGGATTCAAAATCTTGTGTAGAGAAAGCCAACCCCCTTTTGTGATTACAAATTGATGAGCCACTATGCAAGTAGGAAAAATTGACCCCTTTTGTCTCTTCAATAGAAGGGTTTCCTCCACTCCTCCTAGTTGCCACAATATTTCTACTATTCCTACCTTTAAAGGCACTTGGTAAGGTAGTACATGAGGGCTTCCTTTAAAACCATATACTCTAAATATAGTAGAAAAAAAGTATGGAATAACATCTCCCCAATTATGTGAAACTTTCAAACCACTTGGATTGTCCATAGGCCTAATGAGATCCATTAGTTCTTTGGGGATTCTAGGATTATCCCTTAATAAGAGGCATCTCAGCTTTGAGGCAAAATACCTATCAAACTTGACAAAATTGGTATTTTGTGCATCCCAAGTCATATCTACACTCCACAATTGAACTGGTAGGGCTTCCCCATTCTCTTCTCTATTTAATTCCATTTCTTTACCAAAATATGTAAGTCCCTTGAACAAGAACATGTGCATTAACAAAGAATAATGGCCAAAAGTTTGTTCCACCTTTCACTTAGCAATTGCAATCAATCCAATGTGAATCTCCTCAGCTAAGTAGGAAGAAAAATCAAAAATTATATCCACACCAAAATAGGAAATTTGAGTAATCACATACATAAAATCCATAGGCATAAACTCCTCTTCATCTGTCCCAAAAACTTTGCACAGGGACCTATATATTTCTATAGCCCTAGAATTGAAATATGCCCTTTTGAAAGGTTCCCTAGAGGATGTTGTTATTTCTGCTAGGGTTCCAATTTTACCTATGTGTGCCCTCAGCACACCTTGCCTAACTACATCTTTCTTAGACATATATTCATTCTCTAACCTTTTCAAGTCAATGGGCACATGATAATCAATGACAGGCCCTAAATTGAAAACCTCCCTAATTTCCTCTTGGCTGATCATAATCAAGATTTCACCATCAGCTCTCCTCACTACTCTAAAGTCTTGGTAATGGGTCTTAGCTATAGCTTCCAAAACATCATAGTCGATGAAAACACTAGGAACCACTAGTTTTCCTAAATCAAAATTCAAGATATTGGCATGTGGGGCAAAAAGGTTACTCTCTAAAAACCTTTTTTTGAACAAAACAAGACTAATCTATGAAGTTGTTGCATCCCTAACCCGATTTCCCTTGTCATACAGCCCATCTGCTATTCTCAACATAGGGTTTAATTAAGTTAGATTTTTAACTTCTATAGTTTCAATAGTGCAATGAGGGAGCAGTTCAAGAAAAGCATTGTGGACATTCCTATCCAAATAGTTCTCTTGACTAAAAAAAACCTTCTACTTTGGAGCCATATTTGATTAAATCTCAATTAAACTTAAACAGTGCAAGGATTATAGTGCAAATACTTGCTTTGAATTTTGCTCTAATTCTTCTCAGTATTTTTGCAATCTTTCTGTGAACAAACTACTTCATAGTCTTACCAAATTCAGCACGATCTTCTCAATAACTACTTCTTCTTAGAAACACTTGGAATCTTTGTTTGTGTAAGGTGGAATTAAGAAAATATTACATGAAAAAAATTCCAAGCATCTCTAAGCACAAGTAGTTATTGAGAAGACCATGCTAAATTTGGTAAGACTATGAAGCAATTTGTTTGCAAAAAGATTACAAAAATACTGAGAAGAACTAGAGTGAAATTCAAAGTAAGTATTTGCACTATAATCCTTGCATTATTTTAGTTTCTTTGAGAGTTAATCAAATATGGATCCAAAGTAGAAGGTGTTTTCTAGTCCAAAGAACTATTTGGATAGGAATGTCCATGATGATTTTCTTGAACTGCTCCCACATTCCATTGTTGAAACTATAGAATTTAAAAATCTAACTTCATTAAACCCTAGGTTGAGAATAGAAGATAGGCTGTATGATAAGGAAAACTAGGTTAGGGATGCAACAACTTCATAGATTGCTCTTGTTTTGTTCAAGAAATGGTTTTTAGAGAGGAACCTTTTTGCCCCGCATGCCAATATCTAGAATTTTGATTTAGGGAAACTAGTGGTTCCCAATTTTTTCATGGAATATGATCTTTTGGAAGCTGTAGCTAAGAACTATGACCAAGCCCTTAGAGTAGTGAGGAGAGCTGATGGTAAAATCTTGATTAGAATCATCCCAGAGGAAATTAGGGAGGTTTTTAGTTTAGGGCCTATCACTGATTATCATGTGCCCATTGATTTGAAAGGGTTAGAGAATGAATATATGTCTAGGAAAGATGCAGTTAGGCAAGGTACATTCAGGGAACACATAGGTAAAATTGGAACCTTAGCAGCAATAACAACATCCTCTAGGGAACCTTTCAAAAGGGCATATTTCAATTCTAGGGCTCTAGAAATATATAGGTCCTTGTGCAAAGTTTTTGGGAGAGATGAAGAGGAGTTTATGCCTGTGGATTTTATGTATATGATTACTCAGATTTCCTCTTTTGGTGTGGATATAATTTTTGATTTTGCTTCCTATTTAGCTAAGGAGATTCACATTGGACTGATTGCAATTGCTAAGAGCAAGGTGGAACAAACTTTTGGTCATTATTCTCTGTTGATTCATATGTTCTTGTTCAAGGGAGTTACATATTTTGGTAAAGAAATGGAATTAAACAAAGAAGATAATGGGGAAGCCCTACCAATTCAATTGTGGAGTGCAAATGTGACTTGGGATGCAGAAAATGCTAGTTTTGTCAGGTTTGATAGGTATTTCACTTCAAAGCTAAGATGCCTTTTATTAAGGGATAATCCTAGAACCCCCAAAGCACTAATGGATCTCATTAGGCCTATGGAAAATCCAAGTGGTTTGAAAGTTTCACATAATTGGGGAGATGTTATTTCATACTCTATTTCTACTATATTTAGAGTATATAGTTTTAAAGGAAGCCCTCATGTACTACCTTACCAAGTGTCTTTCAAGGTAGGAGTAGCAGAAATACTGTGGCAACTAGGAGGAGTGGAGGAAACCCTTCTATTGAAGAGACAAAAGGGCTCAATTTTTGCTACTTGAATAGTGTCTCATCAATTTGTAATCACAAAAGCAAGTTGGCTTTCTCTACACAATATTTTGAATGCTTATAAGATGGCTACTTCTCACCCTCATTTTTGTGATTCTGAAGGTTTTTATCATTTGGCTCCAAGGCATAGAATTAAGCTTGGTAAAATCGAGCATGAATTTTATTTTCTCGAAGACTTAATAAGGAATGGGTACTCCTTGCAAGAGGAAGAGAGTAGAAAAGAAAAGTGGAGAGTCTTTACAAAAATTTTGGATTTCATTCATTGTTTTGATCTAGATTATAGTCCTTTGGACAATGCAGTCAAAAATGTAGATAAGATGAGAAAACTTATGAGTACTTTTCCTAAAATAATAGAGGCAATGAATGAGAAGAAGCAATTCTTTATTAGGTTTTACCTAGATAAGGCTAGGGAAGTAATGGGAAGATTGGGTTTTACTCCCAATATAGGGGCAGGTCAATTAACTATCTAAAAAAGGCCAAGGTATATTGTTATTCAAAATAAAAGGAATACTATGGACAAAGGAAAGCAAATAATTGAGTCCACTAGTAATGTTTTGGAAGAGAGGCCTTCTGAGCCCTCCCCTAACAGGAGAAAAATAATAAGGGAGGAGGATCCTCATGTTGAGGAGTATTCACCTTCACAAACCCCTTTAAGAATTGAGGAGGGGCAACTCACTAATGAGAAAATTGAACAAATTGGGTCACAAGGGGGAGTTTTTGTTATCCAAGCAGAGATTGGGGAAGGGAATCCCTAGGAGCCTCCTATGCCAAGCTTTGAGCTGAATGTAGAAAATTTTAGGGGAAGGGAATTGGATCTTGTTTTGGAACAAGCCAGTCAACAATTCTTGTTAGATGATAGTTTTGTAAAGTCTAAGGCTTTCCATTAGTTTTCTTGGAGGGCAAACATGCACGTTTTTGAGGAAAGATGTAAGAATATGAAAAAAAAGCATCCAAAAATGGATGAAGCCTCCATCCAAGACCAAATAAAAGAACAAATGATGCAAGAGTTCCAGTACATTACCGATGAAGAGGGAGGGCAAATGGTAAATACTTATAACATATTATTGTTGCATAGTTGGGATACTATAGATGCATTGATTTTCAATTCTATTTCTAATAAATTGGAGTTACAAAACCTAAATAAAAAATAGTTTGCAAGGACTACTTTTAGTAATTACCAAGCTGCTCTTGTCATGTGGTCACTAAGAAGAAGATCCAAGATTGTATCATCATAGCTTGATAATTCAGGACTGATAAGGAATATCATTGTAAGGAGAGTTGTTGATACCTCACATGTACAAGCAACCCACATGAATGTAGATTACTCTCAATTTTCCTTGGCTACTACAAAATGGGAAGAAAAGGAAATGGTTGAATTACAGAGCAAATATGAGGCAGTTGTGGATTCCTATAATAAAGAGGTAAAAAAGAGAATTGAGCTTGAGAACAAGCTATTGGGAAAATCCACTAGGCCTAGAATAACATACCCTCATCCCCTAGTTGAACCCTTCAAATCAACCCCCCTCATAGAAATACCAGATACACCCCAAAGGTGATAGTACTACACTATTGAGGATTTTGAAGAAGAAAAGGGTAAAATGTGGGCCCTACATGTAGAGTTGGAGGCAAAATATGAAGACAAATTAAGAAAAGCTCTCACATATTTGGGGGAAAAAGTTGAATGGCCACTAATTCATGATCATTTGGTTAGGGTGATCACTATCATGGATGAGTTGAAAACCAATGATGAGGCTTTAAAGCCTATTGTGAATAAATGGTTGAGAAAGGAGAAAGAAATGACATTTTTGTGTTTCTCTATCATAAAGAATTCTTATGATCAAATTGAAAAAACCTTTGATATTGTTTTTGATCTTGCTGATTTTGACAGTAAAAGGATTCATTTACAGAAAATAATAGTAGGCTACTTGAACAAGTACAAGAGCCAAAAATTCAATTTTTTTTCTTGTGCCCTAGATAAAAGAAATAATTTGAAAAACAAAGATGAATGGGCAAAGGAACTTGATGATATTTTTTGTTTAAGGATGAATATAATTGTAAATG
The DNA here is from genome assembly GCA_028749045.1 of Cupressus sempervirens. Classification (NCBI taxonomy): domain Eukaryota; kingdom Viridiplantae; phylum Streptophyta; class Pinopsida; order Cupressales; family Cupressaceae; genus Cupressus; species Cupressus sempervirens. The sequence goes on from CM053783.1 coordinate 156,599,201, forward strand.
AAATAGGGCATGCATGGTGGGCTACCACAATGAAAGAAATGGTGAAGGCCCAAGCATTCTTTGATTCTTTAAAATAGGAATTTTTTGCTATTGATAATGAGGCTAAGTATGTGTTAAAATGATAGAGGGATATTTTGCAATTCAATTGGCTAGATGATACATTGTTTGACAAGTGGATGGTAGAAATAGCTCTTGGTGAATAGTTTGATGAAGATGAAACTGACAGTGATGAGGTACAGGTTGAGGAGATCCAAATTATTGACACCATCACTACATAAGGCCAATAGGAAGAAGAAGACAAGAATAATTAGTCACTTTTAGTTGCAAGCCCAGGCCCATAAGATGTTGATACAACTAGAGAAGAGAAAAAAGTTGAAGTTACTCCCACCATACAAGATAAAGATGGTGAAAACCTAGAGGTAGAGATTAATGTGCAATCATCATAACAAACTTCATCATTGGATAGCTTGGTAGTTACATACATGAAGTATTTAGAATAGAAACAAAATCAACAACACTAGAGGATGTAACAAAAGCGGACCCACCAAAAGGAATTTTTGATGTATAAGTCTTTCTGTTACTCACAATTTTGTCATTTTTTGATAGGTGTATGTAAATATTTCTTGTAAAGGACACCTGTCAATTTATCTTAGTCTGAAGCTTGTTGCATCTCACACTATATAAGTGATATTCTAGGGCTTGAGAATGGTGCGATTTCTAATGTTTTCTAGGTGATATACTTAGTTTGTTTTCGGTCCAATGTTTGGAGCAAGTTTTATGATGTATTATCTCTGTTAGTTCCTAAGAATACATTAATATAGAATGATTGATGTGTTCTTCCTAAGGTCATTCTGAGTTTACTATGAATGTATACAATTTTCAAGGAAAATGAATACAAATTATGAGTTGTCCCCATATCAATTCTTTCTGAATTATATCTCCCTTTAGGTACTTATTTATCTTGATATTGTATGAGTAAACGCTTGTGCAATTGAATGAAATCCATTTAGGTTGTATATATATATTCACCATTGTTATTAGTTCAATGGATTAAGTAAAAGCTTTGATGAATTTGATAAGGTTGCTATAGTAGTAGGAAGGATTTTTTGAATGGTGAATTTTGATAAGAATTGCTGATAATATTTGTTGTAAGGCAATAAATTAGATATATGGATTTGTAGTAGACTCTAAACCCTAATGGATTAGGCACTACTCAATTTGATTTAGCTAGAAGAGAAATATGTCATAAATGGTTTTCAAATGCAGAATTATAATCAATTTTACTTTTATTTCCTAAAGATCTTCAAAGTTGGCCAATACTTGTTTGCATGGAATGTTTTAGCTTCAGTTAGGCACTATTGTTGAGAACATGTGCAAATCTATAGAAGAATTTTGGCTCGATCTGTTATATGGGATGTGTTTATCAAATTGTCAAGAATTATGCATGTATTTGAGGATTTGAGATGACAATCAAAATGAAACTAAAATAATTCTCATATAGTGTTTTCCAGTCTTGAATCATCCTTGGGTATACCCACCTTGGTTTTGTAGAGCCTAAAGAGTAGAAATCCACCCATGGTTTTGTTGAAGTTGGGTCCAAATGGTTTGCACATATAATTGTTAATAGGAATTGGCTAATCCTTAGATTGTGTGAGTGATATCATTTTGGTGTTGAGCATTTTGTTGATTCAATAGTTTTAAAACACCAACAATAGCAACTATAGAGCTTGGTAGCAATGTAACCAACTAAGTGTTGAGTTAATAATAGAAAAATGATTTGACCATCAAGTCAACAATCTCCCCCTTTGGAATTAGTGACAAAACACTTATCATACTAAAAATTTGAATACTCATAATACAAGTCAAAACTCCCCCTATCAACAATCTGGGTCTTCAACTCAGTGTTGACTGTTGTTTTTTGTTGCTCCTTAGTAACCTCTAACTTTATTTTTAATTTTTTACTATTGTTTTTGTAAATACACTTTCTTCTTTTTAAATAGTATTTTACAATTTACATGTATTCCACTTTTGTATATATAATTCCCCTTACATATGACATACATTTACACTTCTCATTTTTTGATACAAATACCCGAAAAATAACTACAAGGTAATACCAAAATATGAAAAGAAATCACTATGAACCCTCAAAATGATGGTCATAGTCTTGTCCCAAATCTATTGCAAAACTTTTGATGCATGTAAGGCAATTTTCACTTATACTGAAAGTTCCATCATATGATCAACTATGGAGAAATTATTGTCATGGATCAATGCTTTTGCATGTGTAATATATTTTTGCATTGCATCCATGTTAGGAAGCATCATGCCTGAAATTCTTGTAAATGTGGACCTTATCCTAGCTTCTTCCCTTAACAATTCAACCTGAAGATTTGATAAGTACTTGATCTTTACAAAATGTGTAGAACTTTAACTAGGGTCAAGTAACAATTAATGTAAACTTTCCTTCAAATCAACATCTATCTTGGCTATTTTATCTTTTATTTCCACTGTAAAGTTAGATTATCACTTAAATTTACAAAAAAAACAACAACATTATTGATAGATATTTCAAATATAAAAAGAATAGTAGACAATTCTATTAATCTCATATTGGTTTTCACATGAGGGACAATATACTTAAGTAATTTACTTAGTTCATGCCGAACAAGAAATGTATGTCAACCAATAGATATATGGTATATGTCGAGTAACTAGTAAGTGTTGAGTCACTCAAGTGTCGAGTAGATAGTAAGTCTTGAATCATTTAGATCTCAAGTGATTAGTCGATGCCAAGTCATTTTGAGACTGAGTTACAACATTGAATAGAGTGTGGATGCCAACCATCAGAAACTTCAAGAGCCAAGTAATACAATTTCGACATAGTTGTTTGTAATGGAAAGAACTACTATGTAAACCATTTTTATCCAACTTGAGGATTGTTTTGTGATCCTAGATGATAAGGATGAATATTTATTAAGGATCCCTATGTAGTACATGCAACCAATCAATTGAAGGGATGTTTTGAGTAGCTAGATGGATGAATTATAATTTTTGATTCACACCTAACCCTAAGTCACCTAGGTCTTCTTAAGGAGGTAAAACCCTAAACTTTTTATGAGTGTGGAAGGAGAAAAGAGAGAAGTTTGCATGCACAAATAGAGCATTCATGGTGGCTAAGGAATTGTAAATTGAGATACATTATAGAATTAGTTAGAGGATAATAGAGGAAAGGAATTAGAGGATAGAAGAGATACATCTAATTAGTAAGGATCAAATACATATAAGAAAAGAGGTGATTTGTTATCTAGTAGTATAGTGCTAATTATAGGATCATTGTTGATACATTCTAGTAGGTGAATTAGTTAAATATCTTAATAGAGTAGTCTTAGTAGGCTATTGTAAATCATTTAACAAGGTGCTTAATTCATGTTAGTGAATAGATTGTCCTTCAAGGAAATGCATACAAATACGACCCTGAATGCCCAAGTGAGAGGACAAACTAACACCAACAGTTGGATAGGTTATCATGGGATTGATAACCTTCCTCTGAATTTTTATCGGGTATAGCTCCCCGTATAAAATATACAATGAATTAAATCTAAATGATTTTACCAGAAAGCATAAAAGGACAACATACATCTACCCATAAACATAGAGTAGATGCAAAACCTAAAAGCCTAAAGAAAAGTAAAGTAAGGAGCAACAGATGACACAAAGTTCATTTATTGAATTCTGCATTACATAGTAAACATGAGAAAATGTCTTTCGTTCTCTTGAGAGAATTGAAAATCAAAGCTTTTAAAGATATTTGAACTAATAATGTAACAAGAAAATAATGATATTGAAATGTAATTTAGAGAAAACTGAAAATGACACAAAGTTCATAATCAGTGGAGGGAAGACACACCATAATCAAAGTTATGATATACTTAACCCTCAGTCTCCCTTCCCTGACTGCAAAAGATCACAAAGTATCTTGTGCACATTACAAACAAACCACTAATTTAAGAAAGATAGAAACTCCTTTAACAATATTACATTAGCTATCAAAATCCTATCTCTATCTTAGACACATAGTTCTAGAAAAGAAAAATAGCCCCTGCTCTACCTCTCACAGCTTGTCAAGAAAATGGAATGATATTGCAAAATCTCCTCCTTGGCTGAAGCCCAAAGTCTGCAGTCTGGAAGCCAGAAGAATGGAACAATTGTTTTTTTATAAATGACACCTTTGAGCTCCAGCAAGATTTCATGATCTCTGGAAAATGATTTAGATACAGTCAACTGACCAATAGCACCAACATCTCCACTAAAATCTAAAGCCTCATCTTCACATTAAAGAAGTGCCTTTGAACGATGAACTTTATCTACAAATACCAAAGGCCATCTTGGAGTAACCTGTAGCTCCATCTGGTTCTTAGCATCATCAATGTCAACTTCCATTATATTACCATCATCCAACATAAAAGCTCTACTTAAACTTCAAGTTTTTTGTCTTGAATTTGAAGTGCTTGAAACTACATATTAAAGCATTGGATTGTGTTCCAAATTCAGCAATGTGAGCCTCTGAGGATGCTATATCTTCAATCATCAACATTGAACTCATGTTGAAAACTAGACTTTGCACTTCAACTTTTTTCAACCAATGAACTTGGAAGATGAACCTTTCTAAACCATTGAACTGGCAGAACCTGAGCTTAAATGATAAAATTCTAAACTTGTTGAAACTGATCCTGCATTTTCAAACCCATTTGAATTGCTTCATACCTATCATACCCCATGAACATTTCTGAACATAGAATAAGACACATCAAACCAACAAGTCTATAGGCTCATTGAATTGTCATGAGTTGGAGCAGAGCATTTGAATCGCTACATTTTGAACCATTCTGAATTAATGAATTTGGAATTTTGAACTAAGAGTCTGAACTTTGTTTCTATTGAACCTATAAGACGGGTCAACTGAACCATTGAACCACTTTGAACTACTTCAAACTTTAGTTTGAAGTGGTTCAAAAACTCTAAACTTGAAGTTTTAAAAGTGTGACCATATCTGGCACTAACAATTCATTATAATTTAAAGTCCTTTAGTTAGAGACACTTCTAACAAATTTTTAAAATCTTTTAATAGGGTAAGATCCAACAATATTGTAAGCCTTTAATAGGGTAGATCATGTTTCATGATCAAACATTGTAGCCTTCATTGGATACACTTTATTACTATAGTAGTAGAGATTTGTGGGTGTCATCCCCACCCCAGTTTTACCTTCTCATTGGAGGGTTTCTGAGTATACAAATATTTTGTGTCATATATATGTTTTAAATGTTATTTGCTTTCATATTATGGATGAATATGCTTAGCTAGCTATTTCAGGTTACATGTAAATTGTGAGATGGATGTGTGGTGAATTAATTTATTGTTAAAGTTTTGAAGGACTAATTCACTCCCCTCTCTCAAAATTTACTTTTCCTATTGTATTTCCAATAATTGGTATTAGAGTGAAGGTTTTGTGGAATAGAAAGCTTTCCAACTTTGATGAAAGATCTTGGAGATGGAAGTTTACAAGTTAGGAAAGACTATTGAGAACTAGAAGATTTAAATTAAGCTTGCCCTACATTAGTTGAATGAAGTAAGAGATGAGTTGAAGTGATCATTGAAAAGAAGGAAAGAGATAAATATTAAAGAGAATGATAGACACTACAAAAAGATTGATAGTACTAAATTATCTATAGATGGAAATTCAAGTGAATTTGATGTAGTAGATACAAATCTAATTGTAAAAAATGGAGCCATAACTAAATAGGTCAAAAATCTCAAGATAAAACAAGAAGTCCAATTAGTATTACTATATGAGGTGATCAAGAAGAAGAAAAAATCTAAAGAAGAAAAGTCATGATTAAAAATGACAAAAGGATGCTGACCAACAAAATGGAAGAGAAGACATCAAAGATAAATAGGATTTCTCACATGCATCTAGAAACATCAAATCAAATGATGATTGCCAATCATGAATTGAATAGAAAAGATATTGAAATCACAACACTAAAGTTTTAGAATGAACAACTGAGAAATGATCTAAAAATAGAAAAATAATTTGTTGAATGTTTCAACAAAATTAGTAAAGCCATCAAGTGTTTTGAGCAATTGATGAGATCTCCTAGATCCAACATTGATATTACTAGATTGAGTTACACTCATACTAAAGAAGGAGAATCATCTAAAAATGGTAAGAACTACAAACCTACTTTTCATAATTGTGGTAAAATAGGTCATATAACAAATGTTTGTAGGAACAAGATTATAAATCAAAATCCTAATAAAAAGTTCATGGGTCACTACCATAAGTGCAGCAAGCAAGGACATTAAGAACATGAATGTAAGACTAAGACATCAATCACACAACTATTTGAAGGTTACTAATACAATTGTAAGAAGTATGGACATAGAGCATATGAGAACAAATCAAAGCCTAACTAGTCATCAAAAAAGGAAGCTAAGGGACGACATACTAGAAGATCCTACTGTAGACACCTAAAAATCCTTTAGAAAATAATATTTTTATTTTCTATAAAAAAGTCCCTGATGACATCATTATTTATTAATTAATTAATTATTTAATTATTTAATTTATTTTTATGTCATTAAATCCCTTTATCTTAATTAAAAATATTTAATTAAGGAATCCCTCCCAAAAATGTTTAAATCTTATTTAAACATTATTTCCTTATTTATTAATTATTTAATTAATAAATTGACCAAAAATCCCAAAATAAATAATTTATTTATTTTTTGCCCAAAACTTGGCCAATTTCTTTAAGACCACTAACCTCTTCCAAAATCTTCTAATCCTTCCTTAATTTCGATTAAAGGCTAATCTCATCATTTTGTACCCTTAATCCCAACTCAAAATATTTAATTAAGATTAAATATTAACCCTCATATTTATTAATTGTGTTTTAATAAAAATCTCCTCAACCCAAACCCTTGAGATAAATAAACTTTATTTATCCTCAAAATCTTATGAAGTTCTAGAGTCTTCTAGGAGGACTTTATCCTCTTCCTAAACCTCTCTCTAAACCCCCTTTTTAGCTTAATCCACCCCATCCACCCATACTAACCAAGCTTAGCTACAAACTCACCCACCCTCATTAAATGCCATCCACTTGCATATCTCTAATATCCCTAATCTAATCCTAAACCCAAGTCTAATCCCCCCTAACCTTGTCACATTCCCTAAGCAAGCTTAAGACTTTCCTAAGCTAGGAAAAGTCAACAATCTCAACTCCCTCCAAAATATCCCAACCACCCAACCATGAATGCTCTTACATGGCCATAAAGACTCTTGCAAGACCATTCATTGCTCTTACAAGCCATTTATGAAGGGTCTTTATGAATATATTATCCCTTGAGCCTCCTTTGTTGACTCATCCTTGCCCTTCCCTCCATCCACTCACCTTGTGACATGTGTCACTCCCTGATTGGTGCTAAATAAGAACAATCCATGTGCTCCCTTTTGAGTGCATCCTAGCCCTCCTTAAGCTTTCATCTCTCCTTGCATCCTATCCCTCCATCCCTCAAGCCCTTTGCCTATAAATTGAATCCCCTCCCAAGCCATTTCAATCACAACTTTTAAGCCAAAGTTATAATGCTAGTTTGAAAAACAAAGCCTTTTACCATACCCTTATAATGCCAAATTGAGAGCTCACAAAGAGCTACCAATTTGCCATTTTCCATCTCCATTGAAGCATAGTTTGAGAAGCCTTGAGCATACATACCAATCATTTACATAGACTCATATACCAAGCAAAGAGCTAATTCCTATTGGGAGAGTCCATTCATTTGGCTCACATTCCTAATTAAGGATTTCTCTTTAGTCTCTCTTATATGTTATATTCGTTTTGTTAGTTAATGCTTTGTTCTCTTAATAGATTAGTATTTCTTGCTAACATATTAGTATATACACCTACAATTGGTATTACAATATAAGGTATAGTTGTAACTATTGTCAAGAGTATGGACATGTTTAAAATTGCATTAGAACACATTTCAGAAGTGACTACAAAAGATGGTTGAGTCAAACTACATGCTTTGGCTATTTGAAGACTAGTCACATAAGTAGAAATTGTCCAACAGGGTCAAAAGCTCCTAGCAGTGATTCAATAAAGGAAAAGGAAAGGTTTATGTTGAAGAATTCAAAGTGAAGATGAACATGACATGGAAGAAGAAGGAATATTGTACCACATCAAGTCTAGATGGGATCACTTCATCCAATGGATTAGGTGATCACACCTTTTCCAACTAGGAAACTAAGAGCTATGTATGGGACTGATATTTCAAAGATCAATTATACATTAGTTCATGGAATTAAGTTCTGAAAAGATCATATATACATGAAGTAAAATGAAAAGTATGGTTAGATCTTAGAAGAAATCTATAAGTTTTCATGTTGTTGTTGAGCATGAAAAATTTCATTGTGGTTGCCAAGTGAAAGTTAGTTAATTATGAGCTATCAAAGGTAATAGTGTTGGCCAAGCTTTTAGTGGTTGTTGAGAATGAATGAAAATTACATATAAGCTAAGTGAGTTAGAATTGCTATTAGATCTAAGCTTACAACTATGTAAGCACTGACCATTTATTGTGAATTTCTAAGGGCTATATGGATGATTTTTGGCTCATTTGAAATTATTGAAAGATTGAAGGGAAAATAAAGAGCTAAAGGAAAATTAGAAAGAAGGATTCAAGCATTTACAAACTTAATTCAACCATTGTTTGACACCATTCATCATATTTAAGAAGATATTTATTGTATGTCGAGCTACATTATTTGAATTTTTGCAAAGCTTAGTTAGTTATTAAGGCATATAGTTCTTTTTCTATTTTATTTAAGGACATAAAGGAATTTTTGAATGTATAATTGATAAGTAATAAGATCAAACAACCACATTTTTGGGCAATTCTTGACATTGCATATAAAGGAGACCCATCTGGTGCGTTATCGATGATATCAACACAAGTTTTGATGATACAAGATGTAAAGTGTTACTACACTTGTAAGGCTAGAAGCATTAAAGACATGGAGATAAGAGATTTATATGGAAAAATATATGAGAATGGAGTATTAAAAGAAGATTTCAAGGTTTTAGAGAGAAAAGGGTTAACAAGTGCCCTAGATTTTCCAAATTTGTTCAAAACAAGATAGATTAAGATTGTTCTTAGTAGAATTCATGACAATTCTATATGGTTGGAGTATGGCCCTATGAAAATTAAAATGAAGTTCATTCATAGAGTGACAAGGTATCCAACCCTAGATAGACCTAAGAAAATCAGGAGTGATACAAAAGAGGCAATTGAAAAGAAGACAGGGGCACTACAGGGGCACTATGGAACAAGAGCTAAATAACCATAGACACAATTTCTGATCCGCCAGTTGCTTTTGGAGTAAGAATTATTTCACATAAGTTATTTCAATTCAGTAGGTTAAATAGTGCACCATGTATGGTTGTGGATGTGGGTTAGAAGATAGTGAAGAAAGACCATTCTTATGACCTTTTCGAGTTACAACTCCAACAATTATCTGAGAACTTGGGAGCCATTATAAGGAAAACAAAAGGTGCACAATGCAAATTTGGTTCAATACTTGTTTGTATATTTTTCTATGTGTAGAACACTTTTACCACATTTGGGAAAGTATAGATCTTGGAAGATTAACATATCAGTTATAGTGTAGATTGGTTATAGAGCAACTTGGAGATAATTTTGAGAGTGTGATGACTAGCTATTTTGAAGACTTTAAGAAGTCAGTGAAATAAAGACATAGGATTAGAGTATCAGTAGTAGAGAAGAATTTCAATTGTGTTTTTTTCTAGTTGTTCTTCCAAGGTTAGATGGCTCAAACCACTACCTTATGAGACTAATGTTGATGAGGCATTTGTAACCATCACTACTTTACTAGAAGAATAAGTAGATAAGGATGCTACTATTTTTGGAAACTATGATGTAGCAAAGTCAAAGATCACAATGGATTTAAAGATGGCTTTTATGATGAGGAAAAAGAATAAGCTTGTGAAGAAACTCAAAGAGTGAATTGGTATAGGGGTAGAAGGAGATGAAGAAGAAGAAGATAATGAAGACGATGAGATACACCTACCCAAGCACCACTTGCTATCACATAGGGTCAAGTTGAGGACCAAGGAGAAGAAGAAGCACAAATTGATGAAGATGTCGAGGGAGAAAAAGCCAATGAAGTACCTATTTCCATAGAGGAAAAGAATAGGAAAGAAAAGAAGCCAACAACAAGAAAACTTAAAAAGGTTTTGAAATCTCCACAACAAAGGCCTACATATCCTATTACTAGAGCTAGTACTAGATCTATTCCCAAGAAGACTTAGGAGCTTTAGAAGCCTAAAGACAAGATAGCCAGTATAGCTACACAAGGAGATGAACCTAAATAGAAGCAAAGAATCAAGTATGTTGCCCTAGCTAAATTAGATAAGGAGAGGATAGAGTTAGATGATAACAACCAATTCAAAATGGTAAGTCATAGCTCCTCTTTTAATTTGGACAACTTGTGTCAAAATATTAAGATAATGCTGATTTAAGTGGATTCACACTTATGTTTGATAATCTTGGGAAGTTAGATATGGAAAAAGTGTTGGATACAATTGTTCAATTGTGTGTTGTCTTTGATGTTACACAAATGTCATATTAGTTGGCAAACATAGTCTACTAAGATCAGTTGGTCAGCAAAAAAAATTTCAAAATCTATTGAGCATTCCTAGAAATTACTTTGTGAAAGTAGTGTCTACTGAGCTCACTCGTGTGTTGAAGGATTTTGTGGTATAAGTCAGTGGTAACCAAGCTCACAAGGTTAATGAAAGAAAGTTAGTGCTTATTGAGTTCATTCAGTCTCCAAAGGATTTTGCAAAGTTTGTAGTGTTCAATGAGCTTTAGTTGGTTAACACTGGAAATCATTTCTTGACCAGTGTTTACCGAGCAAGTTTGGCCAATAAAGGATTTCATTATTTTGGCAAATAAAGCTTAATTGTTTTATGTACTAGTTGTAGCAGACTAAGGTAATGATTATTGATAAATGTAAGATGTAAATGTGTTGACTTGACAATTTACAAGGTATAAATAAAAGGTCAAGTTGTGAATTCTAAATGGTAATGAGCAAGCATGCAAGTGTATTGATTGATGAGGAAAGTGTGAGCGAATTTTGAAGAAGGATCAAATATCCTTAACGAGCAACAAAGTTTTATTCAATCAGAGAGGATCTAGTGGAACAAAATAAAAGATCTATATCAACAATTTAGTTGCATCTCATTCAGGTCAATTCATTGTTACTTTCTCACCATTGTAGCAGTGATTTCTAAATCTCTTAATAGAGTTGGTCTAATCGCCATTTTGTAAATCCTCTAACAAGGTGATAGTTCTTTTGAATTTTTCTAAAGTCCTCTAGCAAGGCTAACAGGGTGATTAAATCCTCTAACAAGGTCACATCTAATAGTGTCATTTGTAACCTTTAATAGGGTTGGCTCCTAACATGGCTCACTTCATAAGAGTAAAAATTAGTAGCTAGTTACTTGATGGTTTTTCCCATTTTGAGTTTTTGCATTAAATTTGGTGTCTCATGTGTTCATGTTATTTTCTTTATGGTTGCATGTTAATCATTGTGAATGGTTAAGTTTAGTTAAAGATAAAATACATTGCATCTATTGAGTTACAACATTTTTCTATATAGCTACCAAGTGACAACAGCAACTAGTTTCATAAGACATCTAAGGGATCAATGGAATTTTTTTGTGGTAATTGATTCCACATATGCCCCCCCCCCCCCAGTTACTCCATCTATATTTGTAGCACAAAGTAGAAGATTCAATATGTTCCATGATGCAAGATTTTAAAATTTCTTCAATTGAGATTTTAAGATTTATGCAATTAGAGTTTCTGCAATTCAAGAAAGAAGATGTGAAGCAAATCATAAGATAAATTTAGAGGCAATAGTAAGAAGATTGACTGCATTTGAGCTAGATAACTATGACAACTATGTTCCAGCTTCCAAGAACATTGAATCAACATTTGAAGCCAAGATTTCACTCAAAGAAAAGGGCAAGAAGATAAAGGATTCTTAGTTAGAAAGTGAAGAAGAATTAGAAGAAAGTTTTGATAGTGATCTTGAAGTAGTTGAAGCTCTACTTGCAAGGAAATATTCTAGAAGCAAAGGAAAATACAAAGGTAAATTTTCTCTAATCTATTTTTCATGTGAGGAAATTGTTCATATTGTTACTAGGTGCCCAAACAAGAAAAACAAGGATGAGAAGAAAGGTCACAAGTGCAATGGCAAGAAAGATTTCAAATCATTCAAGGACAAAGGAAAGAAAACAAGTTTCATGGCTAAATATTCTAAGGATTCTAATAATAGTGAAGATTAAATTGTTTACATTGTTGTGTGTTGTGGTGTCCATAATACACACCCCATTCCTCACTAGGAATGGGGACCCCTAGTTTTTTTGACTCCTAGACTCATAATTCGAGAGTCGAGAGAGGAATTTTTTTTATCAAAGTTAGAGTTTTAGAGTTGTAAAAATTTTAAAAATATATATATATTTAAAAAAACATTAAAAAATTATTAAAATAAAAATTGCACGCACACGGGCGAAGTGTGTGCCGCGCATAAGTGCGCATGCCAAGGTGCATTGCGCACCCCACCCAATGGGGGGGTTATAAAACCTCCCATGCGTCCTCAACACATGGAATTTTTTTGGAGGATTTTTGGATCAAGCACAAGGTAAGCATTCTGCATGATAGTACTTAGCACCCACACACTTAGATACACCTAAGTGCTATTGGGCACTTCACACCCGCATGCCACCAGCTTGGCAGCATTGTGCTAACATAAACTAAATGTTGTTTGGCACTTTGCACCCATGTACCACTAGCTTGGTAGTGCTGTACTGACATAAACTAAGCAATGTTTGGCACTTCATGCCTATGTGCCACCAGCTTGGTAGTACTGCACTCATATAACATAACGTCATTTGGCACTCCATGCCCATGTGCCACTAGCTTGGCAACACTATGCTAACATAAACTAGGCACTATTTGGCACTTTGTGCCTGCACACCACTAACTTGGCAGGGCCACACTTACACAAACATAGCATTATTTTGTGCTTTGCGCCTGCGTGCCACTTACTTTGGCCATGCCACTTCAAACCCTAGCATGTGCCTTCTAAAAATTCATGCACATTTTTAAAATTATTTAATTTAATTTTAATTTTAATTTTAAATTTCCAAAAAAAAATTCAAAAAAATAAAAATATATATATATATATATTTTCAAAAAAAAATTTCAAAAATTTCAAAAAAAAAAATAATTTTTTTGAAAAGGGATAAAGTGAGAAAAATAAAAAATAAATAAATCACCCAAAGGGGACTTTTGTTTAATCATGTTTATTTATGAACTTTTACGTTATTTTTGGACTAATAACGCTTTTCTCACAATGTGCAGGTAACTGTAACCAAATGGCATCCACATCTGGGGCAACACCCAAACCTATAGTCTTCAAGTTCCAAGGCATACCTTCAAAGTCTATATTCCATGATGATTACACAGAGATCAAAGATACCGACCTCAAACACATAGGTTTAGGTGAATTTTTGAGAATTTGCAACAAGCCAACAAAGAGGTCAACTATGATGTCCACATTGATCCATTCTAGATTGGTGAATGTAGTGTCACATCTTGTGTCCATGCAATCAACTGAACTAATCATGGCCCTATCCCAACACTTCATGCCTGATGAGAGGGTGGTAAAGAGCATCATAGGGGAAGTGGTATTGGATCTACAACCTAACAACATTGAGAGAGTTTTCCACCTACCAAGAGCAGACCAATTCATTCAACTTTACTATGAAGTGACTGAGAGATGGTATAGGGAGCATTAGCAAGAAACCACTGACATAATACAATCCCTGTACCTCATTGAGAAGCCTCCTTGAGTAAAGATAATTGAAAAAGTGGATATGACTTAGGGATACATGAGGGAAGATATTGGATACTCTATCATTCTCCTAAGTAGAGTTATGGGCTTACCTACAGTAGGTCATCTCAGTACCTTCATGGTCAATTTTATTGAGACCATCAGACAAGCAAAGATACCACTAAACTAGGCCACCTGAGGACAATGAAGGACAAGAAGAAGTTTTGCATGACTTCTTACATGGTGTACCTACTTGTAGCAAGGGCAACTAACTATCTTGATTTGTATAGGAGAGGTAGTATGCAGGACCCCAATGCCTGGCCATACATAGTCTACCCTTAGCTAGTAAAGAAGAAGCTTTCAACATAGAGCAAGGAATATAGGATTATGAATGATGTGTTCATCTTTGCAATCATCTAATTTATTGAGGGTGACTATGGAAAAAGGTTATCTAATGAATCCAAAGCATAGATCATAGCTCTCAAAGCCTACTTCATCCAATTTAGGACATTCATGTATCTATGGGCAGCTGGTGCATCCATCAATCCTAAGAAGCTTCTAAGATACTCAAGTGATAGGTTGGTACTATTGGAGATCTCTTGGAAAATTGAGTAGGCCTATGAGAAGATAAAGAGGCAATGAAGACCCTACTAGGCATGGCCATTACTCATAGGACTATATTAGGTGAAGAGGAAATATGATATTTTATCCTTTGAGTGGGAGTGGGAAAACTATCCTCTTGAAGAATACAACTCTCACCGGCCATATTTTGACAATGTTAGGGAAGTGGAGATTCTGGTAGGAAAAAACTTCCATCATGAGGATGTTGTTGAATATCATTGGGTGAATGCCACAAATGACTATGATGTTCGTATTTGGGACTATTGTAGGATGACTTTGTATCTTGCATAAAAGGCTCTCCAGTTGAACATCTGAGATGAGATAAAGAAACAAGATTCGAAGGAGTTATTAGACCCCTTGTTGAACATGGATAAATTTGGTAGGACCTATTCTAAATGTAGAGGTTGATAGGGAGGAGGTCGATGATATTAATCATCAAGTGAGACATGTCATCAGAATGAAAAAAGGATTGGACCAAGAAACCTTTTCCACTTGATCCAATTCTTGACAAAATGATCTTCCACACACATGCTTGCCCAGAAAGAGGTAGAGGAAGGAAAGTAACAATTCCTACCTTTGCGCTCCAATCTCCTATTAGGCCAAAGATAGTCTACCAGCTTGATCACCTAGTTGGATATTATCACCTTCCTAAAAGGAAGGGAAAGAACAAAAGAAATAGAACCTCTCCTTAAAAGATTTAGATAGAACAAGCACCTTGCCAGTAGTAGGAATAGATCCCACAAGGGTCCTAAGATGCTAGAGCTACCCAAGTCTAGGATGAACTATAGTTGCCTCCTATTGTACCTAGCTAACTAGAAGAGGGAGAGATTCCACATGTTTCCATTCCTCCTATGCAAGATGAGCTAGCTTCTCCTTCTACCTTCAAGAAATAGAAGAAGAGGATTAAGACTTAGATGAAAAAAAGGCAAAGAATCAGTAGAAGATTAGTGCCCAATAGATCTATCCCCGAAACCATTTTTGGATGGAGATGAAGAAGAATAAGAAATGTAATTAGAGGAGGAAGAGAAAGGAGAATTTCCCCTATAGGGAAGAACTCAGCTAGCTAGAGCCATAAAGTTGTAAAGAAGAAAGAGTGCCAGGGGTACCCCTCCATCCACTCAAGTAGAACCATTAGAGCTCTCTTCTTCAAAAGATGAAGTACAACAATGGGTAGATGAGTAAGGTGAGGAGAGCAATGAGATTTTCTCAATGTCATATTTTTATTTCATACCCATAGGTACATAGTTGATTATGGATAAGATTAGGGACACCCCTATAGGTGAACCTCAATAGGAAGACTAGATGCAAATGCTACCAAACACACAAGGTCCTAATCTTACTCCTCCATCTCCACCACAAGTTAAAATGGTAGAACAAGGCTTGGTCACTCCCCCACCTTAGATTTTAGAGGAAGAACATGTTTAGAAGGAACCAGTATCAGAGGAGAGACCAAAATAAATGATGACAAGTGAATTTTTAGAAGGACAAATGGTGGAATATTCTTAACCACTTTCCCATGACACTGAGGTACAACCTATAGTATCCACATAGAATGAAACTACAAAAGGAGAGTCCTCACAATAGGAGATGACTCCAAGCAAGACTGATAAAGGGAAGGAGGTAGTTGAACATACTCCTTCATCATCAAGAGCCAGGTCCTTAGTAAGATGCATCCCAAGGTGGATTCAAAAGGAAATTATGAGGAGCACTAAGCCTCAATTTCATCCTTTAAAGGAGGACATTTGCGATATTATAGATATCCTAAATAAACATAAGTCTCCATCACATGAGGAAGCACCATTGGCATTTGTCACCACCATATAGAACCAAGATTTATTTGCACAAGTGGCTCTCCCTCCTGAAGTTACAAATGTAGAAGGTCTTAGTCTCGAAGATTATGAATTGAAGGATGTTATGTTGAGAAGACCTACATAGGATTCAGCTTGACAAATTATGACTATGGGAATCAAAGAGGTCCTCAAGTACATGAAACAAGAGGAGATTGAACTTCATGCACTTTGAAGGCAAGTTGAGATCCTAAAAGGGTATCTAGCCAAAGTCATTTGTCCTCTTTATCTTGAACACCTTGAGCATACTTTGAACACTATACTTAGAGAAGGGGGAGGTGTACAATTAGACCAATTTTTGAGAGCTTTTTAGGAATGGTGAGAAAGTTTTAAGGAGAAATGTATTACAATCATCATAGGGAATTTGAAGTTAATGCATGCTATGTAGGAGAATGTGAATAAGATTGTGGCAATTTGGAAGCATGGCTTTAGTATCATGGATGAGGTATGTGCGTGGAGTAAGGATTTGCAAACTGTAAAAGCCATAAAGGGTCAAATATACTAGGTTTTGATTGATGTATATACTAACGAAGAATTAGACATGATTGATGATTGGATAGATAAAATAGTAGATAGCAATAAAGTAATGGAGACATTACACGAGGAGATCCATTGGCTCAAGGACCAAGCTCAAGAGCAGATTTTCTAAGTAGAAAGACACTATGGAAATGCATGCTTGGATATTTTTAAAGATGAGGAATGAGAAAGGTTATTACCTATAAAGATAGTAGTGGATAATTTGAAGAAGATTTTTGTGGACGTTGCTGATGATGAAGACATCTAACAAGTCTTCAGGATAGAAGAAGCCATGTTAGAGTTGGACACCAAACTCGAAGATTTTGCAAAGACTTGAATTGAGATGGATAACTAAAAACATAACGTCAAGGACAAGTATGAGTTTTTAGATCTTCTAGATGCTACTAATATAACTAATATGATAGAGAAATTTAAGGACAAACATCCAAACATAGCTTTGGGATGAAGAAGAACAAAACCCAGATGCTGGAATTTCAACTTTGACACTCAGTAAAATTTTGAGATTTTGACTCTATTGAGGTCCGTAGCTTCATAGCTTCATAGCTCCACAAGTGAGTAGGTACATAGGTCCAAAAATCTACAATTCATAGGTGCACCAATAGTTAACCACTTGTTCCAAAAATAACACTTTCCATGCAATAGGAATGCATTCTAATGACAGTTTAATTTTGACACATGCCTAGTGAAGGACCAACTTCTATTTTTTGCACCTCTAAACACTCTACTTTGACTGATGGCTTCCTCCTAATTTCTCTCTCATTTTTTCTCTATTTTTTATCTGTAAAGGGCTCATGCATCCAATTAATGAATAAAATATGGATGGAGTCCCTCTAAGCACCAAATTAAATGTTAGTTTGTATATATTTAGTTTGTTTTAATGTTTTAAAAGAATTTTATTACATGAAGATATCTCTCACTCTCAACACAAATTAAGGAGATGATTTATTATAAATACCCCACTTTAAAATGTAACAAGGGTCATTGTTATTATGCAATAAAATTATGCTTTTGGTGCTCGCATTTGGAGTGTAGTGATTCTTGCCTAAATGTTCATATTTTTGTGAATTTTATTCATGAGATTGTGATTGAGCCAAAGGTTTATTGCATTGTTTCTAGTTGTGCAATCTTTTAGTTTTGCTATTTGCTACAGATTTATGACCTAGAGCAGAGATCATCAAATTTTGGCTGCATAGCTTTTCATCTCACATGAGCACACTTTCCATGGCCTTGCAATTTGATGAAAGGTGAAATATCATACAGTTGTTAAAGTTTCTCACCGATGATTGCATCAATGGATTCTAGGAAGCGTTGCTCCTATTTTTATTGGTTTTCTATTGATTTCTTTGAAATTTTAACTCACAACATGTTTTATTGTGTAGCTTCTATCCATTTAGGATTTAAATTTCAAGTTATTTCAATTTTATGTTATTTGCTTTCAGTTTTTTTATTTTCTTTGCTAACCCCTTGTTAGAATAGGAACTCATTTTAGTTGCACTATTAGAATTACATTCATTTAAAAACTAGAAAATATAAAAAAATATTGTTCTTTTTTGAGTGATTTTTGAGATAGCAAATAGATTTACTTCATTCCAAGATGATTTTATAATCAACAAAGGCCTCCTCATGAACAATCACATTTATCTTCAACTGAGAAAATTTTGATATGTTGCAAGATAGATACTAGACTTTGGAGTTCATCCCAAAAGGATTAGCTTTTCAAGAGAGGAATTATGCAATGGATTCCCACCATTGACCTCATGCATAAGAACCTCCCAACACTATGAAAGATGTATTTAATAATGATGGGGAAGATAAGATGGCACTTATCTTTCATGTAAGAAAAAATGATACATGAATCAGAGACAATGGTTGTTCTCATCATATAACTGATCACAAAACAAAGTCTGAACAATTTGAAGACTATGATTGTGGTAGTGTGAGGTTTGGTAATAATAAACCTCATTGCATAAAAGAAAGAGGAAGAATCTCACTAACCAAAGAGCTTGTATGTAATAATTCCTATTGGGTTGAAGGACTGAAACATAGTCTATTGAGCATGGCATAGCTAATCAATATTGGATTCAAGATGGAATTCATGCATGAAAAGGAAAGACTTTTGGATCAAAAGAGATCTGATTAGATCAGGCATATAGATAAAAGATTACTTGTTTTACCTTGAACTTGGTGAATTTTCATGTTTTATTGCTAAGTAGAAGAAAGTTGGTTATGGCACAGAAGGTTATGTCATGTGAATTTTGACAGCTTGGTGAAAATAAGAAAATTTAGGAAAGTAAGAGGCATTATTATATAAAGAAACTTGATGTTGATCTATGCAAGAATTTTCAAATTGGTAAGATGGGAAAGATTAGCTTTAAAACTAAAAACTATTAGTTTGAAGAAATTTTGGAAATTGTGCATACTAATTTATGTGGACCCATTGGAATTGAGAGCTATACTAGAGAAAAGTTCTTCATTCTTTTTGTTGATGACTACTCTAGAATGATGACTCATGTATCTGAGAGAGAAATCAGAAGCATTAGAGAAGTTCAAATGGTATTTGGCCAAAGTAGAAAAGGAAATAGAGAAAATATTGAAATGGTTGAGATTAGACAGAGGTGGTGAATTCATGTCCTATGAATTCAATAACTTTTACATTGAAAGAGGAATCAAAAGATAGGTATCAACTCTTGGAACTCTTGAGAAGAATGGAATAGTTGAAGGGAGGAACAAATCTATCATGTATTGCAAGAAATCTAATGATTAAAACTAAGATTGCTATCAAATACTAGAAGGAAGCTATCAACACTACAGTTCATACCTTGAACCAAGTACAATTGAAGAAGGACTCATTCAAAACCCCCTATGAGTTATGGTATGGTTATAAACCCAATGTAGGTTACCTAAAAGTATTTGGAAGTAAATGTTATAATTTGAAAGAATCTAGAAGAGGAAAATTTGATGTGAAGGGTGATGAAGGCATATAGATGTTTGAATTTGTCTACTCACAAAACCATAGAAAGTGCACATGTGAAATTTGATGAGTTTGTAGAAAGGACTGAAGAAGAAAGCAAAAAGGAACTAGAAGATTATAGAAGATTTGTTTTCATTGAACCTGATACAGTTCCAAATACATCTATCAATTAGGAGATTTTTACTCCCGAGTCTTCATTCACCGAGTTGCAAAAAGTTCAATCTGAGTTGCAGGAACCTGAGTCACATTTAGATGCTATTGAGCCAATGCCTACAGAGCTAGAATAGTCAGAACCTAAAGTTGAGGATGAAAATGTGATTCATTCAAAAGGCAAGGAACCTATATTAGCCAAGTATGTCAGGAGACATTATGCACCAAATTAGATTATTGGAGACAATAGGCACCTACTCCACAAAATCAAGCGATAACATATTTAGGGTATAAGCCTCCAAAAATAATTTTCTTTTGAATAGAAGGCCATAGTTCCTATGGAAATAGACAATAACCTCATGTCACAGATGAAAAATTAATTGACACATCTTAGATTGTCACAAGGAAAAAAAAAAAACTTCCAAAGAAACAATGATGGCCCCTACAATAATAATTTTGGTCAAAATTACAATAGAAACTTCAATGGGAACAATAACAACAACAATGTAGGAAACAACAACAAAGAAAACAACTTGAATCCCCCTAATCAAAATAATGGCTTCCAAAGATAAAACTGACAATGGAACACCCGTTCAAACAATGGAGGCATTCCTGCTGATAACAATAACAATGTTTAATATGTTGATATCAATCAATATGATGATAGCCAAAACATGCTTAACAAAGATGGTTCTTACTACAATGTCAATCAAAGGATGAATCAAAATTTACAAGAAAATGACAATCCTCCTCCTATACAATTCAATGCTATGCTATTGGAATCCTACATTTCTACATAGAATACACAAGTGGAACAACCAACAAGTGAGGAATTCTCATTCCCATTTAGTCAGGAACCTGATATTCAGCATGATGAGATGTTTTCTTTTCACAATGACAATCAAAATATGTATAATCTGAGAAATAAAAAGGACCCCTTGGTAGATGGAATTCCTCCTAGTTTACAACCAACTCCATCTGATCCAAGAGCATGTAATAATATACCACTTGTAAGACTAGTGTATGGAGGACAATCGAATAAGAACCTAATGAACATACCAACAATACTAAAGAATCCCACTTGGTCCACTAAAAGTTACAATATAGAAAAAGATTTGAAAAGGACTAAGGCAAATATTTCCATGTTTGACATGTTACAAAATTTTCACAACAGTGAGAAGCTCTCATGAGAACATTGGATCATACAAAGGTTTCCCACCATATGAATATTGTTCCTAAAAAAACAATATCTCAGCAAGTGAATGTTGCAGAAGTGATGCCCATTATGTTTAAAGATAAAGTTGAGATACCCCCATTTTCGCTTAGCATCAGGATATATGGGAAGAATATTCACAATTGCCTCATTGATTTAGGGGCTTCATATAACATAATACTATTATCAGTAGTTCAAAGGCTAGGAGTCAGTCCTCAACCCCCTAGTCGAGTGGTGATACAATTGGATAAAACAAAGGTAAAAGTCATTGGTGTACTAAAAGATGTGTGGATGTAGTTGACAGTTGACTCTAGGATTCAGGATGTTATTGACATACATGTGGTTTATATGCCAAAAACATATGGGTTACTCCTAAGTAGAGAATGTATGAAATGTCTAAGAGGATGGTTTTCTATAGACTTCACTCAATTGTGGTTGCCATGGAAAGGCTTTAACAATCAAATCAAGATAGATGTTGAGCCCAAGTTGAAAAAAAATGATCATAGATTACAATTTTCCAAATGAGATAGCATACTTACAATCAGATTTGGGTTCATACAAAGTCATGGTATTGGAAATGGTTCCAAACAATACACCTCAAGATCAGAAAGAAGAACGTAAGGTGCCAATCCAAAAAAATGAAATCGTGACACAGTTCATAAAGTGTATGGTGACTAATTTACAATGTTTAGGAGAGGAAGTTGATCCTAGCATCTTCCTCCTTCCAAGATTTTGTTAGAAGTTAGTCACTTAGAATTTGAATGGTCATCATGCCAAGAAGCAGTTGCAAAGGTACTGACACACATAATGGAAAAAAAGGATAAAAACACCTCAACAGATGAATTCACAGAAAGCCAAAATTTAGCGAACTCATCCAACCTTGATGAAAAGATAAAAAAGGAAAGTGAAGATGTAAATGTTTCATTTAGTGATACCTCTTCAAATGGTGGAGGTTTGTCTTCCCCTCCTCTAGGGATGATTATAGTCCAAAGACTAAGAGAATATGTGA
Source organism: Cupressus sempervirens (assembly GCA_028749045.1). Classification (NCBI taxonomy): domain Eukaryota; kingdom Viridiplantae; phylum Streptophyta; class Pinopsida; order Cupressales; family Cupressaceae; genus Cupressus; species Cupressus sempervirens. The sequence goes on from CM053783.1 coordinate 156,621,531, forward strand.
AAGGTAAAGGATGGACTTTAGTAGTCATTCATCTTGAACCTAAAGTTTAGGAAATTAAAGAACTGATAGGGGAGATTCAAGGTAAACAAGAAAAAAACACACTTCCTCTATCTATAAATTATGAAGGGGACTCATCAAATCCTACACAAGGAAAGTTATAATGGGTTCCTAAGAAACAACAATTCAAGGTTCAAGTGAAAGAGAAGTTAAGGATGAATAAGCATAAAGTTAGAAAACCTAAGGAAAATGCAATTTGGACACTCTACTTTGATGGTTCTAGGTGCAAGATGGGAGCTAGTGTGGGTATAAAATTGGTCAACCCAAAAGGTAGGTCTTTCTATGTTGCATATCAATTATAGTTTAGATGTACTAACAATGCTACTAAATATGAGGTGTTAATTTGAGGACTTCTCTTTGCACTTGAGAAAGGAGTCATAGGTCTCAAAATCAAAGGGGATTCTCAATTGGTTATACAAGTAGTAAAATCCATATACTCTTGTAATGATAAAATATTACTTGCTTACGGAAAAAGGGTATGGGATATATTGGATGATTTTAAAGCTTTAAACATAAAATCCATTCCAAGAAGAAAGAACATGGTAGTAGATGCTCTTTCCATCTTAGCAAGTGCTTTACAACTAGTTGAAAGAACCAAGTTGAAAAGATTTTCAATAGAATTGGTTATCATTCCATCCATTCCAAACAATATCACAAAATTTTAGGTCTTTCAAGATGATCAACATATACTTGAGTTTATCATGTGTAGTCACCATTTTGAGGGACAAGAAATAAATGATAAACTAGATACCAGACCTCAAGATGATGGGATTGAAGATGAAGATGGGATTCTTAATCTAAAACCCAACACTATTTCAAAAGGAATGGTTGAACTAGAATGCATCTTTGACTATGATGAATTAGCACTCAATAGAAGGGTAACCCAAGAAAAGGGAATTCAAGAATGTGACTCATACAATTTGGGTACTAATGATGAACCAAAAATGATATAGATAGGAAAAGTGTGCAACTCATAGGAAAGGGGGGACATGCTCAAATTACTCACCGAGTATAAGGATGTCATTGCCTGGAGCTATGAAGAATTGAAGACTTATCATCCTAAGATTATCATAGATGACATCCCGTTGAAACTTGATGCCGAACTATTTTAAATAAGACAAAGACTAGTAAATCATCTCATTGAACCACTAACAATGAAAGAATTAAAGAAATTACTAGGTTCTAAGATCATATTTCCTATCTGTCATTCCACAAGGGTGGCAAATTTGGTTCATGTGTGGAAGAAGATTGGAGAGATTCATCTTTGTGTTGACTTTCATAACTTGAACCTGGCATCTAAAAAAGATAACTATCCTTTACCCTCACTAGATGAGGTTTTGTAGATTGTGAATGGTTCAAAGATGATGTCTTTTCTATATGGATACTTAGGATATAATCAGGTGATGGTTGATGAAGAAGACCATCTAAAGATTGCTTTCACAACTAAGTGGGGAACTTTTTCCTACAGAAGAATGCCCTTTGGATTGATTAATGCAAGAGCTGCATTTCAACAAGCAATGGATGAAGCTTTCAAAGGATTGATTAATAGATGTATAGTCATCTACATGGATGACTTGACTATCTTTTCAAAAGATCAAAGTACCCACATTCTTGATCTAAGACAAGTATTCAACAGATGTCGTAAATATGGCATATCTCTCAATCCCAAGAAATGTTTAGTTGGCATTACTAAAGGAAAACTCCTGGGACATGTTATTTCTAAAGTTGGAATCTTCATTGATCCAAATATAGTCGAATCCATTATGAAGTTAACATCTCCATATAGTAAAAAATAATTGAAGTCTTTCTTTGGGAAGATAAACTTTGTGTGAAAATTCATAAGTGGATTTGTAGAGATAGTTCATCCCCTTAATGATTTACTCAAAAGGGGGGCTAAGAAAGAATGGGTTCCTAAAATAAAGAAATCATTTGAAGACATGAAGGTTGCCATTTCCATGGGCCCAATTTTGGTGATTTTGGATTACAAGTTTCCTTTTAAGATCTATTTCTTTGCTTCTTACACTCTTATCCAGGGATCCTAACATAGAAAAGGGAGAAGGAAGATGAAAGACCAGTTACTTTCATGAGTTATCCTTTGAAGAATGTAGAGTTGAATTATTCAAACCTTGATAAACAATCCTTTGCATTGATCAAGGTAGTAAATAAATTCTATCATTACATACTAATAAGTAAGGTGTATGCAATTGTACCTGACCTAGTAGTAAAAACACTTTTAATTTAGAATGAACTCAGTAAAAGGAGAGGAAAGTGGATGGCTATACTTCAAGAATTTGATCTCAAAATTCAATCTATGAGATTAGTCAGAGGTCAAGGGTTGTCAAAAATGATAGTTGATAACTAGGATGCAAATGAAAAGAAATTCAAGTTTGACGATGAAACGGATAAGGATGATTAGAAGAAGATGGTTGTATCACAAGTTGACATTAATTAGGGAGTGGTGATAGATGTTTGGTATCAAGACATTATTTATTATCTCCTATAAGACCAATGCCCAAAGTGGATGAATAGTTCACAATGTAGGGGACTTAAAATGAAGTGTTAACCTTATATGCTACATGACAACAAGTTCTACAAGAGAAACTATGAAGGGATTTATCTAAAGTGTTTAGGCCATGAAGAAGTAAAGGAAGTCTTGGAACACTTTCATGATAAGTATGGTATAGGAAATGGTTTGGCAGAAGCAATGGCCCACATGATTCTAAGATCAGGTTATTTTTGGCCTTCGATATTCAAAGACACTTTCAAGCATCTATGCTCTTTCCATATCTGTCAAACCATTGCCAACAGAGAAAGAAATTTGACAATGCCCTTATAGTGTGTGTATGAGATAGGCCCCTTCACAAAGTAGGGATTGGATTTCATTGGTCTAGTCAACCCACCATCATCAACTAGACATGCATTTATTCTCATAGCTATGAATTACTGCACATGATGGATAGAAGTAGAAACATTCATAAATTGCACAACTAAGGTGGTGATAGACTTTTTGGAAGAACACATTGTTACTAGGTTCAAAATGCCATTTTCCCTTGTGTGTGATAATAGGTTTGATTTCAGATCTACATTCTTGACCCAATGGGCATTTGAAAATAAAGTCATTATCAAGTTTTCTTCAAATTATTACCCACAAGGAAATGGGGTAGTAGAATCTACAAACAAAAATTTGATCAAAGTAATAAAATGATTGTTGAAGGAGAATCCTAGGGACTAGCATATGCAGGTAAAATATGCCCTATGGATAGATCGAGTCAAAGTTAAAAATGCCTTGGGGACTTCTCCATATTTGGTTGTTTACTTATAAGAACCAGTGTTCCCACTTAATTTTAGGATTTCAATTTTGAAATTCATGAGTGGGTATGCTGAAGATGCTCACAAAGTACAAATTAGATTGATGAATCTTTTAGAGATGGATGAGAAATGAATAGCTACATTAGAGAACATGGCTAAACATCAAGTTGTTATAAAAAGATGGCTCAACAAAAGGGCCATGATCAAATCATTCAGGATTTCTAACCTTGTTCTACTTTGGGATAGGGCAAAAGAAAAGCTGGGTAGTCATACCAAGTTTCAACGCTTATGGATAGGCCCTTATCAAATCACAAAAATTCTAGGAGAAAACACTTTTAGGCATTTAACTTAGATTTTATTTCTGCATTTAACTTAGATTTTCATTCTAACAATTGTATTTTCTTTCATGTTGCATGTTTTCTTTTAGTCATGTGTTCTCTTTCAATGTTATGGCAATCCTAGGGGGTAAGGTGTACTTAAGATTTTTCTCAAAGATTTTACTAACAACTCTTGGGTTCCAATTTTAGGAAGAGGTATTTCTTTGTCAAAATATTTGGATGATTGTGTGTCTTATACCAACTGAGAAATGAACATTTCTTGTGAAAATAGGAGATTTTTAGTTTGGAAATTAGGAGCCTAGACCAACAAGTTCTCAACACTTTGCAATTTTTTTAAATTTGACTATTTTAGGTGTTCTTGAATTGAAGTTGAAGATGACGAGAGATGAACCAAACTTTAACTAGTTCAAAAAGGTGGGTCCCCTTGAAAGGTTACTAAGATCATTGATTTGGTGTCAGAGTTTCTTAAAAGTTCTAAAAGAGGAATGCAAGGGGTGTTCGCAAGAGATCGAATTCAAGAAATGACACCAATGTCATGATTACACAGTCTAAATGTAGTTAGGATACATAAAAGAAAAAAGAAAAAACAAAAGAGAAAAATATGGTTAAGTTTGAAGGATTCTAATGATCTGAAATGGAAAAAGATACATTTTCAAAACAAAGTATCTCCTATTCAAAGTATTGTTTCATCAAAAGTAACATTTTGAATGATATGGAACAATTATTCAAATAGCCAGAAATTAAAAAAGAATGTGGCACCCTACCAAGAGCCCTTGATCTAATTCTCTCATCTCATCAAGAAATTGATTGCTAAAAAGCTTTTGTGGAGATTCTGAATGAATGAGTTGGGAGGAGTGGAATATTGTTTTTAAGTTATCAAAAAAATTTGACTAACTACATCCTAACATGTCAACAGAAATGAATACACAATGCACACACTGAGTTTGAAGGTTTCAAGTTCTGAGATTTTGATTGAAAGGTCATCCAAAAAATGCACAAGATGTTCTAAATTTGGTTGGTGTTTGACACACATTGGAGGAATGTTTGCTGGTGGAGAAATGCCTTGGTCATTTATTCCTTTTTTGGGACTATTTTTTGTGGTGTCCACAGCACATGCCCCATTCCTCACTAAGAATGGGGACCCCCTACTTTTCTTGACTCTCGAACTCACAATTCAAGAGTTGGGAGAAGAAAATTTTATTAGAGTTAGAGTTTTAGAGTTGTCAAAATTGAGAAAATAAAAAAAATTAATTTAAAAAAAAACACCTAAAAAATTAAAAATTATATATATATATATATATATATATCATGCACGCATGGGTGAAGTGCACACCACACACAAGTGCGAGCACCGAGGTGCACCACGCACCCTGCCTAGTGGGGGGTTATAAAACCCCCCATACGGCCTCAACACATGGCATTTGTTCGGAGGATTTTTGGATCAAGTGCAAGGTAAGCATTCTACACAATGGCACTTAGCACCCACGCCCTCACATACACCTAAGCATCGTTTGGTACTTCACATCTATGCACTGCCAGCTTGGCAGCTCTGGGCTAACATAAACTAAGCATTGTTTGGCACTTCATGCCCATGCACCACTTGCTTGGTAGTGCCATGCTAACATAAAATAAGTGTTGTTTGGTGCTTTGTGCCCATGTGCCATGGGCTTGGTAGTGTCGTGCTCACATAACATAACACTGTTCAATGCTCCATGCCTGAGTGCAACCAGCTTGCCAACATCATGCTATCATAAACTAGGCATTGTTTAGTGCTCCATGCCCATGCGCCATTGGCTTGGTAGTGCTGTACTCACACAAACATAGTGCCATTTGGTGCTTTGCACCTACGTGCCACTTGTTTTGGTCGTGCCACTTGAAACCCTAGTGTGCACACCTTCTAGAAACCCATACACATTATTATTTTTATTTTTATTTCAAAAAATATAAAAAATATAAAATTTGAAAAAAAAAATTTAAAATTTTTTTTTTAAAAAAAAATAAATAAATAAATACTCTTTTTGAAAAGGGATAAAGTGATAAAAAATAAAAAAATAAAAAAATCACCCAAAGGGGACATTTTTTTTAACTCATGTTTATTTATGAGCTTTTATGTTATCTTTGCACTAATAACTCTTTTCTCACAATGTGCAGGTAGCTATAACCAAATGGCATCCACATCCAAGGTACCACCCAAACTTATAGTTTTCAAGTTCCAAGGCATACCTTCAAAGTCTAGATTCCATGATGATTATACAGAGATTAGAGATACTGACCTCAAACACATAGATTTAGGCAAATTTTTGAGAATTTACAACAAGCCAATAGAGAGGTCAATTATGATGTCTGTATTGATCCATTCTGGATTGGAAAATGCAACATCACATCCTGTGTTAGTGCAATTAGATAAACTAATCATGACCCTATCACAACACTTCATGCCTAATGAGAGGGTGCTCAAGAGTGTCACAGGGGAACTGGTATTGGATCTGTGACCTGACAACATTGAGAGAGTATTTCACCTACCAAGAGTAGACTAGTTCGTCCAACTTTCCTATGAAGTGACTGAGAGATGGTATAGGGAGCATCAACAAGAAACCACTGACATAATACAATCCTCACAGCGTGTTTTTTTCTATAGCTTATGTCAATTTAGGATTTCAATTTCAATTTATTTCAATTTCATGTTATTTGATTTAAATTTTGTTATTTACTTTGCTAACCCCTTGTTAGAATATGAACTCATTTTAGTTGCACTGTTAGAATTGCATTCATTAAAAAACCAGAAAATACAAAAATATTGTTCTTTTGTGTGTGATTTTGAGATAGCAAACAAATTCACTTCATTCTGAGATCATAGTAGAACCAACAAAGGCCACCTCATGAACAATCACATTTATCTTCAACTGAGCAGATTTTGGTATGTTGCAAGACAAATACTGAACCTTGGAGTTGATCCCAAAAGGATTAGCTTTTCAAGAGAGAAATTGCATAATGGATTCCTGCCATTGACCTCATACATAACGACTGCCCAAAACTATGAAAGATGAATCTAATAATGTTGAGGAAGATAAGATGGCACTTATCTCTCATGTAAGCAAAAGTGATAAATGATCATAGACAGTGGTTTTTCTCATCATATGACTAGTAACAAAACAACGCTTGAACAATTTGAAGACTATGATGGTGAAATTGTGAGCTTTGGTAATAATGAACCTTGTTGCATAAAATGAAGATGAAGAATCTCATTAACCAAAGAGCTTGTATGTGATAATGCATATTGGGTTGAAGGATTGAAACACAATCTATTGAGTGTGACATAGCTAATCAATATTGGATTCAAGGTGGAACTCATGCATGGAAATTCAAGACTATTGGATGACAAAGGAAATCTGATTGGATCAGGCATACAAATAAAGGGTAACTTGTTTTATCTTGAACTTGGTGACTGTTCATGTTTTATTGCTAAGTAGAAGAAAGTTGGTTATGGCATAAAAAGTTATGTCATGTGAATTTTGATAAATTGGTTAAAATAAGAAAATTTAGAAAAGTAAGAGGCATTCCTAGTATAAAAAAACTTGATGTTGGTGCATGCAAGAATTGATAGATTGGTAAGATGGGAAAGACTAGCTTTAAAAGTAAAAACTATTAATCTGAAGAAATTTTGGAAATTGTGCATACTAATTTATGTGGACCCATTGGAATTGAGAGCTATATTAGAGAAAAGTTCTTCATTATTTTTGTTGATGACTACTCTAGAATGATGACTATCATGTATCTAAGAGAGAAATCAGAAGGATTTGAGAAGTTCAAATGGTATTTGGCCAGAGTAGAAAAGGAAACAGGGAAAACACTGAAATGCTTGAGATCAAACAAAGGTGGTGAATTCATCTCCCATGAATTCAATAACTTTTGCATTGAAAGAGGAATCAAAATTAAGGTATCAGCTCCTAGAACTCCTGAGCAAAATGGAATAGCTGAAAAGAGGAATAGATCTATCATGGATTGTGCAAGAACTTTAATGATTGAAAAGAAAATTGCTATCAAATACTAGAAGGAAGCTATCAACATTGTAGTTCATACCTTGAATCAAGTACAGTTGAAGAAGGACTCATTCAAAACCCCTTATGAGCTATGGTATGACTGTAAATCCAATGTGAGTTACCTAAAAGTATTTGGAAGTAAATGTTATATTTTGAAAGAATCTAGAAAAGGAAAATTTGATGTGAAGAGTGATGAAAGCATATTTTTGGGATATTCTTGTAAGAGTAAGGCATATAGATGTTTGAATTTGTCTACTCACAAAATCATAGAAATTGCACATGTGAAAGTTGATGAGTTTATAGAAAGGACTGAAGAAGAAAGCTAAAAAGAACTATAAGATTATAGGAGATTTGTTTTCATTGAAACTAATATAGTGCTAAATATATCTAACAATCATGAGATTTTCACTCCCAAGCCTTTAGTCACTGAGTTACAAAAAGTTCAATCCAAATTGCAAGAACCTGAGTCACATTCAGATGCTATTGAGCCAATGCCTACCGAGCCAGAATAGCCAAAACTTGAAGTTGAGGATGATAATGCAATTCATTCAAAATGAAAGGAACCTATATTGGCCAAGTATGTTAGGAGACATCAAGCACCAGATCAAATTATTGGAGACAAATCTAAAGGTACTATGAAAAGAAGTAAGGTAAAATGTACTTGTTTACTTGCTGATTTTGAAGGTCTAGAAATGTCAAAGATGCATTGGAAAATAAAATTTGGATTGAGGCTATAAATGAAGAGATAGAGAAAAGAGAGAATAACAAAACATGGACTCTTGTACCTAGGCCTAAAGACAAAAATGTGATTGGAACTAAGTGGGTATTAAAAAATAAGTTGAATGAAGATGGTAAGGTATCAAGGAACAAAGCTAGATTGGTATGTAAAGACTACTCTCAAGAAGAAGGAATAGACTATGGAGAGACTTTTGTTCCTATTGGAGGATTGGAAGGTATGAGGACCTTACTTGTATATGTTGCACACCAGGGATTTAAGGTATATCGGATGGATGTCAAATCAACATTTCTCAATTGTATTCTTGATAAAGAAGTCTACATTAAGAAAACTAAAGGTTTTGTTGATCCAGACAAGAAGGACATTGTCTACAGATTACACAAAGCATTGTATGGTCTAAAACAAGCTCCTAGAGCATGGTATGAAAGATTGCATAACTATCTTATTCAAATTGGTTTTCAAAGAACTAATGATAGCAGTAGCATGTATATTAAGGAAGGACCAGATAACAAGATTATTTTGGTAGAAATATTTTTGGATGATACTTTGTTTAAAGGAAATGATGATCTATGCAAAGATTTTTTAGAGAAAATGAGCAAAGAATTTGAGATGTCTATGTTTGGTGAGATTAAATTATTTGTTGGTCTTCAAATTTAGCATGGCAAGAATGGTATCTACATCACTTGGTCTAAATCTATCAAGGAGATACTCAAGAAATTTGGTATGGAAGACTGTAAACCAGTTGGGACTCCTATGTGTACTAGACTAAAGATTACCAAGGATGACGAATCAAAAGAGGTAAATCAGACTTTATATAGATCAATGATTGAAAAGTTGCAGTATGTAGTTCATACAAGGCCTGATATTGCTCTTGCAGATGGTATAGTTGCAAGATTTTTAGCAAAAATCAAAGAAAATCACATGATGGCAATCAAAAGGATCATGAGATACTTGAAAGGCATTGAAGATTATGGATTTTGTTACAAATTTGGAGGAAATTTGGACTTGAAAGTGTTTATTAATGCTCATTGGGCAAGAAACATTGATGATAGAAAGAGCACAAGTGGTAGAGCATTCTTTCTTAGAAAGAGGTTGGTTTCTTGGACAAGTAAAAATAAAAATTGCAAATCCCAATCTATAACAGAAACAGAGTATGTTGTAGTAGCAATAAATTGTTCCAATATTGTTTGGTTTAAATAGTTGTTGGAAGGCATGAAGGTTGAGATCAAAGAACTAGTTGTTATGTTTTGTGATAATAAAAGTGCAATCAACATATCAAAGAATCTAGTAATGCATTCCAAAAAAAAGCACATTGCAATAAAGTATCACTTTGTTAGATAATTGGTGCAGGATAAAGAAATCAAACTAGAATATGTCCATACAAAAGAATAAATTGTTGAGATATTCACCAAGACATTACCTAAGGATGCATTCTTGTATCTAAGAGGTAAGCTAGGGGTCATTCCCCTATCTGAATCTCACTAAAATGAAGTTTTAGTGATGCATCAACAAGAACCAAGTTAAAGATCTATCAGTTGATGCAACATAGTCATGGAAACATTGCATATGAATCAATACTCAAGGTACATTGTAACTCATTTGGTATTTGTTGTCTTTGGCATGTGCTTTCAAAGAGGGAGAGTGTACTATCATATCTTTCTAAAATTTGAATTGGTTTATGGAGAGTTTGTTGTTTAGAAAAGAAGCTATGCAATTCCTTCACAGAGGGAGATTACCAAATTTGAGAAGTTTGTGGCATAAAATCTAAGAGGGAGAAATTTTCTATCAAAAAAAGGCTTCTTTTCAAATTTCATTGTGCTATGACATGTTGTGCTTCCATCAATGCCAAAGAGGGAGATTGTTGGATACAATTGTTCAATTGTGTGTTATCTTTGATGTTACACAAATGCCATATCAGTTGGTAGACAGTCTGCCGAGCATTCCTAGAAATTACTCTATGAAAATAGTGTCTACTGAGCTCACTCAAGTGTTGAAGGATTTTGTGGCAGAAGTTAGTGGTAACTGAGCTCAAAAGGTTAACAAAGGAAAGTTAGTGCTTATCGAGTTCACCGAGCTTCTATTGGTTAACACTGGAAATCATTTTTGGAGCATTGTTTACCAAGCAAGGTTAGCCAATGAAGGATTTCATTGTTTTGGAAAATAAAGCTTAATTATTTTATCTAATAATTGTAGCCAACTAAGGTAATGATTATTGATAAATGTAACTTGTAAATGAGCCGACTTGACAATTTGCAAGGTGTAAATAAAAGGTCAAGTTGTGAATTCTAAATGGTAATGAGCAAGCATGCAAGTGTATTGATTGATGAGGAAAGTGTGAGAAAATTTTGAAGAAGGATAAGATATCCTTAAGGAGAAGAAAACTTTTATTTGATCAGAGAGGAACTAGTAGAAAAAAATAGAATATTTGTGTTAACAATCTAGTTGCATCTCATTCAGGTTAATTCATCGTTACTTTCTCACCATTGGAGCAGTGATTTCTAAATCTCTTAATATAGTTGGTTTAACAGCCATTTTGTAAATCCTTTAACAAGGCGATAGTTCTACTGAATTGTTCTAAAGTCCTCTAGCAAGGCTCCTAATAGTGTGTTTTGTAACCTTTAACAGGGTTGGCTCTTAATAGGGCTCACTTTAGAAGAGTGAAAATCAGTAGCTAGTTACTTGGTGGTTTTTCCCATATTGGGTTTCCATGTTAAATCTGGTTTCTCATGTGTTCATGTTATTTTCTTTATGGTTGCATGTTAATTACTATGAATGTTTAAGTTCTATTAAAGATAACATGCACTGCATCTACCGAGTTACAACATTTTTCTGTATAGCTACCAAGTGATAGTAGTAACTAGTTTTATAAGACATCTAAGGGATTAGTGGATTTGTTTTTGTGGTAATTGATTCACCCCTCTAGTTATTGCATCTATATTTCCAACAAAAAGTAGAAGATTCTATATGTGCCATGATGAAAGATTTTAAGATGACTTCAATTGAGATTGTCAACTCTCTACCAAAGAACCTATATGTTAGAGTTGAGAAAGCTTGGAAGAGAGACTATAGTTGCAAGAGTGATGCTAGATTTAGAAAAATGTGGGATGAAAAAAGTTATTGATAAGTACAAGGGAATATTTTCTCCAAAGTATTGAGTTGTTAACATTTTATAGAACAAGATTGAACCCATTGTCCAAAAAAGCACACAAACATGGACGGTAATTTATGGGTTGACAACACAAAAGGATATTAAGCAAGAACCTCAAGAAGTAGGTGAAGAAAAAATAGAGGAAGAGATAGTTGAAGTAATAAATGATGAATGTATGAGGAAGTACATAGGGAAGGTACTACAGAGGTGATAGCTGAAGAAGAGAAATAGCTAGACTAGAATGTACTAGTAGTACAAATGCTAAGTGAAATTCCTCAATTAGATATAGTAAAGGTTAAGGATGTGTCTAACACCACCATTTAGAACATCAATCCCCTAATAGAGGAGGATATGAAAAATATACTAACTAATTCCACCATCATGGCACAATTATGTTGTCATCCTATGTTGGTGAGTGTGGATGAGATTGAGAAGGCATAATTGGCATCTAAATGGGAGAAAAAAAAAGCATTATCAAGTTCCCCATCTCAATCTATAGAGGTGCAACCTACCATGCATATGGTAGTATACTATAGGAAGGACACCATGCCTTCACATATCAACACCAAGGTACCTACAATTATAATAATTAAAAAAGAAAGGACACGAGTTCAAATAGGCCAAGAAACCAATCCTACACCTACACCACAAGCACAAGGTGGAGAAGAGATCAAAGAGAAGGAGAAGGATAGGACTAAGGATTCAGTCTTGACTATGAAGCTAGAGGAAGTAATAGCAATACAAATACTGGTTACCTTACTAGACACTGCTACTCCTACTCCCAGTCAAGGACTTCATAGGCCGAGTACTGAAGCTACACATTTGTAAGTATCAAAGACAAGTCCTAGCACATCTATGATTGATGAGGTTACACCTTATGGTGACATCAACTTAGATGAGGTGATTGAGTTACCAAAGTATGATCTTACTACAATCACAATATAGAAGATGAGCATATTATAGGATGCTCTAGCAAGAAAGAAACACAAAGAACTTCTCAGAAGGGAGCATAGGAAAAATTAAACATGTCATGACATCAAGGACATATTTATTGATGCATTCATCCCCTATACTTGATGAAGCCATCATTGAATAGTTGGAAAATATTGTAGAGAAAATCAATGATAAAGACTTGGATACCAATTTCAACATTATTGGAATTGTCTGAGAATAAATTTTAAGCCAAGGTGGACGAAAAAATATCTAGTGTTATTGTACTACACCAGGTTGAGTTAGCAACCAAGATTGAGGGTGTAAAGAAAGTATTAGAGAATATTTTCTCTCTTTACACCAAGTTGTGTCATACAACTCTGTTCAAAAAAGAAGTGCATTGACATATTGGCACTTTGCAAGGATATATGAAGCTAACAAGTAATAATCTACCTAGTTCTTCAACTCAGAATCAGAAGCACTTTAGGACTTTGATGAACTCCCAAGGTCATCTGTTAGCCCTACACACTCAAGATGCAAACAATTGGGATACATTGATCAGTATGCAATCCATTTTGACCCCACACATGGTGATACTATACCAAGAACTAGCCTCTGCAAAAATAATGATAAAGAAAGATCCTCATCTTTCTATACATGAAGGATTTTTTCACCTTGCTACTGAGTTAAATATAATACTTGAGTTCTATAAAACTTTCTTAGACAAACATACAATTTATGTACAATCCATTACATAAGTGTCAAAAGGGTGAGAAAAATTGAAGGGGGGGAGAAAGAAGAAAAGGGGAGAATGCATGGAAGGAGAGATAAGTTTTGGGGAGACCAAATAGAGACAGAGTCAGGGGAGACCAAATAGAGATAGAGTTAGCATAGCAGATCTACTTAGCAAGAGTATTTAGTTTCAAAATTAGAACAGACTAATCAACTAGGGAGGTGTTATTGAATTTTGAGGTATGACTAATGAGTTATAAGTTTTGAAAAATTTTGAACTTTTGAAATTTTGTATGTAAGACAAATACTAAATGGATATTATCTAGAGTTATGCTTAAAAGGCTAAGAATATTCATGCATGACTAAGTATTTTTCCACTCATGTCAAAGAGGGAGATTGTTAATCCTAGATTGCTTTTGACATATGAGTGACAATATACTTAAGTCATTTACTTAGTTCATATCAAACAAGTAATGTATGCTAAGCACAAGTTTCTAGATAATATATGTTGAGCAAGAGATATACTGTATATGTTGAGTAACTAGTAAGTATTGAGTCACTCAAGTGCTGAGTAGATAGTAAGTATCAAGTTATTCAAATGTCAAGTAATTGGTAGATAATGAGAATCGAACACTTCAAGAGCTAAGTAATACAATTTTGACATAGTTGTTTGTAATGGAACAAACTACTATGTAAACCATTTTTGAGTCAACCTATGGATTTTTTTTGCAATCCTAGATGATAAGGATGAATATTTATTGAGGATAATATGTGGTACATGAAACCAATTAGTTGAAGGAAAGTTTTGAGTGGCTAGATGGATGAATTATAATCGTTAATTTATACCTAACTTTAAGTCACCTAGGTCTTGTTAAAGAGTACATACTCTAAACTTGTTATGAGTGTAGAAGGAGAAAATAGAGAAGTTTCCATGCACAAATAGAGCATTCATGATGGCTAAGGAGTTGTGAATTGAGATACATTGCAAGAATCAGTTAGAGGAGAATAAAGGAAAGGAATTAGAGGACAAAAGAGATACATCTGATCAGTGAGGATCAAATACACATAAGGAAAGAGGTGATATGTTATCTAGCAGCACAATGCTAACCACAAGATCATTGTTGATACATTCAAGTTGGTGAATCTGCTAAATCTTATAACTGAGTAGTCATAACATGATATTGTAAATCCTTTAAGAGGGTGCTTACTTAATTGCAAGTTAAAGTTTTTTAATTAGGCACACTTCTAATAGGGTGTTGAAATCCTTTAATAGGGTAATATCTAACATTCTTGTAAGCCTTTAACAAGGTATACCTTACATAGGGTAGATCATGTTTCATGATCAAACATTGTAGCCTTCATTGGTTCAACTTTATTACTGCAATAGTGGAGATTTGTTGGTGTCATCCCCACCCCAATTTTACCTTCTCATTGGAGGTTTTTTAGCTAACCAAATATCTTATGTCATATATGTGTTGGATGTTATTTTCTTTCATATTATGGATGAATATGTTTAGCTAGCTATTTTAGTTTACATGCAAATTGTGAAATGGATGTGTGGTGAATAAATCTATGGTTAAAGTTTTGAATGACTAATTTACCCCAGCCCCCTCTTAGATTTTACTTTTCCTATTATATTTTCAACAAATTCTGCTTGGTAAATGACTATCCTCTGTGCTAATTTCTGCAAAACATTATTTTAGATTTTTCTTTCAGCCCTTTATAGAAGTTTATCTTTACCATTGATGTCCTCATTATATTTGTGAACAACTTCAACCAGTTGATCCAAAATAGGTTGTTTCTCATCAAACTCAATATTCAAAACATTGACAACTATACTTTTGATGTCTTCAAGTACCTATTTTTTCTTCTTCTTCTTTTCTCTAAGATTAGTTTGTTTGGCCCTCTTTTTACAAAGATCACAAAGGGTACCCATCTAATCAAGAGTCATATTGGAAAGATTCCAATCTGGTATCACAATGTCCTTCTCCACATCAATCTCTTCATTTGATTATTCTACCTCTTTACCCTTTTCCTTTTGAATGGAAGGAACAATTCCCTTTTCTTTACTCAATACATCAGTGCTTGGTTGAGGATTAACCTCAACTAACATTGCACACATCATGGTAGTAACAATAGTAGAAGTAGTAGAAATAGCAATAGAAATGGTAGGAATAACAAAAAATGTAGAAGAAATAGCACTAATAAGAGGAATACCTTATTGTAACTTGGTTATGCTTGAGAGATCTAAGTTTTCTACTCAACATATGAAGTGATGGAAAATTCACTCATCAATGCACTCAAAAAAATTTCTCCAATAATTAGTTGAGTTCTTAGTGAGGTAGTGTTTACCTCAACTAACTTAGTAGTAGCCTTCTCTGAGCTAGATGACACTAAGGCTTTCCTTGGAGAGTTAGGAAGGGAGGGTATTACCTCTACTACCATCTTCTAACGGTTTGAGTTTTCAATACTCTAGATTTTAGGAAGATCACCTCCTATAGCTTCTTGATCCTATTCTCATTTAGCATCATCTCTATCCATGTTTCCAATATCATCAATTTCCTCATCATGTATTTATTCATCATATTTTTCTACTTTTTCTTCATCATCAATTTGTACAACCTAATCACTATGCTTGTGCAATGCATACATATTACTCCATGCTATGGTGTTAGTCTTTACAACTGGCTTAGTGTCTTTAGATAGGATCATAAATGCATTGAATCTAGAGGTTAGATTTGTTTCATTCTCCTTCAATGATTTCTTCACTTCCTTATCAATGAGACTTGACATAAGCTATCAAAGGGTTTTCTTTCTGATGTCCTTGGAAACATTTAATGCATTCTCCTAATGATGTCATATTGACTTGAATAGAGATCAAGAACTTGCTTTGATAGTTCCTCTAAGGAGTATTTCTTTTTTCTCATTTTAGCCACTAGGGCTTCTTTAACCTATTTCTACTCTTCATTTCTCCTTGTCTCATACTTAAGGAATTTGAGATCTCCCATAACTAATCCACTTTGAAGTCTAGATAATCTTTCCTCAAAGGCAGGGGCATACTTCTTAAATATAATTTTTTTTTCTTCATGTCCATCATCTCCAAGTTTTAGTTTCTTCCTTGATTTTGTTTCATTTTTGGTGAACACAGTAGGGGAGGATTTTACAAGTTTGGTTGTTATGACCTTCCCTTTCTTCTTGAGAGGTTCCTCTTCTTTAGATTCTTCTTGTCTTGGATGCTCTTCCTCTCCTTCTCCTTCATCATGGTCATCTTCTTTTCCTTTAGTTAACAATAGAGGAGAACTAAAGGATTTGGTGGCTTTGAGCATCTTTTCCACCTTCTTCCTCTTTTCACTCCTTTAGGAAGCTTAATTTCATGAGTAATTCTAGCCTTGGATTCCTTGTAAGTTCCAAAATAACATGCCTTGGGTTTAACAGGCTCATTCAAAGGAGCATTAATGACATGCCTTGTATCATCTATGTTTACTTCATAACCTATGGGTTGCACCCATGCCACTCTTAACTTGACTGCATGGATATGGACATTATCACAATCAACCAAAAGAAAAATATCATGTTCATAGTCTTCCACCAATTTTTTTATAATTCTATATCTACTTTTCATTTTCTCTTTGAGAGTTTCAAAATAGGCATCTATTATACTTTCAAAGTTATAACCCATCTATGTTATAAATTCATTAATATGATATAACACTGGTGTATCTTTCTTCCACACTATAGTTTGTTTGGAGGGAAAGAAAAATTTCACATAAAATAATAGACAAGTCAACAAGGAACTAAAATTACATGGATTTTTCTTCAAGACTCGTATGCTCTCCATTTTTTTGTTGAGTTGGTTCAATAGTAGATTGAAAAGGTCAAAGGATAGTTTATTATTCACCAATTGTATGCTAGGTCAACAAGTTCATAGAAACATTGTTTAATCTTCTCAAGTTGTATATCTTATGTGCAATCACATTGATACCAAAATTTATCTCCATGTCTATAACTCCATTGAGTTTCATACCTTTGCCATCCCACTCAGGAAGAGTTCTCTTAGTCAGTTCAACTTGACTTAGGGTTTTTATAGTCATTTCCTTGTTCAACATTGGCAAGCTTTTTATCTTATGCATCATCTTCTTTGTAATTTAAATATGGTGATCCAACAACAAATGCATGTCATGGACTCAAATCAAGATGAACCTAATCTATTTCTCTTGGAAATCCCTTGACATATGCAAGATATGTGTTAACCCTTTCATCTCCAAATGCTTGTCCTGGGGTTTGAAACTCCTATCCACAAATAATTCATTGAATTCCTAGTTCATCTTTAGGGTTCCTAGATCTTGAATAGAACAATGATAAAATAATCTAATGGTATGGATTAACAATACCTTTGGAGTCATTTTTTATTGTGCTCCAATGGGATCAATTTCCTTTATGATTGTTTGACTCAACTTGAATGTGGGAGACTTGCAATCAACTCCTTGAGAAAACATCTCGAAAACCTTCTTTTTTTTGCTACTAAAAGATGTCATTCTTATTTGGTAATTCTTAAAACATGAAAGAAATTTTTAACAACAATAGCTTTGAATCACTTGGGGTTCTAGAATTTCTATTAGCTCTTAACTCTAGAAAATTCATGGTGAAACAATGACCTTTGATTTATCCTTTTAACCAAATTCAATCTTCAAGTCCCCATTAATGCATCATACAATTTCTCACTTGGTGATAGGTTTTCCTCCACTTGGTTAAGTACTTCAAGCTTGTAAATTCATCAGTTTGGCATATTCTTTGACTCAAAAAGAACTTCAATAATGTCATCTACATCTAAGCTTTGTTAGGTATTAGAACCTAACCATTCTTGGTAAGGTCTTTAGTTGTGATATCCTCTTAGTGGTCCTTGTGCATCTAGAATGGTGATATGGATCTTATTCTAACTAATTATAACTGATGTGAGGTTTCTTCTTAGAATCATATTTCTAGTAATCACCATATAGAACTAGGTTGAAATGGTTGAGTCACCCAACTCATTGACTTGAGTGTCAAAATTTTGATTTGCATCACCAAGAGATTTTCTTCCCCATTGTTGTCTCATTTGACTTCTGATATGTTTAGCCTATACCTTGTTTCATCTTCAACTCTTGATATAAGATTTCTTTGAAGTAAAAATTCTTTAATGGCACAATTATTATTTTTTCAATGATGTCAAACTTGCTACCTATTGGTGAGACAATTGTTTTTTAGTTTGAAAACTATCATTTAGTTCATTGAAGAAGAGGATTTGAAAAGAGGAGATAACAATAGCACCTAGAGAAAGGTTGAGTTATTTGGTATGTAAAAGAAGCACTAAGAACAAGTAAGAAATTGATACTATAGGTTATTATTTATCTACTTAGAGTCTAAAATGAAAGATTACTCAAGTTAATACTAGAAGCAGATCAAGTATGAAATGTGTCTCCTAAGCCTTGCCAAGTAGTTAGTGTGAGCTGACCATAAATCAGTGGAAGCCAAGAGAAAAACAAGAGGTGTTGAGAAAAGATGAAAAGTAGTACAAGCCAAGTGATTATCAGTATATGCCAAGTAAATTTTAGTTGATGTTGAACATCAGTAAAATTTAGTGTTCACTAAGTAAACTAGTGTTGGTCGAGGAAGAACAATATAGAAGTTGGGTGTGGTGCAGAGGCACCCAAGAAATGAAATTATCAAGTGAATAAATCATTAAGGGTCGATTGGAATTTTTTAAGCTCAATCGTGTCCATATGTAATGATCAAATTAATAACATATGTATAAAACCTAAAGGTCTTGATAAGAATGTTAGGATAAAAATGATGTAAGGGGGGCCAATAGTGTCAATATAATATTAGAATAAATAAAAAGGGTCTTAGATAGGTTATATCTACCTTTGAGAACATTGAGAATGAATTAGAATAATGGTTAAATAGAATAAGGCATTAAAATGTAAGTTAGAAATTCAAATATTTGAATTCTAACAATTAGGAGCATTTAGGAGTGAAAATGAATTTAGGTGCTTAAAACACTTTGTAACCACTTGGTTTGGGTTGTGGAAGTTTCCAACCATCCTATAAGCATGCTTGAATTCTTGGGAGAAGGAGAAGTGCTTGAATTAAGGAAGCATTTGTACAAACTTCATTCCAAAAATGCAATAAAACTCATAGTTTCTTGCATGTTTGGAATTGTTCCTTTTATTTATTTCATGATTTTACCATTGAATTTTATTGGAGGACGTATTTGAGGTTTTTTTAATCCATTTTATTAGGGTTACATTTGGAATTTTTCATTTATTTAGACAAAGTGTTGTAGAGAGTCATTTTCACATTATATCCTTCAAGCAAAATGGTGTAACCATCCTCTTTCTATTCTAATTGTGACTTGGGGATAGATTATTAACATGCATCATATATAATTATGCATACTAATGCATGGAAAAGTTTGAGAATTCATATGATCATCCAAAGGGAAAAGTCGGGAGTGCTTGAGTGCATGAAAATGCATTGAATTTGATGCCATAGGTATAGCAACGATAGATTTGTCTAAAATAGGCCATGGGTTTATGTAAAAAGTCAAATTACTCATCATATACATGATATAGGATCAAATAAAAGATCTTGGAAATGATTTCTTGGTAATATTTGAAGAGGCCCTAGCTTTTGCCCTTATTTTGTGAGAGTTTCATAAAAAACACATATAAAGAGTGTTAGGTTATGTTGGTGTTTCAAACTACTGAACAACAAAATGCTCAATATCATAGTAAAAATACTCATACAATCTAAGGATTAGCCAATTCCTAATAGCAATTACATGAATAAACCACTATGACCCAACTTCAACAAAACCAAAGGATGATTTCCTACTCTTTTGGCTATGCTAAACAAAGGTGAGGATACCTAGGGATGATTCTAATGCAAACTACTATGTAGAAATTCTTTTAGTTGCATTCTGATTCTCATCTATTACCCACTAACACATGAGAAGTTTACTTCACTTCCTTTAATGTTCTCAAACTTCTATGCATCCCATATTAGCATATCTGGTCATAATTCTCCTAGGATTTACAAATATTCCTAGAAATAGCAGCTACATAAGACTCAAAGAATAGATATAAATGAGTAGTGATCAGCATTTATAACTTTGAACAAAATGGAATGAAAAATGATTTTGATTTTATAATTGGTTTGATATGCAGCAGCAGAATTCATCCTTGTTCACTTCTGACTTATGTGGCTAGTGCCTTATCCATTGGGCAGAAAATATACTATTGGCGAGAGATTTAATTCAAATAACTTGTAGATGAATTAATCAATTATAATCACCCATTCCCATTCTTATGAAGTATCCTTTTCATAAATTCATAAACCCTACTGATTTACTGAAGCATTTCTATAATTCCTTGGATTGAAAGCAACAATGAAATTAGTATACAACCCATCCAGATTGCATTCAATCAATTTAAACCTTATTTAAATGACTTTAAGGTAGATAAACACATAAAATGGAGATAGAAATTTATCACACAAATATAGTGCAAATACCCTTTTGTATTATCCTTTTATATGACTAATACAATGACTAATAGAATGAAAAGCCTAGAATAGATTACTTTTTCTATAATCTCAATATGTTATCAGAGAGTACAATTGGAAGAAAACTCAAAACAACTACACACTATTGGACCAACTATATTCTCTCAAAAGACTAAAAATTATACAAAATTCAGACCATCACATTGCCTTGAAAACTCACTTATATAGGCATGACTTGCAACAAGTAGAGGGAAAATGTGATTGATAGGTGTCCTTTTACAACAATGAATAGATCAACCTTTTTCAAAAATATATGGACACTTTAATTCAAAAAGAAACAAAAAATAGTTGCAGATGACAGTTGGAGCATAAGATCTTTAATTTTGTCTTTTTCTTTAACTACTCTCTGTTGGTATAGCTTTGATTTTTGCGATCGCTTCCCATACAAATATTTCTCTTTTGGTGAGCCATTCACATTCCTTGACTGTTGTTAGTTCATCAATAGTTTTCTACTACCTAGCATCACTAATCAACCTTCCTTCTATGGAAAACCTATTCATTTTACTTTCGACCTTGAATAAGGTATCAATTAGTTCATTGAAAAGACATTCATCAATACCATCTTGGAAAATGGATACCACTTGTGGCAAGTCTACAATGTGATCAAAAGAACTAGACCACTCATTAAAATCCTTTATTTTGTCATCAAATCTAGTAACAGAAAGAATTAAAGAATAGAAACCATTTTTTAGCACTTTCATTTTTCTTTGAATTACTACTAGCTTCCCTATGAAAATTTACAATAAGTCTTTCACTTTATCCATACCTTCCTTCACAATAATAAATTTATCTGGGAGATCTGGCTTCTTGTCTAACAAGGGTATCAACCTATCAAAGAATTACATATATTGCCCCCATTGTTGAAAAATAGGCTCAAGCCATCCAATTGCATCCTTACATACCTATTCTATAGATTGTAGATTGATGAATGCATTATAAGCATCTTGAGATATTCTATTCAGAATGCTTATTCTATAATTTAATATATTTATCAAAGAATTTTTCTTGGTGGCACTGTCAGATTGGGAAACTGCTATTTCCAGACTAATTACAGGCACTGGCACTGTTACCCCTATAGGTATCTCCTCTATTTGGGCCTCTCCTTCTATAGTGTACCTTCCTTCTATTTCCTACATTAGTGCATGTTCTACTTCTAAAGCTTCCTTGAGTTGTTCCTTGAGGGATACTATTTTTGCTTCTAAATTATGTATCTTCCCCTCCAACTCTTCTATCATTTGCTTCTATACATGCTTTATTTTAAGCTCCTCCTCATACAACTTCCATACATCTATACATTCATTGTACATAGTAGCTAATGTGTCTTCAATTTGCTAAACTTTGTCCTCATTCATGAGTGCAAAATGTTTGACTAGGCTAGAAATTTCTCTTCCAGAAGTATTGTCTAATGTCCAAACAATCATATTACCTTGGGCAGTTTCCTATATATCCATCATTTTTCGCTTCTTTGTATCAGGAGCAATACTCCAAACCGCTAGGGTTTTTGTATCTACATTAAAACCTAACCCCCTCTTCAATCCCTCACTACAACTAGCCTCATAGCTAATAGTTTTGTCCTATCTTCTCATCTTGATCAAGGACAAAAGCTCTCTCAATATCCCAATTAGGTATCAAAATCATACCGCTCCTGTGTACTAACTCCCTAGCCTCAGTAGGGGTCATTGTTTCAGTCTCAAGATTATAAGCCAATAGTTTTTCAACTAATTCCTTATTCTTCTCAGGATCCTCTCCTAGCATGAGACTCAATGTGAGCAGATTTTGTTTGATTTTATAAAGAAAACTTTTAAACTCTGATGATTTAATGAAATCATCATCTTCCATGAACTTTTCAGATTGAATGATCGTGTCATCCAATCTTGATGTTGCAACTTGATTTTCCTTACTTCTGTAGCTCTTTGGTGTAAATTTTTTTGTCTAATATCAGAAAAATACTCAGTATTCCCTAACATGACATTACTTATAGGGATCTGCTAACCACCTTTTTAGGGATGTGCATTGTCTTTTGTCTTTTATTTCCTTTTGGCACCCAAGTTGAAGTTGATGGTTTCTCCTCTTCTAATTCAATCTCCAATTGTGTATTTGGCTTAGGGGATTCTCTATTTGCAATGGCTTCCTCTCCCTCTGGCTCATGTGGAATTTGTGACATAATGTAATCAAAATTATCCACCATTCTTCTCAATTTATTAGGATATGGAATCTCTATATAAAAACCTTTAAAATTAGGGTTGGTCCTCTTCAAAGCCTCCTCTACTCTCCTTATCTCTTCATATTTCCTCAATAACTCATCAGCCTCCCCTATTGCTACTATTTTGGAAATTAAGTCCTCTATAGGGATCGGCTTGCTTGGAGGTAGGATGTATCCTCTAATGGCCTTTAGCTCATTGATAATGTAATTGTCAAGGTCATAAATCCTATAGGGCCCAGTAGCAAATTTGTACAGGCCTAAATATTCACTTAATTCGTCAAATGCATTCTTGCCTATTTCAAAATCTCCTACTTCAAAGGTTCTACAGACAAAAGTAGGCTTGTGTAGAGAGAGAAGGATCATTTCTTTATTCATCAATAAAAATTGCCAGAAGAATTCAATAATGGCCAATCTAGGGGGTAAATATTTAGGCAGAAGATGAGGAGGCTATGAGCATGCAAATACTCTCATTAAAGTGCACTCCTTAAACCAAAAGATACTCCCCCAGTTATGATCTAATTTGGTTTTTTCATCTAAAAATGAGGGCCTAACCAAAGTCTTCAAAACATTTGGTGCCCTAAAGAAAGTATGATCTAATTGCCTTATGATAACAAAACTAAATAAATTAAAAAACACAAGGGCATTTGAATAATAGAAATCCTTATGCCAAATATGAGTCCAAAGTTGCATAGGTAACTCACCAAATTCATCAGAAGACTGATCAATGAAATCCTCGCTGATGTATCCAATGTTGTTATATAGGATAAGGTGCATCAATAGTGAATAATGGTGGAGCTTGAAATCTTTCATCTCTCCCTTCTTTGCATCAAAAATCTGCATATGCATACTGTCAATGATGAAGGCTACACAATCATGCTCTTTGTGGTGGAAAGGGTCATGTATATCACATGCCATCAAAAAGAGGGAACCGTACACACAATCCTCTGCACCATCACTTCCCATCACTTTGTGCAACCTATACACTATGTTTTTGAAATAATTCTTAATCTACTCAAAGGTAGAAAATCCCCCACATTTTTTGGAAGTAACCCTACCTTTTTTACCCTGTAAGGAATATGTGGTAGCATAACATTAATCACAAAGTAGGTTTTATTTTTGTCAAACTTTCCCTATAAATCTACATTGTCAATAGGTACATCCATTTGTCCCATTTATCCAAAGGCCTCAACAAAAGAAGTTATGTCCAATGTCCATAGTATACTCCCATTATGCCTATGGAATGTTCTAGTTATTGGATTGTAGGAATTCATTAGGGCCTTCAACAATTCAACATCGATGAATAATTCTGGAAATATCAATTTTGCCATGTTTCTGTTCCATGGGTTACACACTGGCACATTTTCTATTCTATTCTGATAAAAGTACATAAAAAGATCATAACTAGTCACTCTAGGGCATTCAACATCCCGAACAAAAACATATGGGTCTCAAAAAATATGATCATTTGCAGATTTTGCATTCAATGATCCTGGGAGAATTTTCAACCAATCCTTAGCATGCTTAGTTGGTTTCCCGACCCTTGTCTTCTTCTCAGTCTTTGCAGCAAATTTCTTTATTTTTCCTTCAGGTGTGACTTCTACGAAATCATCACCCTCGTCTTCAACTTTGACTTCTTCTTCATGAATTTCTTCAACTTCTTTGTCCACCATCTTCTCCACAAGTATGTTCTTGACACTTTACACAGGATACACAAAACTCTACAACTAGTAGGTTTTAGAATGGAACAAAAAATGAATTCTTCAAAGTAGCAAATACTCTGTTATTTAATTAAACCCTTGATTTTTTAATCATGCATCTACCAAATTTTTTAATAAATTTAGCATGCATGAGCTTTAAAACCATTCATAAAAGTTGTCATCAAGGTATATCAGCTACAAAATTTGATTCTAATGTACTTTTCAAAGCTCTATTTTACTTGGTTATGGAAATTTTGTCTTTCTTGCTTACCTGGCATGACACATCAGCTACTTTCTTTTAAATTATGGTCTCTTGTTCTTATGTTGAGTCAAACATTCAATCTTTGTAACATTGAAAATGCCCTTGATGGATCTCTATGTTCACTCGAAGGCATTTCAGCATACCCTAATCGTAAGAGCGTAACTATGTCTTGGCACTGTATTGGAAATCCCTTTTATGTTCTCATGGTGCCCTTTACCCTATATGAACTCAAACCTTTTTACTTGATACTTTTGTTTTTATGATTTAGACTTTTGTCAAATAAGCGTAAAATCCTTATCATAGCCTTATTCACCCTTTATGCCTATACACAATCCTTTACACCGCAACATCAAAAAACTTCTTACTAACACCTCTAATCTCATGATTCAACCATTACTCAAATGAGAATAAGACCCTTGCTAAGGATTTCCTTTTATCCTTTTTATTTCTCATTTATGCCCTTATGAGTTTCCTTTACCTCGTAACCTTGAAGAGCCTTCTCAAATGATATCTTGCTCTTATGTTTACCCTTTCTCGTAGAAGTGTAAAACCTTCTCTTCATCTCATTTCTCTACCTTTTTATGCTTATACATTGAAACTCAACTTGTAACCATGCAGAAAGGATAAAAAGGCTCCTCATTCATATGCTTAGCTTGTAAGTATAATGGCATAATGACAAAACTCCCCTTTTCAAGTATCAACAACCTAGATTTGATCTCAGAAAATTAAAAATAACATCACCATTGATTTTGTGCACATGCAAAATTCATTCCTTAAGTTGTATGCCATGTGGGTTGGGCCCACCTGACATGGATTTCATGTCTTCATCTTATTCACACGCACCAAGGTGCATCTAACAATCCAATAGGTCCCACTTAACACTTTTACTGCTAAAATAGGGCCTTACAATTTTTTGCGAGATCAGAAACGTATGCTCGTAATCACATTTGAACTTTACTTCTATTCTTACAAAATCCTTTTATCTGTAGAATCGTAAAACCTTCTCATGCACCCTTTTTAGATTGTGCTTTATGCCATGCTGGGGTATTACGCCCTTACACTATCCATTAAAATGTAGATGCGTAAATCATAACTCAATACCTCTCCACCCTTTCATTCAACCATTTACTCGTATCCCCATAAAGCAATATAACATCTTCCTTAAAAACCCTTATGCTTACTCACAAATCACCTTAAGTGTAGGCCCGAGAATGCCTTTTCAAACTCTTTGCACTCACCCTCTAAACCCTATATCATAAGACTGTAAAGGGAAAATTTTAAGCACTCTACAAATCCTTTTGAAATTTTAAAAAGAAACCTAGGGTTTTTCACACTTAGAGTATTTTAATGGCTAAGCTAAGAGACAAACCTTGAGCATTTACAAGGGAAAGACAACACATGAAATAGGGCATGACTAGGGTAACCTAAAAATTTGAAAAATATGAAGAATGAAAACCCTAATCTTCTTAATTCAAAGACTTAAATGATTTTTCACCAAAATTTTAGAGTTTTTCTACACTGTGAAAAACCACACCAACAGGTTTGATCTAATTGAATAATCCTTACTTTAGGATTATATGAAGATACTTTAAAAAGTTGTATAATTGGGGGATAAGTATTCCATATAGTTCCTTTGTAAGTGGAGGGGTCTTTGTCCCTAAAAAGAGGCCCATAATGTAATAAAAGAGACTTGTTCAAAAAAAACCACACCTCATGTTTTGAAATATTATAGAGAATCAAAATGGGTATCCAAATATTCAATTTATTTTCTTTCTGTTAATGGAAAAGGTGGGGAAAATGTAGGAGGACAAGATTTGACAGCTAATTGGGGCTTGTAGGCCTAGTAGACTAGGATGTTTGGTTTGCCTTGGAGATAGGCTATTGATATTCAATAAAATGGTTATTTTGGGTTTATTAGGGATTAAAAACCATTAAATTACTAAGAAGTCTTTAGAGAAGTCATTTACCTAATTTGGGAAACTTAAGCCTTAAGATTCCATTGGGAAACCTTTGGGAAAACACATTGTTCAGAGTATTTTCTCATAGAACTTAGAAGGGTCCACTTTATCTACATCAAGTGGTATCAAAGGATAGTAGAATCCTTTGGGAAAGGATTAGAGAGTATAGTTTAGAAGGGGAAGAGTTTGGAGAGGCTCACAACATGCCTCCTAGAATGACAAACATTTAACTTGCCAAACTAGTGGCACAATAGGTTGAAGAAATCAAAAAGATGAAGGCAAAGATAGATAACACAAGAAGAGAGATGGAAAAGGTGGAAAAGAATATGAAAAATGGTATTGATCATTAAGATCATAGTGAAGATGAAGAGGAGGAAGTGGAAGTTGAAGAAGTAGAAGAAAGGACACCAAGAGAAGAGGTGGACTTGGATGATGTAAGAATTGCTAAACTTGTTAAAGCCAATAGAGGAAATCTTTTCAAAGGGAAGTTTGATATCCCAATGTATGATGTGAAAATGAATGAGGAGGAGTTGATTCACTAGTTTGGAGTGGTGGATAACTTTTTTGATTGTGAGGATGTGGTAGAAGAACACAAGGTCAAGATTACTAAATCAAGGCTAAAGGGAAATGCATTGTTATGGTGGGATTTTTTGCAAGGAGAGAGATGGAAGAAAAGGAATCCTAAGTTTAGTTCATGGAAAAAAATGATGGAGAAGATGAGGGAAAATTTCCTCCCTAAAGAATACAAGGTTTAGTTATACAGAAGGATGCAAAGCCTAAGACAAAAGGACACAAATGTCCAAGCATACATAGAGGCATTTCACAAGTTAGATTTTAGAGTTCTCATGATGAGGAAGAAGAGGAGAAGGTTACAAGTTATATGGGAGGATTGAGGTTCAACATCCAAAATGAAATCAATCTTGCAACATTGGACACTCTTGAAGAGTGTTATAAACTTGCAATAAGGGATGAGGAAAAGATTAAAAGGAGACAAGAGGGGAAAAAGAATGATAGCAATAGAGGTAGAGGGAAGGGTAGTAGACCTCCAAAATACAATCAAGCTTTACATGGACAATAAAAAGGAAAGGAACCTATAGCATATCAGAATAGGAGCACAAGAGGTGGAAGAGGAGTGTTTACTGGAAGGTGTTTCACATGTGAAGAAGTGGGGCACACTTCATACAAATGTCCATTGAATAAACCTAAAAATATAGGTGGAAGAGTCCATTATGTTCAAGGGGAAAAGAAAAAGAAACTATTTCAAAGAATGTTGATCCTAAGGAAGGTGAGTTCCTAATGGTGAAGAGGGGACAAACAATACGTTGACCAACCATATTCAAAACTAGATGTAAGAGAAAAGGAAGAGTTTGTCAAATGATGAATGATTCAAGTTCACATGAAAACCTAGTATCTTATGAAATGGTTGAGAATTTTGGATTTCAAAAAAAGCCAAATGAGAGTCCTTATCAAGCCACATGGGTGAGTAGGGAGCAAGGAAACATGGTGAGGGAACAAGCCTATGTTGATTTTTTCATACGAGACTACTATGACAAGGTCCTTTGTGACATAATTCCAATGACTTGTTGTCACATGATCTTGGGGAGACCATGAAAAGATCTGAGTAGGACTTTGAATGATGAATTGGAAAACACCTATTTGGTGCAGAAGGGAAATGATAAATTTGTTTTGAGACCTCTTGGAAATGACAAAGAGTAGGAGCTCTTGATAGTTTTCTTTGGAAGCAAAAAGCCTTTGAAGTTGCAGGCTAATAAGAGGGCACAATAACCTAATGATAGAAATGTTTTGAATGACAAGGGTGAAAATGGAGTGATAGTGATGTAGGAGCATCTTGAGTATAAGGGAAATCTTGCATCACCTAAAAATATTTTATTTTCAGTCTTTTCTAATTTAATAATGACTAGTAGACAAGGTGGTTAAAATTTATGGGAACTTGGTATTTTTAGTAAGTTTGTCATATGAGCTTAGAATGTTCTAATTTTCTATAGGAAGGTTCATTTTAGAGATATAAGCCTACCATAAAAATCTCATTGCTCCAACTTAAGTATCAAAGAAGTTATTGCAGATTTTTGGTGGAACAATTTGCAGAAAAATCTTCAGGCTCACTTTTGGAAGCCTTAGAGTGCTTAGATGAGGTCCAAAATCTTGACAAAAGGGCACTAGCACAATTCCAAGCATGTAGATTAGGAGATGGCATTTTTGAAAAGTGGTTAAAATAGCCAATTGGAGCAACATTTCATGAGTTATGGCCTTCCAAAGTTGGGCTAACCAAAACATCTAAAATAATTGTCAAAGATATATTTGGCTGACTCTATATGTTTTGTTAGGGTTTATCTAACCTAGGTATTAAGTTTGAGCATCTAGAACCTCCCCAGGTAGCATAAAACTGCCTAGTTAAGAAAGGTGCAAACATTATCTAGGACAACTCCAGGTGATAGTTCGCATCACTATCTTGAAAATTACTATAATGAAGGCACCCATTTGGGTTAACATATTGTAATTCAGAATTATGTAATTCCACATTTGTGGCTATAATAAGAAGTCCATATTTTGTTCTTGCATTTTTTGTTGTTTCTTTGTTTCTATTATGAGTTTATGGTATTAAGGGGAGTCCCCTACATCAAATAGTGGGGATTATAAAATTTCCTTTGGTTATAGAAGTTGGTAAAGATTAAGCTAGTATGATTTCAAGGATGGTGAAGAAGCAAGAAGATCAGATGAAGACAAGAGTAAATTTGTAGCAACATACTAATGCTTACTATCATGGAGGACAACAAGAAAAGAATTTTTTTTGTTTCTAACTCTTTGTATAAGATTGATGCTAGTGAAAGAATTACTCCTAAAGAGATGTTGTAGTAGGTGCTTGTTCAAAGAGCTAGAGTTCCATCAAGGAGGATGAGAGGAAGAAGAACAATACCCCTTATCTATTGTGACAAGAGCACTTTTAAAGGAGGGAACTATGGTGTAGAGGAAACCAATAAGGGAAATGATCAAGTGAAGACATCAAGAATACACAATCATTCAAAGATGTTAGTAAGGATCAATTGGACTATTTTAAGGCCAATCATGTCCATATGTAATGATCAAATTAATAGCATATGTATAAATCCTAAAGGTCTTAATAAGAACCTTAGGATAAAAATGATGTAAGGGGTCCAATAGTTCCCATATAATATTATAATAAACAAATAGGGTCCTGGTAGGTTATATTTACCTTTTAGAACATTGAGAATGAATTAGAATAAGGTTTAAATAGAATAAGGCATTATCAGGTTAGTTAGAAATTCAAATACTTGAATTCTAACAATTAGGAGCATTTAGGAGGGAAAGTGACCTAAGGGGCTTAAAACACTTTTTAACCACTTGGTTTTGGTTGTGGAAGTTTCCAATCATCATATAAAAATTCTTGATTCTTTGGAGAAGGCAAAGTAAGAATTGAGGTAGCATTTGTATGGACTTCATTCTGAAAATGCAATAAAACTCATAGTTTCTTGCATATTTGGATGTTTTCATTGTACTTATTTCATTATTTGACCAATGAAATGTATTAGAGGATTTATTTTAATTTTTTTTGATCAATTTTATCAGGGTTACGTTTTGAAGTTTTCATTTACTTAGAAAAAGTGTTGTAGATAGTAATTTTCACATTGTTTCCTTCTAGAAAAATGATGTAACCATCCCCTTTCTATTCTAAATGTGACTTAGGAATGGATTATTAACATGTATCATATGTAATTATGCATACTAATGTAGGTAAAAATTAGAGAATGCATATGATTATCCAAAGGGGCAAGTTGGGAGTGCTTGGGTGCATAAAAATGCATCAAATTTGATGTCATAGATAGAGTAGTAGGAGATCTGTCCAAAGGAGACCATGGTTTTTATGTAGAATAGCTAAATTACTGATCATATACATGGTTTAGGATCAAAGAACAAGTCCTAGAAAATATTTCTTGGTTGGATTTGAAGAGGCCCTAGGTTTTGGCCTTTGTTTGGTGAGAGTTTCATAAAAAGCACATATAGAGAGTTGTTGATTGAATAAAATTGAATAATCCTTAGTTTAGGATCATATTAATATACTTTACCAATTTTTTATGGTTGGGGGATAAGTATTCTATATGGTTTCTTTGCAAGTGGACGGGTTTTTATACCTAAAAAGTGGCCCATAGTGTAGCAACAAAGACTTGGTCAAAAACAACCATACCTCATATTTAGATATGTTATAAAGAAGCCAAATGGGTATCTAAATCTACAATTTATTTTCTAGATGTTATCAAAATTTTTTGAGAAAAACACAATAAGACAACATTTGAGGGCTAATTAGGGTTTGTATGCCTAATAGATTGGGATGTTTGGTTTTCCTTAGAGATAGGATCTTGATATTTAGTAAACTAGTTTTTTGGGGTTATTCAGGGTATTAAAAACCATTAAATTACTAAGAAGTCTTTGGAGAAGTCATTTCCCTAATTTGGGCAACTTAAGCCTTAAGGTTACATTGGGAAACCTTTGGGAAAACACATTGTTCAGAGTATTTTCTCATAGAAATCGGAAGGACCCATTTTCTCCACATCAAAGTGATAGCATATTTATGCTGAGTTCTAGTATTCATGTTAAATCAAAGATTTGACAAATATGAGCCAACTATTTTATTTTTTTGAATTGTGTGAAGCATGTGGAAGATAGCTATGATGAGTCATTGTCATAGAATTCTAGGTAAACCATTTTGTGTTGAATAGGAAGATTATAGAAGAAATTTCTAGAGGAAACAAATCAAAAAGTGGGTAGATTCATTGTATCCTACCTAATCCTACCTAATCCTAAAATGGATGATTATGATTAACTAGCAAAAGATCTTAATTCTTTATTTATAGAGAGAGTTGGTTTGAAGAAAAGGTTGTCATGTATGAGAACCTAAGGAAGACAAGGAGTCTAGGGTGTTGCTTCATTTAGTGGATGAATAGAAGAGACTACAATTAGCATGTAAAGTAAGAAGTCTTAAAAGTATGAATGCTTGAAGTGTGAACAAGCTATTAGAGCTTAAGTGTGTGAAATTTAAGAAGAATGGAGGACTGAAAAAAAAATCTGTAATCTGCAAGTGAATTGTAATTTGTTATCAGATCAAGCCTTACTATTACTTTGTAATCATTGGATCAGTCTAGGGTAAATCCTTTGGATTAAGATTGACCTAGAAATCATTTGTAAATCATTTAACTAGGTGACATCCTAATAGAATGGTCTAAAGCCGTCTAACAAGGCTCACTCCTAATAGTGTGATTGAAATCCTTTAATAGGGTTGGCCTTTTACTAGGCATCACTTTAGAAGAGTGTTCAAATTAGTAGTATGTTACTAGTGGTTTTTCCCAAATTGGGTTTCCACATAAAATCCTTGTGTCAAATGTGTTATTGAATTTGTTATGTTTCATGTTCAGATTTTTGCAAAGTTTTTTTGACCTAGGATAGTAAGCTACAAATTTTAAGATTTGTATGACATAATTGATGCATCAATAATAAGGTTTGATAGATAGGGGTCAACTAAGCATTGAAAATTTTTATTTGTATGTCTAGATCTTGTATAATTGATTCACCCTCTCTCAATTATTGTAAAGAATTCAAACACATAGTTCTTGGCAAGATGTCCAAGTTTTGTACATACAAAACATCTCTTCGTAGTGTATCTCTTCCTTGTGTGATGTTTTATGTAATTTTCTACAATGTTCCCAAACTCACCACAATAGTGACATCTGCACCATGTATAGTAATCCCAACCAAATATAGCTTTGACAATTTTTTCTACTAGGTTCCATTTCTTGATCTTGCACTTTGAAGATTTGTGCCCTTTTGTTACAATTGTGACACTTTCCTTCAAAATTTGGTTTGTCCATGTGTTTGGTTGCTCTATGTCATAGTTTGTTGCAACTATAATGATTTTCACTTAAATTTTATTTACCATTGCTCCAACATGTGTTTGATGTATGTCCTATCTTTCCACAAAGACTACATGTAGACCTTTTGTTTTTTTGAACTCCTTGATAAGATGATTCATGTTCTTCTATGTATCCTAGTCCAACTTTTCCTTTGTGTCTAAATTGAGTTTTCTTATTCAATTGATTCATTCTTTCATCATATTTCATCATTCTCTCATTGGTTATTTTCTCTATGCTAAGATCATTTTATAATATTTCACTATGTCCTTAAGTTGATAAGCTCTTGATTTTCATCATGGAGTTGATCAATCATATATAGTTGTTGAAGAGATGGTTGATTAATTTCATGGTCCTTTTCTTCCATTTCTTCTTTGTCTTTGTCCTTTTGTTTCACATAATCTAACTGATTGAATTTTTAGTTCTATTTGAACTTTCTAACTTTTTCCTAAAGATTAAGATTCTTTCCAAGTAGATCTGTGATTTCCACATTAGCTTCATCTAAACTTCTTTCTTGACAAATGTCTTCAATTCTTTCTTCAATGTAGAGATTTTCATTCATTTGTGTTGTAAGATATTTTCTTCTTTCAAGTGAATGAAAGAGTTTCTCCTTGACTTTCTTGAGTTGATCCATGGCCAATTGTAGATCTAATTTTTCACTTTCAATAGCTTTCTCCAGTCTATAATTTTCCATTGTCTCTCATGTTTTCTCAAGGTGTTAAACTTCTGATGTGAGAACCAATACTTTGATACTAATTGCTTAAAATTTAGTACAGAGTAGTGATTAAGGGACAGGAGGGTGGGGTGGGCGTGAATTAGAAACTGACCAAACTTATATTTTAATTCACTAATTAAATAACCATTACATAATTTTATCTAATTGCATGCAAGAAAAAATGAAAGAAATAAAATATTCATAACACTTGACACAATATTTGGTATCTAAGGAACCTTCCGAATAGAAAGTAAAAGTGGGATGGGGATGATACCCACAAGCTTTATTATTGTAGTATAAAGTTGGCCAATTAAATCTTACAATTGATCACTTTTGATCATTTTTCCTATTAGGAGAAATAAGGACTATTAGGTCAACCTTGTGAAAGGATTTACAACATACAATGAAATATGCACTTTGTTAGGAGATTTGGAATGGGACTGCTAAGTCCACCTTGTTAAAGGATTTGACTGATGCACCTATTAGGATGAATCAATGGCTAATATCTAATTTGTAACTTGGTTTGTTGAATGAGATTCATTTAAATAGCAATGATCACCCAATTGTGATAGATATGTCTCTACTTTTCCATATACTGCTTCTAGCCTTCTTTAATTCACACTCATTTTCTTAGTTTTCTTATTTTTATCGATTACATTGGATATGAAAAGATATATTTCATATATATACCAATCCAATAAATCATCTTCTAGGATCGGCTACAATACCATATTCAAACAATCTTCAAAAAGTTGGATCACTACTATCACTCGAGTTCTAAAGACCACTCGGGTGATGTTTAGACACTCAACAACACTTGTCAACACTCAAAAAACTTTAGCACTTGGTTGATGTGGTTTCTCATTCCATAATAATCACTTGGGGTAATAGGGACTTGGTGAACACTTGATGGCTAGGAAAATATAGAAGAACTTGCTAG
Source organism: Cupressus sempervirens (assembly GCA_028749045.1). NCBI lineage: Eukaryota > Viridiplantae > Streptophyta > Pinopsida > Cupressales > Cupressaceae > Cupressus > Cupressus sempervirens. The sequence continues at coordinate 156,656,137 of CM053783.1, forward strand.
ACTTAGTTGACATTGCATGACTTGGTCAACACTACCTTCATTCACTTTGTTAAAATTGAAAACTTGGTGGACACTATAGAGATTGGTTAATATTGTACCCTATCTCATATTCTTGGTAGATACTATGAATCTTGACATGACATGCAATCTATATAACTATCTTTGTAAGAACTAAAACATTTAGCTTACACTATTGGCCATATGATAAGCTTGGTAGCAACTATAGAGCTCGATAGAAATGTAACCATCGAAGTGTTGAGGCACTGATAGAAAAATTATTTGATCATTAGGTCAACATCTTAGCCAGCTCTTCAAATATTAAATATCCTAGAAAATATACATATGAGTTTGTGCCATTACAAACTATCATATCAAAACTAAACTACCTAGCACTTGAATGCACTAATTCTCAATCATGCATTTATTCTTCATGTTGTTACTTGAATTCTATATAAATTATTGGTATTCTTGGTCTTCATTTTATTTCTTAGCTCATACTATATTTTTTGGCTCATATATTTTCTTTGTCTCTACTAAATGCTCAACAATCATTGTTCTGCTCAATATAAGTGTTGTATGCTCCACCTTTACTAGATAATTTGGTTGCAATGGTGACCTTGTAATCTTTCCTAGTAAATGATTTGCAAATGACTAAGTGTTTGGACACTAATTGAAAACATAGCTTTAGAGATCAAAAAGTCTATCGGATGCACTAGGTGTATTGTAGATTAATTAATGTATAGTGAACATATCATCGATGCATGATGTACTTAGCTCCATATATCTTCATCAACTAATACCATATCCATTAGTACCTTTAACCAAAATCTCTTATTTTTTTTATTAATACAAACTTCTATATCATTTTCAAATATTATTTATTAGGAAAAATAGGTTTTTAAGGGCCCTTGAAACCCTATACATAGAAAGATTAGAGATATGTCATTAATCCATCAAGAAAAAAGAATGACAGAAAGGATCAAAGCCATCAACCAAATAAAATATGGCAACAAAGGAAATCACCCATACCGCTAACCACTACAAAAGAATAGACAAAACAAAAAAATATAGAGACATAAGGACATTATATGGGAATTAATCCATTTTATTTATCATCTCCAAACCCTGCTTCTCTATTTGCTCCATTTTCTCATAAAATTCCTTGATCTAATTAATGTTTGAAGAATCCCCCACTTCTATTTTTTCTATGCTAGCTCTAGTCCTCCCCCAAGTCCCTTTCTTACTATTAATTGTAACACCTTGATCTTTGAAAATAAAGATAATGAATTTTTCCCTAGGACTACCTTCCAACTTACTAATCAAAATTTTGACATATTTAATGGAAAATTTGATAATTTTATAACTGTGATTCACAATTCTCTTGAGGGTACACTCAATACTATTAACCTTTTTGTCCAACTCTGGAACCCTAGCCCCCAACCTTTAGAAAGTAACCATATAATTTAATGAGACCATTTAAGGATACTCCCTATTAGCAAAATCCTGAGATTTCCATATTAATCAACCCCCCAAAGATCCCACTCTTTCTTTCAATTCCATAGTTTAGTGAAAAAACCATTTAATAGACCTAAATTTATCCAAGATACTATTTATGGAATTGTTAAGCTGGTCCATATTATTTTCCTTGTTGTAATCACTTAAAATAATCACAAAAGGATCAATTAATTCCTTGAGCTCCACTTTACCTTTTTCTAACTCACCAACCATAAGGTCAATATTTTCCCTGGTAATCCCCAACATCACTGTATTCATACGCATGCTCTTCCATGCTAATTTCCTACCCTAAAAAAGGATTGAAGCTTCAACATGGGCCTTTGAGTAGCCTGGGAGGGAGAAACATCCAGGTCCAGGATCACCATGGGGGAATCATTCCTATATTGTTCCTTGATGAGATTTAAATAGGAATATGAGTCCTTTCTACTTTTCCCACCACCTTTTTTTTCAGTTTTTAGGTTCCTCCTAGAATGATTCATGTCCTTAATGCTACCCTTTTCCTCATTGTCAATTTCCATTTCATCTTGATTATCTTCATACTCCCTTGATGATATGTCTACGTTAACCAATTTTTTTGATACAAGGGTTTTTCTAAGAATGGTAGTATTTTCCTCATCTTCTTATCCACTCCCTTCCCTTGTTTTTTTCTACTATAGCCAACCTCCTTCATATCAGTGGCTAGATAATCATATGCATCAAAGAAATCTTTATCTGAATCAACCATTTTTTAGTCTTCTTCCTAGAAGGGGGATACATAACATTTTTCTTTGGATTCTTTGCTTTCACTAGGGTATTGACTAACCCCTTACCCTTTCCTTTACTTTTAAGCACATCCACCTCATCTTTTGAGTCCATCCCTTCACTATCCTTAGTACCAAAGAGGTTCAAAGAATCATCTAAAACATCGTCCACAATGTCCTCCATACCTTTAACCTCAAGAAACTTCTCCATAAAATGGAATTTTGTGTACTCATAAATGAGTAGAATTAAGCCATCATATAGTAGGGGATTAGTGAGATTTTTCTCCCATGTGTCATTTATAATTGTATTCATGGAAGAATAAAGGTAAAAGAGATGGAAATTTTAATTCCATGCCTAAAATGATTCAATAAAATAAAATGATTTGAAAAAACCCTAGAGAGTCTCTGATCTAGAGTTACGTAATAAACAATCATATGCAGGATAGAGTGCTAGAGATTTTTAATGTAATCAAGCTGAAAGTAGGTCTTACCATCCTACTTGACAAGGGCATCACTCTCACTAGTCTTTTCAAGAAGCTCCTTAATGGTGACATTCAAGAACCCATGATCTCTATAAAATTTTTTGCCAATAATTGGCATGCACATTACCTTAGAAATTAGCTCCTTGGCAATAGTAATGTTCATCCCACCAATATATAGGCTAACTTATCACAATGACCCTATTTGAGTATTTCTATCTAAATGTAAATTTTTTTCAAATAGATGATCTAGATAAATTCATTTTAGCTAAGTTATATATTTCCTCACACTTTTCCAATTAGAAATGTCTATTAAATGCATATTTTATACTAGTTGGTATCCAATTACAAAAAAAAAAAAAAAAATTAAGAAAAAATGATATTTCAATAACTATTACTATATTTTTATGATTTTTTAATGTTATTTAAACACCATTTTATAGTGTTTTAATTAGATATAGTATATTCTAATTAAAAAATTATACTAGCATGCATTTGCTCACTTGAAAAGATGTCATTTTTGAGAAAGAAAAAAAATTAAATCATATAAAAAAAATTAAAAATTATATGGCATTGTAGAGGAGAGATTCCTCTTCTAGAATGTATAATTTTTCTTCTGGTTAGAGTAGATTTGTTTTTAAAAATATGGTGGGAGATGAAAACTACCAATTTCAAGTGAGTTGAAATTTGAATCATTATAAAAGAAAAAATATAGGTCTAAAGCCAAATTTTTATTTTTATTGTTCTAGTTATATATGTTATCTTTGACATAGGTTGAGATCAAAGGGAAATAAGTTTATTTCTATAGAGTTTTGTGGTGTGAACTAGACCCCTAATTTTCAACATTTTCTAGCAGCTAAAAAATTATCTATAGAAATTAGGAAAATATATCAATTATTATTCCTAATAATTAGTAAAAATTAAAATCCTAGAGTTCATCCATTTCTAAACATTTCATTATTTTACTTTATTTTCAAATTCTAAATAATAATATCAATTTTATGTCATTTAAGGTGACCAGTTATACTTTTCTTAGCCTTTTCCTTTACAAAAGGGTGACACATGTTTGTGCTCTTACTCTCAAACTTCATTCCACCTCCTTAGAAAGAGTTGAGTGACATGTGGGTTGCTTCCATGAAGCCTCACCATGAAAGTGGTGTTACCACTGCTTTCAAGAATTTCCCAAATTTTTGTGTGTCATTTCCATTTGTCACAGTTAGATATTGATGAAATCTTTTCCAACCTCTCATGGACTTGTGATAGTTGTTAGTTATTAGAGATAAATTCAAGAGAGACTTTAAAAAATGTTACAGAGCCCAAAGATAAATGAAAGCTCTCAAAATAACCTAGAAAGCATGCAAAAGAGAGACAAAACATTAATACTAATATCCAACATACACTCTATCATGTACCTCAAAATTCAGAAGTTGACACCTCTAAGCCTATCCATTCTTGTTATTTATTTCTCCTTATTTCTTATTAATAATTTCATAATTAATTCTTGATATGAATTTAATAAGAAGGTTGTTATTATCCTACCATGCCATTCTCTAATCACCCCTTATTGTTAGGTTGGCAATAGAATCTTCCACCTTGTTTGATTCATAATCAACATGAGAGATAAAGTAGTTCTTCATAGATTTAAGTATCTTAATAGTCTCATTGATGATATTTTCAATATTTCAAGAGGGGCAAGAGATACCATTTAGGTAGTTAACTATTGGAAATATAGGAGTAACTAAGAGCAGGGGGTGAATCAGTTACCACTAAAATAGATCCTAGATTCCTTAGATGTTAACAATAAAATTAGACTGATAAAATTAATTGTTGTTTTTTTTTGATAAACACATAGAAAATTTTGTAACTTGGTAAATGTAGTGTGATTTAATTTTAGCTGATCTTAAAACATTAACAATGATTAATTTACAAGCATAAGAGAAATAACATGAACACATGAGACACTAGGATTTAACGTGGAAACCCAATATGGGAAAAACCACCAATGTAACTATTAGAAATAATAAAATCGAAATGAACTAAAACATAAAGAACTATAAATTAATCCAAGAGAGTTTGTAATGAACATAATTATCATACTTTATAAGAGCTTTCTAAGATCAACACGAGAAGGAGACAAGGATTTTGAAAGGGGAAAGCAAAGAAAACCCCTTGTGAATTATATGAATGAGGCAAATGCCTAAGAGCAAAGAGAGAGAGAGAAGGAGATAGTGTAGAGCCAAAGGGCTCATTACATGAACTACATCATGATTGTGTGTTGAGAATAAGAGAGAGGCATCTCTTATAAAGAGATGAGAAGAGGAGTTATTTGTAACTCCCATGCAAATGATTGCCACATTCATAAGTGTGTGCATAACAAGTGTCATAATCCTCTTAAGGAGGAATAAACTATTTTCCTTAATAAAGGAATTACAAAAAGACTTGTCCTCACATGTGGACTAGAGAACAAACAACATAAGGTCTACATTGGTTTATCCTACTTAATAAATACAAACAAGGAAAGATTACAAATTCTAACACCCCCCTTTAATCTTTACTTAGGGAAATTACATCAATGGGTATTAAACCCAAATTTTTACAATGAAATTCTATATAGCAGCAACTTGATCTTTGACAATATCTTCAATTATGTGAAAAGGTCTCTTGTGAGTGTAGGTAGATCTTCGTAGAGCCATGAGAGAAGTGAATAGGTCATTAAAGTACACCAAATAATATTGTCATGTATGTGCCTAGATAGATTACCTGAAAAACATAGACACAAGAAACAAGACAACTATCCATAAGAAGTATTTCATCTTATATTCAAATTAGAAATTCTTTTGAATAAGGATAATAAAACCATCATAGAGAAACAGTGAGGAAAATAAAACATGTTACCACAAAGCAATGGAGATAACCTGATATCAAGATAAAGTATATGCTCAAAATATAATCAATAAGCACAAAAAATGTTTGGTCAATGTTCTCATGAAAGGTATATTATACTAATGTACTAATGACCATAGACAAGGCCAACTAATGATACTTGCACCAACATTGCATCAATCATGTGGATACAGACAATCCACTTAATGAATCATCCCTCTACAAGTCAACTAATTGGATTAGGCTTACTCTCACTGATATTTTGACAAAACCTCCTTCCAGAGAGAAAGTTGAATTTCATAAGGACATGTGTTCTATTATTGATCCTAGCACTAATGTTGTTGTTACTAATGCTAAGTTGGGTAATGATAACTTATTCAAGTTTTATGAGTTTACCTCTTCAAGGTACTCTTTGCAAGAAAATATTGATTTTAATGTGTGGCATGAAAGGCTTGGTCATTTGAATTCTGATTATATATCATTGATGCTAGAATCTCATATGGTTGAAGGATTACATCATATTGTTCCATCTAAGATTACATGCACTGGGTGCATGAGTGGAAAAATGCATCAGGAGCCCTTTCAACATGGTTCATCATGGAGGGCATCTCATAAGTTACAATTGATTCATAGTGATCTTTTAGGACCTATGGAAAATATCTCCATTCAAGGATCAAAGTATACTCTTACTCTCATTGATGATTTTACTAGAAGAATTTGGATATATTTCTTACATAATAAAGATCAAGTACTTGATACATTTTTCAAATTTCATATGTTAGTAGAAACATAATTTGATTCTAAGATAAAGATTCTTCAAACTGATAATGGTACTGAATATGTTAATAATGCCTTTTATTCTTATTTAAGATCATTTGGTATTAAACATTAGCTTACTATTCCTTATACACCACAACAAAATGGTGTAGTGGAAATGAAGAATAGAACTATTGTGGAAATGGCTAGATGCATGTTACATGCAAAAAATATGGATTATAAGTTTTGGGCTGAAGCTATGTCTTGTGCCACTTATATTCTTAATAGAACTCCTACTAAGGCTTTGAGGATATAACTCCTGAAGAAGCTTGGTCAAGTAGAAAGCCCAATTTACAAAACTTAAGGATATTTGGATATGTTTCTTATTTTCATACACCCAAACAAAAAAGGCATAAATTAGATTCTAAATCTTCTCCATTTATATTTGTTGAGTATGATGAAAATACTAAAGGTCATAGAGTCTATAATCCTCTTACTAACAAAGTTCAAATTGCAAGAGATATTTGTATTGCAGAAAATGAAGTACATGATTGTTCCAAGGTTCAAGATGATGAATTTAGTGGAAGTAATATGTTAGTAGTGGAAGACCAACCTCCATCTCTGAACCCTACTCCTCAAGTATCTTCTTTTATTCTTCTTGTTTCTTCTAATTCTAGTAATTATGTTGATACTAATGATGCATTTATAGATCATGACTCTTCTTCTAGTGATGAATCTATTACTAATAAGAGAAGACCTAAATGGGTTCAAGGTTTACTTAATGAAAGAGATGATTATATTACTAGATTTGGTGGACTTAAACCTGGGAGAATTAATTATTTTAATTATAGTTTGATGACTTCTCTCATGAACTCTAATGATCCTCAAACTTTTGAACAAGCTCAGATTCAACCTCATTGGCAAAAAGCTATGCAAGAGGAATATGATACTTTAATCTCTAATGAAACTTGGGATTTAGTCTCTTTACCTCATGGTAAGAATTTAGTTTCATGCAAGTGGTTATATAAAACCAAACTCAATGCAAATAATGAAATTGGTAAGTTTAAAGCTAGACCAGTAGCTAGGGGATTTTCCCAAATTGAAGGTTTAGATTACAATGAAACTTTTGCACCAGTTGCTAAAATGCCTACTATAAATTTTTTTCTTTCTTTAGCTTCAAAAATGAATTGGCCTATCGATAAAATGGATGTTAAAAGTGCCTTTTTAAATGGTGATTTACATTAAGAAATTTATATGGCTCAACCACCAAGTTTTATCAAAGAATGTAATGAGAATTTAGTATGTAAACTAAAGAAATATATTTATGGTTTAAAGCAATATCCAAGAGAGTGGTATTCCAAAATTAATGTCTTTTTTATTTCTCAAGGTTTTGATAGAAGTAAAAATGATCCTAACTTATACATTAAACATATTCAAGATGATATTATCATTATTATTCTATATGTTGATGATTTGATTCTTACTTCAAGTTCTAACACCTTGATTTATGATATTAAGTTTCAACTCAATGAAAAATTTCAAATGACTGATTTAGGAATTTTACATTACTTTTTAGGAATGCAAATATGGCAAACACCTAAGGGCATTTTTCTTTCGCAAAGAAAGTATGCTCAAGATCTTTTGGATAGGTTTCAAATGAATGATTCTAACCATGTGAATTAGGAACTAAGTTAATGGTTGATACAAACACTCCTTTTGTTGATACTACCTCTTATAGACAACTTGTAGGAAGTTTAAATTATCTCACCCTTACTAGACCCGATATTGCATATAGTGTTGGTTTAGTTTCAAGATTTATGTCCAAACCTAAACAAACACACTTTAAAGTAGCTAAAAGAATATTAAGATATATCAAAGGAACTCTTAATCTAAGTTTATTTTATGATGCCAGTTCTACTTTTACTTTACAAGGATTTACTGATTCTAATTTAGGTGGAGATCCCAACGATGGGAAATCTACTTGTTTTTATTATTTCTTTGTTGGTTCAGGTGCTATATCTTGGATTAAATCTATTATTTCATGCTATTTCATTTTATTATATTTTATCATTTCAATCACTTTTTCTTACAGTAACTAGTTACTATTTTCACTATTCTAAAGTGAGCCCTATTAGGAGCCAACCTAATTAAAGGTTACAAAATACACTATTAGGTGTGACCAACAACTCTATTAAGAGATTGTAGATCACTACTACAATGGTTAGAGAGTAACAATGAAATGATCTGATTGTATGCAATTGAATTTTTTATTATAGATCTCTATTCTACTTCATACTTGATCCTTCCTAATTCAATAAAACTTTTCTACTCCACAAGGATATCTACTTATCCTTCAAGTTCACTCTCACTCTTTCCTTCTCAATTCAAAAAACACACTTGCACACACACTAAAAATCTCAACTTGACCTTTCATTTATACCATCTAGATTGTTTAGTCAGCTCAAATACAAATTACAATAACCAATAATCAGCACCATAGTCATCTAGAAACAATCCTTAAAATAATTAAACTTCTTATGCCAAAACAAAAAAATATTTCATTGGCCAACAATGCTCAATAAAAATTGGTTCTAAGATGATTTCTTATCTTAACCAACAAAAGTTTGGTTAACACTACGAACTTGCAAAAATCCTTTGGAAAATAAGTGAACTTGGTGAGCACTGACTCCGTACAACTTTTTTTTGCTAACCATGTGAACTCGGTTGACACTGTCTTCTGCTTGAATTCCTTTGATACGCGAGTGAGCTTTGTAGACATTGTCTTCTCAGAGTAATCTTCAAGAATGCTTGGTAGACAAGAAATACTATCTTGTTAACCAAGTGAGCTTGGTAAGAACTGACTGACAATTGATATGACATTTGTGTAACATCAAAGACAATATATAATTAGACAATTGTATCCAAAAATCTCCCTCTTTGGCATTGATGGCAACACAACATGTCATAGCACAACGAAATTTTAGAACAAGATTTTCTCTAATAGAAAGTTTCTCCCTCTTAGATTTTTACAAAAAAACTTCTTCTATTTCATGCAATAATCTCCCTCTATGAAGGAATTACATAACTCCTCAGAAAGATATAAACAAATTTTAGAAAAATATGATAGTAATCTTCTCCCTTTTTGACAACACATGCCAGAGAAAAAACATACCAAATGAGTATCAATGTACCTTGAGTAATGATTCATATGCAATATTCTCTTTGATTATGTTGCATCAACTAATTGATCTTCAACTTGGTTCCTATTGATGCATCACTAAAACTTTATTTAGTGAGCTTCGGATAGGGGAATGACCCCTAACTTACCTCTTAGATACATGAATGCATCCTTAGGTAATGGCTTGGTGAATATGTCTACAATATGTTCTTTTGTGTGAACATATTCCAATCAGATTTCTTTGTCTTGCACCAGTTCTTTGACAAAATGATGTTTTATAGCAATGTGCTTAGTTTTGGAATGCATCACTAGGTTCTTTGATATGTTAATTACACTGGTGTCATCACAATACATGACAACTAGTTCTTTTATCTCAACCGTCATGCCTTCCAAAAAATGTTTAAACCAAACAATGTTGGAACAATTCACTACTACTACAACATATTCTACTTCTGCTATAGATTGGGATGTGTAGTTTTGCTTCTCACTCATCCAATATACCAACCTTTTACCAAGAAATAATGCTCCACCACTTGTACTATTTCTATCATCAAGATTTATTTCCCAATCAGCATCAATGAATACCTTTAGATCTAAGTTTCCTCCAAGTTTGTACCATAAACCATAGTCTTCAGTACATTCCAGATATCTCAAAATTATTTTCATTGCCATCATATGATTTTCTCTAGGTTTAGCTGAGAATCTTGCCACTATCCCATTTGCTAACGTAATATCAGGCCTTGTATGAACTACATACTATAATTTTGCAATCATTAATCTATATAAGGTCTGATCTACTTCTTTTGAATTATCATCTTTGGTAAGCTTTAGTCCAGTACATATAGGAGTTACAACTAGTTTAGAATCTTCCATTCAAAACTTCTTGAGTATCTCTTTGATATACTTAGATTGAGTAATGTAGATACCATTCTTACTTTGCTATATCTATAGTCTAACAAAGAATTTTATCTCAACAAACATGGACATTTCAAACTCTTTGTTCATTTTTTCTGAAACTTCTTTGCATGGATCATCATTCCATACAAATAGAGTGTCATCCACAAATATCTCTGCAATACGATCTTATTATCTAGTCCTTCCTTGATATACAAACTAATGTTATCATTAGTTCTCTAAAAACCAATCTGTATAACATAGTTCTACAACCTTTCATACTATTCTCTAGGAGCTTGTTTCAGACCATACAATGCCTTGTGTAATTTGCAGACCATGTCCCTTTTGTTTGGATCAACAAAACCTTCTGGTTATTCAATGAAGACTTCTTTATCAAGTATATGATTGAGAAATGTAGATTTAACATCCATCTAATATACTTTGAATCCTCTATGAGTAGAATATGTAAGTAGAGTCCTAACACCTTGTAATCTTGCAACAAGAGCAAAAGTCTCACCATAATCAATTCCCTCTTCTTGAGAGTAGCCTTCACATACCAGTCTTGCTTTGTTTCTTAAAACTTGTTCATCTTTATTCAGCTTATTTCTAAATACCTATTTTGTTCCAATCACATTTTTATCTTTAGGCCTAAGAACAAGGGTCAACATTTTGTTCTTCTCTATTTGTTCTATTTCTTCATTCATAGGCTCAATCCAAATTTCATTTTCCAATGTATCTTTGACATTTATAGCTTCAAAATTAGCAAGTAAACATGTACCTTTTAGCTTAATTCTTGTCATATTACCTTCTAATTTATCTCCAATAATCTCATTAGGTGTATGATGCCTATTGACATACTTGGCCAATACAAGTTCTTTGCCTTTTGAATGAATTGTACTATCTTTATTTCAAATTTCAACTTTTTGCTCTAGTTTCTCAGCTTTGGTAGACACTTGCTCGATAGCTTTAGAATGTGACTCAAATCCTTGTGACTTGGTAACTAAGGAAGACTCTGGAGGTGAAGTCTCCTTATTGATATATTTTTCTAGCAATGTATCAGGTTCAAAGTAAACAAATCTTCTATAATCTTCTGGTTCCTTTTTGCTTTATTCTTTAGTCCTTTCTGCAAACTCATCAATTCTTACATGTGTGCTTTGTATGATTTTATGAGTAGAAAAATTCAAACATCTATATATCTTACTTCTACAAGAATATCCTAAGAATATACCTTCATCACCTTTCACATCAAACTTTCCTTTTCTAGAATCTTTCAAGATATAACATTTACTTCCAAATACTTTCAAGTAACTTAGATTGGGTTTATAGTGATACCATAATTCACAGGCAGTATTATATGAGTCCTTCTTCAACTATACTTAGTTCAAAGTATGAACTACATTGCTGATGACTTCCTTCTAGTATTTGATAGCAACATTCTTTTCAATCATTAGAGTCCTTGCATAATCCATGATGGATCTATTTGTTCTTTCAACTATTCCATTATGCTCGGGAGTACTAGGGTTTGATACTTGTCTTTTAATTCCTCTTTTAGTGCAAAAGTTATTGAATTCATTAGAGATGAATTCACCACCTCTATCTGATCTTAAGCATTTCAATCTTTTCCCTATTTCCTTCTCTATTCTTGCTACATACCATTTGAATTCCTCAAATGTTTCTAACTTTTCTCTAAGATACATAAAAATATCATTCTGGAATAGTCATCAATAAAAAGAATAAAGAATTTTTCTCCACTATAACTTTCTATTCCAATTAGTCCACTAAGTTAGAATGCACAATTTCCAAGACATCTTTAGACTGATAGTTTTTGCTCATAAAACTAGTCTTTCCCATTTTGCCAATCTGACAATTTTTGCATAAACTAACATTTGGTTTCTTCAAACTAGGAATGCCTCTTACTTTTCTAAATTTTATTATCTTGACCATATTATAAAAATTAACATGACATAATCTTCTGTGCCATAACCAAATTTCTTCCATTTGATCAATAAAACATGAACAATCACCAAGATCAAGATAAAATAGGTTACCTCTTATTTGTTTTCCTGATCCAATTTGATTACCTTTGTCCTGCAGCTATCTTGCCTTGCCATGCATGAATTCTACCTTGAATACAATGTTTATTAGCTATGCCACACTCAATATATTATGTTTTAGTCCTTCAACCTAGTAGGCATTGTCACATACAAGTTCTTTGGTTAATTAGATTCAGCCTTTTCCTTTTATGCAACAAGGTTCATTGTTTCCAAATCTTACACTACTACCATCATAGTCTTCAAAATTTTTAAACTTTTTTTTTGTCTCCAATCATATGATGTGAAAATCCACTATCTATGATCCATCTATCATTTTTACTAACATGAGAGATACATGTCATCTTATCTTCTTCTTCACCAGATTCATCTTTCACAACAATGTATACTATTTCATTTTCACTCTTATCAGAATCTTTAGCCATAAAACAAGTCTTCTTACCTTTGTCCCTATATGATTTGAAATTTTTGAAATCCTTCTTGCAATTATACTTGTTACTCTTATTCTCATCTTTTCTTTCTTTGTTTTGGCACCTAGCAACAATATGACCAATTTCTTCAGATGAAAAATGGATTAGGGGAACTTTACCTTTGTATTTTCCTTGATTTCTAGAATATTTCTTTGCAAGTAAAGCTTCAAAAAATTCAAGATCACTATCAAAACTTTCCTTTGATTCCTCTTCACTTTCTGACTAAATGTCCTTTATTTTCTTGCCTTTTTCTTTGAGTGAAAGTTTGGCCTCAAACATCGATTCAACATTCTTGGAAGCTGGAACATAATTGTCATAGTTGTCTAGCTCAAAAGTTATTAATCTTCCTACTAAGGTCTCCAAAATTTTCTTGTGATTTGGCTCACACCTCTTTTCTTGAATAGAAAATACTTTAATTACATAGATAGGAATCAATGTTCTGAGAACTATACTTACAATAGTTTCTTCCTTGATTTCTCCTCCTAAAGCTATGATTGCACTGACACTAGCTTTGATTATTTCCACATTCTTGGCAACATTTTCATCTTCTCTCATTCTCATTTGATCAAACTATCCTCTAAGGCTTTCTACTTTGGCTCTCCTCACATTGTGATCACCACCATAGATTTCCTTTAGTTTGTTCCACATATCAAAAGTAGTTATGTCAATCACCATAAGGAGACATCATAATGTTCCCTAAGAAGACCTCCATCACTACTAAACACCAACCATAATGATTTATTATCACTCTCCCACAATCAACTAACCCAGGATTGCCCTTAGATGCCCTATAAAAAATATCTTTGTACTAATTTTCCAAAGAGAAATACCATTTACTTTCCAACATCCTCAAATCATTGGAGTCCCTAGATGAAATATTCTCTATAAACTTATATATACTACTCCTTCAACCTTTTGTTGAAAAAAATTGGTTAATTTTGTATTGTGTTTGATGTTACACAAAATGTTATATCATTACTAGTCATTGTATGCCATGATCACTCGGATGATGAAGATAGTTTCTTGTATCTACTAAGCATTTTAGAGTTTTCCAAGTTTATAAGAAATTGTCTATCGAGTTCACTTGGGCAACAAAGGAAAGATTGTAGAAATTGAGTGTTAACCAAGCTCACTTGGTTACAAAAGGAACTTTGTGAATAAACAATTTTAACTGAGTTCACTTGGTTAATATAGGAAACTAGTTTTTGAGTTAGTGTCTACTAAGAAGGGTTAGCCAAAGAAGGATTTTCTTGTTTTGGCATATTGATTCCAATTTATTTTTTTGTTGGTTCTAGAGAATTGAGGAGATGAATATTAAGTATTTTAAGTTGTATTCAAGTTGACTTGAAAATATGTAAGATATAAATATAAGGTCAATTTGAGGATTGGATATGTGGAAGATAATAGAAGATTTAAAGATTCTTAGAGGAAGTGAATTAGAAGGATAAAGAAAATATCTTTATTAAGCTGAAATGATACATTTGATCATAAAGGACCAAGTATATAGGCTAGAATTAAGAATTTAGTTACATCAGAAATTAGGTCATCTCATTGATACTCTCTAACCATTGTAGCTATTATCTAAATATCTTAATAGAGTTGGCTTAATAGCTATTTGAAGTGTCTCGAAGAATGCTAACAACGCTACTCCTAATAGGGTGATTAAATCTTGTAATAGGGTCACACCTAACTGTGTGTTTTGTAACCTTTAATAGGATTGGCTCCTAACAGGGCTCACTTTAGAAGAGTGAAATTAGTAACTAGTTGCAATTGGTGGTTTTTCCAAAATTGGGTTTCCATGTTAAATCTTGGTGTCACTTGTATTCATGCTATTTCTTTTATGTGTATGGAAATAAGTTAGATTTAAGTTTAATCACATAATATTAGTATATTTAGTCATTACCAAGTTACAACTGATTCTCGGTGCTTGCTAATGTTAACCGAGTGCCTATGTGTTTTCCAAGTAAAATATAATACAATTTAATTAGAGTTTATGTTTTGATTTTCATTGACATCTAAGGGTCTAGGATTTATTTTTTTGGTAAATGATTCACCCCTCCCATCTTAGTCACTCCTTTTATATTTCCAACATCTTTAATATTGAGATTCTCCATAATAGAATTACCAATCTTAGAGAAAAGTACCTTAGCGAGAACAACCTTATCCCTAAAAATCTTATTGTTTATCTCTTTCCAAATGCCACAAGAAATATTAGGTGGAGAAGAAATAGATCAAAACACTTTGAACTCCTTACAAGAATAGAAGAGGGGGGCATCAGGAGAAACATTCATAAAGGGTAGTAGACAAAACCCAAGATATATTGAGTTTAGATAGAAAAATGGACCAAATATCTCTTGAGAAAGGATAATGGACAAAGAGGTGATTAAAAAACTTGGCCTCGAAACTAAAAATGATACACATGTTGGGAATTTGCAAACCTCTTTTACATAAATTATCAATAGTTAAAATCCTATTTTGAAGAAGAATCCAAAAGAGCATATGAACTTTGGGGATGAATATCACATTTCAAGTCTTTTCCTAGTATGGAGGATCACCTTGGATGCCATACAAAAATTAATAACTTGAGGTAACAGAGAAATTTCTAGAAGATGTCACTTCCCAAACCAAAGGATTCATATTATCATTTAAAAAAACTAAAGACAACTAAGTCACAAGGGGGCTTGAAGAAAGGAAGACTTCCAATATGTCTTTCCAATCCATATTCCTCCAATAGTTAGCCACTTTAGTACAAAATATGACTAAACATTGGTCCTTCCAATCTCTATACACTTCTATGATCTTGAGGATCCTAGATGGAATCTAATTATCTTCTTAGAAGAGGATAGATTCCTCATTTACTAATTTCCATCTAATTCATAAATCAACACCATCTCTAGCCTTTAGAATACAATTCCATATAAAAGAGCCCCTTGGAATGTCCCAAAATATCAAAAATTCCTAAAAATCTAGATGATTAAACATATTAAAAAAATTAAAACTTTTCTCTAGTCACCTTTTCCTTGGCATACTCTCCAAATCTATATAGCCAATAAATCCTAGTTGAATACATAGATATTTCTTAGTCCCAATCCTCCTAGTTTCTTAGGAAGGCACACCTTATCCCAGGAAATAAGCAAAATACTTTTGTAATCTTTAGTACTAGACCATATACATCTTTTTTGAGGTTTAACAAGGTTGAGGGCATACATGGGAGATTTTGAAGGGTATATTTAAGAAGTTGAGCTTTACCCACTTGAGTTAGGATGATCCCTTTCCAACCTACCAAATGTCTATTAAATTTATCCACAATACCATTCCAGAAAGATTTAGGTAGTTTTAGCCCTAAAGAAAGACCCAAATAGATGGTAGGAAAATTCACAATGTCACAACCAAAAATGCCTCCAATTTTGTGCTACATATCCTTAGGGGTATTGATAAAAAACAAAGAGCTCTTATTCTGATTAATAAGATGATCAGTATCTTGGATATAAAATGTAAATATATCCTTCATTTTTTTCCTCCTTTATGGTATCCACCACCCCAAGCATGGTGTCATCCACAAATTATTTGTGAGAGAAAGAATCATTATTCAATGATAAGTAATGCCTTCTAGATCCTCAAAATTAATGTCAATAGAGATTAGCCTTCATAGGCATTGAGGGGAAATAAAAAAAGAATGGGAGATAGGGGATCTCCTTATTTCAAGCCCCTAGATGGTTTTAAGAAATGGGATGGAGCAACATTTTTTGGATACAATTGTTAATTGAATGTTGTCTTTGATGTTACACAAATGTCATATCAGTCATCAGTCAAGCTTCTACTAAGCTCACAAGGTTAGCAAAGGAAAGTTAGCTTCTACCAAGCTCACTCAGTTAGCAAAGAAAAGTTAGCTTCTACTGAGTTCACTCAGTCAACAAAGGAAAACTCATGTCTACCGACCTCACTCGATTATCGAAGGAAATATGGCAGGAAATTAACTTCCACCGAGTTCACTAGGACAGCAAAGGAAAGTCAATGCTCACCGAGTTCACTCAGTCTCCAAAGGACTTTTGCAAGATTTTTCTATGTTTACCGAGCTTCACTTGGCTAACACTAGAAAACATTCTAAAGCAGTGTTTACTGAGCTTCACTTGGTTAACACTAGACTACCGAGCTAAGTTAGCCAACGAAGGATTTTATTATTTTGATTGTTTCATGGAATTAATGTACTCGACTGATGTTTTTTTTTGGTTATTGTAACTTATATTTGAGCCGACTTGATAAATCTGAAAAGTATATATATAGTTATTCAAGTTGTGGAATGGTGTGTGAGTATGAAGAAAGTGAATGGAAGAGCAAATTCTGATGAAGGATTAGATATCCTAGAGGTGCTACAAAGTTGTATTTGATCAGTAAGGATTCAGAAAAGAAAAATATAGATTTTTAATCAGAAAAAGATAAGTTGCATATCATTCAAGTCATTTCATTGTTGCTTTCTTATCATTGTAATAGTGAATTCAAAATCTCTTTACAGAGTTGGTTTAACAACCATTTTGTAAATCCTCTAACAAGGTGATAGTTTAGTTGAATTGTTCTAAAGACCTCTAACCAAGCCACTCTTAATAGGGTGATTAAATCCTCTAACAAGTTCTCGTCTAACAGTGTGTATTGTAACCTTTAACAGGGTTGGCTCCTAATAGGGCTCACTTCAAAAGCGTGAAAATTGGTGACTAGTTACTTGGTGGTTTTCCCCATATTGGGTTTCCACGTTAAATTTGGTGTCTCTTGTGTTCATTTAGTTAATCTTTGCATGCATATTAATAACTTTGAATGCTAGATGAACAGTAACTAGTTAACTTACCAAGTTAAAGTATTTTTGCACTATTTATTGAGTATCAAGAGTAAATAAGCATTTTAGACATCTAAGGGATTTTTGGACTTGTTTTTGTGGTAGCAGATTCACCCCTCCCCTCTCAGTTACTTCATCTATATTTTCAACAATTGGTATCAAAGCTTTTGGTGCTTTTAGGAAAAGATTTCAAGGATCTAAGCTAAAGATCAGGATGTCTTACAAAAGGAAAATTCCTAGACTTAATAGAAACAACTTCTCTGCATGGCAAGGACTAATGAGACTTCACCTAGCATCCATTGGTGATACAAGAATGAAGTACCTTGATGAAAAATATGAAGAACCTTTTGGTACATTATCTATCAATGATATTGCTAAAACAAAGACCCACAACATTATAATGATAGATATAGCATCTACTCTGAGTTATGAAGAATTTGATGACATCAAGGATTGCAAAACTACCTTTGAAATGTGGGACAAGTTGAAAGAAATCTATGGAGGAGATGATAATGTGAGAAGAGCCAAAGTAGAAAGTTTGAGAGGACAATTTGATCAAATGAGGATGAGAGAGGATGAAAACATTCCAAAATATGTTGAAACAGTCAAAGCATGTGTCAGTGCAATCAAAGCATCTGGAAGAGATATTAAGGAGGAGATAGTAATAAGTAAATTTCTTAGAACTCTACTTCCCATTTATGCAATCAGAGTTTTTGTAATTCAAGAAAGAAGATGTGAAGCAAATCACAAAATAAATCTAGAGGCCATAGTTGGAAGATTAACTACATTTGAACTAGACAACTTTGACAACTATGTTCCAGCTTCCAAAAGCATTGAATTAGCATTTGAAGCCAAGAATTCACTTAAGGAGAAAAGAAAAAAGAAAAACGAATCTTAGTTAGGAAGTGAAGATGAATCAAACAAAAGTTCAGATAGTGATCTTGAAGTGATTGAAGCTCTACTAGCAAAGAAATATTCTAGAGGCAGAGGTAAATTTAAAGGTAAAGTTCTTCTAATCTACTTTTCATGTGAAGAAGTTGGTCATATTGCTACTAGGTGCCCAAACAAGTAGAACAAAGATGACAAGAAAGGTTACAAGTACAATGGCAAGAAAGACTTCAAATCATTCAAAGATAAAGGTAAGAAAACATGTTTTATGGCTAAAGATTTTAATGATTCTAATGATGAAGTTTTTTTACATTGTTGTGAAAAATGAGTCTGATAATGATGAAGAAATGGCACTCATTTCTCATATGAGCAAAAATGATACATGGATCATAGATAGTGGTTGTTCTCATCACATGATTGGTGATAAAACTAATTTTGAATATTTTGAAGAATATGATGGTGGCAGTGTAAGATTTGGTAACAATGAACCTTGTTGTATAAAAGGAAGAGGAAGAATCTCTCTAACCAAAGAACTTATATGTGATAATGCCTATTGGGTAGAAGGACTAAAGCGTAATTTGTTGAGTGTGACACAACTACTCAATAATGGATACAAAGTAGAATTCATGCATGGAAAAGCAAGACTACTAGATGGCAAAGGAAAAATGATTGGATCGGGCACTCAAACAAAAGGTAACTTATTTTATCTTGAACTTGGTGAATGCTCATGTTTTATTGCTCAATTTGAAGAAAGTTGGTTATGGCATAAAAGGTTGTGTCATGTCAATTTTGATAACTTGGTAAAGATAAGTAAATTCAAGAAAGTAAGAGGCATTCCTAACATAAAGAAACTTGAGGTTAGTCTATGCAAGAATTGTCAGATTGGTAAAATGGGAAAGACTAGCTTTATAAGTAAAAACTATCAGTCTAAAGATATATTAGAAATTGTGCATACTGATTTATGTGGACCCATTGGAATTGAAAGCTATACTGAAGAAAAGTTCTTCATTCTTTTTGCTGATGACTACTCAAGAATGATGATTGTCATGTACCTATGGAACAAATCAGAAGCATTTAAGAAATTCAAATATTATTTGGCCAGAGTAGAAAAGGAAACAAGAAAAGGTTTGAAATGCTTGAGGTCAGATAGAGGAGGAGAATTCATTTCACACGAGTTTAATAACTTTTGAAAGAGGAATCAAAAGATAGGTATCAGCCCCTAAAACTCCTGAACAAAATGGAAAAGATGAAATGAGGAATAGATCTATCATGGATTGTGCAAGAACCCTAATGATTGAAAAGAACATTGCTATAATACTGGAAGGAAGCTATCAACACTGCAGCTCATACCTTGAATTGGGTACAGCTTAAGGACTCATTCAAAACTCCCTATGAGTTATAGTATGGCTATAAACCTAATTTAAGTTATCTAAAAGTATTTGGAAGTAAATGTTACATTTTGAAAGAATCTAGAAAAGGAA
This sequence comes from Cupressus sempervirens, assembly GCA_028749045.1. Taxonomy (NCBI): domain Eukaryota; kingdom Viridiplantae; phylum Streptophyta; class Pinopsida; order Cupressales; family Cupressaceae; genus Cupressus; species Cupressus sempervirens. Next base: position 156,676,300 of record CM053783.1, read on the forward strand.
AATTTGATGTAAAAGGTGATGAAGGAATATTTTTGGGATACTCTTGCAAAAGTAAAGCATATAGATGTTTTAACTTGTCTACTTATAAAGTCATAGAAAGTGCACATATGAAAGTTGATGAGTTTGCAGAAAGGACTGAAGAAGAAAGAAAAAGGGAACCAGAAGATTATAGAAGGTTTGTTTTCACTAAACCTGATATAGTACCAGTCAATCAAGAATCTTCTACTCCTGAGTCATCAGTAACTGAGTTACAAGTAGTTCAAACTGACCTACAACAACCCAAGTTACATTCAGATGCTACCGAGCAAGTGTCTACTGAGTCTAAAGGATCCAAGCCAATATCTACCGATCCAAAACAACCACAAATTGAAATTGTAGTTCAAGAGGATAACAATGAAATTTTCTCAAAAAGAAAGGAACCTATATTAGCGAAATATGTTAGGACACATCATTCAGCAAATTAGATCATTGGAGACAAATCCAAAGGAACCATGACAAGAAGCAAGTTGAAAGGTACTTGTCTACTTGCTGATTTTGAACCTAAAAATATCAAAGATGCTTTAGAAAATGATAGTTGGATTGAGGCTATGAATGAAGAAATAGAGAAAATAGAGAAAAATAAGACATGGACTCTTGTACCTAGGCCTAAAGATAAAAATGTTATTGGAAACAAGTTGACTGAAGATGGTAAGGTATCAAGAAATAAAGCTAGATTATTATGCAAAGGATATGCTCAAGAAGAAGGAATAGACTATGGAGAAACTTTTGCTCCTATTGCAAGATTGGAAGGAATCAAAACCTTACTTTCATATGCTGCTCAAAAAGGATTCAAAGTTTATCAGATGGATTGTCAAGTTAGCATTCCTCAATGGTATACTGGATGAAGAGGTTTACATTGAAACACCTGATGGTTTTGTTGATCTAGATAAAAGAAACATGGTCTACAAATTATAGAAGGCACTATATGGTCTAAAATAAGCCCCTAGAGTATGGTATGAAAGATTACATAACTATCTTATTCAAATTGGTTTTCAAAGAACTAATGATAATAGTAGCTTGTATATAAAGAATGGACTAGATGATAAAATTGTCTTGGCAGAAATATTTGTAGATGATGTTGTTTTCACAGGAAATGATGATCTTTGCAAAGAATTTTCAGAACAAATGAACAAGGAATTGGAAATGTCTATGTTTGGTGAGATAAAATTCTTTTTTGGTCTTCAAATTCAACAGAATAAAAATGGTATCTACATCACTCAATCAAAATACATCAAGGAGATATTGAAAAAGTTTGGTATGGAAGATTGTAAACCAGTTGGAACTCCTATGTGTACTGGATTAAAACTTACCAAGGAAGATGAATCAAAAGAAGTAGATCAAACCATGTATAGATCTATGATTGGAAAGTTGCAGTATGTAGTTCAAACTAGGCTAGATATTGCCCTTGCAGTTGGGATTGTAGCAAGATTTTCAGCAAAACCAAGAGAAAATCACATGAAGGCAATCAAAAGAATAATGAGATATTTGAAAGGAACTAAAGATTATGGTTTATGGTACAAATTTGGAGGTAATCTAGATTTAAAAGTGTTTACTAATGGTGATTGGGCAGAAAACCTTGATGACAGAAAAAGTACAAGTGGAGGAGCATTCTTTCTAGGAAAAAGGTTGGTTTCATGGACAAGCAAAAAGTAGAATTGTACATCCCAATCTACAACAGAGGTAGAGTATGTTGCTGCAGTAGTAAACTATTCTAATATTGTTTGGTTTAAATAGTTGTTAGAATGCATGAAGATGGAAATCAAAGAACTAGTTGTTATGTTCTGTGATAACACAAGTGCAATCAACGTATCTAAGAATCCAGTAATACATTCCAAAACCAAGCATATTGCAATAAAATATCATTTTGTTAAAGAATTGGTGCAAGATAAGGAGATCAGATTGGAATATGTCCATACAAAGAACCAAATTGCCGACATATTCACAAAGCCATTACCTAAGGATGCATTCTTGTATCTAAGAGGTAAGTTAGGGGTCACTCCCCTATCCAAAGTTCACTAAAATGAAGTTTTAGTGATGCATCATTTCATACCAAGTTGAAGATCTATTAGTTTATGTAGCATAGATAGGAAACATTTCATATGAATCGGTACTAAAGGTACATTAGAATTCATTTGAGTTATGTTGTCTTTGGCATGTGTTGTCAAAGAGGGAGAGTTTTATTGTCATATCTTTCTGAAATTTGTTTGAAAGAAGGGTTTACTAAGTAATTCCTTCACAGAGGGAGATTACTAAAAGAGGGAGTTTGCTAAAGAAAAGACTTGCTAGACTTGTTTTCAAATTTCATTCTGCTATGACATGTTGTGTTGCCACCAATGCCAAAGAGGGAGATTGTTGGATACAATTGTTAATTGAATGTTGTCTTTGATGTTACACAATTATCATATCATTCATTAGTCAAGCTTCTACCAAGCTCACAAGGCTAGCAAAGTAAAGTTATCTTCTACCGAGCTCACTCGATTAGCAAAGGAAAGTTAGCTTCTACTGAGTTCACTCAGTCAGCAAAGGAGAGCTAGTGTCTATCAAGCTCACTCAGTCATCGAAGGAAATATGGTAGGAAATTAACTTCCATCGAGTTCACTAGGACAGCAAAGGAAAGTTAGTGCTCATCAAGTTCACTCAGCCTCCAAAGGACTTTTACAAGATTTTGCAGTGTTTACCGAACTTCACTTGGTTAACACTAGACTACCGAGCTAAGTCGGCTGGCGAAGGATTTTATTATTTTGATTGTTTCATGGAATTAATGTAGCTGACTGATGTTTTTTTTTTGTTATTGTAACTTATATTTGAGCCAAATTGATAAATCTGAAAGGTATATATATAGATATTCAAGTTGTGGGATAGTGTGTGAGTATGAAGAAAGTGAATGGAAGAGCGAATTCTAATGAAGGATTAGATATCCTAGAGGTGTTGCAAAGTCATATTTGATTAGTAAGGATTTAAAAAAGTAGAATATGGATCTGTAATCAGCAAAAGATAAGTTGCACATCATTCAGGTCATTTCATTATTGCTTTCTTATCATTGTAATAGTGAATTCAGAATCTCTTTACATAGTTGGTTTAACAACCATTTTGTAAATCCTCTAACAAAGTGACAGTTCAGTTGAATTGTTCTAAAGACCTCTAACTAGACCACACCTAATAGGGTGATTAAATCCTCTAACAAGGTCACATCTAATAGTGTGTATTGTAACCTTTAATAGGGTTGGCTCCTAACAGGGCTCACTTCAAAAGAGTTAAAATTGGTGACTAGTTACTTGGTGGTTTTTTCCATATTGGGTTTCCACATTAAATCGGGTGTCTCTTGTGTTCATTTAGTTAATCTTTGCATGCATATTAATAACTTTGAATGCTAGATGAACAGTAACTAGTTAACTTACCAAGTTAAAGTATTTTTGCACTATTTACCGATTATCAGCAATAAATAAGCATTTTAGACATCTAAGGGATTTTTAGACTTGTTTTTGTGGTAACAGATTCACCCCTCCCCTCTCAGTTACTTCATCTATATTTCCAAAACCATTAACCATAACAACCATAGAGGTAGTAGAAACCTACTGAGAAGTTAATTTACACAATATTGTCAAAACAAAAGAAGAAAGAATCTTTAGAAGGAAATCCCAATATACTCTATCGTAGTGTTTGGAAAGGTCTAGCTTGAGAAGGAATCCTTTCTTATTCACATTTACAACTAAATGAATGACTCCATGAACTAAAATGATAAAATCAAGAATCTTTCTACCAAGGATAAAACCTAATTGTTGAGGTAATATAATCCTAGGAAGAACCTCTAAGAAACAAAGAGTTAGGACCTTAGATAATTTTATAAAAGTAATTGTAAAGGTCTATGGGGTGTAATTGATCCATCATTTCAATTTTAGCCACCTTTGGAATGAAAACCAAAAAGGTTGCATTGATCTCCTTCAAAAGATTTTTAGACTAGAACAACCTTCACTATATCATTTTTGACAATTTTCAAAAACTATTGGAAGAAGAATAAGGGAAAGCCACCAGGTTAGAAGCCTTATCTCCTTCAAAGGAAAAAATATCATATTCCACTCATTTCTGTACTAGGATTATATCTCAATTCTCCCTAGAAAGGGAGGGGTACATAGTTTGAAGATCCACAAATAATTCTTCATTTCCAAGATAATAATTACCTACTTACCAAATTTTTTTGTTTGACCAATCTAGAGATTTGATTCACTCCCATGTACTTGAGAGTAGTGAGATGGAAGAATCTTATATTTCTATTCCCCTCACTTAGCCAAATAGAAATATATCTATTCCTCCAATAGTCCCCCCCTTTGGAAAAATTATCATGGTAAGAAGTAAGAAATCTGTTAGGATTTAACCACAAAAAGAAATAACAAATACATGCAAATATAAACAATATCAAAAAATAATAGATCATATAGAAAAGAACACAAGACACCAAGATTTAACATGGTTCACCCAATCTCTAGGCTATGTCCACCAAAAAAGTCCAATATTATTACAATACAATGATTACAACCTGATTATAGACTATAATCCCTTATAGCTCAATACTATTGCAAGAACCAACTTTTGCATCACACCTTATCAATCCCTAACCCTAAGCCCTTTTGTACAAGCATTTGTGTCACTTTAGGGTTAACATTGGTTACAACATGTCAGCCATAAATTGGCAAATATAAGCAATAGCCAATTGACTAATACTAGCCCAAAATTTTGTGCCATTGGAGAATGGTAAATAGTAGTAAGAAATTTTGTGCCATTGATGAATAGTAGCCCAAAATTTTTTTGGGCCAATGCCATGAACCCCAAAGAATTTATGAAGTATGTACAATACTTTCCTAATTAGTCACCACAAACTAACAATCTCCCATGGGGACTGATCAGACTCCACACTAGACAACAATCTCCCACATGGAGACTGATCCTGTAGTAATATCGCTACCAATGGGGCTCCTACTAGATCAAACCACCCTGAATGTTGTTACTTTATTCTTTTTTAGTCTAGAAGACCAACTAAAGCTAAAGAGGAAGTCAACTTCTCCCTTGTCACTACCTTTGTAAACATATCCACTAGAGTGTCATCTCTATGTATCATATCTAGCTTTAATTTTTCATCATCCAAAATTAATTGAATGAAATGGGACTATAATTGAATGTGTTTTGTCTTTCAATGTAGAGCTCAATTCTTTGCAAGATGAATGGCACTTTGACTATATGTAAACAAATAATTATCCCTTTGAGGGTGTCTAAACTCTTCCAAGAAGATCTAAATCCATATCATCTCTTTGGTTGCCTCTATAATAACAACATACTCTAACTCTATAGTAGATAAAGCATTAACCTTTTGTAAACTAGAAACCTAGCTCACTTCTGCCCCACCAATAGTAAATATGTAACCTATAGTAATCCGCCGAGTATCAATATCCCCTACCAAATCTAAGTCAACATAGCCCTATAAGTCAATAGTAGAGCCCCCAAAATGTAAAGTAAAGGTGTGCTAACAGCTTTGGCATTCTCCATAGAGAAACATTGTAACACCTTCTCAACATAATTAGCCTAAGATCCCATGTCTTATTTTTCAGCAAAGAGTCCATTTCATCATTCATTGCAGACTTCCATTGAATCTTGGAATTCACTTACACAACTTCATCATAACATTCAAGTCCACCAACATTAGTTAGTAAAATAGAATACAAAGAGGGAGAAAATCTTTCTAGAGGTCTAATTAGCCTTGTTGACTATCTAACATTCATTGGTGTGTGTGGTATTTTTTGTTGCAATTTTTGCACATCATGAGGAATGGTTGGAACATAATCATTTGGAGTACCATCCAACACTACATAATAATCTTCTTTCTTCTCATGTTACTACAACATATCTTTCTACAACACTTTATCATTGAATATGACATCCCTGCTTCAAATAATTTTACAATTTCCAAAATCCCAAAGCCTATAACCAAATTAATTAATGCCATATCCAACAAATAAAAATTCTTCACAACCAAAGGTTTTGAGAAAAGAATAACTCGCCTTCTTACCAGTGTATTCTTCCTCTAGAATACCATAGCCTAGTAGAGGAACTTATATTAATCAAATATATAGCAGTATTGATAGCCTCCACCCACATGTTTAAGGGCAATCAAACATGCAACCTCATGCTCTTTGAATAGTCTTATTCATGACTCCATTTTCCTATAGATTCCTTGGAATAGTTTTCTATCTATGAATACCATTAGTGGAGAAATACTCTTCAAATTCATGATTTTTTTTTGTGTAAATAAGTATATACTATTTACACTTACTTAAATTTACTTACGTTAATTTATATATTTTGTTATTTATTTATTACTCACCTAGGAGTATGCATACTCCTATGAGTTGTCATGTTGACAACATAGGAGTTTGGACTCTAATTATGCAGGTGTTGTCTAAATTCAGCAGTTAGAACATTATTTGAGCACATGATGTCTACAACATTCTAGACACCTCATCATGCTTATCCTCTTATTGTGGAGGATATGTGCTTAGTTTTCACACTTGTCTCCTAGTTCTTTCCAAACACATTCTAGATGCATCTTAGAGGCCTTTATATACAATCTCTCCTAGTGTGTATGTACATGCTTATGATAATAGAAAGCATTTTGATATTGATCATATTCTTTTTCTACTATATGCTTGTGCTTTTGCTCCTTGATCTTAGGTGAATTTTTTCCTAAGGCAAATTCTTACATGGTATCAGAGCTTAAGGAGATTCTCTAGACATAGTCATTAGAGACCATTGTTGCTTCATCACCTTCAATCCAAAGATCTAGAGAATCCATAGAAATTGGGAGCATCTAGGGCCAAAGTGGATCTCACTACTACATCTAGTGCATCAATTCGGTGAATTGACTATAAATTCATCTATGTTGGGCAATAGTCAAAATTGAGGCAAATTTTTTTTGTAAACTAGCAACCTGAAGGCCCAATTTACAAAATTGGTATGATCATTTCAAATCTATACATTTAATTTTTAGATCTACATTTTTTTTCCGTTTGCATGTCTACAATTTTTTTCAAATCTGCATTTTTTTCTAGGAAAATTGGCCATTAGGCCTATAGGAGAGATTTTTGTAGGTGAAGATTGAAGCTTGCTGATGCAAATTTGATATTTGCATCACATCAGAAGGTCATAAAAACCCCAAATCAGATTTTGTTTCATCCAAATCAGACATTTGAGGAAAAATCTAGAGCCATTTCATTTTTAGAGGTGACAACAATTTAGGAAAAATAATTATAGCAATGATTTTCAAACAACGATATCTCCCTCATACAGACTCCTTTTTGTGAGCAATTTTTTTTTGTTTTGGGGTAGAATTTCATGATGTATACATTGGTGCTAGTGGTTTGAGATCTTTGTTTCTAAAAATTTTTGCAACTCAAAAATCCCAATTTTTTCCACTTTAAATGCTTGGTATGGGCTCATCTGGACTCCAAATCAGGTTCCATTTTTTTAAAAAGTGCATTTTTATTGTCTACTTTCCAGATCTACAATCATATTATAGGTTCTATGAACAGAAAAATTGCATTTAGAAATAGGTCCTAAATTGGCATGTGGTTATTGCACTAAGTGCCAAATCATAAATTGGGGGGGGGGGGGGGGGGGGTTGATTGATTATTTCTATATTTTGGGGGGTGCATACATATATTGATCTCATGGAGTCTTTTCACATATGTTAATCTGGTATAAGACCGAAGTTGACACCGAGGAACTATCAGAAATGGAGTGCCTTAATCATTGATCATCTAAGAGAACATCAAGAAGTGATTCCTTCTCTATATTCAAAGATATCACCTTCATTAAAAATCTTTCTAAACTTCTTGGCTTTATGTATAACAATATGAGTAAGGAATCCTTTACTCCTCTTCTTATGGCAAGTTTTCCTCATGATTTTTGGATGCCTCTTTGGGAAGTATATGGATATCCATGTGTTCCTCCATTTCTAGAGGACATTCTACATCCAGCCACTCTAGATGAGATCTCACCTCCTAATTCTCCTATTGATTCTACTAATCCAGTTCTAGCCATAGATGCTTCTAATAAGTGCAATAGGAAACATCATGTCTTCCTACTTTAGCTTTATGGGATGACTTCCTTCCAAATATTGCAAGGTTGTCCATAGTGTCTCACATTGAAGATGGAGGAGACATCATTGATCACATTTGACTTTTCTTTGTTTAGGAGATTACTTCAAGCATTGTGGAAATTGATTATGACATAAGAGATAGTGCTTCAATAGATTTAGACATGTGGGGTTCTATCAATAGTTGTAGTTTGAGGTCACCACATCAACATTCTCCACATGCATATATCACCATAGTGATAGGTCCAGCACAATAAGGTACATCCTATCTTCCAGATCCAACTATCGTGATAGATTTGTGGAATAGTATTGATGATTTGCCTCTTCTTCTTGATGCAACAACACCTTCTTCCATTGTCATGAGGGCTCCATTTGACCCTCTTGTTCATTGTCTACATGATCAATTGTCCTAGGTTGAAGTGACTATGGATACTTATGATCAACAGTTGCAAAGGTGTTCTTCATCAGTTAAGGAGATATACATTTCTTTCAAATAGGTTCTTTAGCCAACTGAGTAGGTTTTAGAGACATCACTTACCTATGGGATTCTTTCCATGCATAGTAGAAGCATCTCATTTGTACCCTTGGCCTTGTTTCTTCTGAAGGGGAGGAAAACCATTCTACAATCTTGGATTAGCTTCGTCATTAGAGCAATCACTGGTAGACATTATTCTTTGGGGGTGAGAGCCTATCCTATTTCTCTTCTTCTTTTCATTTTTCTCCTTTGTATATATTGGATGTATGCCGTAAAGGAGGGGGGGGGTCTTGATTACTCCATCCATCCATCCATAATTTTTATTTTATCTCTCTTTTTCGGGAGGGATTTTTTCATGAAGTTTTCCCTCTTTCTCTGCTTTATGAGAGATTGCATTTTCATTATGTACATGGGTACCTAACATGGCCTAGTAGCTAGGACCCATCTTGCATTTCATCCTAGATTATGTAAGCTTAAGGGAATTACCCTAAGTTGCACTTAAGGGGGGGGAGGGATGGGTGTTGGTGTAAATAATTATTTACTATTTACACTTACTTAAGTTTACTTAGGTTAATGCATATATTTTATTATTTATTTATTACTCACCTAGGAGTATATGTGCTCCTATGAGTTTTCATGTTGACAACACATGAGTTTGTACTCTAATTATGCACATGTTTTCTACACTTAGGAGTTAGCACATTATCTGAGCACATGTTTTCTACAACATTCTGGACACTTCATCATGCTTATCCTCTTATTCTGGAGGATATGTGCTTACTTTTTATGCTTATCTCCTAGTTCTTTCTAGACACATTCTTGATGCATCTTAGAGGCCTTTATATAGAGGCTCTCCTAGTGTCTATGTACATGCTTATGAGAATAGAAAGTATTTTCATAGTGATCATACTCTTGGTCTACTATGTGCTTATGTTTTGCTCCTTGATCTTGGGTGAATTCTGCCCTAAGGAAAATTCTTACAATTTCAATACTCACCACAATTATCAGATCTGAGACAATTTAATTTCTTAACAATCTCATTTTCAACCAAGCATTTCTATTTCTTAAAAGTTTTAAATGCATCATATTTCTATCTAACAAAATAAACTGAGACTTTTCTAGTTGCATCATCAATAAAGGTAACAATATAATGAAAGCTACTAAGGGAAGATACTTGAGTCAATCTTGATACATCTTTGTGCATAAGCTCTAATTTCTCCCTTTTATTTTCCTTCACAGTCTTCACAAAACTTGATCTCTTTTGTTTTTCATGCACACAACTTTCATAGAAATCCATATTAACACATTTTAGACCTAGTAAAACATTCTTTGAATGAAGTACTTTCATAAATTTCTCACTCATGTGCCCAAGTCTATAGTGCCACAACAGTGTATCAGAATCTATAGCAACTATTTGTTCTCCCTAATTGACTACAACAATTGTTCCTCAACATTCATTTTTCTATTTAAAAATTAAAGTAGAAGGAACAATATGACCTATATAAAGATATGAGCTACCTACTTTCACACCTTTTGCTACTGCAAGGGAACCTTTTGAATCCTTCCAATTTTTATCATTAAGTAACTACACAACCATCATCACTAAGTTTTCTTGCTAAAATTAAATTTCTACTTAGCCTTGGAATATGTCTTACCTCATTTAGTAGCCAATGATTTCCATTTTGTAAATTAATCTTAACTTTTCTCTTTCCAACAATCTAACAAGGTTCATTATCCCCCAAATAAATAAGCCCAAAATCCCCTTGGACATAATCAATGAAACAAGCTCTATGAGATGTAGCATAAAATGAAGCACTAGAATCTAAAATGCATGAATCATCAAAATTTCTAAAGATAGAAGCAAAGCATCCTCTTTGGATTTGTTACTTACCACATTTGCCTCCTTGTCTCCATCTTTCTTTTCTCCTTCATTTTTCTTTTGAGTCCAATAGTCTTTCTTCGTATGCCCTGTATTACCACACTACTAGCATTTGTTTGGTCCTCTCGATTGAGACCTCCTCCCCTTTGACTTTCCTCTTTATTTCCTACAATTTATAGAATTATTTCCTCTTTCAGTCTTTCTACCTTTGCTTTGTGCATGCAAAACACTTCTCGATGTAGATCTAGTTGAGGATTTCCTATGAGTTTCTTTACTCAAAATAGCAATAATCACATCATCATATTTTAGGGTACTAGATCCATAAATAGAATTACTCACAGCCATTACCAAGTCATTCCAAATTTTAAGAAAAGAACACAAAATCAAGAGAGCTCTAATTTGTTCATCAAAATTGATACCCACAGAGGATAACTAACTAATAATAGTATTAAACTCATTTAAATGATCTACAAAAGATCCACCTTCTACCATTTTCATATTAAATAAATACTTCATGAGAAATACCTTATTTGAAGTGAAGGGCTTTTCATAAGATTTTGTTAGGGTTTCCATCAACTCTTCTATTGTTTTTACCTTTTTAATCTTAAATTCCACTGATGGGGCTAGACATAATCAAATGCTTCCAAGTTCCTTTCTATCTAAAAGATCCCAGTTGGCATTTGACATTGATCCCTAATTATTATTTTTTTCCTTCTAATGACTTCCATAAATCCTTCTGATAAAGATAGTCTTCCATTTGCATCTTCCATAACTGAAAGTTCTACCCATTAAATTTGTTAACCCTTACCTTACCCTCATCTATCATCACTCCCACTCAACCATGAAACTTTCCTATAAAGGATAACTGAAAAAAAACCCTTGCATTGATATTACTTGATAAGATTTAACCACAAACAAAAATAACAATTACATGCAAATATAAAAAATATTAGAAAATAATAGATCACACAATAAAGAACACAAGACACCAAGATTTAATGTGGTTCACCCAATACCTAGGCTATGCCCACCAAACAACAAGTCTAATATTATTAGGATCCAATGATTACAATCTAGAATCCCTTACAGCTCAATACTGCCACAAGAACCAATTTTCACATCACACCTTATCAAACAATATCTAATCCTAAGCCCTTTCATACTAGTATTTGTGCCACTTTAGGGTTAAAACTAGTTACAACATGTTAGTGATAAATTGGCAAATATAAACAATAGCCAATTGGTGAATAGTAGCCCAAGATTTTGTGCCATTGGCAAATGGCAAATAGTAGTCCAAATTTTTGTGCCATTGGCGAATGGCAAATAGTAGTCCAAAATTGTGTGCTATTGGAAAATAGTAGCCCAAAAATTTATGAAGTATGTATAGTACTTTCTTGATTAGTCAGCACAAACTAACAAAATTACTTCTCTTTAGTTATGTACTCTTGATTATATTATTTATTTTGAATAGATTCCTAAATTTGAGATGTATACATTAAGATTCTTTATTTTGACTCAAATATATTTCAAAAATTACATTTGTTCCAAATCTTAATTTTCTCTTTGACATTGCTAAGTTTCTTAGTGACCCTAAATATAGTTGTACCATCAATTTTGATAGACCACCATTCCTATATTTTTTTGTAAATGCTTGGGCATCTAAGCCATATATTTTCAAATTTGAAAGTGTTGGAGTTGAGAAAAGCCAACTCCAAAGATGCCCAAGATCACCTGCATGCGAGAACCTGTCAAAGAGAAGCCAAAGAGAGGAAGAGCATGGAGCAAGGGAAAAACTCTAAACGGACATGAGAGACACTATGTGCAAAGACAAGAAGAAAATGTATTTATAATATGCACAATGCCTTATGTGATACAATGAGAGAGCCCACTTATAAAGAGCTCATGGAAGCTTGTAGAACAAGCTGGAAGGTGGTAGAAGATAAAGATGACAACTCAGCACATATCCACAAAAGGTGGAACATGCTAGAAGAGAACAAACTCTCATGTTGTCATCAACTAACCACTACATGCATTAAATACAAAATTTTAAATAAATAAATTTACCTAAGTAAGCTTAAGTAAATAGAATAAATAATTAGTAAATTAATTATTTACTCTAAGACCCCCCCTTAAGTGCAACTTAGGGTAATGCCTTAAGCTCACAAAACTAAGATAAAATGCAGAATGGGTCCCAGCAATGAGGCCATTTTAGGTACCCATGTACAATGCAAAAAAATGCAACCTCTGTAAATTGGGAAAGAGAGAAAACCACGTGGGAAAAACCCTCCCCCAAAAAGAGGTAAACCTAGTGAAGAAATGAAGAAGCCTCCAACGAGGGAAATGTCCCCTAAAACAGAAACAAGGAGTGATCATGAAGAAGTATCACTGAAGCATGAAGAAGCCACAAATCTATCAAACTACTGATCTGAAGAACCTCTATGGAAGAAGAAGGCACGAACCGAGCATGTCTATATGGTAGATGATCCATCTCACCAAAATGCATAGGTAGCTAGCCACTGCAATCGCCATGTACATAGGATCAACCATTGAATACATAGTTTACAGTATTGAACCATCGAACCATCGAACCATGGATGCATTAGAACAACAGCATAACCCCCCCTTAATGCAGACGGGGTGTCATGATAGGAAACTAAGAAGGTGGGCCGAAGTCTTCCGCAGATGAACCAAGAATGAGGAGAGAGGGAAAGAGGTACAAACACCTATAAAGACATGGTCAAACTAACTCTACATGGGGCTAATGTTGTGGAAAAGACACTCACTTGATAAAGGGAGAAGGCCTAAAACAACAAACAACTATCCCCTCCATGGTGCTTTATGAAAATAGTGCATGTATAACTAACTCAAAACAACATTCATGACTCCCAGAATGCAAAAGTGGCACTTTATCTTAGTGAGATACAAAAAAGTACTTCAAAATGATAGCTACAATGATCATAACTAAAAAAGAGCTGCAACAAAACAAAGTACAACTAAAAACAAGAGAATCCATGCTAGGAAAATGATCTTCAAGCCTAAAACACTCAAAATATCCAGCATGTAGTGAAAATGCCAAAACTATGATAGAAAGAGCATGGGCCAAAAAAAAAGAAAAAGGACTACATTTCTGAAAAGGTGACAAAACCAGCTTTCCAAAAATATAAATTTTTCAAAAAAAAGTCATGGGATGCAAAAGATATGCATGCCAGAGTCAAAAAGGAGTTCAAACTTCAACTAAAAAAAAAGCCAAAAAAAGGGCATCAAAACCTAAAAATACTTGTATCAAAGTCTTCGTCTCAGAACCAACTTTCTAGCACTTCTTTTGGATCGGAAAAATACCTCCGTATGCAAAAGTTATGGCCAAAATACCACAAGTAGGTCCAAAAGTGAATCAGGAGAGGTCCAAGGCAGGGATGGATGATGCAAAGATGATGTCATGATGATGTCAAAAAATTGTGCCATTAAAATTGATAGCCTACAGCCCACCATAGAAAAAGAGAGGCCATGTGGCACACCACGTGGCATGTCCACGTGGCGAAAAGGCTGACGTGGCAAGGTCCACGTGGCAATGTGCCACGTGTCTCATGCAGACTGGTCAAAATTGCCAACTATCACTGATGTGGGTGCAGATGTGGCATAGAGCTGGGGCTAACGCAAAGTAGAGGAGCTTTGGTGGTGAACAGGAGCAGAGGTGGAGACCTCTGGTGGCGCATCCAGGAGGAGTGGCAGGAAGGAGACCGAGCAGAGCCTCGGCGGTGCTACTTGCTGCGGCCATGATAGGCTGTGCACAGGTGACGTGGTGGTAGCCCTATGGTGGTGCAGTAGCTACTCACCCATTTTAATTAAAAAAATGCAATAAATGTGAAGATCGTCTGTATGGCAGTGTCCACGTGGTCTAAAAAATTCTCCAAAAATGCCCTGTGTCCAAAATTGAAAAGTTTTATATGAATTCTGACTGCAACTGGCCTTCTGGATCTAATGGTGATGTCCATTTGGTCCCAATTTTCTATGAAAAATTTTTGATCTCCTGATTTGAAGAAAAAATGCACAAACAATCTAGGGTTTGTGACTTCAAATCATGGCTTCAAAATTCTTCAACCAAGCAGTAGTAGGAAGGATCTGATACCATGTTGGAGTTGAGGAAAGCCAACTCCAAAGATGCCCAAGATCACCTGCATGCGAGAACCTATCAAAGAGAAGCCAAAGAGAGGAAGAGCATGGAGCAAGGGAAAAATCCTAAATGGACATGAGAGACACTATGTGCAAACACAAGAAGAAAATGTATTTACAATATGCACAATGCCTTATGTGATACAATGAGAGAGCCCGCTTATAAAGAGCTCATAGAAGCTTGTAGAACAAGCTGGAAGGTGGTAGAAGATAAAGATGACAACTCAACACATATCCACAAAAGGTGGAACATGCTAGAAGAGAACAAACTCCCGTGTTGTCATCAACTAACCACTACATACATTAAATACAAAATATTAAATAAATGAATTTACCTAAGTAAGCTTAAGTAAATAGAATAAATAATTAGTAAATTAATTATTTACTCTAACAGAAAGGAGAGCTTCTTTTTTTTGTCCATAGGGTTTAGAATTAGAGATATAGGAGAATAGTTTGATCCAATTATAGCCAAAGATGATAGAGAATTTAGGAGAAGATGGATAGATAAGCCACTAAAATCAAAGATCTATCCAATCTACCTTGAATTCAATCTTCCTTGATTCTCCTATTCAACTAGGTTAAGTCACCTCATTAAAGATCCACATTGATCAAATCCAAATCCTTAATAAGATTCATGAGATCCATTCTACTATCTAGATCTTGTTAGTTTGTGGTGACTGATCAGGAAAGTATTGTACATACTTCATAAATATGTTGTAGCCAAGATATGGCTGACATATAGCCAACATGTTGTAACCCTAAAGTGGCATAAAATTACTTGTATAAAAGAGATTAGGGTTAGGGATTGTTTCATTATGCTGATGCAAAATCAGTTTTTGTAGTCGTATTGAGCTATAAGGGATTATAGATTATAATCAGGTTGTAATCATTAGATCGTGATAATATTAGACTTGTTGTTTTGTGGAAATATCCTTGGGATTGGGTAAACCATGATAAATCTTGGTGTCTTGTGTTCTTTTCTGTGTGATCTATTATTTTTTGTTATTGGTTATATTTGCATGTAATTTTTTTTTTTTTTCATGATCTATCTCTAGCCCCCATTTCTTTCTTTTCTTTTCAAAGGAGTGTTAAAATGTCCTATGATGATGCACCTTCCATTTAAGCCTCTTCCTAAAATGTCCTTCAGCTCTTTACCAATAACTATTTTTGCCTCTCTTTGAATTAGGAGCATAAAAATTAAGAACCTACATACTATCATCTTCTCTAATATTAAAAAACTTGATAATGAAAATACTATCACCTTCAAAAATAACTGTACCTTTTAATTTGTAGGAGTTCCATAAGGAAACAATCCCACTAGATGTCCCCTAACAATTGGACCATATCACTACAATTTATTTGATAAAATTTATAGACTCTGCTATATCCTTGAGCGTTTTAGTTTCCTAGGCCAAAACAATATCTTACTTGTGATCCCTTATTAGATTCCTCAAAAAATCCTTCTTATTTCAACTATCTAGACCACAAATATTCCATGAAATAATCTTTATTTATTTTTGTGAGAGGAGCTCTCTTGAATGGTAAGTTGGGTACCATCCACAATGTTCTTGCATGCTTCTTTCTCCTAGAACATACTAGTTTTTTTCCTACTAGTATCTTTGTCTTATCTCTAACATCTAGCTTAATCTTGCTTCTAGTAGCCATTGGAGATACTAGCGATATGTCTCTATTGTTCTTATTTTTTTTATTCCTCTTGGAGACCATATTTCATCCCTCTTCATTAGAAATTTCTCCTTATGCACATTGACCAAATAGATATTCCATGATCTTGACTATGGAATCCACATCTCCTAAACCTTGTCTCTCCAACCTACCTAGAATACTATAGGTTGACAATCTTGAAAAGGATCCTTTGGGGTGATACTTTCCACAAAAACACTATTATTATTATTTTCTCCACCTTCCACACAGAGATTCCTAAACGAGTTATGTAGAACTGAGATGTTTTCTAGATGTTCTTGAAAAGTTTTAGAGGAGCTCTCATCTTCTTTAATTTCTATCTTCCTAAGATCCTCCATGTTTTCCCTTTCTGGATTGGCCCTATATGTCATATTTTGGTTTCCATCCACCTTGGACTTAGACTCATCTTGTAAAGGATGATCATTATTATCATTCTCCACTCCCCCAAAATCTATGGAAGAATTTCCCTTGTTCTTTTTATTACCTTCATCTGATGAAGCCTTCTCCTTCTTTCTCCATTTCTTTTTTTCGGGTCTTTTAAGATTTTTCTTTTGTGATAAAGGAAAGCCACTTCTTTGCAATACGACCTTATTTCTTAAAGAGAAAGAAAGAAAAGTGGACACTTTCAAAATCTAGTTTTTGAATGTGCTTACCAAGCTTGGAATGGATTTTAGTAACCTTCAACATATCTCTATCTTGTTCCAGCTATACACAAATTGTACCATGGGTAAGCCTTCTATGAGATGTCGTGACTAGATCAATTGACAAGAACTCTTGAAAGGAGCTTTCTTCCCCCTTAAAACTATCTTCATACTAGTATTCCAAAGAAAGTTTTGGAAACTTGACCCAAATGGTGGCTTGAACCAAAAAATGAATCATTCAAGTCTAGATTAAGAAACCATTTCTAAAGAGCGAAGGACCACTACAAAATATTTTTTTTGAAATCCTCTTGAATAGAAAACTGAAAAAAGATGGAAAGCCTTTTTCCATCACTATAATTTATGTATTTCCTTTAAGATCTCATCTTTCCATAGAAAAATTTCTAACAACATCAATATTAGGACAAGGACCAACATACTTTCCTACTAGATTAGTTGACACTAGACCAATCTAATGATCGACTATCGTGTATGAAACAATAAAAAATAAATTCCTTTCTCCTTATCTAATATATCTTTGATGTTTGGGATACTTAACTTCCCTGTATCTTAACTTTGAAATGGGTTAAGCATGATTTTAAACCAACCTGGTCATCTTAGGATCTAATAGGGTCCTATGAATTACCTACTTTTCTGACATTCTCAACATCCTTTTAGTGAATATCCTGATCAACATCTTTCTTCTAGAAAAAACCTTCCTTGGTTCTTTTCAAAACCCCATGGGTCCCCATCCACTAGAGATTCCTCTTCCTAACTTGATTCTCCATCAATTTGAACTAGAAAATCCCTTAAAATACCCACTCCCTTCCTTGCATCATTCCATCTAACACCTAAATTTAAATATTCTCTTCCTTCTCCTCCAACATTTTCCAACTTTTGTGAAGGGGGATAATGTTATCATTTTCATATAGTTGTGGCAATAGCCCCTTTAATTTTTTCTTCTTCAATTCCTAAGCTCTCTGATGTGTAAAGTTGCATCTCATTAGCAATGTGTCATATAGTTCTTTACAAATATTTTTTATTATATCTCCATGACATTTATTGCAATTTTGAAAATGATTGATGATTTTGTATTGAACCATCCTCTTGTCCTTTTCAAGTAACTTAGCAAAGGTTGTGACATCCATTTTTCTAAATAATTTAGTATCAATGATATATTGTGCCAATGCTTGTGGCTCTGTAGGGGTTTTGTATATTTTTATTTGTGACTTTATTCTCCATGAATTGACTTCTATTTCCTATTCAACTTCAGATTTCTTAGAATTTTTTGGAGTCTTTGTCTAACTCTTAATGGTTATATGCTCTATGAAAGGTTCTTGTGTTTTCATTCTACTTCAATATTTTTTCTCATCTATACTAGTAACTAGAATTCTTATCTCAATATATTCTTCACTTTTTTCTTCTTTTTTTAATTTCATGTGCATAGCACAAGACTGAAGTCTTCTTTGAATTTTTTACACTCTTCTTTTTCTTCTCTCATTTACCCATTCACAATAATGCTATATCTTATTTAATTTAATTCACATAGCAACTACTATCCTATATGTTGATATGTCTCTCTATATATTTCATCCTCATCATCCATCTCTCAACCATCATCCTTGATGTTACTAATCATCCACGCTATCTCAACCTTTGATTCTAGAGTTCATCACTTTATTTTATCTTATGGTCAATTGATATACAAAACCTTATTTATCAGATACTAAAATCTAATATTCTAATAACTTCCTTATTTTTTTAATAGTTCCAACTATATTCTAATACTAATTTAATAATACTTGTGTTTGATTGATAATTCCCCTTGTATGAGAATATTTCTTTTCCTTATACATTTCTTGTAAATTTAACATCAATTACAAAACTATACATTCTAATTTTGCATCATATGCCAACAATGAATGTATTCAATTTGAATTAAGTATTCATGCCTTAATAGATGTGAAGTTGGAAGAAGATAAATGCATTTTATTAGTTTTATCCTTTCACAAAACTACATTTTCTATAATAATAGGAATAGTGAAGATGAAATTATAAACAAACTGATTGTTACTTTGGTTTTATATGAAATTAAAAGGATTTTAAAAAATAAACATCCATATCTTAATTGGATGCATGAGGAAGGTAAAAAAAAATTTAAAAATTCTAAAGGTTATAAGAAGAATGGCCAATTGAAGTCTAAATAAAAAAGAGTCTAAACTCATTAAAATTCATTCTAATAGAAGAATAATCATTTTAAAAAAATTTCTATTGACACTATTATAGATGATGCTTGACCTATTAATCAAGTTAGTACTACCATATGAATACTCATAATGAATGATTTTCCACATATTTACCTTATGAAGGTGTAAGAATTTCTCTAGAGAGAAGAATATTAGTGAAAGAAATGAACAAATTCTTAATAGTAAGTGCTAGAAATGCACTAAGTCATATATTTGTTATTAAAGAAGACAAAAATAAGCTTAATATCCAAATATTTTGAGATATGGAATTATATAGTTTCTTGCACATTTTGTAAGAGTTTATAAACAATTTCCATGCAGTAATATTTACTTTCTATTATAGGACATTAAAATGCAAATAGGCACTTCAATAATTTGCAAACAAGAATATATTACAATCCCTAGTTCTGCAATAGTATTAAAAATAAAAATAAAATTTACACACTAAAAAATCAAAACTAATCTTCTACCCAACTAATACTTTCTTAATATCTATTACTTAAATTAAAAAAATTATTAATATAAATTTATTTAATTCTATCAAAATTTAATAATTATCTTCAAGTTGAATACGAACTAATAAAATTGGAAATTTATATATTTATACTTAAACAACCTTAACATAACATATAATAGATATGACTATATTTCAACTATGTAATAGAGAGATTGAACTTGTAAATATTTCAGTTATCTTCAACTTCAATACAGGCTAATAATATTGGCAATTTATATATTATACTTAAACAACCTTAAAATAACATATAATATATATAACTATAGTTCAATTATATAATAGAGAGATTGAAATTTTAAATATTCAATAAATTATAAATTAATGTTTTTTACAAATATACAAGAGATATAAGGATACAATACTTGGAAATGGAAGTTATGTCCAAAAAAAATTATTTTAAATCCCTATTTTTAGGTGGAGGCCTATATTTTTACATCATTGTTTTCAATTAATTTAGGCTTAGGATATCATGTAAGAAGCTTTTATCCTAAGTTGATAGAAACTTTTCTATTAAAATTACAATCTTCAATCTTGATTTCTATTTCCTAATTAGTAGTTGTCAAATTTTCCCAATGTTTTATTCTTTTTCAGTATTTTAAAATTGATTGTTATTTTATAACTATGTCATTAGTATCATGCATCAGTTATTGATGTGTCTCTACATATGAGTAAGTGATATATTTAGTGGATATGTTAATCCTCATTAAATGTAGGAATTGACTTGTAATATATGTTAATCTCTATGTTTATTTCTCTTTGCTCATTATTGTTGATATCTATTTTCTCATGTAGAGCCTCTAAGAGTTTTAGCTAACCCTATCTTTTGAAAAGGTTTTGTCTATATAATTCTCAAGCATTTTTTAAAATCCTACTTCTTTAGGGAAGCAATATGCTTCTAAGTTGGTTTGACACCTAGAGCTAAGAATCTAGATGTAAGATGTCTATAAATTTCTCCTATATAGTGTTGCACACAAAATTAGTAATATTTTATTTCATTAATGAACTAATATGAATTTTAATGTGTAGATATTTATTCCAACAAAGTTACACCATCATGGAAATTTCACTAGGCTTATCTATGCTTAACAATACTCTTTGTGGTGGTATTCATGGATGCTTAGAGTGAGAGCTTCCAATTTATGACAATAATGCATAAGCATCTTGGCTATAAGAGAAATGTTGCATCTCCCAAACTTATTTCCTTTTTATTTCTTGAATAAGGGTTTTCTTAGTATAGAGTTATTTTTTCAAGAGGCTTTCTACTTAGTAAGTTAGTCATACAAGCTCAAAATAACCTAATTTTAGACATGAGTGTTCATCTTGGACACATCAGCCTACTAGTTGAGGCTTAGTACCATATCATGAGTATTCATTAATTTATTATGGATTTATCATGTGAAATTTCAGTATTAAAAATTTAGGCTCATCATTGATGACCTTAGAGGCCTCAGAAGACTCCAAAATAGGGTTGACTAGAGCTTGTGCAAGTTGGGCCTTATAAATTAGAAGCTAAGGATTTCGAAAGCTGGTTATAATAGTCAATCAAAGAAATGGTTTTGTAATTTGTGACATTCCAAAATTGGGTCAACCAATATTTCAAAAAAGTATGTCAAAGGTGTATTGGGTCAACTCTATATATAATTTTAGAGTTAGATGGTCTCAAGGGTTAGGATTTGATGTCTAAAACATTCTCAAGTGGTGTAAAATTTACTACTTAAAAAATTACCATACATTTTCTAGGATACCTCTAGGTGATAGTTTGTGGCTTTGTGTTACAAATTATTTTAAGGAAGGCATCAAAGTGAGTTTACATATATTCTAAATTTCAAGATTCTATATTTCTGCATTTGTGCCGATAATAATAAACCCATATTTTGTTCTCACCAATTTTGTTATTTATTTGTTTCTATTATGTGTTTGTGGTATTAAGGGGGACACCCTTCATCTAGTGTAATCAAATATGGACTTCTTGAGTGTGTAAAAATGTCACTGACTCTAAGGTAGTTGCACCAGGACCATGGCTTGAGCTAAGCATGTACATAGATTATCGATTGTGAGGTATTTCACACTAGGGTTTTAGAAAAAGTGCAAAAATTCCTCCATGAAGAGAGCATGGTGGAAGAGTCATAGGTGTTATAGTAGAGGTTTTTAGAGCCCTCTAGAGACATATGCAACCATTGGAAGAAAAAATGCATAGAGGGATAAATCTTTGCATAAGAGATGAAAGTGAGGATGAAGGCAAAGAAGAAGGAATAACTTTCAAGGACATCTCCAAGATTGGAAAAAGACATAATTTTGAGGTTTGCACATTCTTAGGAAATCTTAACATAGAGGAGTTTAAATGAAGAAATAAACTAAGTATGAAGATATTGAGGATCCTTATAGGGTCAAGTTTTTGAAGGAAAAATTGAAGGGACATGCAAAGATCTGGTGGTATTAGATTCAATTAGAGAGAAATAGAAGATGAAAGTACAAAATCATCAAATGGGACCAGATGATAGCTAAATGGAAGTGATAATTTATTCTCATGGATTATGAGCTTGGCATGCTATATAAAATGCAAGGGTTAAAACAAGTGGAAAGATCTATTCAAGAGTAAACTAGATATTTATATTGAGTTCTCATTAGAACCAGCCATGCAGAAGCTGATTGGGAAAAAGTTTCCAACTTTACTATTCTCTTAATGGGTTAAGGCCAAATAGGTAGGAGGTTGCACTTAAAGATTTGGCAGACAATATTATGGAGATCAAAATGATGATAAGAATGACAAGGATGAGGTTGACAGTAGCAATAAGAATCAGAGGGGAAACTATTCAAATCATTTCCATGATAAAAAAAGTAGAGATCAAAGAGGAAGGGGAAGATGGAAATTCTCTAGAAGAGGTTTCTATGGACAATTCTTTCACTACAAAGATTAAGGGCATAGAGAATTTGAATGTTCCCAACACCAAGAAAAGACAAATTAGAAAATAGAAGGCCATGATAGAGTTGTGCTTGTTGATGAAGATGCCCAATTATTTGATTTTTAAGATGCTAAAAGAGAAGAAGTCCTAGTTAATAAGATAGTCTTGGCAAGAGAAAATGAACTTGATCAAAGGATGAGTTTTTTTTGCACCAAGTCAAAATGTGAAGATAAGTTCTATGATTTGATTATTTATGGTGGAAGTAATAAAACTATTGTGTCAAAAAATATGGTCGCCAAGTTAAATCTCAAGAGATAGAAACATTTACATCTATATTGTATTGCCTAGGTGTAGGATGACCATAAGGTCATGGTCATTGAGTATTGCTCGGTGAAGTTCAAGATTGGAAGGTACTAAGATGAAGTATTTTGTGATGTCATACCTATGGACATATGTCATATGTTGTTGGGTAGGCCAGTCAAAATGGGTAGGTGATAGAGGGCCACACCACCCTTACCTACTCACAATCAAGAAAGAAACAATATGGAGACCAAGAGAAATAAAAAAATGCTCCACAAGAAATTTTATTATACTTGAAAAATCCTTACAACACCCACAAGATGATATGACTTCTTAAACATAAGAGAAATCCTAAATAAGAGTCTTCACACCAAGAGCTTCACCAAGAATTTCTACTTTAAGAGCTACACCTTTAGAGCTTTCACACCGTGAAGTCTTCACGCCTTCTAGCTTCTACTTCTCAAACTTGATTAGAAATGCTCATATCCCTTGCTTAAATAGGCACTTACCACCTAATGCATGACTTATCCACAACCTTCTAGAATTCCACCTACACAATATCCACAACCTTCTACAACTTCCATAACCTTCTAGAATTACAACTAAGCACCACCATGTGGCCCAATTAGAAAATTGCATTTCTTTTATGGATCACAACAAATATTAAATGCAAGATTTAAGAAACTTTCCACAAGCTTCTAAGATGCTACCTACACACCTCGATTAATGTAATGACAACTATTTTTAAAATTTTTCTATTTATGCCACCTATGCACCTCGAAAATAAAAATCCTCTTTTCCTTTCTTTTCTCCTTTTTATTTTTTATTATTTCTCCTCTAATTTTTGTCACTTTTCTCTCTCCTCTGGATTTTTTTTTTTTTAAATTTTAAATTTTACATTCAACATGTCTCCCCTTTATTTTGGATGCAAGATGCTCTTGCATCAGACTCCCCAGGTTCGAAAAGATGTTCTAATAGCTGGAAGAACATCTTTTGGGATTCAACACATAAATCCCAAACTGGTTCTTCACATATATGTCCTCCAAATCTTCAACTTGCACATTCTTTCCCTTGTTTTTCTTCTTCTCCTTTACATCCACCACAGGTGTTCTATACGTTTGCTTCCCATGCTGATTTTCAATCTTCTCAAAATTTGCCAACTCAACTCGACTGCCAACACTCAGGTTTCTCCTACCGAGCACTTCATTCTGCAAAGGAATCAAAGAAAACTTCCTACCACCTTTCTCAATAGTAAACACATTCCTAACACAATCATGCATAGTCCTGCAATCATACTGCCAAGGTCTACCAAGTAACACATGACAACTGTTCATATCCACAATATCACACAATACTTGATCCTTATACTGCCCAATCTAAAAATCAACAAGACATTGTTCTCTTACTTCCAAAGCATGCTCACCTTGCAACCAACCAATCCTATAAGGACAAGGATGCCTCAATCTCTTCAAACCAAGTTTTTGAACCATCTCCTCAGCAACAAGGTTATCATTACTACCACTATCTATAATCACCTTGCAAACTTTCCCACCAGACTTACAACAAGTTTTGAACAAACTAGTCCTCTGACAAGAATCCAATGTCTTCTTACCCATTAGTACTCGTGAAGCCAACAAACTTTCTCCTTCCTCAGGCTGATTTTCTTGGACTTCAACCTCATTCACAATAGTAGTTGTCCTACCAATAGAACATTCAAAAGATCTATGCCCTTCTTGACCACACTTGAAACAATTACCTCTGAATACACCTCCACCTGTCCTTCTTCTTTGTTCAATAGGTTTTGGTTCACCTTCTTCTTTTGGTTTAGCTTGTACCGAACTATCTTGCTTCTCCTTCCCTCAAGAACTACCTTGATTCTTCCTCTTTAGCTTTTCCTCTGCTCTCAAAGCATACTGATAAGCATCCTCCACTATGGAAATATTTAGCATACCAACCTCATCCTGAATATTGAATCTCAAACGATTAATATACCATGCTAAATTCTCCTTTGACAATTCTCTATGCCCAGACCGAATAGTCAACTTGTAGAACTCCTCAGTGTAATCCTTCACAGTCATATCCTTCTGTTTCAGATTCTGCAACCTCTTAAACAATTCAAGTTCATAATCAACTGGAATGAACTTTTCCTTTAACTTAGTCACCATCAATTTCCATCTAGTGATCTTCATTTCACCTTCCTCTTCTCTGTCTCTTTGCAGTTCCTTCCACCAAAGAGCAGCATGTCCCTTCAACTTAGTTTGTTCCAACCTTACTCTCAATGGATCTTCAATACCCTCAAGCTCAAAGTAGTCCTCTAATTCACCAATCCAATCAATCAAGTCTTCAGGATTCAAAGTACCTGAAAAATTAGAAACCTCCATCTTATGCTTCAGCTTCAACTGAGATCCAGGTCGAGCAAACTGAGTAGTCCTAATTCCAATAGGTCTCTCCTCATGATCACTTCTATCCTCGCTAGTAGCTTCAAAGTCTTTGGCAACTTCGTCATATCTATCTTTAGTACCCACATGCCTAGGTACACCACCCAAAGCACTCACAATTTCAGCAATCATGTCACTCTTTATCAATGCAATCTTTGATTTGACCTCTGCTCTTATCTTCTCTAAGATTCTTTCTTCCATCGCTTCAATAAGGTCATCATTTTCCTTGGGGTCCAATCTTCTTAGAGGCATCTTCCAAAAATTTAGCAAACCCTAAACAAATCCACCAATCTAAAAGATCAATCAGCCAGAAGATCAACCTTCTTTGCAAATCCTGGTGTAAACTGCCTCATGTTCGGCGATCTGTCCACACACTCAGGAACTCCCGCTCTGATACCACTTGATAGAGGGCCACACCACCCTTACCCACTCACAATCAAGAAAGAAACAATATGGAGACCAAGAGAAATAAAAAAAATGCTCCATAATCAATTTTATTATACTTGAAAAATTCTTACAACACCCACAAGATGATATGACTTCTTCAACATAAGAGAAATCCTAAATAAGAGTCTTCACACCAAGAGCTTCACCAAGAATTTCTACTTTAAGAGCTACACCTTTAGAGCTTTCACACCTTGAAGTCTTCACGCCTTCTAGCTTCTACTTCTCAAACTTGATTAGAAATGCGCATATCCCTTGCTTAAATAGGCACTTACCACCTAATGCATGACTTATCCACAACCTTCTAGAATTCCACCTACACAATATCCACAACCTTCTACAACTTCCATAACCTTCTAGAATTACAACTAAGCACCACCATGTGGCCCAATTAGAAAATTACATTTCTTTTATGGATCATAACAAATATTAAATGCAAGATTTAAGAAACTTTCCACAAGCTTCTAAGATGCCACCTACACACCTCGATTAATGTAATGACAACTATTTTTAAAAATTTTCTATTTATGCCACCTATGCACCTCGAAAATAAAAATCCTCTTTTCCTTTCTTTTCTCCTTTTTATTTTTTATTATTTCTCCTCTAATTTTCGTCACTTTTGTCTCTCCTCCAGATTTTTTTTGTTTTTTATTTTTTTATTTTATTTTTTTAAATTTTAAATTTTACATTCAACATGTCTCCCCTTTATTTTGGATGCAAGATGCTCCTGCATCAGTAGGCCATGGCATTTTGACAGGAATATTGTACATGATGGGTGTACAAATACCAACACTCTGACAAACAATGGAGTGAAACATAAGTTGAAGTCATTGAAGGAGAAATAAGAAAAGATATGTAGCACTTCAAAAATATGTTTTGTTGATGGAAAGTAGTTTTTGAAAGTATGAATCATGGACATATGTTTTTTTTGTACTCAAAAAAGATGATAAAGAAGAATTAGATGAGGTACCTAAAAAAATTGTAGATTTGTTGGGATAGTTTCCTAATATTGTGTCAAATAATACACCTAATGGATTACCCCTAATGAGGAAGATTATTCAACATATGGATTTCTTTCTAGGAGCTATTTTTCCAAATAAGACAATGCATAGAATGATGCCACAATAAAATGAGGAGTTAAATAGACAAGTGTGTGAGTTATTGCAAAAGGGGTATATTTGGAAGAGCGTGAGTCTGTATGTTATACCAACATTATTAGCATCAACGAAGAATGGAGAGTGGAGGATGTTCATAGGTTTATAGGCTATCAACAAGATCATAATTGGGTGTATATTTCTATTACCATGGAGGGATGATATTATATATTTCTTGAGTGGAGTTGTATATTTTACAAAGATTAATCTAAAGAGTTGATACCATCAAAATCATATCAAAGAAGGAGATAAGTGGAAGACTGGCTTTAAGAAAAGGGAAGGCTTGTACGAGTAGTTGTTCATGTATTTTGTTCTAAGCAATGCACTAAGTACATTCAAGAGGCTCATGAATGAGGTGCTAAAGGTGTTTCTAGGTACATTTTTCATTATTCACCTAGATTATATTTTGATCTTAAGAAAGACATTGGAGAAGCGTTTGATGCATATTCATAAGGCATTTGGTAAGTTGTAGGAAGAAAAGTTGCTAATAAATCTAAAGAAGTGTAGGTTTTTTAATAAGGAGTTGATGTTCTTGGGATTCATAGTATTAGTAGAAGATCTAGAAATGGACCCTAAGAAAGTGAAGGTTACCCTTCAATGGCCTACTGCAAGGATTTTGACTGAGGTAAGATCCCATGGACCAGCTAGTTTTCTTAGAAAATTTATCAATGGTTTTAGTAGTATTTGTGGGCCTTTTACTAAAACAATGATAAGAGATAGGAAAGGATTTAAGTGGGTTGTAGGAGAAGATAAGAGTTTTAATTTGTTGAAATATAAAGTTACAGAGCAACCTATTTTAGCACTTCTATATTTTCATAAGGTGTTTCAAGTAGACTATGATGCTAATGGTACTACAATAAGATCTTTTTTTAGCCAAGATGCTAGAACTATTAATTATTTTAGTGAAAATTTTATTGATACCAAAAGTAGATATTTCATTTATAATAAGAAACTTTATGCTATAGTTCAAGAATTTTAAGAAATACTTGAATAGTCTAAAATTTTTTTAACAAAGGAATTTAGATTAAGTTGAGTTTTTGTAGAATTATACATTTGTTTTAAAACATAGTAGTGGGAAGTCTAATAGATATGTAGATAGTATTAGTAGAAGAAAAGTTTTGTTGATAAAGATATAGATTAAGGTGGTTGGGTTCAAGGAACTCAAGAGTTTGTATCTAGAGTGTTGGAAATAACAATGGGAAAGTAAGTTCTAAGAGGGGGGGAGGGCTGGGGGAGAATCAACACTTAAAATTTTTACCGCTAAAACCTTCTTCCATCATCCATCTCATAAATTAACATGTAAACTAAAATATATATAAGCATGCAAACACCCATAGCATAAATTAAATCAACACATAACAAAAAAAAATTGATTACCCAGAAAAACTCCAAGGAGAAGGTAAACCTAGGTTGGTGATGACACTCACAAATTTTCTTTGTTGTAGCAATAAACTATGGCCAATTATAGCTACAAAGTTTTGATCATAATATATGATCTATCATGAGATAGGTCTGACTTGTTACAGGGTTACAAAAACGGTTAGGTCTCACCTTGACTAAAAGATTTAAACTCATAATTAAGTAAGCACTTTGTTAGGCGATTTACAGAACTTTTTTAGGACTACTTTGTTCAAATATTTACCCTCTATCAGTTATCAAAATAATTTAGCACCTAATCCTTTGAACAAAACCTTTCTTCTAAATGTCAGATTACCTCTTTACATTCTATATCTTGATCCACTTGATCTAATATATCTTCTTTGACCTTTCACTACTTGACTTCACAAATAATCTATTCTTGTTAACTAATTCTTCTCTACTTCTCATTCAATTATTCTTCTTCTTCATGCCTTTTTTTCACAAGATACTCTCCTTAATATCCTCCTTTGTACTCATACTCACCCTTATGGTTTATCAGTTTAAGTAGGCATCTAAAGATATTCTTAGGTTAAAATGAACAACTTGGGTTGATTTCTATTTCCATCTAATGCTTCCCTTTTTTTGATTGGTTGCATGTATTTCATAGGGATGCATAACATGACTTTATCCTTATGTCTTCCTATCCAAAATTTAAGATTATGTCAGCCAAAAATGGTTTACACATAAGTTTGTCCCATTACAAACATCTATCTCATTAACTAGTTACTCAGCATTAATAGGTTTTTGATGCTCAACCTTAACCTATCTCTTATGTTGTTTTATCAAATCTTGAATCACTTTAGATGCAATAACTATTTGGCCTACACTATCTACTCAACACTTGAGTGACTTGACACATTCTAAGTACTTACACCTACTAGTGCTTGGCACTAACTATGATATCACTTGATATGTATTGTCTAGAGACTTATGCTCAAAATTCTCTAATCACTTGACTCACACTGATCACTCAACTTGCTCTATTCACTTGACACACACTATACACTTGTCCTAAATAGTAGCTCAGTCATAGTGATGACCAACTACATATGATAGATGATGATTAAGTATTCTGTCACAACAATGTCAAAACCATAATATAATTAATAATCTCCCCCTTTGACATGAGTGGAAAAAACACTTTTTTATGGCATATATATTCTTTCTTCATGCATAATTCAGACAATGTATACATTCTTCTCTATCTCTATACAAAATTTAAAAAACTCAAAATTTGCAGAAATATTGTTGTTACCTTGTTATGTTACTCGCCTTGAGTAAATACTTCATTTCTATTGTATGGCTCCTTTTGAATAGATATCTTCCTTGACAATATCTTTAAAAATCTTCAAAATCTCCATTTTTTGAAACTTATGTCTATGAGGATTGTTCATTGACTATAAATTTATCCAAGAATGGCTTGTGTACTTTCATTATGATTCCTAATACAAAATCCCAATTCTCTATTATTGCGTCAAGTGATTGAATCTGTATTTCTAGATTTTTTTCCATATCAACTAGACCTTCTTGTGTAGAAATATGAGAATATTTCTCCATTAATGTCTCTACAAAGGCTATTTCCTTCTACAAAAATTCCATGTGCACAGTGAACATGGACTATATGATGATATGAATTGACCTTATATTTGCATATTTTTCTTGTAATTTAGCAAGCCTTCCCTGTGCTAGCATTAGTCTTTGAAAATGTAATTTACAAGTGCTAGGAGATTTCTTCAGTGAAGATCCATTAGAATTAAGATATCCTTGCAACCTATCAACTATTTGTTGATTTTCTTGAGTAAAGAAATCAACATTGCATAGTTTATTATACAAAGAGTAAATTTTCTTTAAAAATTTATTCACACTATCCATTTTAGTTGATAAATCACCTTGTCTTAGCTCTATAGCACTAGATATCTTATCCATGACCTTAGTGTGAAATTTCTTCTCAGATCATTCCAATAATTTTACATTGATCTCTATATCTTGATCCTTAATCTTATTAAATATATGTACAAGTTGCTATAAGATAGTATTATTGGACAATGAGTCTAAATTATCAAAAGCATCGATTAAAATATCTTTTATTTGATGCAAATCCTACTTTTTTGTATGTTGTCTTATGGTTTTCTCTTGCTTTTATTTACTCTATAAGACTTCCTGTAGTATCTCCATCTCTTCCAATGTGATTTTTGTTTGATTAAACTATGGTAGAATAATCACCTTATCTAAAGTCACATCCTCTAGTGACATAGTTTCAACACTCTTTGGTATGCTTGTAGTCAACATTGATATCTGCAATGGCATGGCTTGAGTACTTTGTATCTAAAGAGTTTGGCTACTAAGAGGAGCTGAAATGACTGGAAAAGTGACCAATATCTAAATTTTTTCTTGCTCCTCAATTTCATCAGTCATATTATCCTCTTTCTAATTTTCATCTTGTTCTTTTGTTATCTATAGAGTTCCTTGATGTTCTTCTTATACTTCTTCTTCTTCTTCTTCTTCTTGTTCTTCACCTTGAACAAACTTCTCTTTTATTTTCTTCACCATATTGCTTTTCTTTCTAATGATGGTGGTAGTTTGCAAGTCTATAATAATCCTTGACTTGGCTTCATCATAATTTCTAAATGATATAACATTCTTGTTACTTTCTTCTCCCAATAGTTTAGTGATGGTTGGTGATGCTTCATCAATATTTACCTCATAAGGTAATTGTCTTAACCATCTAACCCTGGGAATAACTTCTTGAACATATGTATAGTCATCATCTACTAGGAAAGAAAAAATATTATAATTTTCTTCCACTAGAGACACATGAATCCTTGATCTCTTCTTCATAGAATTCTTGAAGTATTAAAAATAGCTAGTCATTATTGAATCAAAATTTTCACCTAATTGCTTAATAAACACCCATATCTATTGGGTAACTAACTGATTGGTCATCCAAACTACCTTCCCTAATGTAGGAAAAGTATTTTGGACGTAGAACAATATGCAGATAATATGTGAGCCAAATTTACATTGTGAATTCTTTTCCTTCCTGATAGTTTCTAGGTTTTATTATAATTGTTGAAGCTATGTGCTATCACACACATTGCAAATGCAATTATAGGTTCTGTAATAGTACAAATTTACATACCGCTCTTGTTCCATACTACTCCAGTGTTCTTCTCAATTACTTCCTTGACATCACTCCTTATGGTCTTGGGTTTGTATAGCATAGGATGTACCATATTAACTTATGAATAATTCTTTAGAAATTCTAATAGGACCATCCTCTAACCATAGTTGATGATGATGAATTCTTTTTAGCACTCTCTTTATTCATTTTTTCTTGAACATCTGAGGGAAATCTAGGGCATGTGTTGACCATTTGTAGCCTATAATCTTGTTCTTCATCTTCAAGACTCTATTTTCACATAACCTTTGGTAGGTTTCCCCAATCTCTAGGTCTCCTAATTCACCTATCTATTGGAATTTCAATAGGAAAATAAAATTTTGAGTTGGGGGGAGGGTAGGGCGGGGGGGGGGGGGGGGGCGGACAGGGGTGAATCATTAGTTTAAATTTGGACCCATTTAAAATTTCACCACATATCCATCTCATACATTCAATGAGTAAACTAAAATAACATATAAAGCATATACATCTAAATCATGTAAAAACATAAGAAATCATACACATATGACACCAGATATGATTGCCTAGAAACCCTCCAAGTTGGAAGTTAAAACTAGAGTGGGGATGACACCCACAAATCTTCACTACTATAGTAATAAAGTGTATCCAATGAAGCTTACAATGTTTTGACCATGACACATGATTTACCCTATGAAAGGTCTACCCTATTAAAGGCTTAAAAATACTATTAGGTCTCACCTTGTTAGAGGATTTCAACACCCTATTCAAAGTGTGCCTTGCAAAAGTATTTGAACTTACAACTAAGTAAGCACCTTGTTAGAGGATTTCATAAATCCTGTTAGGACTACTTTGTTAAGAGGTTTTGACAAAAATAACCTATTAGAATGTGTTAGCTTTGATCATGTAGTTAGCACTTGATTACTTGATAATAGATCAACTCTAAACAATGTCTTCTTGACTCTTCTTTACCATATATCTCTTTGTTGTATCCTTTTCCTTTCTTTTATTCTTCTTTGACTAACTCTATCATGTTTTTTCACTTATAACTTCTAAGCCACCATGGATGCTTTGTTTGTGCGTGAAAATTTCTCTCTTTGATCCTTCAATTCCTTACATTCTCACTAGAGAGTTTATAGTTTGTCCTCCTTAAGAAGACATAGTGACTTAGGGTTAGTTATAAATCTATGGCTAAGATTCATCCATTTTTTCACTTAATCCTTCCCATTTTCTGATTGGTTGCATGTAATTGCATAGGGAATCCAACTAGAGATTCATCCTTATCTCCAAAATATCAAAATTCAATCTTAAGTCAGCTCAAAAATGGTTTACATAGGTTTTTGTGCCTTTACAGACAAATATGTCAAGACTATCTTACTCAACATCTCAACTCTCTAATGCTTGACATACACTAATCTCCCTATTGTGACTAAGCACTAGTATTTCATGGCATCCATAGTTTACTCAACTCTTGTGTCACTCACCATATACTATCTACTCAGCACTGGAGTGACTTAGCACATGAGTAAGTCATCACTCACTATGACTCAAGATGGTCTAATATACACATGTTGTGCTTGACATGTACTACTAGTTCAACATGAACTAAGTAAATAACTTAATTGTGTTAACACTCATTTGTCAAAACTAATCTAAGATCAACAATCTCCCCTTTTGAAAAAGTGTCAAAAACACTTGTATATACATTATCATCCTTAATCTTATGAGCATAACATATCTTAACTCAACTTATATACAAAATTCAAAATGTCAAAATTTTATTATCACTTAGATACCTCAAAGTTTGATAACTCTCCCTAAGTTGATATGTCTATTCTATATGAAAAATTATGTACTCCTACTAAGTAAATGTGTCTTTGCTGATACACTTTGACTTCATGTTATTTTTCTAATACTCTTTCATCTGATACTTTCTTTCTCTCCCTTAGCAAATTCTAGCTTTTCTCTGTTCCTCTAATTTCTTACTCTCCTTATATCTCCCAAAAATTCTTATTCTGTATTACTCCCAAAAGTAATATCTCCCCCATTCTCTTATTTCATTCTACCCCTTTGCTATATTTATCCCCCAAAAATATCTCCCCCTTTATGAAACTTATGTCTATGGGCTATACACTTATTGCGTGTTTGTCCAAAAAATGTTTATGGACATCCAATATCATCTTAAGAGTTACATCATAGTTCTCACATACTACATCCAATGACTTGACTTGGATTGCTATCTTGGAAACAAGGTGGACTAGACCATCTTTAAAGAAATATTTGGGTCTTTCTTCATTAAGGTTTCAGCATAGCCTAGCTCCTTGTGTAAAATTTCCATATGTGGGGTGAGAGTTACTTGGATGCTAGTTAGTTTGGCCCTTATGTTTTCTTCATATGCTATCAATATAACTAACTGACTCTGTGTTTAAAGCAATGTCCTAATATGTTTCTCACTCTAAGCTAGATTCATTGATAATTTTGAACCTGATGTAGCAATTTGTCTTTCCAAGCTTATAACTTGACTTTTGGTCTCATGGGTGAAGAGTGAGGGATTGCAAAATTTAGTGTAAAATGAGAATATGTTCTCAAGTACCTTCTTTACATCCTCAACTTTAGTTGTCAATGAAATTTGTGTTAGTGCTATATCACCTGATATTTTCTAATTCACTTATTTTTTTTATCTTCTTTTCTAACCATTCTAATAATTTTTCATTATTATCTAGGTCTTCATCACTAATATTGTCCACTATATATGTTACTTATTCCATTAGTGTCTTGGTCTCATCAAGATTTGGCAAACTGAATGCATCTAAAAAGATGTCTTTAATATCTTGTAGTGCCTACTTTTTGTGTATGCTCTCTTCTAAGAATTTCTTGATGTTTTTTCCTTGCCAAGGCCTATTGTAATATGCCCATTTGCTCTATAGTCATGGAATAATAATTATATTTGGGAAAAAAAAATTCATCAAGGCTCATATCTCCATATTGGATCACTTCTACCTTTCATGAACTCGGGCTTGGCACTAAGATCTGTAGTGGTGTAGCATCTATTCTTAGCTTCTAAAGAGTATGATTTTATGGAGTTCTAGATATTGGTAAGGTTAGTAGGGCTTGGATGGAAGTTTGCATCCTTCCATTGTGGTGTCATCTCACTCTCTTTAGGATTGCCCTATTCTATCATAATGACTTGACTTGCACCTTGTCCTTATGTTTTAGGTGCAAATAATTCTATCTAACCTATTTCTATAGTAGCAACTTGTGTTTCCACTATGCTCTTCTCTATTGTATCAATCTTGGCAATTCTATCAACCTTGTTAGATGTATTTTCTAGAATTCAGGCCAGAGGTTGTACATTAGTGACTTGAGGGATGATAGAAGGTGGTTCTTGTGGATTCACATTTTCCCTTGCAAAATTAGTCACCAACTTTGTATCTCATCCACATAGACCAAAACAAGATTATCACAAAGTTTGGCCTATAATGTAGACTAATCTAATATATTCTTCAAATCATCTTCATTAAGGGAATTGATGTTCTGAGTTGATAGATCAAAAAAATCCTTGAAAATTATTGTTTTAGTAGTCTCACTTGTGACATGTGGAGGACTAACACTCAATAATTGTGTGTCTTGCACACTCTATTCTTTTGGTTTCTCTGGCTCATTTGTTTCCTTGTCATCTATTTGCATTTCTATTCCTCCTCCAATATTTTCACCTTTTTCATCATCTTCTTTATCATCTTTCACTTTAATGGGTGCTTTTTCTCCTTACTTAACTATAGTCAACCCATAAGTGAACTTCCAAATATATTTGGACTTCTTAACAACATCCTCAATTTGTTTTGTAGAATGCTAAAGGCTCTGTATTTAGGTGTGAACCTAACTGCATATTTCTTTACAACTTTAGTAATCTATGCCTTAGTTAGTTTAGGCATCACTTGGGCTAGAGATGTTTCTCTAATTTGTTTCTCCAAGTCTAGACAATAGTGCCATTTCTACTCAACTCTGTCATATAGACTCTTTGGCATTGAATTGGAAATCTCTAGTGGAGTTTTCTTGAATTTATCCATCATGGAATATATGCCTCCACTTTATTTTTCTCTACTTTACCAAACTTATCAAAATATACATGTGTAAATCCTAATAGGTCTACACTATTCTTAACATTTTCACATAAATTTTCAAGATCTAAAAGAGGGTTATGACTCACCACCTTAAATTTCCTATTCTCATCTGATTCTATATTCTCTTCATCTGACTCAACTTGTGCCACATACTTCCTTCTTGGTCTCTTCTACTCTTGACCTCCTTGTTCTACTTGTTTTTTTTTTTCCTTGGCCTTTTGGGCTATTGCTTGTGTACTAGCTCTTGTAGTAGGTGCAGTAAGCTTGGTCTAACTTGACTTACCTACCTTCTTAACTTTAGTCACTAGTTGAGCCTTAGCCTTCCTCTTCTTTGGCTTAGTAGGAGCAGGTGCTTGCATAGTTTCTTCCCCCTTGGAACCTTCAATCTCCTCCTCTTCTTAGTCTTCTCCCATAACTTGAGCAAATGTAAGTGGTTCTTGTGCTTGGGTTTCTTCTTCCTCCTCCTTAGTACCCTTTCCAAACTTAGCTCTCAGTTTCTTCACTATCTTCTCCTTTTTTTTATGGTAGAGGTAGCCTTTAGTTCCATGATTATTTTGGACTTTACCATCTCATAATTTTCAAATACTTTTGTAGTTTAATCTACCTCTTCTTCTAGTAAAGTTGTTTTAGCTATAGATGCTTCATCCAATCTTATTTTATAACCTAAGGGTCTCAACCATCACACCCTTGGTGTAGCAGCTTGTACAAATGTATAATTAGCATCCACAAGAAAACATGCATCATCATAGTGTTTCTCAACAAGGATATTGGTATTATCAATCCTTCCTTCATTGAGTTCTTGAAGTCTTCAAAACAACTTGTCATCAAAGATTCAAAATTCTCTCCTAATTTCTCAACATACTCACCAATATGTACTACTACTGATCTGTTGGTTTTCCATCCTATAGTGTTGGAATTATGATATATTTTTCATTAGTTACAACACTTATTTGATTCTGAATGCTTACTGAGCTCATCACTTAGTCTACAAGATTATACTAAGAATTCCTTTGGAAATCGAGCTTATGGGTAGTTCAGTAGTGTTTACCAAGTTCATAGTGGTTAATGAGAAGAACAGTGTTCTCCAAGCAGTTGGTGGTCACCAAGCTTCGTAGTGTTTACCAAGTTCTCAGTGCTCACCTAGTCATTAGTTGAAATTATTATCTACCGAGTGATCAATCTAAACGAAGGACTTCGTGTTTACCAAGTGATCAAGGTAAATGAAGGACTTAGTGTTTATCGAGTGATCAAGGTAAATGAAGAACTTAGTGTTTACCAAGTAAAAAAGGTAAATGAAGGAATAAGTGTTTACCAAGTGAAGAAGGTTATCAATGGACTCAGTTTTTATCAAGTAACACAATATTCACTGAGTCACCAATGGTTACCAAGTTCCAAGCTACATAGAGTGGTCAGTATGAACCATGCCTCTACTCTTATCGAGTGCATAACGATGTAGTGTATTGTATTGGATACTGAGATTTAGAAGGTCACCAAGTTAGTTTGAGGAACCTGAGTTTTCTACTATTTCGTTGACTCAGTAATGTTTTGTTCACTTGTGTTTGGCCAACCTTGCCAAGTAAATATTAGAATGGTTTATATGTATTGTATTATATCATTTATAAAACATGATGAGAAATTGGATGGTATTGTATTGCAATATTTTGAAAAGAGGGAAAGCGAATCAGTAGTAGAACATAGGAATACAACAAGGTCAACATAGATGCAAAAAAATTATATCTATCACATCAGGTGATCAATGCTTAAAGGATCTTACCAACAATCAGTTCTAACAAGATCCACTGCTTCATCCTAACAGGTGAATCAGTTTGTAAATCCTTTAATAGGGTAGAATTAACAATCTTTTGTAAAAATCCTAACAAAGTGCATATTTCATTGTATGTTTGTAAATCCTCTAACAAGATGGATTTATCAATCCCACTTGTAAATCCTCTAACAAGGAGAATTTGATCTCATTTTTCACCACAAATTTAAAATATAAAAATTATTTTGAAGACTTCAAGGAAAGGATGAATAATAGATTCAGAATTCCTCCCAACCTTGTTGAAGATTATAAGGATGATGTATGCTTCATGGTTGATTGTGACAAGGTATACATTCAAGTAGTTAGACCCCGAGTTGCATGGGTGAAACCTCTTCCCTATGAGGTAAATATTGATGAAGCCAAAGATATCATAGAAGCATTGGTAAATGAGCCAGTAGAGCCAAGGCAACAAATTTTTGGAACCTATGATGAAGCTAAGGCCAGAATCGAGCTTGAAATCAAGCTACCATACGCCATAATCAAGAGAAAGAGGAAAATAGCCAAATTGAAAACTACAACCAGCCCTCTTATGCTTACCAAGGGAAAAGGTGAAGATGAAGAAGGTGAAGAAGAAGAAGGAGGAGAAGAAGAAGGAGAAGAAGAATATGCAGAAGAATAGCCAAAGAAGAAAGGTAAGGTAATCATTAACGAACCTAAGAAGAAACCTACTGTAGTATTTACCAGAAGAACTAGAAAAGGTATGCAAGAACCTATACTAGTCAGGCCTGCACCTACATTCGAGCAAAGGCTCAAACTATTGGAAGAAGGAGCTAGCATAATAAATTTCAAGGCATTGAAATTTGAAACTAGAACTGATGCAAAGAAAATGTAGGTTGAGAAATTGGTACTCAGTAAGATGGGTAAATGGAAATACTCCCCAGACCAGATTACCCCTCAAATCTCAAAAGAACTACTAGAGAGATTGCAACCAAGATGGGAGTCATCCACCCAAATGGTAAAAGATATTTATGAGCAATCCCTGAAGAATCTTTGACCAAGTCTCACTGGAGCAAAAGTAAAAACTGAAATGAAAAGCCATGAAGGTAAAATGATGATCAAATTCCATACCTATTTGATTTTGATCAAAGACATTGAGCATGTTGTAAATGATGCTACAAACATGTGGAAAAACATCTATCATCTACATAAGCCCAGTGAAGACCGAGTAGAAATCAAAGATGATGACAGCAGAAATGATGATGAGTTTGATAGCACTCCATCCATCACAGTCTCAATAGGAGAGTTGCATGCACTGATCGAAGATAAAGAGGAAGAATACAAGGAGGAAGAAGCAGAAGAGGAAGATAAGGAGGAAGATGATCTGGTGAAAATTGCAGTATTAGTTATTGCATCCCTTCCTCACTCTCCACCTAAAACTATGAAATCATCAAGTTTGGAGTCAAATTCAGCAGGTTTGATAACATCTACATCAGATTTATCATCTGCACCTGCCACATCTCAGCTTCAGGTATCATCAATGGAATTTTCTACCACTTCAGCTATCGAGTTGCATTACTCTTCTTCAGCTACCGAGCTAGCCTCCTCAACTCAATCATCATTAGTCGGTATAGCAGTAAGTTCCACAATTTTGTCAATTCTAATTTTTTCTACAATTTTTTTAGCATTATCTGCATCTACTTCAGACCCAGTCAGTTCAGATACTGCATTACTAAGTGTATCACCATTTTTTGGCAAGTACTCCAGTTTTTGATCTGGTATATACTCCTATTGGCACTCAACCCTCAAGCATCCTCGTTTTCATTGCTAGTCCTTCCATCTCCACTATTGTGTCTATTTCTAAGGTCAAACCAATCATCACAGAAGTCAAACAAAAGCAACCATTAAGACTTATGATCACTGGAAAGAAAATTCGTGAAGATATTGACTTAGACATAGAGATAGTAATTCCAAAGATTGACTACGAAAATGCTACCATTGAAAAAATGAGGTATGCTAGTCAACTAATTTAGATGAATGCTACATAGAAGCAACTAATGTCTGAAAGGGATAAGGAATATAGAATAATTGAGAATGCCTAGAATATAATTACTAAGGTTAGAGGTGTTGATGTTGATACTTCTCAACACATTTTTTTACCATTAGAAGAGGTAGTTAATAAATTCAATGAAGATATCTCTAGACAAGAAAAGTTGATGGAGAAGGCAAAAAAGAAGTTTGATAATAAGGTGCTTGAGCACATTTCTAAGCATATAGCAATAAAACAGGTTGAATTAACCACAGTTTTGGCCAACATTGAAAATTCTTTTAATAATGTAACATCTCTTTTTGCTAAGCTTTGTGATGTTACCAAGTATACTAAGGAGATAAGAGAGAAATTGAATAAGATAGATGAGGATCTGAAGGCATGTGCACAAAACCTGAAGCTTGACCCCAGTTCAAGCTCATCTCATCACTTTAGGATCAAATTTTTGTTAGAGAAGCAGACAAAATTGTTGAGGGAAGAGGAAAGGATCTAATCTACATTGTTAGATATTCAGAATATGATCCTTCCCATCATGGACACAATGCAGAAGCACATTGCACATTCAAAAACATTAATCCATGACAACAATTTCTTTGTTGCAGACCATGTCATTGAACTCTCTGCAAAAGTTCAAGTAGCTCTATCCACATGAAAAATCTTGCAAGAGAATTGGGATGACTTTGCAACTCATTCTCCATGTACATTATGAGTTTATCTCACATTTTTGTGATCTCTATGTAAATACATTATTTTATTCTTTGGCATTATTGTCAAAAAGGGGGAGAAAGAGATACTCAGGAAAAAATATTTAGAAATATTGGTGAGATAAATGTACAAAAGGGACAAAGAGATACTATGAATACAAGTCATATAACTCATGTAAATAGCTTGTGTATATTGTATGGGGGAGTTATATGTAAGGAAGCCATGTATATTCAGCAGAATCAGACATTAGTATATCAGATGTTGTATATAGTTTTTTTTCATAACTATTTTTTTCACTAATTCCAAAGGGGGAGATTGTTGGAATTATGATATATTTGTTATTAGTTACAACACTTATTCGATTCTAAATGTTTATCGAGCTCATTACTCAGTCTACAAGTTTATACTGGGCATTCCTTTGGAAATCGAGCTTATGGGCAGTTCAATAGTGTTTACCAAGTTCATAGTGGTTACCAAGTAGAATAGTGTTCTCCAAGCAGTTAATGGTCACCAAGTTTCGTAGTGTTTACCAAGTTCTCAGTGCTCTCCTAGTCATCAGTTGAAATTAGTGTCTACCAAGTGATCAAGGTAAACAAAGGACTTAGTGTTTACAGAGTGATCAAGGTAAACAAAGGACTTAGTGTTTACCGAGTGGTCAAGGTAAATGAAGAACTTAGTATTTACTAAGTAAACAAGTTAAATGAAGGAATCAGTGTTTACCAAGTGAAGAAGGTTATCAATGCACTCAATTTTTATAGAGTAACACAATATTCACCGAGTCACCAATGGTTACTGAGTTCCAAGCTACTTAGAGTGGTCAGTATGAACTATGCCTCTACTCTTACCAGGTGCATGACAATATAGTGTATTGTAGTGGATGCCGAGTATTAGAAGGTCATCTAGTCAGTTTGAGGAACTCAAGTTTTCTACTATCTGGCCGACTTAGTAATGTTTTGTTCACTTGTGTTTGGCTGACCTTGCCAAGTAAATATTGGAATGGTATATATGTAATGTATTATATCATTTGTAAAATAAGATGAGAAATTGGATGGTATTGTATTGCAATATTTTGAGAAGAGGAAAAGTGAATCAACAGCACAATAGAGGAATACAACAAGGTCAACATAGATGCAGAAAAATTATATCTATCACATCAAGTAATCAGTGCTTAAAGGATCTTATCAGCAATCAGTTGTAACCAGATCCACTGGTTCATCCTAACAGGTGAATCAGTTTGTAAATCCTTTAATAGGGTAGATTTAACAATCTTTTGTAAATCTCCTAACAGAGTGCCTACTTCATTGTATGTTTGTAAATCCTCTAACAAGGTGGATTTAGCAATCCACTTGCTCCTAACAAGGAAGATCATTAGAAGTGATCATTGTAAGCCTTAACAGGCCAACTTTATATTGCAGTATTGAATTTTTATGGGCATCATCCCCACCCCAATTTTACTTTCTAATTGGAAGGTTTCTGGGTCACCAAATCAGTGTGTTCATGTGTTATAAATGTTTGTCTTTTCATGCATACAGTAGATTAGATGAATGAATGGTGAATATGTTATTATGTAGAATTGATTTTAAGTTTTTAGAGTTACTGATTCACCCCTCCCCTCTCAGTAACCTTGCTAGTCTTGATTATTTCCAACAATTGGTATCAGAGCATTGTGGTTCTCAGGATAAAGTTTGACAGCTTGAGAAAAGATCAAGGACAATGGAGATATTCAGACTTGACAAATCTATTGAGAATGAGAAGCTAGATTTGGAAATGGCCATGACTCAACTCAAAGTAACAAAGGAGCATCTTTCTCAATCTCTAAAAAGAAGGAAGGAACTTGCAAGACAAATTAATGATCATCAGTATATTGAAGAAAAGATTGAAGACCTTTTACCATCAAGCAGTTCAAATGAAGCTAATGAAGCAATCAAGGAACTCCTATCAAAGAATGGTTCTCTACAGGAAGAAGTAAGAAACCTCAAAAGATAATAAGAAATCCAATCCATTAGGCTATGTGAAGTTTTGGAATAGAGAAACAAGGCAAATGAAGACTTAGAGGTAAGAAATAATCAATCCCTTCAGCATGAAGATCTTGTAGGTCAACTATCTAATGGAAATGTAGAAATTATGAATC
The DNA here is from genome assembly GCA_028749045.1 of Cupressus sempervirens. Taxonomy (NCBI): domain Eukaryota; kingdom Viridiplantae; phylum Streptophyta; class Pinopsida; order Cupressales; family Cupressaceae; genus Cupressus; species Cupressus sempervirens. The sequence goes on from CM053783.1 coordinate 156,718,665, forward strand.
TAAGATCTGAGAGTGAAAGTTTGAGAAATGATTTAATCACTAAAAGACAAATCAATGCAAGCTTACAAAGTGATTTAAGATTTGAAAGAGAAATCAATGAAAGTTTGAAAAATGACTTAAATGTTGAAAACAAAGTCAATGAAAGGATGATAAAATCTCAAGCAGATATAGATCAATTGACAAAAAGGTAAAGCAGGCCTTGGATACAATGAAGAAGGTGAATCTTCCAAATAGGGTACCCAAAAGAATCAAAGACCTACTTGCAATCACTGTGGTAAGTTAGGTCATACATCTAACAGATGTTGGAGAAATGGTAAAGGAAAATTTAATGGTAAATGCTACAATTGCAATCAGCATGGTCACAAAGCCAATGAATGCAAAGAGAAACCAAAATTTGAAGGCAAATGTCACAAATGCAAGAAACAAGGTCACAAGGCATCTGAGTGCAAATCTAAATCATTCAATCCAGTAGAACAAATTGTCAATGCATTATTTGGTTGGGACTACAATACTTGGTGTAGATGTCACTATTGTGGAGAATATGGACACATTGGAATAAACTGTACAAGGTATCACCTAAGGAAGAAAGATACTACTATAAGATGTTATACATGTATTGAACTTGGTCATATATCAAAGAATTGCATGAACATAGGAAGAATTGAAAATGAAAAGAAAGCCAGAGCTGATAGCATTCAAAAATAGATGAGACAACAGTGGATTCCTAAATCTACCGAGCCAGAAAGTTCAAATGATGGCAATGTCACTCAAGAAGTGGGTGACTCCACCATTTCTAATTAGGCTCATCAAGAAAGATCAAGGACTGCATCTTCAAGCAATATCTTAAGTAGTTCTAGAATGAAGGAGTGCAAATGGAAAATCAGTATTCCAAATATAAGACATAGTTCACTATGGTGCATCTACCGAGCAAGGTTGGTTTCAAACTTAACCAAGCTAGGTCGGTAATATGAAAGGTATTTTTTGTTTATCGAGTTGCAAGGTTTACCGAGTAAGTTGGTGACTATCTGAAAAACCCTAGGTAATCTCAGCTACCTTTGTACCCAAGCATTAATGGCAGATTTTTCATCAAAAAGGCATAATTTGATCTCATTTTTCACCATGAATTTAAAATATACAGAGCGAAGAGATTTCCAAGAGCATGCAAGTGAGTTCAAGCAATTTGAAGTGATTTTCTAGTGAAGAATTTCTTTTATGAAATCATTCACTCAATGAGAAGCAATGGCATCTACAAGCACTAGCAACAACAAGGAAAAGAGAGGCTCTGAAATGCTTATGGAGGGAGTGGAATGGAAAGCACCTAGCTTCAAGCTCATTCCCACCATAGCTGAATCACTTGACCCACATGGAGCCCAATCATAAATTCCACCAAAGGTACTACTTATCAATGAAATTCGTACTCATTTCAAATGCACTATTCAAGAGATAGGGACACTAGATATGGATAATGCCCTAGCCGAGTTATGTGTGGATGGAACCCTCAAACCCAAGCAGAAGCATCCAGAAACCAAGGGCTTGACTCATATCTCGCATATGCCTAGAAACTTCCAAACCAAATGGATTAGGTATATCCTGAGTTGGGTGCATAATGGTCAGTTGTGGTTGGAGCAACCCATAGTGATAACAAAGAAGATGATTCACAAAATCATGGGTCTCCCTATGCTCAGCAAAACCAAAACCACCAAAACTCTAGGTCGGGAAGAGCTACAAAAACAAACCCTAGCCGAGTGGGATGGTAGAGGTTTAAAGGTTAACACTATACCTGATGTGAAATTAAGATTTGGCATTCATATAATTGCATATAAATTATACAGGTCTAGTAGATTAAATAGTGTACCTTGTGAAGCTATGGATTTGGCCCTCAAGATTGTAAAGAAAAACCTTGAATTTGATCTGTCGAAAGTAATGCTGAGATAGCTAAATAAAAATATGGATCGCATAAGGATTTCAAAGAATAACTACTATAAATTTGGTTCTCTATTAATATGTTTATTTTTCTGTGTACAAAAATTCTTTCCATCAAAAGGAATAGTAGAATGGAGAAAAGACATTCCAATTTTTTTATCAAAACAATGAGTTTGTAGCAGAGATGGGTGAAAATTTTGATAGTATTATGCATAATTATGTTGAAGACTTCAACAAAAGGATGAATAATAGATTCAGAATTCCTGCCAAACTTGTTGAAGATTATAAGGATGATGTATGCTTCATGGTTGACTATGACAAGGTATACATTTAGGCAGTCAGATCCCGATTTGCATGGGTGAAACCTCTTCCCTATGAGATAAATATTGATGAAGCCAAAGATATCATAGAAGCACTGGCAAATGAGCCAATAGACTGAAGGCAACAAATTTTTGGAACCTATGATGAAGCCAAGGCCAGAATCGAGCTTGAAATCAAGCTACCATAGGCCATAAGCAAGGGCAAGAGAAAAATAGCCAAATTGAAAACTACAACCGGTCCTCTTATTCTTACCGAGGGAAAAGGTGAAGATGAAGAAGGTGAAGAAGAAGAAGGAGGAGAAGAAGAAGGAGAAGAAGAATCTGTAGAAGAACAACCAAAGACGAAAGGTAAGGTAATCATTACCAAACCTAAGAAGAAGCCTACTGCAGTATTTACCAGAAGAACCAGAAAAGGTATACAGGAACCTATAGTAGTCAAGCCTGCACCCACATTCGAGCAAAGGCTCAAACTATTGGAAGAAGGAGCTATCATCATAAATTTCAAGGCATTGAAATTTGAAACTAGAACTGATGCTGAGAAAATGTAGATTGAGAAACTGGTACTCAGTAAGATGGGTAAATGGAAATACTCCCCAAACCAGATTGCCCCTCAAATCTCAAAAGAACTACTAGAGAGATTGCAACCGAGATGGGAGTCAACCACCCAAATGGTAAAAGATATTTATGAGCAATCCCTAAAGAATATTCGACCAAGTCTCACTGGAGCAGAAGTAAAAACTGAAATGAAAAGCCATGAAGGTAAAATGATGATCAAATTCCATACCTATTTGATTTTGATCAAAGACATTGAGCATGTTATAAATGATGCTACAAACATGTGGAAAAACATCTATCATCTACTTAATCCTAGTGAAGACTAAGTAGAAATCAAGGATGATGACAGCAGCAATGATGATGAGTTTGATAGCACTCCATCCATCAGAGTCTCACCAAGAGAGTTGCATGCACTGATGGAAGATAAAGAGGAAGAAGACAAGGAGGAAGAAGTTGAAGAGGAAGATAAGGAGGAAGATGATCCAGTGAAAATTGTAGCAGCAGTTATTGCATACCTTCCTCACTTTCCACCTAAAATAGTGACATCATCAAGGTTGGAGTCAGCTTTAGTAGGTTTGATAACATCTACATTAGATTTATCATCTGCACCTACCACATCTCAACTCTAGGTATCATCAATGGAAGTGTCTACCACTTCATCTGTCGAGCCGCATCCCTCTTCTTCAACTACCAAGCTAGCCTCCTCAGCTCCATCATCATTAGTCAGTATAGTAGTAAGTTCCATAATTTTGTCAATTCCAATTTGCTCTACAATTTTTTCAGCATTATCTGCATCTACTTAAGACCCAGTTAGTTCAGATACTGCATTACTGAGTGTATCACCATTTTTGGCAAGTACTCCAATTTTTGATATGGTATATACTCCTATTGGCACTCAACCCTCAAGCATCCCCTTTTTCACTGCTAGTCCTTCCATCTCTACTATTGTGTCTATTCCTAAGGTCAAATCAGTCATCACAGAAGTCAAACAAAAGCAACCATTAAGACTTATGATCACTGGAAAGGAAATTCATAAAGATATTGACTTAGACATAGAGATAGTAATTCCAAAGATTGACTATGAAAATGCTACCATTGAAAAAATGAGGTATGCTAGTCAACTAATTTAGATGAATGCTACACAGAAGTAGCTAAGGTCTGAAAGGGATAAGGAATATAGAATAATTGAGAATTCTTGGAATATAATTACTAAGGTTATAGGTGTTGATTTTGATACTTCTCAACACATCTTTTTACAATTAGAAGAGGTAGTTAATAAATTCAATGAAGATATCTCTGGTCAAGAAAAGTTGATGGAGAAGGTAGAAAAGAAGTTTGATAATAAGGTGCTTGAGCACATTTCTCAGCATATAAAAATAAAACAGGTTGAATTAACCACAGTTTTGGCCAACATTGAAAATTCTTTTAATAATGTAACATCTCTTTTTGCTAAGCTTTGTGATGTTACCAAGTATACTAAGGAGATAAGAGAGAAATTGAATAAGATAGATGAGGATCTGAAGGCATGCACACAAAACCTGAAGCTTGACCCTAGTTCAAGCTCATCTCATCACTTTAGGATCAAATTTTTGTCAGAGAAGCAGGCAAAATTGTTGAGGGAAGAGGCAAGGATCCGATCTACATTGTTAGATATTCAGAATATGATCCTTCCCATCATGGACACAATGCAGAAGCACATTGCACATTCAAAAACATTGATCCATGACAACAAGTTCTCTATTGAAGACCGTGTGATTGAACTCTCTGCAGAAGTTCAAGTTGTTCTATCCACATGCAAAATCTTGCAAAAGAATTGGGATAAGACTCTGCAACTCATTCTCTAGGTACATTATGAGTTTATCTCACATTTTGGTGTCTCTATGTAAATACATTATTTTATTCTTTGGCATTATTGTCAAAAAGGGGGAGAAAGAGATACTCAGGAAGAAATATTTAGAAATATTGGTGAGATAAATGTACAAAAGGGATAAAGAGATACTATGAATAAAAGTCATATAACTCATGTAAATACCTTGTGTATATTGTGCGGGGGAGTTATATGTAAGGAAGCCATGTATATTCGGCAAAATTAGACATTAGTATGTCAGATGTTGTATATAGTTTTGGCTAATAACTATTTTTTTCACTAATGCCAAAGGGGAATATTGTTGGAATTATGATATATTTGTCATTAGTTACAACACTTATTCGATTCTAAATGTTTACTAAGCTCATCACTCAGTCTACAAGTTTATACTGATCATTCCTTTGGAAACCAAGCTTATGGGCAGTTCAACAGTGTTTATGAAGTTCATAGTGGTTACCGAGTAGAATAGTGTTCTCCAAGCAGTTAGTGGTCACCAAGCTTCGCAGTGTTTACCAAGTTCTTAGTGCTCACCTAGTCATCAGTTGAAATCAGTGTCTACCAAGTGATCAAGGTAAATGAAGGACTTAGTGTTTATCAACTAATCAAGGTAAACAAAGAACTTAGTGTTTACTGAGTAAAAATGGTAAATGAAGGAATCAGTGTTTACCAAGTGAAGAAGGTTATCAATAGACTCAGTTTTTATAGAGTAACACAATATTCACCGAGTCACCAATGGTTACAAAGTTCCAAGCTACTTAGAGTGATCAGTATGAATCGTGCCTCTACTCTTACCGAGTGCATGACAATGCAGTGTATTGTAGTGGATGCCAAGTATCAGAAGGTCACTGAGTGAGTGTGAGGAACTCAAGTTTTCTACTATTTGGCTGACTCAGTAATATTTGTTCACTTGTGTTTGGCTGACCTTGCCAAGTAAATATTGGAATGGTATATATGTAATGTATTATATCATTTGTAAAACATGATGAGAATTTGGATGGTATTGTATTGTAATATTTTGAGAAGAAGGAAAGCGAATCAATAGCAGAATAGAGGAATACAACAAGGTCAACATAGATGCAAAAAAATTATATCTATCACATCAGGTGATCAGTGCTTAAAGGATATTATCAACAATCAATTGTAACCAGATCCACTACTTCATCCTAATAGGTGAATCAGTTTGTAAATCCTTTAATAGGGTAAACTTAACAGTCTTTTGTAAATCTCCTAATAGAGTGCATACTTCATTGTATGTTTTTAAATCCTCTAACAAGGTGGATTTAGCAATTCTACTTGCTCCTAACAGGGTAGATCATCAGAAGTGATCATTTTAACCCTTAACAAGCCAACTTTATACTACAGTATTGAAGTTTTGTGGGCATCATCCCCACCCTAGTTTTACTTTCTAATTGGAAGGTTTTTCGGTCACCAAATCAATGTGTTCATGTGTTATAAATGTTTATCTTTTCATGCATACAATAGATTAGATGGATGAATGGTGAATATGTTATTATCCATAATTGATTTAATGTTTTAGAGTTACTGATTCACCCCTCCCCTCTCAATAACCTTATTAGTCTTGATTATTTCCAAACATAGTACCACATGAGGGGAATTTTTTTTGCACATAAAAGAATATATAAATCAATATAGAACCAAATTTACTTTGTGCACTCTTTGTCTTTTTGATTGCTCCAAGGTTCTCCATCAATTGTTTCAATTGTAGCTCTGCTAGATCATATGTGTCATCTTTATTTAAAATTTTGCATCTCACATCCATAGCTATATGGGATACACTATTTAATCTATTAGATTGATAAAAATTGTGTGAAATCACCCTTACAATAAAGTAAATCAATGGATTAGTAATTGTGTCAATTGTCATGCCTATTTTGTTCTAGACAGCTCTAGTATTCTTCTCAATCACCTCCTTTGAATCACTTCTTAGTGTCTTAGGCTAATCTAGGTTTGGATAACCAATAACCTTATGAATTATTCTTTTATTAATTTTTATAGGTCCATTGTCTAGCCATAATGAACCATCATGAATTTGGCTAAGTGCTACCCTTATCCATGTTGTCTTGAATACATTAAAAAAATCTAGGGCACAGGTTAGTCCCTTTGTCTCAATGATTTTGAACTCTTCCTTCAAAAAACCATTATCACAGAGTTTGTTGTATTCTTCCCTAATCTTAATTTCACCAATGCTACTAATTTTATAGTTATAGCATTTTCTTACATCTTTTACCATTATCACATTCAGTGGAATCATAAAAAATGCACCAGAAGGGTCTTTCTTGTAAGCAATATCAAGAATAACTTTGAAAATGGGTTGCTTGACCTCATTACTTACTAACTATACATTCAAAGCTTCCTTCCCTTTACATTCTTTGAATTAGATGCCATAATTTGAAACTAGGGTTTACAATATTTAAACTACATAGCTTAGCTCTTGATAAATACCTTATGAAATCTGACAAGTTGGTTTAAAATAATTGCTAAAATATTTTGCAACTACTTGGAATGGATTTCCAAATTTTCTTCTACTCTATTTTCTCTTTCTTAAATTTTAAATGATGTGAAATGAGCTAAAATTAATGAAATACCCTTTGAAAACCCTATAATAAATGTTGAGTGCTTACATAACTATAAGCTTGGTATCAATCAATTTCAGGCTCACTCAGCATCCATTGACATTTCAATCACTTGGCAACCACGATGATCTTGACATCAACTAACATTTCACTCAGCACACATAGGAAATATTTCATGCTCAGTAACAACATGAAAAACTTAAAGATTTATCATAGATTTCTAATAACATATTGCATCTTTATTCATGCTAATGCAATATTTTTAGTTCTAATTCATTTTGGAATTGATGTATGATATAATCTTTAAGTATTAGTCCTACATACCTCTTGATTTCCTAGTTTGATGAGGTGTGATCACCTAATGCATTGGGTAAAGTGATACCTTCTCCATTTGATGCGTTGTAATCATCTTTCTTTTTCCATGTCTTATTCATCTCATCTCTAATGTGTTCAACATCTGCCTTGCCTTTGCCTTTATCAAATTCGCAACTTGGTGCCTTTGACCTAGTTAGACAATATCTACTAATATGACTAGTCTTCAAACAATTAAAACATGTGGTTTGACTTAACCACCTTTTTTAGTTACCACTGAAGTGCATCCTAATATAATTCTTAGGAACATGTCCATATTCTTCACAATAATGATAGATATATCTTGCATAATAATCCCAATTACAAGAGTTGCTATTGACCCTTACCTTTGTTTTCCTATTTGATGACCACATAGGTTTGGATCTGCATTCGAAAGCTCTATCTCCATACTTTTGAAAATTGTAGCAATATCCTTCAAATCTTTCTGTATGCATGGTCCTAGTTGTACATTCATGTGCTTGATGACCTTGTTTCTTGCACTTATGGTAGTGAACCATGTTCTTAGGCTTGACATTTTTATTTGTAGACTTACTCCTACACACATTAGTAGTATGTCTTTTCTTACCACAATCATGACAAGTGGGTTTGGAGTTCTTACCTTTGCTGTTCCTTTTTTATGCACTTTTGGATGATTCTCCTTCTTCATTACTTGTGTATCTTAGTCCAGATATATCATTATTGGTTCTAGGGGGATCTTAATAGTTACTCAAAGTATTTGATGGCTTCATTTGGCTTGTTGAAACATTCAAGAAATTCCTTTTCTCTCTTTAGGCCACTTTGTAATTGTTCATTCTAAAATTTCAATGTAGTTATCTCAATGTCCTTGACATTCAATTTATAGTTGGCATTCATCATTTGACTTGGAAATATTGGTTAGTTCTAATGATTTTTCTTCTAGTTTTATGCCCAAAATTATTTTGTCCTCTTCAACCATGGCCTTTCCTTCTACAACTTTCTTCTTTTGTTCAACCACTTCACATAATAGTACTATAGTTTGTGATTCTTGCTCTAACTTGAGATTTATGATTTCCTCAACTTGGGCTCTATTTGTTTCCATTATAAATACAACTACTTTATCAAATTTATTGGAGTCTCCATCTACAAATATCTTAGTAGTTTATATCTCTTTGTATTGTGTGTCATTCTCTACAATAGCAATTTCCTTCCTTCTTTTCAAAAATTTCTTTAGTTCTTCTCTTGCTTCATTTAGTTGATGTGGAATGACTTGTATTTCAATTCCCTAATTCTCAATAGTCTTTCCCAACTTGTAGAATTTCATTTCAAGATCTTTCCTCAAAGTTTCAAATCTTCTTTTTCAAAGAACAAGGCTCTAATACCAATTTTTGGAATTACAATAGGAAAGCTAAACTTCTAGGGGGGCAAGAGGGGTGGATCAACAGTTTAAACTTGGACCCATAAAAACTTTCACCACACATCCATCTCATACACTCAATGAGTAAACTAAAATAACATGTAAAATATATACATCTAACTCATGTAAACACATAAGAAATCATACACATATGACACCAAATATGATTACCCAGAAACCCTCCAAGTGATAAGGTAAAACGGGGGTTGGGTGACATCCACAAATCTTTACTACTATAGTAATAAAGTGTATCCAATGAAGGTTATAATGTTTTGACCATGAAACATGATCTACCCTTTGAAAGGGCTATCATGTTAAAGGATTACAAAGACTATTAGGTCTTACCTTGTTAGAGAATTCAAACACCCTATTAGAAGTGTGCCTTGCAAAAGGACTTTAACTTACAACTAAGTAAGAACCTTGTTAAAGGATTTCATATAGCTTGTTAGGACTACTCTATTAAGATATTTTGAATAAAATCACTTGTTAGAATGTTTCAGCTTTGATCATATGGTTAGCATTTGATTTCTTGATAACAAATCACCTCTAAACAATGTCTTCTTGATCATTCTTGATCAAATGTCTCTTTTTTGTATCATTTTCCTTTCCTCTATGTTGCTCTAACTAATTCTACAATGTTGTTTCACTTCATAACTTCTAAGTCAAAATGAATGCTCTATTTTTTCATGCAAACTTCTCTCTTCACTCCTTTAGTTCCTTACACACTCTCTAGAGACTTTAGGATTTGTCCTCCTTAAGAATACTTAGTGACTTAGGGTTAGGTATGAATGTACAACTAAGATTCATCCATTTTGCCACTTAATCCTTCCCATTTTTTGATTGGCTACATGTAATTACATAGGGAATATGGCTAAAGATTCATGCTTATCTTCAAAATATTGAAATTCAATCTTAAGTTGGCTCAAAAATGGTTTACATAGTTGTTTGTGCCTTTCCAAAAAAATATGTCAAGATTGTCTTACTTAGTATCTAAAGTCTCTAATGCTCAGCATACACAAATCTCTCTACTATGACTTAGCACCTATATTGTGTAGCTTTCACTATTTACTCAACTTCTATGTCACTTGACATATACTATCTGCTTAGCACCTAAGTGACTCGGCACATGAGTGACTCAACTCTCACTATGACTCGACATGGTCTAATATATACATTTTGTGCTCGACATGTACTACTAGTTTGGCATGAAATAAGTAAATAACTTAAGTGTGTTGAAACTCATTTGTCAAAAAAAAAATGAGATCAACACTATCTTGCATAATTAAAAACATCTAAGATCTTGAATCATCAAAACTTTTAGTGGGATCATTGATGACATGCCTGACGGGTCTCCCTTATATGTTATTTCAAGTATGGCTTTAAAATTTAGAGGTTCCAACACATTATTACTGATTAACTAAAAATTTATAACATCTTTACCTTCCTTTCTCTCTTTTGTCCAAGAACTCACTACCATTTTTGCTATCAAGGGTTTGCAAAATTGAAATAATGTAACTAGGCACAAGTGAAATACATCTTGATTAAATAGACAGTGTCAACTTGTAGTAAAATCATTTTTGCAACCACTAATATCATTTTCACAATTTTCCTTCTTTCTCTTCAAATGCCTTGTTAGTGTAAATGACTCAAGCATCAACTTGTAACCTGAAAAACCTTGCACTTAATGCTTAGTGCATACACAATAGTAAGCTTAGTCACTAAAGGATTTTTAAAATGCTCAGTTCACATGGCAAGCTCAACGACCACCATGATACCTTCATAACTCCCCAGTAATTACAATTCTCCAATACTCAACAACAACATAGTATCATAACAACAGATTATCTCAACTTTCTAATCACTTCATCACATCTTAATTTATGCTAATAAAATATTTTCATTCCTCAAAGGCTTGAAATTGATGAAAATTATATTATTTCAGATTTTAGTTCCACACATACCTTTGGTTGCCTATGTTGGGGTGATGTGAGCACCAGAACCATTAGATAAAGTGACTTCATCTTGGTTTCATGTGGTGCAATCTTCCTTCTTTCTCCATGTCTTGTCCATCTACATCTTTGTCTTTTTCACATCTACCTTTGCTTTTTGTTTATTGATTTCATTTCTTTGTGTAGGTGACTGAGCTGGGAAATTTCTTCTTACATGATCAACCATAAGACAATTGAAGCATACAATCTCTCCATTTAACCACCTTTTGTAACTATCTCTAAAGTGAGTTCTTATGAAATTTACAACATGACCATATTCTCCACACCAGCAACAACTATACCTTGTGTTCTAATCCCAATTGTAAGAATTTCCATGATGATGTACCTATGTTTTCCTTTTTTTATGTCCACTTAGATTTAGATATGCATTCATATGTTTTATGTTCATACTTCTAATAGTTGTAACAATATCCTTCAAATTTCTAAGTGTTGATGGTCTTGGTCCTGCATTCATGTGATTGATGTGCTTGCTTCTTGTATTTATAAGAGTGTCCTCTATTTTTTTGCTTAAGAGTTTGATTTCTAGTATTACTCCTATAGACATTATCTATATGACCTAATTTTCCATAATGATGACAAGTGGATTTGTTGATGTTTCCCTTATTTTTTCTTTGTTAATCACTTTTAGATGATTCTCCTTCCTTAGTAGTAGAATATCCCAATCCAATGGTATCATCATTTTTCCTTAGTGTCTTCATCAATTTCTCAAAGCACTTTATAGCTTCACTAGGTCTATTGAACCCTTCAATAAATTCATTTTCTACTTTCAATTCATTGTATAGTAGGCCATTCTTTGATTTCATAATTACAATCTCAATGTCTTTCCTATTCAATTCTTGATTTGTAATTATCAGTTGATTCATTATGTCCAATTGCATGTTTACTAGATTTTGTACATGTATTTGATGTCTTCTCCTCAAGTCTATTTGTCAATATTCTTTTATCTTCTTCAATCATGACTTTTTCTTCCTCATTTTTATTTTTCACTTTAGTTATCTCACACAAGTAATTTAGTTTCTTGTTCTCTTTTCAGATTCCTAATTTCTTCAATTAGGGCATTATTCTTTTCCATTAAATCTTCAATTTTTGCATCAAATTCTTTAGATTTCTTATCCTCAAATAATACAGTAGTGTCTTCTTGATGATATTGAGCAACAGTTTGCTAAATTTCCAATTACTTTCTTTTTTTCAATGAATATTATAGTTCATCTCTTTCCTCCTTAATTTGATGTAGGGAAAGTTGTATTTTGATCTTTTGGTTTTCAATAGTATTTCTCAATTTGTAGAATTACATCTTTAAGATCTTTCCTTCAAAGCTTTCTAAATATAATTTCTAGATTTAACAAAACTCTAATACCAATTGTTGGAAATAACAATGGAAAAGTAAGTTTGGGGGTGAATTAACACTAAAACATTTCACCATCATCCATCTCATAACCTAACATGTAAACTAAAATATATAACCATTAATCACATTCATAGCATAAAGTAATTCAACACATAACACAAAATAAAATATTTGATTACCAAGAAACTCTCTAACAAGAAGGTAAAACTGGGGTGGGGATGACACCCATAAATCTTCACTACTACAACAATAAAGTTTGGCCAATTATGACTACAAAGTTTTGATCATAATCTATGATCTATTGTCTGAGAGGTTTGCCTATTAAAGGCTTACAAAGACTATGAGGTCTAAACTTGACTATAGGATTTAAACTCACAATTAAGTAAGCACTTTGCTAGGAGATTTATAAAATTCTGTTAGGGATACTCTATTAAGAGATTTACCCTGTATTACCTATCAAAATAATTTAGTACCTAATCCTTTGATTGGCACCTTTCTTCTAGATCTTAGATCTCCTCTTTATAGTCTATATCTTGATCCTACTAATCTAATATATCTTTTCTGACCTTTCACTGCTTGACTTCATAGTTGATATGTTCTCCTTAACTTATTTTTAATTGCTTCTCATTTAATATTCCATCTTCTTGATTCCTCTTTTGCACATGATAATCTCCTTAGTATCTTCCTTCACAATCATACTCCTTAGGATTTACCACTTTAATGTAGGCATCTAGAGATGATCTTAGGTTAAACCAATTACTTAGGTTGATTTCTATTGCTTCCTAATGTTTCCTTTTTTATGATTCATTGAATGTATTACATAAAGATGTGTAACATGACTTGATCATTATCTCTTTTTATAAAAAATCCAATATTATGTTGGCCAAAAATGGTTTACATATAATTTTGTGCCATTACAAACATTCACATCATTGACTAGTTACTTGACATCCATAGGATTCTAATGCTCAACGTTAACTGAGTTCTTGTACTATTGTCTTAGCCTTTGAATTGCTTGGAATGCAACTATTTTGCATAGATTATCTGCTCAAAACTTGAATGACTCAGCACATATTGACTACTTGACACTTGAGTTACTTGACATCTATTAACTACTCGACACTTACTAGTTCTCAACACTAACTATCATATCACTAAACACATTTTTTTTGGAGATTCATGCTTGATATTCTCTGATCACTTGTCTTTCTCTATTCACTCAAGATGCACTATGCACTTGGCCTAAATAGTACCTCAGTCATAGTGATGACCAACTAACTATTCTAGATGATTACTATGTATTTTTGCACTACGATGCCAAAATTAGAATGAGATTAATACATTGGATCCTAATTTTGGCAAAGCTTGGAAGGATTGTACAAAAACTATTACACTTGATAGGACGAAGTGGTTGGATTTTATAATTCAAGATGGTATTTTTTTAAAGGAAGTCAAGTGTGCATTCCTCAAAGTTATATGATAGAGAATATCATCAAGGAGAAGCATAATGGAGGATTGGCTGGACACTTTGGTATAGATAAGACTAGTTCTTTGGATGTTGAGAATTATTACTAGCAAAAGTTGTAGTAAGATGTGGAGAAGTTTGTGGAGAATTGAAAAGTATGTTAGATGGAAAAATGAGTGAACAAAATACTAGGTTGTATCTATTAGAAACTTGTTCAATGCTCCCCTTGGGATTCATGACAAGGGCTTAAATTCCTCTTATGCACTATAAGGTGAGTGGTTGTATTGAGCATAGATAGATCAATCTTTTGATGCAACAAAAATCCCACTCTAACAAGTGGTATTAGAGCTTGGTCACAGATTCAAATCCTGAAGCCCTTTGGTAATGCTGAGGGGAATATTGTTAGAAATTTTTTAGTACTTCCCTTGGGATTCATGACAAGGGCTTATCTAGCTTCTATGTACTATAAGTTGAGTGGTTGTATGAAGCATTGACAAATTGATATTTTGGTGCAATGATAATCCCACTCTAATAGTATCGACCCTTACCTATACCAAAGAAGTAGTGGGAGGATGTTAGCATGGATTTTGTTCTTGGTTTATAATGGAAACAATGAGGGCATGATTCCATATTTTTCATGTTTGATTGATATTAAAAAATGGCACATTTATTTACCTGTAAGAAGATTGGTGATATTGTTCATGTGGCAGAGTTATTTATCAGAGAAGTGGTAATATTACATGGTCTTACAAAGGGTATATTTTATGATTGAGATAGTAAGTTTGTTGGATAATTGTGGAAAACATTGTAGAAGAAATTGAGGAAAATTTTGAATTTTAGTTCATCACAACATCCAAAAATTGATGGACAAACTAATGTTGTGAATCAAAGTTTGAGGAATTTGTTGAGATACTTGGTTGGAGATAAACAAAAGGGATGGGATCTAATTTTACCATAGAAAAAAATTGCATACAATAATTCTATCGATAGGAGTACTAGTAAATCACCATTCCAAATTGTATATGGGAGTATTCCCATAAATTCTTCTAAATTAAGATCCTCCGATAAAGGAGAAATAAGTAGTGCTAACATAGAAGAATTTTCTAAACATTTGAAGAATATTGATAAGGAGGTGTGGAAGCACATTATTAAGATGAATACATAGTAAAAGGCTAAGGAACATGTGAAAAGGAGGTATAAGGAATTTGAAATTAGGGACAAAGTTGTGTTTCATTTGAGAAAGGATCATTTTCTAGTGGGTACATATAATAAGATAAAAATGAGGAACTTTGGAGCATGCAAGATAGTGAAAAGACATGATTCTAGAAATTCCTATGAAGTGGAGTTCCTAATAAATTGAATATTTCACTAGTATTTAACATTTTATATTTGACAGAGTATTTTGAAGGAGGTGATGGGGATCAAGTTGCAAAATCATAGTGGAGTATTCTAGCAGCTAGTTTGGTTATGAAGGAGATTGAGGAGATACTAGATAGTCATATTGGAAAAAGTATGGGGAACATAACCTATGAAGAGTACCTATGGAAAGAAAGATGAGTAGAAGATTCATCATGGCTAACAAGGTAGGAGGTTAACTATCTGTGTTTCCCTCTGAACACTTGAGAGATGAAGGTGTCAGATGTAGGAGTGTCCTAGGTGTAAGAGAAATCTTACATCACCCAAAAATATTTCCTTTTTATTTCTTAAATAAGGGTTGTCTAAGTGTAGATTTATTGTTTGAACAAAAGGCTCAGTACTTAGTAAGTCTATCACAAAATCTCAAAATATTCTAATTTTAGAGGTGAGTGTCACTCTTGGATATATCAACCTACTAGTCAAGGCTTAGTTCTATATCATGAGTATTCATAGATTTATTACATATTTTTGGTGTGCAATTTTGGTATAAAAACTTTAGGCTTACCATTGAAGACCTTAGAGGCTCTGGATAGGCTCCAAAATGGGGTCAATTGGAGCTTGTGCAATTTTTTCCCTGTATAACCAAAGTTGTGAATTTTGGAAAGTGGTTATAATAAACAATCAAGTAATGGTTTGAAAGTTATGGCCTTCCAAAGTTGTGCTGACCAAAATAAGTGTCAAAGGCATATCAAGCTGATTATATATGTAATTTGAGAGTTAGGTGGTCTCAAGGATTAGGGTTTGATATCTAGAACCTTCCCATGCTATGGAAAAGTGCCTATTTAAGGAATGGCCATAAATTGTCTAGGACAACCCTGAGTGATAGTTCATAGTTCTACATTGCAAATTACTATAACAAAGGTGCCCATGTGGGTTTTCATATTTTATTTCAAAATTCTATAATTTCACATTTGTAGTCATAATAAGAAGCCCATATTGTGTTCTTGCTAATTTTTGTTATTTTTTAATTTATGTTATGTGTTTCTGGTATTAAGGGGAGCACCCTTCATCAAAAAATAATGGTGTTTAGGGATTGGATCGTTGATCCTTGTAGTATAAATAGTATCAACACCACTGTTAAAGAAAAATTCTTAGCTTACATTTAAATTTTCGTGGTAAAATTTCTATTGGTCAATTCATTGATAGAGAACTCACTTCTAAATATCTTAATATATACTTAGCTTATCACCAGTAGAAATATCATTCTTTAGTATTCTAGATCATAACTTGTATTCATTTTTTAAAAATGGATGATTTTATATCTTTTACATGAATTGTTGAAAAAATATCATCCATATTTCTTACATATCAACTATTTTAAAAATCCAATCTTGCACATATAATGTGAAAAAAAATTAATGTTTATTTATTGCAAAAGCTTTTTTTATAAATATCCAATATTCAATGAATGTATAGTATGTATGTGTGCTTCCAAATTGTTTTGTATGCATGTATACTCAACATACTATTGTGGCTAAAAGATTTTATTTTCAATGACATTGATTTTTTTTTAGTTATACTTAATACATTTTTAAATCCCTTCTTGAAATGATACAACTTAGTACCAGAAAAGTTTAAATTGAACAAACTCTAATGACTGAAAGATCTTAGTTTCTTTGTCTTTAAATTATTTTTTATAAGCCTACTTCAAATGATTTAGCATTCCAGTAGTAGAAATATTAATAGCCAATCTTCAAATTCACTATCTCTAGTTGTTCTATATCAAATGTTTTAAACATCTAATCTTTGAAGAATATGAAATGTTTATTACAAAAACTAGCTATAATGGATGAAATATTTTCACTTTTCATGTCGCTAAATTAGTTTCTAGTCTTTGTGGTTAATCATGTGGAGTTGGTTTTTTAAACATCTGCACTAGATTTTCAAAAAGTAGTTCTTTCATATTTGGATAAACTTTACCTTAAATTTTTTGTAGGAGTAAGCTTCACCTCAACTAGATCTCGCCATGACAATATGGGTTGAGAGAGTAGAGTAAGAATGAATTTTTTTTCAATATATTTCCATCTATGCTATAGTGTGATTCATTTTTATTATTGTTGTGGTGTATAATATGATAGCATTGTGGAAGCAAGTGTGGTATTGTAATTCACTTAGATGATTAAAACTATAATATATCCTTTAATGCTCAAAATTTTTAGGGAAAATTTCTTTCATTTATGCAAATTAATGTAACCATGTAAGAATGATAGAAGTAGCTATGGCGATGCCCATATTTTAGGCATATATATTATGGACTCACTAGTCTAGAATAACTAGCTACAAGTACAATAATAGCGAGACATATAGTTTTATTAATAAAAATTAGAATAATGATTTTATTTTTCAAAATCATTGACCTTGTTGTGCTCTAGTGTTTCTCACCTTCATTGTGTTGTATTTGTGAACAAATGTTGAACATTTTATTAAATATAAGATTAGATTATTAAATACACCACATCATAGATTAATGACCACACTTCACATTTAGAGATTTCATTCCAAAATTCCACTGAACATACATATCATCTTATGTAAGGTACTTTAAACCATTATATTATGAGGATTTAATATTATCCTTTTTCAACGTAATGATCTAAGATCTATCAATAACGTCACAAAAATATATGTACCATAATTATTAGGGAGCATATACTACTCACACCAACCAATAATTTTTTTGGCAAGGAGATCTATGCTAGTTTTGGAAGCTTGGATATTTTTTCATCAATTTTCTAGAGTTTAATAAATAATTATTTCTCTAACAATTTTTTTGGGATTGGTGACAATTATTTATTTTTTAATTTATCTCTTTTAGAAACTCCTAGAAAGTAATTAGTTAGGGTTTATTAATTTTTTAAAAATTTTAATCGTTGATTGAGATTAAAACCTGGTTGTTGGTTTTCTAATGAAGCTAGTATAAAATGGGGTCAAGGGAATTTGGAGAACACAAGTTTGAAAAGCATTTATTGTGTTAGTAACTTGTCTAATAGTTTTTTTATATGGAAAAGTAGCCAAAATGGGAGCTAACCCAGAAACAAGATGGAAACATTAGAAAGTTACTTGCAACACATTCTCATCCTATACCATGTTTAAATATAAAAATTTTGCACATTAACATGTCTCACTTCCTATATCTACTATACTTTGTAGACTGGCTATTACACTGAAATTAAAAAATGTACAAAAGTATTATAATTTTCATACCTATAACCTAATAGAGTCCAACTATGTAAAATAAAGAAATCCCATCTAGGGAGACTACTAAATAGAAAAATAAAGAAAATAAACACAAGAGATCTATCTCTTTTTCTTCTCTTTGTCTAGTTTCTTCAATAACACACAAAGCTAATTATCCATCAAGAACTACTAAAGGGAGATTTGGTGTCCAATCTAGTAGAGGCCACAAGACTATTCTTCTTAGCATGCAGTAGGTGAAGAGTGGCGGTGGTTGAATACATCACTTTAAACATAAAATTGACCACCTCATTGAACCCTGGTCCAAATTTGTAGGATTTGAGCAAATATGCAAATACAATCCACAAAGCCCAAGAATAACTGCATGGAGAAAACTTGTCATGGAGAAGAAAAAGACAAGAAGAGGCAAAGGTTGTTCTAAAAACATGAAAATTTTATATTTAGAAGAAGAAATATTATTCAAGAGATAATAATTATAAAGGGATCAATCTTATAAAATGAGATCGAAACCCCAAAAGGGTAACCTAATAAGTTACAAAGGGTAACCTAAATGTGAAAGCTATTTAATAATTATTAAATAATTATTAAATAGAGAAAGCTAAAAAAATGCATAAAGAAAAATTTTAAGAAGGGAGAAAAGGTAGTTTAATAAATTAAATTAAATTAGACTTTTTCTCTAATACCCCCTTTAAGATGAGCAAAAATGTAGCTACAAACAATGCTAAAAGAAAAATTGGGTCCCAACAACAAGGCCTGATGAGGTACCTAATCACAACAAAACCTCTATGAAATGGAGAAATAGAGAAAACTTAGTGTGAAAAAATCTACTCCGAAAAGAGATAGAAGAAAATCTAGTGAAGCATTGTAGAAGCCTCCAACTAGTGGAATGTCTCAAAAGATAAGAACAAAAAGAAAATCATGAAGAATATTATTGAAGCATGAAGAAGCCACAAAATCTATCAAAAAGAAACTATTGATTTGAAGAACCTCCTTTGAACATGAAAAGAAGAGTGTTTATATGGTAGATGATCCATCTCACTAAAATGCATAGGTATATAGCCACTGCAATTGCCTAGTACATAAGATCAAATATTGAATATATAGATCACTCCAAAAAACCAAGGAAGCATTAGTAAAAATAGAAGAATCCCCCCTTAATGCAAACCAAGGTGAGATGATAGGTAGCTGAGAAAGTGGGCAAAAAATATCCTACAAAATATAAAGAACCAAGCACATCAAGAGTGATGTACAAACTCCTATAAAGGCACATGTCACCAACACATCATAGAGCCAATGTCATGGAAGGGACACTCACTTGACAAAGGAAGAGGGCACTAAATGGCAGTCAACTATCCCCCCATGGCACTTTATAATATAGTACGAGTACAATAAATCACAATGACAAAAAGGATCCCAAAAAGCAAGGAGAGGCACTTTACCTTAGTGTGTTTGCATAAAAATTCTTGCAAATGGTATAAAAAATAATCAGAAAGGGAAAAAAAGTTGATACAATAGATAGTACAACTCAAAGGAAGAGATCCCATGCCATGAAAATGATCCCCATACCTAAAACAGCCAAGATATCCACCATAGAGAAAAAAATCGAAAAAAATGATAGAAAGAGCATGGAGTAGAATCTAGAAGAAATTAAATCATTTCTAAAAAGTAGATAGAACCAACTTTCCAAAAAATAACATTTTTGGAAAACAAAGATGGGGCGCTCAAGATATGCCCTTTGGAGTGAAAAACTAAACATCTAGCTTTGACTACCAAAATAGGCAACCAAACTACATCAAAACCAAAAAACACCTACACCAATGTCTCCATCTTGGAAAAAGCTTTTTGATGCTTCTTTTGGATCAAAAAAATATGTCTATATGCTCAAGTTATGGACAAAGAACCAACAGGGCCCCTGGAGATGCACAAAAAAATATTTTTTTAAATATAAAATAATTTAAAAAATAAAAAACTACCACCCCCGCACCGCTGGCGGAGTGGTAGCTAAGTAGTGGGAGGTGGGCTTTGGTCGTAGAGGGTGGCAATTCACTACTATAAAACCATAAGCAGAGCTATCAGTGGAGTCGCTAGCGATGGCTGCTAAGCAGGCTACCAACGGTGACTGCTACATAATCGCTATTAGTTATCTTACCATGGTGGCAATATAATGCTAATTTTTTTTAAAAAAATTGAGGTTTTTTTTTTAAATCTACTTTTAACTACTTGCTAAAGGTCGGATAGGCCTGCTGGGCAAATTTGTTTTGCCTCCTAGAGCAACATTGTCCAAAATGGACAAACTTTGTATGGAAGCAAGGGTTTTGACACCTTCTGGATCCATCCATTAAGTTTGTTTGACCTCAAACTACTCTAAAAATTGGTGACCCCCCTATTTTCTCAAAAAATACCTAACAAACACTAGATATAATTCACCAAACCTTTATTCTCCCTTTTTCTTCAAATACCAAACAAGCTACAACTAATCTAGCTCTAATACCTTGTAGGATTTGAGCAAATATGCATATCAAATCCACGAAGTCCGAGAATAATTGCATACATAAAAAACCTGTCATAGAGAAGAAAAAGACAAGAAAAGGCAATAGTTTGATCTAAAAATATGAAAACTATATATTTAGAAGAAGAATAGATTACTCAAGAGATAATAACTACAAATAGATCAATCCTTATAAAAGGAGATCAAAACCCAAAAAGGGAAACCTAATAAGTTACAAAGGATAAGCTAAAGGTGAAAGCTATCTAATAATTATAAAGTAATTATTAAATAGAGAAATCTAAAAAAAATGTATAAAGTGAAATCTTAAGAAGGGAGAAAAGGTAATTTAATAAATTAAATTAAATTAGCCTTTTTCTCTAACAACATTTTCCTTTCTCTCCACCAGCTTCTTTATAGTCTACTCAAGTACATTCATCTTTATAGAACAACTATAAACACCAATTTCTAGTGACACCTCTAGATTACTCTCATCTCCTTTGTTTTTATTTTTACTTTTGTCAATTGCACATGTAGGAGAGGTATTAGGATATAGGTCTCTTTGGTCATGCCCCATATTACAGTGTTTATCAAGGCTGCAATGATAGCATTTTCTATAGAAGTTGTAGAATCAAAGTGGGAGAAATTGGGAGATTATCAGAGGTCTTCTAGTAAGAGGCAAGTAGTTTACATGTCTTTTAGTTGTTTGAAGTTTATTATGATTCCTCATTTATAGAACTAGTTTTAGGGTTTTCTCTAGGGATAATTTTTGTAAAGATATTATAATCCTTGTCTTGTGTAATCTTTCCATTATCTTATTTGTGGTGTTCTAGTTGTGTTATTATTTAATATTTTATTTTGAGAATTCAAATAATATATATAAGAAATTGGTAGTTATGATAGAATTTTCAAATCGTATAAGAGCTAAGTTGAGGGAAAAAATATTTAGTATAGGAAAATGAAAGAAGATTGAGATTTTATAAAACCTAGTTTAGCCTCTTTATCTTTATTATTTCCTTTTATCCTTTGAGATGACTTGGGCAGATTTAAGAGTGAGATATTGGATGGAGCCTCTAATTTAGATTGTAGAAAGCCATGGTTTTTTAATTTCTTGAGGATAATTCTATCAAATAGTAGGTGACCAATTTTGCAAATGTACTTATAGATGAAATATAAAAAAAGGTGATAGAAATAGGAACTATTGAAGGTGGGGGGTGAATTAATATTTCACAATTTTTTCCCAACTATGGATATCTTTAACAATATTTAAGCATGCATAAAAGGTTAAAACAAAAAGTAAACATAACGACAACATAATGAAACTCATAACACCATTATTTGTTAAATAGGAAAACCCTAGCCAAGGGAAAACACTAGTGGGAATGGTACCTAGAAAATGATATGCTAATAAAAAGTATCTTGTGAAATATATTCAACCTATTAAGAGTATATTACATTTGTATAGTGTATTTTTCCTTGTTAGATGACTAGGCCTTGTTAGAAGACTCAACCCTGTCAAGAGTTGGTATTACAATTACAAATGTAAGTATATGAGCCCACTATTCAAAGATGCACAAATAATGATATATTCATTACACAAAAGGTATCTAGGTACAAAAACCTTTTTGATTATTTTGATATCTTTAATATTAGATTTTTCTTGACGTCTCTCTTTACACAACTTCGCATATACTTTGTTTTCTCCACTCTAACGCAAAATTTCCATCACATATTTTTTCATAAAATAATGATATAGTTATCACATAACTCCACATTCAAAACTCTTTCCTTTATAGCCATCTAATTTTTCCTATCAGCCTCGAAGTCTTCACATCTGTCCCATAAACTCAAAATTGCTTTTTTCTAATTAAGTGTTAACATTTAGGATGCCATTCCCACTTTGTTAAGTTATTAATTTGGTATACCAAAATAATCCCTTAACCAAAATGTCTTTACTCTATTATCTTATTTCTTATGCCTATATAACATGTACTTGCAAAACTCCCCATAACTCTTTTTATACATGAAATAATATATAATACTCTTAGAAAAATGATTAATACATCATAAAATTTCTTTCCTTAACTACACATAAACTCATCTACTTCCAGTAAATTGTGCTAAACCAAAATACATAATTGTTCACTATTTTCCTAAATTATACGTATGTTTAATCATTCAAAATTTATTCTGATATTTTTCTTTCTTCAAAAAAATTATGTGTTGCCATAAATGTCAACTTTGTATAATCCTTACATGTTCTCCTAGCTAAATTTACAATAATCCCCCCTTTGGCATTGATGATAACATATGCGAAAATTGATTAGGTCCCAAAAGACTTCAAAATTGTAAAACTTGTGAAGTTATTCACATGGCCAATATATATATATATATATATATATATATATATATATATATGAGAGAGAGAGAGAGAGAGAGAGAGAGAGAGAGAGAGAGAGAGAGAGATCACATCTCTAGGCCCTATTGCTAATGAGTACCATGCACTCTCTAAAGTTCCCCTTTAAGTTATTGAATTATTTGTCTTGTGTATCGTTGATTTCTTTTGAAATGTTGATTAGTGCACATAGGTTGTAATATCCCAACTCTACTACATTTTGATGAGGGCACAACCCAAGAGAAGATGAACAACATAGGAAAAGGAAAATTTAATTATCATAAATGATATGCTATTACATTTAGTACAATGATTTATAATCCACTACATTCCCAGTGGGCTTTCAATATTATCAAACTCTAGAGAAAAACCCTTCTCGTATTACCTTCTCCAAAACTCCACAAAAACTACCTTTATGATGCAAGAAATGACATTAAGTAACTCAAATTAGGTTTAGGGTTAGGAATACATTTTAGAATATGCCATTTAGAATCCAACACCAAATAGAAAGGTTCTATAAAACATATTAGAAGTCAGTGAAAAATTAGAAGAATCCAAATATGGTAGTCCAATTTTTGGGAGGCATAACTTTTGATCGAGGACTTTGATTGATGATCCATTTATGTTTTTTAAAAGTTCTCTAAGTGCTCTATAGCCCTATGGAGAATATTTTATCTACCTATTTTTTGATCTTGTACAAGTCTCTATAGTGTCTCAAGGGTCTCCAAGCAACTTGAAATAATAATAACTTTTAAATCGTAAAGCCTGTTGACCTAATTTTATTTCTAGAATGCTTTAAATTACAAGTACAATCATCCCTCTATCATAGACCCTCTAACTCATCATAATTATAGCTCAATTAAAAAGAACCCATTTTCTACACTAGCACATATCTTGAGGTACTAAAAAGCACTAACCCAAAAAACCAATAGCAGAACTAAGAGAGTTGGGATCTCTATTTGGCCTAAATGGGTATCTAGGAATATAGACACATTAAAGAGAAATTAACACTAAGAATATTTTTCGGTGACACTCTAATAGCCCTTAGACTAATAGATGCTCCTACATAACATTTAGATCAAAATAAAAAAAATTGGTGAAGGAAACATTTGTATCAATACATTCCTTTAGTTGTCTCTACACATGGTCACTTTTCATTGTAAGGTATTTACACAACTACTACTTGTCTCTCCTCAACTAGAATTTCAAGTAATTTTTGGTGTGGTGGATGTGTTGGATCAACATCCATCTGATCTTTCTATTTTGGCACTTGGTCTTCCTTGTATTTCTCTTTCTTCTACTTTTATTTTAATGTCTTCATCAAGATAACAATACTAAATGTCACATTATCTACTACGTTTGGCCAATTCACTAAATAGTCAAACACTATGCTTGTTGGTACATGTAAAAATAATAATTCTATCATTTTTATTTGACTATTCACAAAATTAGAGTCTTTTTTTCTTTTATTTTCTTCTTTATCCTATGAGATGATATAATCTTCAATATAAACCATCTAAAAATTCCAAACTTCTTATTTCTTTTATTCTTTAGAGGAATCAATTTGAAGATTATGAAAATGGTCTTCACTAGGATCAATAGCGATAGTAGCTTCCCCTATCAACATGGCATCATCTTCTTTACGTAGTGAATTTCCTATAGATATCGATGAATGTATCATCATGTTCTTCCTTTCTTTCTTTTTTGTAGTTGGATTACATTTTTCCATCACCTTTACTACTACATCCTTTATCTCCTTGATCACTAATTCATATATTCCTCCAATAATTAATATAGATATTTTATTATTCCTTAGTAGTGGTTTAATATTTATCAATATAAAATAAAGCCTCCAATTTTTCTTTACTCTTAATATCACATATCTTTCTAACTTCCTATTATCTTATCTTCTAATCATCTTCCTTTGTTCTAGGATTCTTCTCAATCAATCTATATTTATATAGAACTTAAGTCATATTTCAATGTCTATGTATGAACAATTTATTCAAATCTATCATATGTCATTGTTGGAATTACAATAGGAAAGGTAAACTTTTGGGGGGGAGGTGAATCAATAGTTCAAAATTTTAACCCATAAAAATATTCGCCACACATCCATCTCACATATTCAATAAGTAAGCTGAAATACCATGTAAAGCATGTAAACAAGTAATCTTTCACACATATAGGACACAATATATGATTACCTAAAAACCCTCCAATGAGAAGGTAAATTGGAGTGGAGATGACACCCACAAATCTTCATTACTGTAGTAGTAAAGTGTATCCAATAAAGGTTACAATGTTTGATCATGAAACATGATCTAGCCTATGAAAGGTTTTCCTTGTTAAAGGCTTACAAAGATAGTTAGGTCTTACCTTGTTAAAGGATTTCAACACCCTATTAAAAGTGTGCCTTGTTAAAGAACTTCAACTAATAGTTAAGTAAGTGTATATGCAGAATGTGGCCTCAGATTTCACACACACACTTCAACATAGTCCTTGTATGCAAATTCATCTTGGAATGAACATGAGATTGTTCACCCAAGAGAAGCCTTGCAAAATAGCCTATTTCCTTCTATCTAGAAGGAATTTTCCTATTTATGCTCTCAAAGTTGAGGTGTAGGCAACCAGACCATTCTAGAATGAAGTGTTTTGAATGAAACTATATGATAATGCAAAGTAATCTATATGTTATGCAAAAATTAATCTAAGAAGTAATAAAAGAAATTAAGGTACATGTATGCATTGTTTAATCTAAATGATACTAAGATATTAAGCAAAAGAACATATAAAGCTATGAAAGTGGGTATTCAATCCGATAGCAATTTAATAGCATGAAAATTCAACCTCTATAATGAGGAATTAGGAATCTCTTAAATAGAATCTAGGAATGAATCAACGGTTAGGAACAACCTAGATGAACGGTTAGGATTAGATAGAAGATTTAGTTAAGATGGAAACTTCCTTATGCAGGTGAAGCTAACTATTTTTGATCTGAGTGTGATGAGTAGTTAACTGAACTTGTCATAAGTGTGAGAACAAGTTAATTAGATTGATTCTAATTTTGAGAAGTAGTTCACTCAGATTTTCCATTTAGAACTGAAGAGAGGATTTTGGAGATATTATTTAATTTAATAAGTGAGATTTGACTTCTCAAATACCTTTTTCATTTAATTGAATAATCTAATTTAATTAATTAAAGTGGGCACAATTATTAAATTAAATATTTTAATTCTTTAGTAGATTAGCTTTAGGATATAATTTAATTTAATTAAAGCATAAATACTTTAAATTACATTAAATCTTAATCAATAGGTTTAATACGACTAATATGAGTCAATACTTTAGGAATTAAATAAAGAGTATAATGAATGTAGATTTAGGATTTTGTGCATTTGACAATTAATTCAAGTAACAGGTTAGTAGAGTAAGAATTTCCTAATGAAATAGGACTTTAGAATTGACCAAAATATACCAGAATTGGTGATCATGGCAATGAGCCAATTTTGGGGTATTACATTTTGCCCCTCTTTGAATGAATGTGCAATCAACACGTTCAATTCAAAGAAAATCAAAAAGCATGATACGAGGATCAAGAAATGAGATTGGTTCTGAAATTAATGATATGAAGACCAATTGATAAGCTTTTAAGGAGCATCTCTAGAATTGAACTTAGTCCCAAGGAATCCATTTAGAGCACCTAGCTACCAAAATTAATAAGTATTGTAAAGGTTTCCTTCAGAACAAAGTTTAACCTTTAAGGATCCAAAAAAAATATCTAGATACCCAAGATTGATAGCATTTTAAACATTATCCCCAAAATGAAGCTTAACCTTTAAGGATCCAGATAGAACATCTAGATAACTAAATTGATAGCATTTAAAAGATTATCTCCAAAACAAAGCTTATCCTTTAAGGATATAGATAGAACATCTAGGTACCTAAGATTGATGGCATTTAAAAGATTATCTCTAGAATGGAGCTTAACCTTTAAGGATCTAGATAGAGCATCTAGATAACTAAGATTGATAGCATTTAAAAGATTATATCCAGAATAGAGATTAACCTTTAAGGATCTAGATTGAACATCTAGATACCTAAGATTGATAGCATTCAAAAGATTATCTCCAGAATGTAGCTTAACCTTTAAGGATCCAAATAGAATATCTAGATACCTAAAATTGATAGCATTTAAAAGGTTATCTCCAGAACAGAGCTTAACCTTTAAGGATCTAGATAGAACATCTAGATACCTAAGTTTGATAAAAGATAGCAAGAATGAAATTATGAGTTATAGCATCATCCCCAAAATGAGGCTTCACTCTCAAGAGTCAAGGTTCTAATTATACTGATACTTGTCTGATACTGATACTAATGACAAGATTAAATAGATGATAAAGATGTTAGACAGAGGGTAAAAAGATGCCCCTAGCAATGAGATGCCCCAAGTGATAAGGACATAATATGGGAACAAGATGCCCCAAGAAATAAAGATTCAAATTGATTTGGAATTCAAGTTCAATAATGTAATCATCCTGCCCCCTCAGGAGCAAAATTGAAAAATGACACACCAGAAATATAATGTAAGGAGTATGTTGAGAGATACAAAAGAAATCCAAGATTTAATAGAATGTAGAAGAGATCAGAATGATTAGAAGAAAATTCAAAGTCAATTTATTTTGATTTCGAGGTCCAAAAGACCAAGTTTGGCAAAATGTTGACTAGATTTGACCATAGTTGACTTTTTTCAAAATAAATTTTGAAAACATGAACAATTTTAAGTTGAAAGGATTCCAAGAATCAAAAAGTATAAAAAAAAAAGGACTATAAAAGCATTTGATCATGTGGGTCCCAAAATTTTAAAACACATTTTTGAGCTGGTTTGGTGTGTCAGATTTTGAATTTGATCCTGAAAATGGATTCAAAATAGTCAAGTTAGCTAGGGAGTGATTTTCACACAAATCAACACACTTTTGAAAATTAGGTCAAACCCTATATAAGGGCCCAAGGGGTCATTTTCAATTCATTTGAACCTTTTGTCTTTAGTGAATAGGAAATTTGAGAGGAAGATGGAAGTGAATGTGAGATATCACCATTTTGAGTGCTTTTGACGACATAGTCGATTGACAAACTATGGACCACCGGTGAGTGCTCGATAACCTTCCTTCGTATTTTTGTTTTCATGCTTTTCAATGTCATTTATTGCATTTTTAGCATGTTTTAGGAAGTCTACAATTAGTCTTCACATGAGACTGTGCTTTCTCACATGAAACTAATCTCTTCTCGCACAAAGATTCACCAACCCAATGTTTCTTCATGCGTGCTAGTGTTTCTTTGATTTTTTGGTCATTTTGTCATCATTTTGGTTTTCCAAGTAAGTACTAACTATTTTCACATTACTGTTGTTCATGTGTACAGGAGGTATTTGGTGACATCTCATTTAGATCCCATTATTCACCATATGGAGCTTTGTTATAGAGCCTAGATGTGAAAAACATGGCACATATTTATAGATTGGGGCTCACTTCTCTATGCCAAATCCTAGAATTTCTGTTGAATCATGGTTTATTGATTGCCTTGGTGGAGCATTTCCATTCGAAGATGAACACCTTCCACTTGCCGCAAGGAGAGATGATGATCACTCCTGAGGATATATAAAGGATTCTATGGATACACTTTCATGGGCCAAGAGTAGCCTATGACATGATGTCTTGGGTAGGGACAGAGGCCTTGTGTACCATTTTCCAAAGGCAATTAGTGATTGGACCGGCCATCACCTAAGATGAGCTCATTCATACATACATGCAGACACACAAGTTGGCTTCAATTTTGGCCATATTTATTAGCTATTTCCTGGTACTAGATAGAGGACAACATGGATTAAAGTGTGGATAGGGAGTCATGCTACAATGCATGCTTGATTCTCTTGAGTAGTTTAGATGGGGCCAGTGTATGCTGGCTCACATGTTCTATGAGATGCACAATTTTGTGTTTCATGAGCAGAAGAGCATGGCCATCAGGGTAAACAGATCTGGGCATGGGAGCACCTTCTTGTTACAAGCCCCATTTTTGAGGATGCTTGTGACCCACAAAGCCATATATTTGTAGATACAAGGGGTAGATTAACTAGGTTGGCTTGGGTAAGATAGATCACTATAGGACCCATCTTGATGACATAGTCTCTATCTTATGGTGGCTCTAGTGAGAGACAAAGGATTAAGATAATGCTCCTAGGGAGCTAGGGTGGATGTTTTTCTCATAGCCACTAGTGGGCAGGACCACATAGATCATTGAGTGGTTCATCATTAAATGGGTATGGAGATAGTATGGGAGGCCATAGGATGTCTCCTAGGAGTATTGTGCTGATGCACGGGTTGCGAAGGACTTGATATGAGGATGGCTGACGAGACTAGATGTGGGGAGATCGATGATTGATGTGCACAACCTAGTTGCAGCATAGTGGGACTACCTCCCAAAGGTAGTAGATGTAGGGGTGATGTCAACATATCAAGCATATATCATTGATCAACCCTTCCCATGGTTCACCAATCCCCTAGAGGGAGCAACACCAACTCCATAGTAGGTACCCTAGTAGTAGGCACCCTAGCAATAGGCACCCATGGTCCACTACCACAGGTGTAGATCCCCAGATGGAAAATGGGGCCAGACCCAGGAGTAGGAGGTAGTGGAGGAGAGCAGGGTCAGTGCCATAGGGTGAGGGTGGAGGAGCACACAATAGAGATGCTTGATGAGGAGATGTAGGAGTAACCTACCATAGTTTCTCAAGATTCACAACAGTAATAGAAAGTGAATCCACCAAGCCTCTCAGTAGATCAAAGAGCTATAGATACAAGTAGTAGTGAGAGATGCATGGGTCACAGAGTGAGATTAGGAGATTTAGAGATTATGAGATCAAGTGCAGGTTGTCAAGTAGAGGGAAAAGGTTTTGCAAGATGAGGTCCAATTACAGATGGCCAGAGTGGCCTACTACTTTGTAGCATACTCAACAGTGGTGCCTGATGAGGCTTAGTAGGTGCCTCAATTCTCATAGTATGCTCAAAATTCCTAGGGTGCATTTCCTCCTACTAGACTAGATATGCTACCTCCTCCTCCTCTTGTTGCTAGAGCTGATGGTGCAGGACACAGCTAGTTACATGATACTCTTACCTCAAATTTTGACTTTGGCTATGTATTGATTGGTGTGCTAGCACTATTTTGTATCATTTTTTATTAATAGCACTTGAGTAGCACCCATTTTTTGCACTTACACACATTTTGTGATATATATATATATATATATGAAATGCTGAGCTGAGTAGCAATATGTTCATGTCATTGTCATTGTCTATCTCTTCCTTTGATGCACATGAGATGTTTAATGCTTGTGGTTAAGAGATGCAAATTTTATGTTGATGTATGTTTGATGTGATTTGATTATGTGATGTAAATGATATGAGTTTATGGATGTAATGCATATGGAAATGAACTGACATCTCATGAAGTGTTGTGTGTTTTTGCTTGATAGAGATAGGTATCCCCTTACAGAGCACGTGAATACAAACCAAAGAACCAAAAATTTGTACAGTCATGGAAAATCCTGATATGTTTGAAAAGAGCCACAATCCCCCATCACAAAGGATGGAAATAGAGTTGTAATTGAATTGTGTGCTTATGTAGGTGAAGTATGCAATGCAAGACTATGTTAAATGCAACCCTAG
Source organism: Cupressus sempervirens (assembly GCA_028749045.1). Taxonomy (NCBI): domain Eukaryota; kingdom Viridiplantae; phylum Streptophyta; class Pinopsida; order Cupressales; family Cupressaceae; genus Cupressus; species Cupressus sempervirens. The sequence continues at coordinate 156,749,702 of CM053783.1, forward strand.
GCCTAGTTATTGAGCCTTGAAAATTTATCATCACTAAGCATAGAATAAAATCTTGTATTTCCTACAGCCCCCACTAATAATGCAATCATGAGAATATGAATAGGACACAGGTTATAAATTTTTTAGGATTAAATGTAAGCATTCAAGGCACAAGAAGCCAGAATGATGAGAACGTTTGTCCCTTTTATTGTAGCAAGTTAACATAAGCATCAAAACATAAATGTTAGGATGACTAGAATGTTGGTTGCATGGAAAACACACCAAACACATGAAAGATCCATCTTATGTTAAGTATTATGTTCGCAACAGCCCTTGCATTTGTAACCTAAGATAGAAGTGTGCTAGTTATACTCGTAGTGACCCATATGTTCACTTAATAGGACGAGTATAAGTATTTATTGTAGCATGAAGAGTTTACTTCAAAAGATAAGGAAAAGAACCAATGTTATTGATGTATTCATATAAAAGGAGTCAAGGTACACCCTGCCATCCAATACAAGATGGAGGCACTTATAGTGGACACCGCTCTTATAGGAGTATGTCAATTGAGTGGAAGTAAACCATAGATAGAAATCAAAGAAAAGATCATGGCCCCAGTCATTACTTCTCTAGTCATAAATGACATCATCAATTTTCTCAAGGAGACATGATAAGTGAAAACAAAGAAAACAAAGAAAATGCTTAGCATATCCAAACAAGTATGTCATTTTAAGTTCAATGTTTGTCATGGGATTGATGTCAAGTGTCACTATCCAGAACATGTTTGAAAGAAATCTCTTCAGTAGGGTGACAACAGTAGACAGACATAGTCAAAATGACTAGTGACTGAGGTCAAGAAGGAATCTTTGAGGTGAAGAACCTAAGAGGACTAAGCAACAATAGATAAACACAACCAAGATGATTGGTGACTGATGCTAGAGAGATCTTCCATAAAGGAATCTCAAAATGTGACCCAAGCAATAGTAGCTAGACATAGCTAAGACAACTGGTGACTATTGCAAAAGATATTGTATGAGGAGAATCTCAAAAAGAGTGACACTAGTGATAGTAGGCAGACATAGCCAGATTGACTGGTGACTATTGCAAAAGAGATTCTATGAGGAGAATCTTAAAAAGAATGACACTAGTGATATTAGGTAGATACAACCAAAATGACTAGTGACTATCACAAAAGAGATTCTATGAGGAGAATCTCAAAAAGAGTGACACTAGTGATAGTAGGCAGACACAGGCAGAATGACTAGTGAGTGTCACAAAAAAGATTCTATGAGGAGAATCTTGAAAAGAGTAACATTGGTGATAGTAGGAAAACATAGCTAGAATGACTGGTGACTGTGGAAAAAGAGATTTTATGAAGAGAATCTCAAAAGAGTGACACTGGTGACAATAGTCAAACATAGCCAGAATGACTGGTGATTGTCACAAAAGAGATTCTATGAAGAGAATCTCAAAAAGAGTGACACTGGTGATAGTAGGTAGACATAGCTAGAATGACTGGTGACTGTCACAAATGAGATTCTATGAGCAGAATCTTGAAAAGAGTGACATTGGTGATAGTAGGAAAATACAGCCAAAATAACTAGTGACTATCACAACAGAGAATCTATGAGGAGAATCTCAAAAAGATTGACACTGAAGGGGAATGCCCTTGAGTTGTGACAAGACTCAATCCATGGATACATGAGTATAAAGTGGGAAAAGTAGTAAAGAAACTATATAGATAGCTAGAAGAAGCACTACAAGATGGAGCACTAGGAACAAGAGGCACCTGTTTACCAGGTTTCACCTTCTAGGCAAAACTTTCTGTCTCTCTTTTTTGTTTTGCTACCATGATGCCTTTTTTTAAGTTTTCACCAATGACACTTTTATTGTTTTTCATTTTTTTTTGGTATTTTTCTCTTTTTGATTTTTTTTGTATTTTTGATTTTTTCAATTTTTTTGGTGTTACCAAGGTTCCTCTTGCTAGGTTTTCACCAAGGTAACAAATTTTTTAGGACTTTTCCCAAATTTTAAAATTTTTATAGGTCTTATTATATGTACAAAGAGCTATTGAGATCAAATCAATTGTAAAACTACTTCAGGTGGAGATTGTTGATAGGTTCCTTGAGCACTTCTCCTTTGGTTGTGTAAAGCTGGTAAGCACCAAATCCATACACTATAGTAATAATGTAAGCACCAAGCTAGTTTGGTTCAAACTTCCCTTTTTGGACTCAATGTTGTTGATTTTTAGGATTCTCTCTCAGGATGAGATCATCCAACTGGAAGTCATGTGGTCCAACTTTTTGATTGTAGCTTCTTGACATTCATTGCTAATAGGCTTGTAGATGATCACATTCCACTTGTCGACATTCATCTAGTGACACTAGCTCTTGAAGCTGACCTATCCTATAATCTTCATTAGTAATAAGTCCCTTCATAGAGATTCTCAAGGTAGGAATCTCAACCTCTATTGGAAGCATTGCATCCTCTTCATACACCAAAGAAAAAGGCATTGTACCCATTGGAGTCCTAATGCTTGTCCTATATGCCCACAAGACTAGATTGACCTGGAGATGCCAGTCTCTCCAAATTTGCTGACTATGCAATGGAGGATCTTAAGGATCACCTTATTAAAAGCCTTAGCCTAGCCATTACCCTGGGAGTAATACATGGAAGACAAATGTTGTATTATTTTGAATTTCTTGCATAATTCCTTCAGGTCTTTGTTTTTGAATTGTCCTCCATTGTCAGTAATGATTGAGGATGGTACACCACACCTACAGATGATGTAGTTTGTGATAAAAAGAGCTATAGTTTTTCCATTGGCAACTATGAGAGCTACTTCCTCTACCCACTTTGTGAAGTAGTTTGTAGCTATGATAATGAACTTATGTCCATTAGAAGAGGTTAGGTGAATCTAATCCACCAAGTCAAAGGCCTATTTTTGAAATGGCCATGTTTTAGTAAAGGGAATCAACTCTTTGGTTGGAGTGTGGATTAGACTCCCATGAACCTAACACTACTTGTAGGACCTAGCATACTTGATAGCTTCTTGCTCCATTTTAGGCCAATAGTAACCTGCTCTAAGGAGTTTGTGAGCTAGCATCAAGCCATTTGAGTGAGATCTGCAAATGCCCTCATGAATGTTAATTAATATGCATTTGGACTCTTTGGGTTCTAAAAACCTAAGGAGTGATCCATTGAGACCTATCCTATACAAGTCATCAACAATAATGACATACCATGAAGCATTACAGATTAGATAACATTTCTCATTCTAGGTCAGACCTTCCATAATTGTTTGATTAGAGAGGTAGGAATAGATGTGATGGTAGCAGGATGAGTCTTGTCCTACAATAGAATAGATCATCCTAGAATCAGGGGTGTCATAGGTTGGGTAATGTAATGCTTCCACGAAGAACTCATGTTGGAGATCATTTTTAGGCATCTGTAGCAAGGAGGCCAAAGTAGCCATAGCATCAACCACTTATTGTTTTCCCAAGGAATTTTCTAGAAAGTGATGTGTGAAAAATAATTCTTTAAGTCATCAACCATGCATTTGTAAGGAATTAATATTTTATTCTTTGTTTGACACACATCATTAGCTTGGTTGATTACAAGCTAAGAGTCACCAAAGATGTCTAACTAATCCACTCTTCATTCAGCTACTTTTTCTTAATGCCATTGATCAAAGCCTCATATTCACCAATGTTATTTGTACAAGGGAATAGAAACTTGTATGCTTTGGGCAATGAATATCTCTATGGTATTATGAAGAGTAATCTAGCACAATATTCCTATTGTGTGAAGGACTTATTGAAGAACATGACCCATGTTTGGTGTGTGAGTGTCAAAATTGTCTCATCAAGGAAATCAATGTTCATTGGTAGGAGACTGTTCATAGGTGCATCTACCAACTGATGTACAATTGCCTATCCCTTGATGGCTTTTTGGTCAACATACTGGATGTCAAATTCACTAAGTATCATAACCCACTTGGCCAATCTTCCTATGACAGCTACCTTACTGAGTAAGTACTTTAATCAGTCTATTTTAGCCATGAGCCACATAATATGGTCAAGCATGTAGTGTCTCAACTTCTAGGAAGCAAAGACAATTACCAAGAAAGCTTTCTCAATAATGTTGTAGTTTCTCTCATAAGAGATCAGTGTGTGACTATAGTAGTAAATAGCTCTCTCTTTTTTGTCATTGTCTTCTTGAGCTAATAGGATTCCTAGAGATGTTTTAGTTGGTGAAATGTACAAAAGAAAAGGTTTCCAATAAATAGCAGGCATCAAGATTGGTAGATTGGCAAGATGTTGTTTGATCTATGTTAAGCCTTGCTCACAATCTTGACACCAATTGAATTTCACATCCTTATGTAAGGTCTTTGTGAAGGGTTATGATCTATTTGCCAATTGTGAGATTAACCTGCAAATAGATTTGAGTCTTCCTTGTAGATCTCTCATATAGCTGATGTTTCGAGGTGGTGGCATATCCATTATTACTTGTACTTTATGTAGATCCACCTCAATTCCTTTTGCAAACATGATGTATCCTAGAAACTTTCCTAATGTGACACCAAATGTACATTTCTTAGGATTAAGTCAAAGACTGCACTTTTCCATGTGATCTAGGATAGGTCTCAAATCTTGTAGATGAGTATTGCATTTAGCACTTTTGATTAAGGTATCATCCATGTAGTCCTCCATGGTCTTATGCATCATCTCATGGAAAATTGTAGTTACTACTCTTTGATAAGTTGCACTAGCATTTTTCAAGCCAAATGGCATTACATTCTAGTAGAAAGTTCCCCATGCACATGTAAAAGCCATCTTCTCTTGATCTTTGGGCAAAATTTTTATTTGATTGTAACCAAAAAATCTATCCATTAATGAGTACATCTCATAGCCTACCATCATGTTCACTATCATATCAATGTTGGGAAGTGCAAAATTGTCCTTAGGACATGTCAAGTTGAGATCATGAAAGACAGTAAAAGCTCTAATAGATTTATCATGCTTAGAGACTAGAAAAATGTTGGATATCCATTCAACATAGTCAATTGCACGGATGAATCCTGCATTTAGAAGTTTCTCCAATTTTTCTTTGACAAGCAATGCAACATGAGGATACATTTTATGAAGTTTCTATTTAACTAGTTTGATTCCTAGTGTGATGGACAAGGAATGCATGATAAGATCAAGATCTAGTCTTGGCATGTTAGAATATTTCCAAGGAAAATTTATCTTCTTCTCTCAGAAAAAGGCAATGAACTCTTCCTTTTCTTTAGGAGATAGTGATTGTGCTAGATGTATCATATGAGGATGTTATTCTATACCTAGGTTGATTGGCTATGTTAGCTCTATCAACATTGATGATCTCTCTTGAAAGTGACTTGTAAGTGCATCAAATATCTTATCTATAGGCACCTCAAAGAGGTTTTCACCTTTGGATGCATCTTTTGTTTTTCCTTTTTTTGTGTTCTGACACTACCACAATGTGGTTTTCACCATCAAACCTTTTTCTTTTTTTCTTTTTAATTGTATGATTAAGATATTTGATGTTAGCTTCAGTCATGTTGGCCCTATGTTCATTGGTGGAAGATTTTGTAGATTTGACAGAGTTTAGGTAGCAGGCAAGAGCATAGTCATTCTAGAATGTGGGGACTTCACTAGATGCATTAGGGTTCCATTCTATAAGCTCAAGATGTGTGATTGAAAGAGTAGTGACTGGTTCAATTGCATTCACAATATAGTCATGAAGTGCTTGGACTAACAATTCATGACCTATGGAAACTTCATCCACAAGTGTGTTCGAATGCCTCTAAGTACTAACATCAACAAATGAAGACTCTATGACACTAGTTGGATCAGAACCATTCAACCTAACCCTAGATGTTTCACCCACTTCGATTTGGTTTTCATAGACATGAACTTGGTCAATGTCTTTATTAGTAGTCACCTCTGAAAGAGAGTCAAACTCATATTGCTTAGTATCAGTGGTACATGGCGAGAGACTATAGAACTCCCGAACAATGATAGGGACATACTCACCTTCATCATCTAGGTTCTTACATAAGTACTCAATATGAAATAACTAACTAGACTCTCCTTTTTCTAAATGATCCTTGGGTTGATCAGTATTGTCCTCAAAAGAATCACTAGTATCATCCACATTACTAACATATGGCACCAAGTCATCTAGCTCAGCAAAGAATTTAGGAAGATCATGAGGAATAGGATAAGGATAGGGATCCTCATCATTAGATTGTTCCTCTTGAGTATTTGACTTGGCTTGTGACTTGTTTCTAGATGAATTCTTAGGTTCTGATATGAATTTTTTAGCTCCCAAATGGAAGGGAACCTTCTTAAATCCTAGACTAGTTGTATTACTGTTGCTTTGAGCTATTGCCTTGATAGGACCAATTAGGATATTGTTATTGCACCCAATAGGGATAGTTCCCTTGTAGCCAAAATGCTTCATGAGCCTAAGACGAAGCCCATATTTCTCAGGAGTGATTTCTTAAGCTTGCTTTGTTAAGTCTATTGGAGTCTCTTCTCTATAAAGCCATGTAGCAATGGCTCTATTTTCAGTTTCATCCTCCAGGGGGATTGTAGCCTTGACAAAAGTGACATTATAGTTGGTTTGAGGTGTCAGCACAAATGACTTCTTTGCCTTTGAGGGTCTCCCATAATGATAAAGAGACTTTGGAATAGATGTTAATGACAACAATGGTTCAATATGGTACTCTCCCATGCCAATTTCTTTTAGTTTGAATGACTGCTTGATTTGTTTCAGCTTATTGTCATGATAATCAATTGATTCCTAGTTATTAGGGATAGAAGTTTCAACATCTTTGAGCATATTACATGTATAGCTAGTAGTGGTAGGAATAGTAACTTTAGAGCCATGAAATGGGAATTTGATGCATTGGTGATATGTCAATGGCACAACATGCATCTCATGTATCCATGGCCATCCTAATAGAATGGTATAAGCCAAGGGAATTTTGAGCACTTGACAAGTGACATCCCTTTCTATAGGACCAATGTGAAGGGGTAAGACCACAAGACCTAGAGACATTTGTTCAACTTCATCATATGCTTTGATAGTGATCTTGCATTGAGGATCAATATAGTCCTTAAAATAACTCAATTGTCTAAGCAAAGCAGCAAAGACAATGTTTAGGCCAGTGTCATTATCGATGAGTACTCAACGAACACATGTCTGATGTATCATAACCTCAATGTGTAGAAGTTTATTGTGTGGGTGACTCAGTGAGTTATCATCCTCCTCAGAGAAGGACATATGATAAGTTTAGGTTAGGTGAACTACATTCGATTGAAATTTCTCAAGATTAAGATCTTGAGGAACATTTTCCTCAATGAGGGCTTTGTCTAGAATCTACCTATGAGCAGGTGAGATTTTAAGTAGCTTGAAGATGGAGATTTGAGTATTAGTTCATTTCAATTGATCACAAAAACTATAACTGGTTGTTGTTGAGTTTGTGGTGAGTTTTGCACCTTTTCTAGATGGACCTTCAAGGTCTTTGTCTTTATGTTGTTCAGGATAGGGAGTAGAAGCTGTAGGGCCTTTGAGCACCAAATTGGCATGAGATTGAGTAACAACATTAGCATAGTGTTGCGAAGATGTGTTATTTGCTGTGTTGGAAATAGGTACCCTTAAGACAAATGGTGTCTTGGGTTTATCATTATCTTGTTTGCCCTTAATGGTAATGACATCGCAATATACAAAATCCACAAGTTCAGCCATGTCAATTATATTGTCATTGTTGGAATATGCATAGCTAACCTCATTTTTGGGTTGTGGTTTTGAACTCACTCCTTTTTCATAGGCTGAAAAAGGCTATTTGAAGGCCTTGTGATCCAAGTTCTTGTTATTTCCATCTACCACAAGGTCACTAGCATCAATATGTCCTGGACTTTGTGACACAAGTTTATGTAGTTGCTAGTTTTTTGCCCCTTATTTTGGTGATACTCATAGAATGAGGTTTCATTCCACCATGGTGGACATGGTTGCAGATCATAGGGGTGAGGGTTTTCCAGTGGTGAAATAAGTCTGTGTTGTAACAATGTTTTGTAAACTACATCCAAAGGTTCACCTAGGGGCATATACTTGCACTTAGAACATGTGGCCCATGAGTTTCTCAATTTGTTCCTAGATGTCTTGTTGTCAAGAGGAGGCTTCTCAGCATTTTTAGCTGCATTAAGACATGTGTGAGATTAAATGTTGCCTTAGTAGGTTGGGAAGTGACATTGTCAAAAATGCCATCATGTACAATTTCTTAGTTCTTGCTGACATATTTTTTTTTATCCTTGTTGGAGGTGAAACCTTGTTTTGTGCCCTTTTGAAGAGTGAGTTCACCTTTCTTGACCATAAATTCCTTGATACGAATAGACTGTGTGATAATGTCTTCAAAGGTATGTGGACCTTGAAGTTGGACTCTATACCCAAAATTAGGTAGGAGATTATCAATGAAGATGTCAGGCTTTTCCATTTCTTTAATCTTGCATGAATATTTAGTGTATAGTTGCCTCCCCCTTTTGAGGAATGTGAGGAAGGGCTCCCCAACTTTTTGCTTAAGGTTACATAGATCTTGAATATTGATAGGGTATTGAATATTATGAGAATACTACTAGACAAATAAGTTGGCAATTTTTTGAAACATCTTCATACTAGGAGGTAAGTGCGAGAACCATTCCAAAGTCTGACCACCTAGACTTCTAGGGAATAAACACATGAGGTATGTCTAGTCATGCATAAACTCCATAGAAAAGGCACCAAACTCTCACAAGTGATCTTGGGGATCGGTGGTGCCAAAGTACTTTTCGTACTTAGGTAGCTGTATGCCTCATAGGAAAGGAGACATGTTTATGCTCTTGTCAAATGGAAATGGACAAAGAGCACCTAATGGGTATGTTTTTGTGGGTTTCTCTTTCTCATGCATCATTTGAGCTAATTGGTCTTGAATAATTTGTAATTGTTTTTTGATTTTGGAAGTCTTAGTTTCTTCTTCAGGTGTGATGATGCTTCCACATTGAAATGAGAAGGTAACTTAGCTCCCTCTTGAGAAAGTTTGAGAAAGTACTTTTCTTTCTCTTCATTGAGTAAGATTTCCATGACCATTTGAAAGTTTTTATCTCTTCAGCATTTTTTTATGTGTTCAAGAAGTATTTCCATCTCCTCCTATTCATCATCTAGGTCATGGTCTTTCACTTTTTCATTCCTAGGTGGTTCTTGACGTCTACTATTACTACCATGTTTGGGTTCGCCATCCACTAGTGTAAGAATGTGTTCGGTTTCAGTATGTTGTGATTCAAAAGGTCCTTTGAAAATGAAGTCAGACATTTTTTTTGGGGATACAAGACCTTTTCTAGTGTTAGGATCCTCTTGATACAAAGGGTTCCTGGTTTGTTGCAAGTTTATGGAGAATCTTCATTGGACTTGAGGTTCCCTAATGGGTGAGGGAGATCCTGAAGATGCCTTACTAGACAAACTAGATGCAAACCATGTAACAAAAGGAAGGTGACCTTTGCAGTGATTACGACCCCTAGCATGACCTTTCCTAAGCCTAAGAGGATAAAATGCATTGTTTCTACTTGTTGTAATAATCATAGACAAGGACAAGAAGCAAGAACCTGGACAAGGACCACACTAGAACTTAGTCTCAATAGGACAAAATATGAATGTTGTCTACTAAGGCATGAGTAGTCTGATTTGAAGGCTAGAATAGCCAAAGGTTATGACTATCATAACATAGAGTATGCCAAGCACTAAAGAATGAGAATCAAGACAACTAAAGGATGAGACTAGTCAATGTATAGATCACAAGTCTTCAGTTAAGCTAAATGCCATTGTTTGGGACTATTTATAGATAGAGAAGGGATAACTCAATGCACAAAAAAAACTAAATGCAGATCAAAAATTAGTCAAATAAGCTACTTTGATAGTTTTAGGACAAGGTCTCATACAAAGATTCTCTGTGAGGTGCACAAGAAAGTACACTAGGGGATGCGAAATCTCAGAACAAAAATTTAAACTCGAGCAAAGAGTTGCTCTGGGTTGCATGAAGAAGTGACAGGTTCAAAAAGACACTTGGCAAGATCTTGCCCGAGCATACACAAGTTCTTGCGTGAAGACCTAAATTGGCTTGCATGAAAAAGTGAGTTCTCACACAAAGAAATGCAAGACTGTGCACAAAATTTAGGACTAGACCAACAACAAAGTTGGATTTCAAAGAGATTTTCAAAAGTTTTGGATGTTCTCAAATAGATTGTAGGTTTTTTTGACTGATAATAGATAGAATGTAGGCTGATTTTTAGACTTGTGAAAGTGATGTTGAGTTTCAAATAAGACAAAGTGTTTTCAACATGACACATGAAGCAAGTAGTAGTCAAATACAATCCAACTGAGGGAAAAAAAACTCAAAGGGATAGAGGAGTCTTGACTTGTATTTTTTCTAAGTCGGTTTGGAAATGTTTATGACTTGATAACAAGCACATTTTATCCCTAGAAATATAAAATGGTAGAGAAGGAAAAACCTTTTTCCCACATCTTATGTGCATGCATGTACCTTATAGACCTGTGTCACCCCCTAGAGGGTGCCTATTTTTTTGGTATATTCAAAGGACTTAATAGCATATGCTGAATGATCACCCTTGTGGTAGGAAAAAAGCATGTATACCACCTTCCAACATCCAATAGCATGCCCATGGTGAGTTCTATAGGAGAGATTCTTCCCCCTCCTTGAACAAAGATTATGGCTCCTTTTGGAGGTGAACCGGGTGGCTTCTAACTACAAGGTTTTTACTTGGATTCCATTTGAATTAATCCCCAATGGCTTTGCAAGTAGAGTTGAGACCAAAGTGCACACTCTTGCTTAGCAAGACTGGGGCTAGCATTGACCAGTGCAACAAATAGAGCTTCCCCTTGATAAGTGATATCAAGAATCAAGGGAAAGAAATTAATTTGGCTTTGGAGTCTTTTACTCTACAAAGAATCTTGATTATAGTGAGTTGGAATCTCTAGTGAAAGGAGTGTGCTCACTTGGTTCATTCCCAGAGGTTGGATCACTCTGGTAGGCCCTCTAAAGGATTGACTTGGATTGGTGGTTCAAACGCAAGGGTCAAAGTTTCTAATTTCCCTCAAGGGGAAAGAGCATACTCCTCTACCTTACTTTCTCACCCAAACATACAGAATAGGTTAATTACCAACTTAGCTAAATCAATCTAGACTCATTCTTCCTAAAGATTTTGATCCCCTCAAAAGGATACCATCATTTCATTATAGAAAAGAATTAGCACTAGAGAACCACTAAGCTACTTGCCTTCTTTGGAATGTCATCATTCATAAGCATCTAGGTTTCTGATTCACCCTTGGTCATGACCTCCAAGTGGTGAAGAGCATATTCCCCTATTCTTTTGGCTTGCACCCTAGGAAGTTCACAAACCCTAATTAAACTATGTTTTTAAAACTAGAAAGAAAACATATTGTTTTGTGGGTTTTAAAATTTGATCTTTGACAAACTTATTTTCAACAATCATCCTACAAAAAAAGGGCCAGTTTGTGTTTTGAATGGTTTATGTAAAGGAGTCTTCGTCAAACATCCTATAGATAACCATTAAGCTACAATAAACTAGAAAAATAGAAAAATAGCGCTTCAGAGGAAAATATGTCAGTAAAATATAATGAACAACATGCTGGAAATGAAAAAATTAACCTCACTACTGCATAATTTTGCCCAAAATCTTGTGTAGGGCCACACGAAATCTTTCACTGACTCATGCGAGAAAATGAGGTGCTGCAAAAATACTTGTGCAATCAAGCACTTTTTCATGTGAGAACATTTTTAGACTCATGTGAAACCTTCAAATCTTTGCGCGAAAATGGAATTTCTTGCACAAAAAATTTGAGAATATGTATGGAACAATATGAATAGAATAATAAAAATGATAGAAAATGAAAGAAATGAGGCCAAAAAATTTAATTTTTTTAGCCCCATGATGGGCATGAGAAATGTATATGCAGAATGTGGCCTCAGAGCTCACACACACTTTAACATGGTCCTTTTATGCAGATTCATCCTAGAATGAACATGAGATTGTTCACCCAAGAGTAACCATACAAGACAACTTGTTTCCTTCTATCTAGAAGGAATTTTCCTATTTATGCTCTTAGAGTTGAGGTGCAAGAAACTAGACCATTCTAGAATGAAGAGTTTTGAATGCAACTATATGATTATGCAAATTAATCTATATGTTATGCAAGCATCAATCTAAGAAGTAATAAAAGATATTAAGCTACATGTATGCATTGTTTAATCTAAATGATACTAAGATATTAAGAAAAAGCACATATAAAGCTATGAAAATGGTTATTCAATCTGATAGCAATTTAATAGCATGAAAATTCAACCTTTGTAATGAGGAATTAGGAATCTCTTAAATAGAATCTAGGAACCAATCAATGATCAGGATCAACCTTGATGAACAGTTAGGATTAGATAGAAGATTCAGTTAAGATGGAAACTTCCTTATGTAGGTGAAGCGAACTATTTCTGATTTGAGTATGATGAGTAGTTAATTGAACTTGTCCTAAGTGTGAGAACAAATTAACTAGATTGATTCTAATTTTGAAAAGTAGTTCACTCAAAGTTTCCATTTAGAATTGAAGAGAGGATTTTGGAGATATTATTTAATTTAATAAGTGAGATATGACTTCACAAATACCTTTTTCATTTAATTGCATAATATAATTTAATTAATTAAAGTGGGCACAATTATTAAATTAAATATTTAAATTCCTTAGTACATTAGCCTTAGGATATAATTTAATTTAATTAAAGTATAAATACTTCAAATTAAATTAAATCTTAATCAATAGGTTTAATGTGACTGATATGAGTCAATACTTTAGGAATTAAATAAAGAGTATAATGAATGCAGATTTAGGGTTTTCTACATTTGATAATTAATTCAAGTAGTGAGTTAGCAAAATAATAATTTCCTGATGAAATAGGAATTTACAATTGACTAGAATAGACCAAAATTGGTGATCATGGCAATGAGCCAATTTTGGGGTACTACAGTAACCACCTTGTTAGAGGATTTCAATATAGTGTGTTAGGACTACTTTGTTAAGAGAATTAACTAATTCACCTATTAGAATGTCCCAACATTGATCTTGCAATTAGCACTTATTTTTTTTTATGATAGATCACCTCTAAACTGATGTATTCTTGATCCTTCTTGATCAAATGTCTTTCTATTGTTCACTATTTCCTTCCTCTATTCTCTTTTATTTGATTCTATAATACAATTTCAATTCACAACTCCTTTGCCACCATGAATAATCTATTTTTGTGCATGAAAAATTCTTTCTTCACTCTTTCTACACACATACAATGGTTAGTGTTTATCCTCCTTAAGAAAACCTAGGTGACTTAGGGTCAAGTATGAATCAATGACTATGATTCATCTATTTTTCTGCTTAAACTTTCCCTTTAACTAATTAGATGCATGTAATTCTTAAGGATTCCAACTTAAAAATTTTCCTTATCACCAAAATATCATAATTTAATCTATAAGTTGGCTCAAAAATGGTTTACATGGTAGTTTGTGCCAATACAAACAACTATGACAAAACTGTGTTACTCGATAGCTGAAGTCTCTAATGCTTGGCTATATTGTGACTCGACATCTGAATGACTCAGAATACACTACTTACTCAACTTCTAAATCACTTAGCATATACTCTTACTTGACACTAGTATAACTCAGCACATGAGTGACTCACATGCTCTAACTTATACATGTTGCGCTCAGCATATACTACATGTTCGGAATACACTAAGTCAATGACTTAAGTTTATAGACACTCACTTGTTAAAACCAATCTAAGATCAACAATCTCTCCCTTTGACATGAGTATCAAAAACACTTGGTCATTCATTAATACTTTTATTCTTATGAGCATAACATAACTCTTATTCAACTTTTATACAAATTTTCAAAATATCAAAATTTTGCAAAAAATTATACCTAAAAAACTTATAACTCCCCTTGAGTTTTTTGATCTATTCTATACTCAAAATCTTACTCCTACTAAGTAGATGTGCCTGAAATGATACTCTTTTACTTTCTTTTTGTTCTTTTCTTGCTCTCCCATGCTTTCTCCCCCATGCTCTTGTAGAACCAGAATCAGTATGCAAAGAACATTAACAAATAAAGTAAACATTCACAAACCAAAAACTAAATTCACATATATGCTTAGACTAAGAAAGAAAATAAGAAGTGCAAACCTCACAAGAGAAAACACTCCATGCTTTCTTGATTCTGTAGATGTGTCCTTTTGCTGTGGATGTATGCTCAAGATGCTCAAAAGCTGCTTCAATGGAGATGGGTAATGGCAAATCGGTAGCTTTGTGAGCTCTCAATTTGGCATTATAAGGGTATGGTTGATGGCTTTGGTTCTCAAAATAGCATGGTAACTTTAGCTCAAAGATTGTTGATGAAATGGCTTGGGATGGGATTCAATTTATAGGCTAAGGGATAGAGGGATGGAGGGCTTAGATGCAAGGATGGATGAAGGCTTAAGGAGGGCTAAGATGCACTCAAAGGAGAGCACATGGATTGTGCTTGTTTAGCACCAATGGGAAGGTGACACTTGTCACCAGGAGGATGAGTGTGAGAGGATAGGGTAAGGTGTTGGTTAAAGTCATGATGAGTGGGGTTGAGTATGTAAGAGGGATGTAAGAGGAATGAGTGTGGAAGTGGGAAGAGTGTGGAAGATGGGTGTAAGAGTCATGAGTGGGCTTGTAAGAGTCTTTATGTTTTGTAAGAGCACTCATGACTTAGTGGTTGGGTTTTTTTGAGGGGAGACTTTGGTTTGGATTAGGAAAGTCTTAAACTTGTTTAAGGAATGTGACAACATTAGGGGATGGATTAGGCTTGGGTTTAGGATTAGATTAGGGATGTTAGAGATGTGCAAGTAGATGGCATTAATGAGGGTGGGTGAGTTAGTGGCTAAGCTTGGTTAGTATGGGT
Organism: Cupressus sempervirens; assembly: GCA_028749045.1. Taxonomy (NCBI): domain Eukaryota; kingdom Viridiplantae; phylum Streptophyta; class Pinopsida; order Cupressales; family Cupressaceae; genus Cupressus; species Cupressus sempervirens. Next base: position 156,764,749 of record CM053783.1, read on the forward strand.
GGATGGGGTGGATTAGGCTAAATGGAGGATTAGAGATAGGTTAGGGGTTTTTGAATTTGAGGATTTCATTTATCAAATAGATTTATTTAATAAATGGGGATTTTTGGAATTAGATAGAAGAATAGGATTTAATTGATAAATAATAGATTATTTGATTTATCAATTAGGACTATAGATGATTAATTAAATTAATCAACTAGGGGATGACAAAGGATTAATTAAATAGAAATTTAATTATTAATGCCTTTTTAGATAACTAAAATAGGATTACTAAAATAGTGTAATCAAATTTAGGTGTCTACAGCTCTTACTCGCCCTTAGTTTAGCTTTCTCTTTCTTCCATGTAGCTGAGCCCTTTCTCCCCCTTTTTGACACTGATGTCAATGGGTTATACACTAATAGCGTGTTTGTTCAAGAAAGATTTATTGATCTCTAGAATAATCTTATGAGTGGTATCCCAATTGTCACAAGCTACCTACAAAGATTTAATTTTGAGAGCCAACTTAACAACAAGGTGAACTTAAGATTGGGGTCTTTCTTCATAAGAGTTTATGCATAGCCTAACTCCTTGTGCAAAATTTCCATGTGATGGGTCAATGATGTTTGGATGGTAATTAGTTTGGCTCTTATGTTGTCTTCATCTATAGATAGTGTTGCTAACTAACTCTGGGTTTGCAATAAAGTCTTGAAATGCTTCTCAATTTGAGTTGGAGTAATGGAAAATTTAGCTTTGGATGACTGCATTTGAATTTCAAAGCTCAGGATGTGATTCCTTATTTCATGTGTAAAGAGTGTAAGATTACATAGTTTGGTGGATAGTGAGAAAATGCTCTCAAGTACCTTCTTCACACTATTTATCTTAGTTGCCAATGCAACTTTTGTAAGTGTTATATCATTGGATATCTTCTCCTTCACTTTATGTTGAGAATATTTCTCAGGCCATTCTAATAATTTTGCATTAGTATCAAGATCTGCATCACTTACCTTTTCCACTAAGTTGGTCAATTGTTCAATAAGTGGCTTTCTTTCATCTGGGGTAGGCAGACTAAATGCATCCAAGAAGATGTATTTAATATCAAGAAAAGCTTGCTTTTGCCTATGCTCCCTTTTGAATAGTTCTTGATGTTTATTCCTAGCTAGGGCTTATATCCATCTACTCAATTGTTATTGTTGCAAGATCAAATTTTGGAAAAATAATTTCTTCATCTAGGCTTACATCTCCATATGTTATTACCTCTTCTGATTTTGATGAACTTTGACTTGGTGCTAAGAATTGCAAAGTTGTTGCATCTATGCTCAACCTTTGAAGAGTGTGAATGGAAGGAGCTCCAAATGCTGGTAAAGTTTCCAATGCTTTAATGGCTACTTGCTCCTTTGGCTTGGGTGTCAACTTAGACTCTTTAGGCTTGTCCTTCTCTACCTCATTACTTTGAATTGTACCTTGAGCTTGTTTTGGAGGTGCAAATGAATCTATCTAACCTATTTGACTTTGTGGTTAAGTAGTGACTTGTGTTTCTGCTTCATCCTCTCCAATTCTCTCAACCTTTTCTAGTTCAACTATTGGTACATTATCTAAAGATTTTACACTAGTGACTTCAAGGGTGATGATAGGTGGTTCTTATTTTTTCACCTCCTTTCTTGTAGTTTTTGTCACTAATTTCTAAAGTTTATCTACACTCACCAATACATGATTGTTACATAGTTTAGCCTGTAGTGCAGATTGATCAAGTATCTTTTCTAAGACTTCCTCTTTTAGGGGATTGATGTTCTAAGTAGTTAGGTTAGAAACATCCTTTACTGTGGTAGCTTCAATATTTACACTTATTATTTATGGAGGGTTGAGATTCTGCATTTGTGTATGTTGTACACTCTATTCCTACTACTACTCTTTCTTAGGTATTTCTTGGTCAATTACATTCATTTCAGTACCTCCCTCAAATGTGCCTTCATTATTATATTCATCTTCATTATCTTTAACCTCAATAGGCTCTTGTTCTCCTACTTTGACTATAGCTAGCCCATATGTGATCTTCCACATCTATGTAGTCTTCTTTACAACATCTTCAATATTGTTCTACAATATGCTCAATGATCTATATTTTGGAACAAATCTAACAACATATTTCTTTATGGAATTGTCTATTTCTTCCTTATTGAGTTCAAGCATAACTTGAGCGAGGGTAGTCTCTCTAATTTGTCTTTCAGTATCTAAACAATAGTGCCACTTTTGCTCAACTCTTTCATATAGGCTTTTGGGTATGGAGTTGGCAATCTCTAGAGGGGATTTCTTAAAATTTTGTATCATGGCATATATTGCCTCCTCAACTTGATTCTTTTTAAATTTTCCAAGATTTTCAAAATCAATCTGAGAAAATCTTGATAAATCTGCATTATTTCTAACATTCTGACATAGGTTGTCTAGATATGAGGATAGATTATGACTCACCACTTTGAATTGGGTGTTGTCATCAGATTCAATTCTTTCCTCATTAGTTTTAGCCTAAGCAATATATTTTATCCTTGATCTTTTCTATGCTCCACCTTCTTGCTCTGTAGTCTTGGCTTTCTCTTTAGCCTTTTGTGTAGTGACACATGTGTTGGCTCTTGTAGTAAGTGTTGTAGGTTTTGGCTGGCTTGGTTTGCAACCTTCTTAGGTCTTATCTCCTTTTGTGCCTTAGCCTTTCTCTTCTCTTGATTAGTAGGAATAGGTGCTTCCTTGACTTCTTCTTCCTTAGCACCTTCTACAATTTTTGTTTCTTCCTCTTGCTGATCATCACCCTTTCCTTGTGTTAATGCATGTGGTGCTTTTATCTGGGTTTCTTCTTCCTCTTCCTCTTAATCTTCTTGCTTTGCACATTCACCATATTTATCTTTCAATTTATTTACCAGTTTCTACTTCTTTTTAATGACAGAGACAATCTTTAAATCCATAGAAATCTTAGACTTGGCCATCTCATAGTTACCAAATTCTTTGGCATTTTTGTCTACTTCTTTTGTAAGTAACGATGTTATTGTTGTAGAGCATCGACATTAATTTCATAACCTAACAGCCTCGACAATCTTACTTTAGGAATTTCTACTTGTACACATGTGTGATCATCATCAACTAAGAAAGAAACATCATCATAATATCTTTCAACTAATGATACTAGAATCCTCAATCTCTTCTTCATGGATTGTTTGAAATCCTCAAAATAACTAGTCATTACTAACTCAAAATTTTCACCTAATTATTCAATAAACTCTCCCATTTGAATTGAAATAGACCTATTGTCTTCCATGCAACCAAACCAAAAGGAAGAAATGTGTTCTAAACATAAAAGAAGATACATATCAAAATAGATCTAAATTTACACTGAGCATTCTTTTGCTCCTAGGTTTTCAATCAATTGTTGTAACTACAACTCGGCAAGATCATATGTATGATCCTTCTTCACAATCTTGTAACCCACATCTACTATAATGTAGGGTACACTATTCAATCTTCTTGACTAATAAAACTTGTGTGCAATTACCCTTATTTCAAAATCTATCAGAGGATCTGTGGTGGTGTCTATGGTCATTCCTCTCTTTTTTTGCACAACTTTTGTGTTCTTTTCAATGACTTATTTTGACTCACTCCTCATAGTCTTTGGTTAATCTAGGGTTGGATGCCTTGTTACCCTATGGATTATTCTTTTTATTATTTTTATTGGCCCATTATCTAACCACACTAGACTATCAAGAATTCTACTCAAGACAATCCTAATCCATTCAATTTTGAAAACATTGGAGAAATTTAGGGCATGATTTAACCCTTTCTTTTCTACAATCTTGAATTATTCCCTTAACACACTATTTTCACATAGTTTTCCATATGTTTTTCTGATTTCCATGTCACCAGTACTACCAATCTTACAATTATAACATTTTATGAGATCTTGAATCATTAGGACTTTTGGTGGTATCATAGATAATGCACCAGAGGGATCTTATTTCTATGCTATATCTAGAATGGCCTTGAAAATAGGTTGTTTTACTTTGTTGCTAACCAAATGAACATTGAAGACTTCTTTTCCCTCTACTTTTGAACTAGATGTCATTTTGCAAAACTACGGTGTACAAAATTTAGAACAACATAGCTCTGCACATGATAAATACCTTGCAAAATCTGATGAAATGATGTCAAATAGTTGTTCAAATCTCTTGCAAATGCTTCAAATGAAATTTCCAAATCACCTTTAGCTCTTCTTTCTCTCTCTCAATTTTGAATGAAGTTAAATGAGAAAAAATCAATCAAATACCCCTTTAACATGCTATAATTAATGCTAAGTGATTACACAACATAAAGCTCAACATCAACTAATTTTTGGCTCACTCAGTATCCATTAGTCTTTTCATTTGTTCATCAATCATTACAATATTAGCAATGAATAGCCAGTCTGTTAGCTTGGCATCCTCTACCATTTCACTCGACAATCATAGGAAACAATTCATGCTAAGTACTAACATGAAAAAAATTAAAGATTTTTATTTTTTTATTACTAATAACACCTTGCATTTTTATTCATGCTTATGTAATGTTTTCAAAACTAAATCCTTTGGAACTGATGTATGATATAACTTTTGAATATTAGTCCCACATACCTCTTGATTCCTTAGATTGATGAGGTGTGATCACCTGAACCATTTAGTGAAGTGATCCCTTATCCACTTGATGTGTTGCAATCCTCCTTTTCTTTCCATATCTTATTCATTTCATTTCTAACATTTTCAATATCTACCTTGCTTTGCCTTTATTGAACTCACAACTTGATGCCTTTAACCTTGTTGGACAATATCAACTGATGTGACCAATATTCAAATAGCTAAAACATCTAGTTTGACTCAACCACTTTTTTTAGTCACTTCTTGAGTGTGTTCTTATATAATTCTTAGGAATATGTTCATAATCTTAACAATAGTGACAACTATACCTTATATTATAATCCTAATTATAAAATTTTCCATTTTTATTTACCTTTGTTTTCCTATTTGATAAATACATGGGTTTGGATATGCATTCAAAATCTCTATGTCCATACTTTTGATTGTTATAACAACATCCTTCAAATTTTTGAGTGTGCATAGTCTTGGTTCTACATTCATGTGCCTGATGACCTTGTTTGTTGCACTTACGATAGTGAATAATACTCTTTTCCTTAACATTCTGATTCACAACCTTGCTCTTGCATATGTTAGTAGTATCTACTTTCTTACCACAATTATGACAAGTAAGCTTGAATTCTTACCTTTGTTGCTCCTTTTTTCAGCACTTTTGGATGACTCTCCTTCTTTAGTACTTGTGTATCCTAGTCTAGATGTATTATTGTTAGATCTAGGGGATCTCATCAATTGCTCAAAGTATTTGATGACTTCACTTGGTTTATTGAAACTTTTAGCAAACTCATCTTCACTTTTTAGGTCATTTCTCAACTCTACATTCTACAACTTTAATGTTGTTATTTCAATATCCTTGGTATTCAGTTCATGGTTAGCATTCATTAGTTGACCTAAAGTTTCTAACTGCATGCTAGCAATCTTTTAGTATCAGAATGGTTTTGACATTTGAGTGTCAACACAACTTAACCACTTTCTATATTGAAGTTGAGTACACTATGTATGCCAAGCCATAGCTTGTGCCGAGTTAGGAAATCCAATAGGTGCTGAGTGATCTTCAGGTGCCAAGCAACCTTCAGGTGTCGAGTAATATTTAGGTGTCAAGTCATAGATGATGCCGAGAAAAATAGAAATGCAACAAGAGCCGAGTGAACCTATTTGTTATATGTGTCGAGCATCAGCAATCAATAAATGCTGAGTAACATAGAATGCACATATGAGTATGTTACTTCACTAACTCAAATGTAAACCATTTTCATGGCTAGCATATAATGAATCTCAAAGGATCTAAGTGATAAGATCGAATCTTTTATTTTTCCTATGCAATCTACATGCAGCCAATAAGAAAAATGGAGAATGCATGCAACCAATAATAAAAGTGCAAGAAATGAGTGGGAAACAGAGATTCAATATGGATCGTAGATCCATGTCTAACCCTAAGTCTTTGAATGTCTTTATAAGGAAGACAAAAATCTCATTGAATTATGTAGATGGATGAAGGAGTGAATGGAAAACTCTAGTGGAGTTCAGAGTTCAAAGTAAAAGACTTAGAGGAAGAGAACAATAGGTAAATATTTAGTTGATCAGAACTAATCAAGGAATACAAAAAACCATCAAATTTCATAGAATCAAGATCAGAGGAAGTAGATCAAGTGCCTAAATTCAGCAATCAAGGATTGTAAGCTATTAGGTTTATTATACCCAATACTCTCTAGCAATTGAATTAGAAAGGAAACCCTATGGTGATAGGTTAGTTTAACAGCTATTTTGTAGATCCTTTAAATAGGTGAGTAAATCCTTTAATAGGATAACACTTTATGTAAAGTGTTTATAAATCCTTTAACCAAGACACTATTGATACAGTTGAAAGCCTTTAACAGGGTAGGCCTTTAACATGGCAAACCATCAGAAGTGGTCAAATATTATTGTTGCAGTGATTTTGTGGGTATCATCCCCACCCCAGTTTTACCTTGTTATTCATAGAGGGTTTCTAGGTTACCAAAATCTCAAGTGTTATGTGGTGATGCTTATGTGTTTCTCATGTTTGCTTAATGTTGATATGCATGCATGTTCATTTCAATATGTTACTAATGGTTTAAAAATAGGCCAAAAGCTAGTAATTTGATTCACCACCCCCCCTCTTAGAAGCATTTGTTCCATTAAGACATTCCAACAATTGGTATTAGAGCAGCAAGGTTCTCACAAGGAGAAGTCTAACAGCTTGGAGAAAAAGGTCTAAATATGGTAGTCTTCAAACTTGGAAAGATTATTGACAATCAAGTGATTGATGTGCAACTAGCTCTACACAAATTAGATCAATCCAGGGAGGAACTAAGAAAATCCTTGAAAAGAAGGGGAAGGATATAGCCATAGCTGAAAATGATATAAACTACAAGGAGATTGATACCACAAAATTGTTTGCCAATGGAGACACTAAAGAGTTTGATGCAGCAATAGCAAAACTAATGGAGAAAAACAAAGTTCAAGTAGATGAGATAAGATCTCTCAAGATGGAACATGAATCATAGGCCATAATGTTATGTGAAATCACTAAATAAAAGAAAAGAGCATTTGAGGATAGAGTCATGATGGAAGATGACAAAAGAAATCTTGCAAACAGACTTGAGGAAAAATGTATTGAATTAACAAGGATCTCAAACATGTAGATGGATACACTTGCCCGAATGATGAACCTTCATCATGAACTTAATATGAAAGATATTGAGATCTCTACTTTGACAATGCAGAATGAACAATTGCAAAATAAATTGAATAGAGAAAAAGAAATAGCAGAGAATCTCAACAAGTCAAGTAAAGCCATCAAGTACTTTGAACAGTTGATGAAATTTCCAAGAGTGGCCCATAATACATCAAGACTTGGATACAACAACACTGAAGTAGGGAAATCATCAAAGAGTGTTGAGCAAATAAGTGACAAAGGTAAGGAGTCTAAACCCATTTTTCATTACTATAATAAAAAGGAACATAGTTCTAATGTTTGCAGGAGTAGACAAATCAATCAGCTAAACATGCCCAAAAGCAAGAAGTACTATCACAAGTGCAACATGCAAGGACATATGACACAAGATTGCATATCCAAAGTCACAAGGACACAAATATTTGATGGACATAATTGTAAGAAGTATAGACATAGAACATTTGAATGCAGATCAAAGCCTATGTGGACATCAAATCAACTAGCAAAAATAGAAGGGAATGAAAGTTACTATCATTGGGATTATAACACCAGGTATAGCCATCATTATTATTAGGAATATGGACATATTCCTAAAAATTGTATAAGGACACACTTCAGAGGGAATTATAGTAGGTGGCTAAGTTAAACCACTTGTTTTGGCTGCTTGAAAACTGGTCATATCAGTAGAAACTATCCTACAAGGTCCAAAGCACCAAAAATTGAATCCAACAATGGAAAAGAAAAGATTGATGTTGAGAAAATAAGAAGAAAAATGAATAAGACTTGTAAGAATAAAGGTGAGTGTAGCACATCAAGTGGAGGGATCACTTCACCCAATGGGTCAAGTGATCACACTTTATCAAACTAAGCATAAGAGAGGTGTATGGGACTGATATACAAAGTTACATCATACATCAATCCCAAGACAAAGAAGTAATGAAAAGAAGAAATAAGCATGAGACAAGATGCAAAGAAAAAATTTTAAATGATGATGTCGAGCTATCTTTGGAAGCCAAGTAAATTCTAGTACATGCGGAGTTGCTAATAGCGACTGAGTTGATGGTTGATGCCGAGTTGAAAAATCCTTCAGAAACCAAGTGTGCAATTGAGCATTTAATGCGATGGAAATTGGGTATGTTATCATGATTTTAATCACTTTTCTTCATCATGAAACAAAAGAAAAGGAGAAGAAAAGAGAAAAGTGACTTCATAGTGGAGAATCTAGTGTTCCAAATAGATTTCAACCTCTTTCAACAATGATTAAGCATAAATCTCATCGATCAAAGGTATTTCATTAAAGTGTCGAGCTACATAGAGTTTGAAAGCTTGTTTATATTTTAAACCCTAGTTTGGAAAATAATGGCATCTGGGTCAGGAACCACTAAAGGTAAGGAAAGTCATGAAGTACAACTGGTCAGTAATGAAGTCAAACAGCCTAAATTCAAGCCCATTCTAGAAGTCGCCTACAAAAATGACCCTGCTGGTACAGTATCCATTATTCCATCCAAATTAATTATGGTGCAGGATGTAAGGAAGTGTTATAAATGTAAGATTGGCACCATAGGTGATCTTGAAATTTCCCAAGCCTATGAAAAACTGTGCAAGAATAAGATTTTGAAGGATGAATACAAGATAGTCAAGAGCAAGGGTTTGACCAATACCCTAGTTTATCCTACAATATTCAAAATTGAATGGATACAAATTATTTTGAGTAGAATCCACAATGGATGTTTTTGGTTGGAAACAAGTCCAGTTAAAATTACAAGATGGATAGTACATAGGGTTACGAGTTTCCCAACCCTAGATTAGACTAAGACCCTGCACAGTGAATCCAAGGAGGTTATTGAGAAAAACATAGGTGCCTAGTGGAATAAAAGAGGGATGAAAATTCACACTATTCAGGATCCTTTCATTGAATTTTCTATTAGAGTCATTCCCCATAAATTTTATCAATCTAGTAGATTGAAGAGTGTGCCATGCCTAGCTATTGATGTAGCATACAAACTAGTAAAAAAAAGATCACGCATATGATTTATCAGAACTTATGTTGCAATAGATAAATGAAAACCTAGGAGCTATAAGGAGATCAAAAGGTGCTCAATGCAAATTTGGTTAAGTTCTTATGTCTATGTTCTTTTATGTTATGGAAGAGTTTTGTTCTATAGGAAAGGTGCATTGGGACCCTAACAAAACTACAATAACACAAATCAATGAGTTCATTGATCATATGGGTGATAACTTTGAAGCCCAAATGACAAGCTATTTTGAGGATTTCAAGAAATCCATGAAACAAAGGGTAAGGATACCAGTTTCCTTAGTGGAAAAACACATCAATGACATATGTTTCCTAGTTGATATTGATTTCACCTATATCCAAGCAACAGTTCCAAAGGTGAGATGGCTAAGGCCATTTGGTTATGAACTAGATGTGGATGAAGCATCTACAACTATCACTACTTTACTTGCAGAGGAAATAAACAAGTCTACCAAATCTTTTGGCACATATGATATGGTTAAATCCAAGATTGAAACAGAATTAAAGACTACCTCTATAATTAAGAAGAAAGATAAGATAGTGAAGAAAATAAAGAAGAAATTTGGTAAAGGAATTGAGGAAGTAGAAGAAGAAGATGAAGAAGATGAAGAAGATGATGATGATAATGAGGATGAACAAGAACAATGCCCAATGGAATTAACTCAAGGTTTGGGTGAAGGTAAGGAGGAAGGTACTAACGAAGAAGAAGCCAAGGAAGCACCAACTCAAGTCAAGTCAAAGAAAAGAAAGGCAACAGTACAGCCTCCAGCTCAACCTAAACCAAAGAAAATTACCATGCCATCACCCCAAAAGCCAACAACCAAAGCTACAACAAGGGCCTCCACACAAAAAGCTAAAAAGGATGCTACAAAGAAGAAAACAATCAATATGACACAGGAAGAGCCAAGGAAAAGAAGAAAATATGTGGCTCAACCTGATACTAATGAGGAAGATCAATCTAAAAAGGTAAGCCATTCTCCTAAGTCTTTAGTTGATACATTATATGAAAAGATTGGAAATGGAGACTTAAGTAACATGAATAAAGTTGATTTCAACAAGTTCATTAAAGAGGAACAAAATAGAATAGAAGAATCAATTTATGGAATGATGGAATAGTTCAAGTATACTCCTCTTGAACTATATAGACAATTGCCAAAGGAACTGTCTAAAAATGTAGAAGACAGATGGCACTTTTGTTTGAAAATGGAGAAGGAGATGAGCGAATCAACCCTAGTAAGTGTACTACCTAAAACAATTAAGGAGAAAATAGCTAATGTAGTCAAAAGGCATAACACTAAGTTTACACCTAAGTATAGGGCATTCTTCATTCTCCAAAACAAAATTGAAGAAATTGTACAGAGAACAACAAAATCATGGAAGAATTTGTACAAAAAGGTTGAAGATGTTCTTGAAGAAGAATACAAGGAAGAAGATACTGCTAAGCTAGAAGAGAGAAGAAAAAGGGGAGAAGAGAAGACAAAAGCAGAGAAAAATATTGAAGAGGAGGAAGGAAAGGATAAAGATAGGGGTACTGGTGAGTAGCGAGAAGATCAAAGTGTGCAAGACACACAACTTCCACCTCCTAGTCCTCCTCACTCTACTGCCACACCTACAAAATTCATAAAAATTAAGGATGTTTTTGACACCTCATGTTAGAACATCAACCCATTAACTATAGAAGATCTCACTAAGATCCTTGACCAAACAACTCTACAAGAAAAATTGTGTACAAGTCCAATTTTGGTCAGTGTGGAGGACTTACAAAATTTAGTAGAAAACATAGTTAGAGATAAGGTGAAACCACAAGAACCACCTTCCATCATTTCTATAGCTACTAATGGTCAACTTCAAATGCCAATAGAAGTTACATCAAGAATAGTTGACACTACAGTGCAGAAGCCGAGTGTAGAAGGAGACAAAAATATAGCACAAACATGACAAACTATTGCTTCTGATCCTACAGCACAAACACAAGGTGCACCTCCTCACATTCCTACTATTGATCAAAGTAGTAGATAGGATGAGAAGGAAGTAGAGAAAACTCCCAAAGAGAAAGAGGTTATACAAGCATTGATAAATTTTCCTACCTCAGGGACTCCTCCTAAACAACCTAGAAATGTTGAAATTCCACTATAGATGTCAGCACCATGATCAAGTACTACAAAATTTGCAAGGGTGCTTCACTATGGAGACCCTGAATTAGATGAGGAGATAGTCATACCAAGTTATGACTCAAAATCAATAACCATTGATCAAATCACTAAGGTGCAAGAAGCATTGAATAGAAGAAAGAGGTAGGAGATGCTCAAAAATGAGTATAAACAAAAGCAGACATTACATGAGATTAAAGACATCTTTATGGATGCCTTTAGTTTGTAGTCACCAGATGAGTCAAAGCATATAATGGAACAATTATTAGATATTGTTGAGCAGGTGACAAATGTAGACCAAGAGACAAATGCAAAACTTATGGAATGGTCTGAAAGGAAATTCCAGGGAAAAGTAAATGAGAAAATATCTAGTCAAATTGCACTTTCCCAGGTTGAATTGGGAAAGGTAAGAGACAAAGTGAAAAAGGTACTTGAGAATATATTCCCATTGTACAAAAAGTTGTGTGACTTTTCATACTTCACACAGGAGACAAGCCAAAGAATAATGAGCATGCAGAGAAATCTGAATATTTCAAGCATGCAGCTACCAAAAGATCTAGCTCAAAGTGAGAAGCATTTTGGTCAAACACTTCACACCCAAAAGGAAATAACAGTATTAACAATAGAAGAGGCTACCATCAAGGCCAAACTGATGTAGCTCCAATCTTCCATTACTCCACATTTGGAAGTACTCCATAAAGAACAAGTCTATGCTAAAATTATTCTCAAGAAAGATCCTAATCTTTCTAACTTTGATGGACTTGTTCACCTTGCTGCAGAGACTGCCATCCAGCATAAGTTGTTAGAAATTTCTTTGAATAATTGGGATGCAACTCTCAAGATGATTATGGATGTAAATAGTACATTTTGGGCAAAATATGGTCTTAACCCTTAGTCCCCTTTGACATTTGTGTCAAAAAGGGGGAGATATATATAAATAAGTAAGGGGAGATATAAAGTTGTAGAGGGGGAGACAATGATAAAAAAGGGAGATATAATGTTTTGGGGAGTTGTAAATAGAGAATTGACAAAGAGTATTAGTTATATCATTCTAAGAGACATATTTAGCACATAATTTTGGTCACAAAGACAAAATAGATAATGGCTCAATTAACTCACGGGGAGTTATAACAATTTTGAGGTATATATTGTAAGTTACAAAATTTTGATCAAGTTTTTAAAACCTCTGTATATATACCAAGTAGATTACTAAATATACTCATAAGGTCAAATAAATAATGCTTAGTTAAGTGTTTTTTCCACTCATGTCAAAGGGGGAGATTATTAGTATTAGAATGGTTTTGACATTTGAGTGCCAACACAACTTAACCACTTTCTAATTAAAGTTGAGTACACTATGTATGTTGAGCCACAGCTTGTGCTGAGTTAGGAAATCTAGCAGGTGCCAAGAAACCTTCAGGTGCCGAGTGAAGATCAAGTGTTGAGTGTCTTCAGGTGCCAAGCATGATACAGGTGCTGAGTAATATTTGAGTGCTGAGACATAAAAGGTTCCAAGCAAAACAGAAATGCCATAGGAGCCTAGTGAGCCAGTTTGTTATATGTGTCGAGCATCAAGAATTAGTAAGTGTCAAGTAACACAAAATGCACATATGAGTTTGTTACTTCACTAACTTAGATGTAAACCATTTTCATGGCTGACATATGATGAATCTCGAAGGATCTAAGTGATAAGATCAAATCTTCTATTTTTCCTATGCAATCTACATGCATCCATTAAGAAAAATGGAGAATGCATGAAACGAATAATAAAAGTGCAAGGAATGAGTGGGAAACAAAGATTCAATATGGATCGTAGATCCATGTCTAACCCTAAGTCTTTGAATGTCTTTATAAGGAAGACAAAAATCTCATTGAATTATGTAGATGGATTAAGGAATGAACAAAAAACCCTAGTGGAGTTCAGAGTTAAGAATAAATGACTTAGAGGAAGAGAGTAGCAGGTAAATATTCAGTTGATTAGAACTAATCAAGGAATATGAAAAAACATCAGATTTTATAGAATGAAGACCAGAGGAAGTAGATCAAGTGCCTAAATTCAACAATCAAGGATTGTAAGCTATCAAGTTTATTATACCTAATACTCCCTAGCAATTGTATTAGAAAGGAAACCCTATGGTGATAGGTTAGTTTAATAACTATTTTACAAATCCTTTAAATAGGTGATTAAATCCTTTAACTAGGTCACTATTGATACAGTGTAAAGCCTTTAACAGGGCAGGCCTTTAATAGGGCAAACCATCAGAAGTGGTCAAATATTATTGTTGCAGTGATTTTTTGTGTATCATCCCCACCCCAATTTTACCTTCTTTTTCTTGGAGGGTTTTTGGGTTACCAAAATCTCAAGCATTATGTGGTGATGCATATGTGTTTCTCATGTTTTCTTAATTTTGATATGCATGCATGTTCATTTCAATAATATGTTATTAAGGGTTTAAAAATTGGCCAAAAGCTAGTACTTTTGATTCACCCCCCTCTCAGAAGCATTCTTTCCATTAAGACATTCCAACACAATCTTGGTTGCCTATGATGATCTTTCTTCTAATTTTCTATTCAAAATTCTTTTGTCATCTTCAATGATGGCTTGTCTTCCATAGCTTTCTTTTTCTATTTGGTCACCTCACATAGTAATATGGCATGTGATTCTTGCTCTAACTTGAGATTTCTAATTTCTTCAACTTGGGCTCTATTCTTTTCCATTAGATCTACATTTTTTGCATCAAATTCATTAGAGTCTCCATTTGCAAATGGCTTAGTGGCATCTATCTCTTTATATTGTGTGTCATTCTCCTCAATGGCAATTTCTTTCATTCTCTATAAGATTTCTTTGAATATTCTCTTGCTTCATTCAACTGATGTAGAATAAGATTTATTTCAATCTCCTAGTTCTCAATAATCTTTCTCAACTTGTAGACTTCCATTTTAAGGATCATTCCTCAAATCTGTAAAGCTTCTCTTTTAGAGAACTAGGCTCGAATACCAATTATTGAAATTAAAATAGGAAAGATAAACTTCTAGGAGGGGGTGAATTAGTAGTTCAAACTTTTAACCCATAAAAATATCCACCACACATCCATCTCACGTATTCAATAAGTAAGCTAAAATACCATGTAGAGCATGTACGTCTAAAGCATGTAAACAAGTAATCATTCACACATAAATGATGCTAGATATGATTACCCAAAAACCCTCCAATGAGAAGGTAAAATTGGAGTGGGGATGAAACCTAAAAATCTTCATTACTATAGTAATAAAGTGTATCCAATGAAGGTTACAATATTTGATCATGAAACATAATCTACCCTATGAAATATTTTCCCTATTAAAGGCTTACAAAGACTATTAGGTCTTATCTTGTTAAAGGATTTCAACACCTTGTTAAAAGTGTGTCTTGTTAAAGGACTCCAACACACAATTAAGTAAGCACCTTGTTAGAATATTTTAATACAACATGTTAGGACTACTTTGTTAAGAGATTTAATTGATTCACCTATAAAAGATGTCTTAGCATTGATCTTTTACTTAACACTTTGTTGTTTGATGATAGATTACCTCTAAATTGTTGTATTTTTTATCCTTCTTGATCAGATGTTTTTTTGTTGTTCACTATTTCCTTCCTCTATTCTCCATTAATTGATTCTACAATATAATTTTAATTCACAACACCTTAGCCACCATGAATACTCTATTTTTGTGCATGAAAACTCCTTTGTTCTCTCTTTCCACACACATACAATGTTTAGGAGTCTTCCTCCTTAAGAAGACCTAGGTGACTTAGGGTTAGGTATGAATCAATGAATGTTGTTCATCCAATTTTCCACTTAAACCTTCCCTTTACCTAATTGGATGCATATAATTCCTAAGTATTCCAACTTAATATTCATCCTTATCACCAAAATATTGTAATTCAATCTATAAGTTGGCTCAAAAATGGTTTACATAGTAGTTTGTGCCAATACAAAAAACTATGAAAAAACTATGTTACTTGACATTTGACATTTTTTATGCTCAGGATATACTAATTTCTATACTATGACTTAGCATATGAATGACTTGGCATGCACTGCTTACTCAGCTCCTAAATCACATGGCATATACTGTCTTACACAATATTTGAATAACTCAACACATGAGTGATTCTACATGCTCTAACTTATACAATTTGTGCTCGACATATACTACTTGTTTAGCATGAAATAAGTAAATGACTTAAGTGTATAGATACTCACTTGTCAAAACCAATTTGATATCAACATGTCTTATCACCACATTGTCCATTTTCCTATTCTATAAAGGTTCATAAGGATATTAGTACTTGTTTACCTAAATTAGATTACCATCCTTAATTATACTTCGATTCATTTGGCCAATTTTAGGTTTCCAACCTTTTTTTTTCACTATTTTCTACGTCTTGTGATTGTGGTTGTGGTTGTGTGTGTGGTTTTGATGGTTTAATCTTACTTCTCATATTTCTTGATATACTTTCCTTCTCTATTGTATTCTTCTTACCTTCATAGCTCATTCATACTTCTTTTTTATTGGTAGGTATTGGAGTGGTGGTCATTCCTTTAATCCTTTTTTTATCTTTTAGGAGTTTCCTCTTCCTTTTCCTCTTCCTCTCTTTATTGCTTGATTAATGAAGTATTTTTTGTTGAAACTAAGGGTGAGCTGATTTCACTATCACATCCTCCTCTTTTTGTTCTCATCTATTGTAGGGATATCAAAAATAGATGCTACTTGAGTAGGCATTGCCAATGGTGGACTACTTGGTATAACTATCTATTTTTCTTGTACATATTCATCATGCCCCATTCCTATCTCCTTGATAATCTTCTTTACCACCCTCTCAAAAGACTTCTTTTCTTCCTTAGATGACAATAATTCTTGCACTTTTATCATTCTCTTCTATTGTTTCCCAATTCTCCCTTTCATCATCAATTTTTTATTTATTTAGTTACATACTCAATAATCTTTGTCTCTATCACTTCATTTACCAAAGGATCAATGTGTTGGAAATATAAGAGGAGTAACTAAGATGGGGTGGGGTTAATCAATTAGTACAAAAATAAATCCCAAATCTCTTAGATGTCAATACAAAATAATAAACTCTATTGATGCTCGACAAACAAGGAAATAATGTAACATGGTAAACTCTAAGAATTCTTACTAATTACTTAACATGCAAATATTAAGATGTTATCTATGATTACTTCTTATTTTAACCTAGTTGAAAACACAAAAAAGAAATAGCATGAACACTTTTGACACCAAGATTTAACATGGAAACCCAATTTTAGGAAAAATAACTAATTGCAACTAGTTATTGTTTTCACTCTTTTGAAGTGAGCCCTATTAGGAGCTAACCCTGTTAAAGGTTACAAAACACACTATTAGGTGTGACCCTATTAAATGATTTAATCACCTTATTAGGAGTGGCCTTATTAGAGGTCTTTTGATAATTCAATAGAACTGCCACCTTGTTAGAGGATTTACAAATAGCTTTTAAGCCAACTCTGTTAAGAGATTTAGATCACCACTACAATGGTTTAAGAGTAACAATGACATGACCTGATTTAGATGCAACTAAATTTCTGATTAAAACTCTTAATTCTAGCTTGTATACTTGATCCTTCTTGATTTAATGTATTATTTTAGCTTCATAATGATATTCTTTTCATCCTTCTAATTTTCTCTCTCACCGCATCATTAGACCTTCAAAATCTTCCATCCATTCTTGTTCTTACACACTTCACACATTCTAGCCCACAACTTGACCTTTTATTTATATCTTTCATTTTTTCAAGTTGGCTCAAATATAACTTAGAATAATTAATATTCATCTTCTTAGTCATCTTGAACCATCAGATAAATAAATAAAACTTAATATGCTAAAATAATAAAATTCTTCGTTAGCTAACCCTACTTGGTAGACACTAACTCAGAAATGATTTTCTTTTTTTAACGAATTGAAACTTGGTCAATATTGCATACTAGAAAAGTTCCCTTGGTAACTAAGTGAACTTGGTCAACACTAGTTCCATCCAAGATTTCCTTCATTAACTGAGTCAGCATATTTAATACTCATCTTCTATAGACTTTCCTTTGACACCTAATTGAGTTCGATAGACACTACTTTCTAAACTAGGCAAGCTTTGTATTACTTAGTAGCCACATAAAACTATCTTCAATGCCCAAGTGAGCTTGGCATACATTGACTAATAATGATATGACATTTTGTGTAACATCAAAGACAATACAAAATTAATCAATTATTTCAATAATATCCCTCTTTGGCATTGATGGCAACACAACATATCATAGTAAAATAAAAAATTTGGAGCAAGAAAAAAGGAACATATCCTTAGTTTTATTATGATTATCATCTATGATAACTCCCTCTATTAGTTTGAACTCTTTTTGCCTTTAGTTTCTCCCTCTTTTAGAAAACTTCCACCTACTTAGAACATCTATCAAGTTCATTCTCCCTCTCTAACATTTCTTTACTATGACAAAAACTTCTTTTTTTCAACAAAATTTCTATGATATATGATAGTATACTTCTCCCTCTTTGACAACACATGTCAAATACAATGCTCAGTGAAGGTCAATGTACCTTAAGTACTGATCTATTTGTAATATGCCTTTCACAATACTACATCAACTGATTGATCTTCAACATGATTTGGTTGATGCATCACTAAACTTAATTTAGTGAGCTTTAGATAGGGGAAAGACCCCTAGCTTACCTCTTAGATACAAAATGCATCCTTATGTAATGGCTTGGTGAATATGATTGCAATTTGTTATTTTGTGTTCAGATATTCCAATCTGACTTCTTTATCTTGCACCAATTCTCTTAAGAAGTGATATTTTATAGCAATGCTCTTTGTATTGGTATGCATCACTAGATTATTTGATATATTGATTGTAGTAGCATTATCATAGTATATGACTACTAGATCCTTGATCTCTATCTTTATATCTATCATTAGATGTTTGAACCAAACAATATTAGAATAATTAACTACTACTATCACATATTCTACCTCTATTGTGGACTAAGAGATACAATTTTATTTCTTGCCTATGCAAGACACTAGTCTTTTACCAAGAAAGAATGCTCCACCACTAGTGTTTTTTCCATCATCAATACTTATTTCCTAATCAGCATCTGTAAATTCTTTTAAGTCCAAATTGCCTCCTATTTTGTACCATTAGCCATATTCTTTATTACCTTTTAGATATCCCATGGTTCTTTTAACTGTCGTCAAATAATTTCATTAGGGATTTGCTAAAAATCTTGCCACCATACTAACTGCTAATGCAATATCAAGCCCTGTATGCACTACATACTGCAATTTTTCAATCATTGATCTATATGTGGTCTAATCTACCTCTTTGGAATCATCATTTTTGGAAAGCTTATGTCCATTATACATAGGAGTTCCAACTAGTGTTGAGTTTTCTATTGCAAATTTCTTTAGTATCTCCTTGATATATTTAGATCGAGTAATATAGATACCATATTTCTTTTGCCGAATCTATAATCAAATAAATAATTTTATCTCTCCAAACATAGAAATCTCAAATTACTTTCTCATTTCTTCTAAAAATTCTTTGCACAAGTCACCATTCTCTGTGAATAATTTGTCATCAACAAATACTTCTGCCAACACAATCTCCTTGTTTGTTCCATCTTTGATATATTGACTACTATTATCATTTGTTCCTTGAAAACCAATCTGTATCAAGTAGTTAAGAAGTATTTCATACCAAGATCTAGGAGCTTGCTAGAGATCATATAATGCCTTGTGTAATTTTCAAACCGTGCCCCTTTTGCTAGGATCTACAAAACCTTCTAGCTGGTCAATGTAGACTTCCTCATCAAGAATTCCATTAAAGAATGCAGATTTAACATCCATTTGATAAACTTTAAATCCTCTGTGTGCTACATATGCAAGTAAAATTATAATACCTTCTAATATTGCAATAGGAGAAAAAGTTTCACCTTAATCAATACCTTCTTCTTGAGAATAACCTTTACATACCAATCTTGCTTTGTTTGTAGATACTTTTCCATCTTCATTCAGCTTGTTTCTAAACACCCACTTTGTGCCAATTACATTTTTTCCTTAGGTCTATGACTAAGAGTCCAATTTATGTTCTTCTCTATTTCTTCTATTTCTGCATTCATTAATTCAATCCAACTTTTATTTTCCAAAGCATATTTAACACTTCTAGGTTCAAATTTGGCAAGTAGACATGTACCTTTTAATTTTTCTCTTTTCAAATTATTCCATTAGATTTGTCTCCAATGATCTGATTAGGTGCATGATTGCTTCTAACATATCTTGCTAATACAAGTTATTTTGATTTACTAATTTCATTATGAACTTTAGTATCAAGCTTGTGTCCCATGATCTATGACTCAGGTCCATAAGGCTTAGTCTACTCTTGAGGTAGCTCGGTAGCTTCTAATTGTGACTCAAGTCCTTTAGACTATGATTTAGGTTGCACTATTTTAAAATCAATAGCTATTTGATATTTTGGGAATTTGGGAGGTGAAGCTTCCTTTCTTTTAGATAGATTTGGTAGGGTACTAGGTTCAAAGTAAATAAATCTTCTATAATCCTTAGGTTTTTTTACTATTTTCTTCTTTACTCTTTTATGCAAACTCATCAATTCTCACATGTGCACTTTCTATGGTTTTACAAGTAGACAAATTCAAACATTCGTATGCTTTACTTCTGTAGGAGTATCCTAGAAATATGCCTTCATCACCTTTGACATCAAATTTTCCTTTTCTAGATTCTTTCAAGATATATCATTTGCTACCAAATACTTTCTAGTAACTTACATTAGGTTTGTACCCATACCATAATTCATGAGTTTGATTTGAGTCTTTCTTTAGCTATAATCTGTTCAAGGTATGAACTATAGTGCTAATAGCTCCCTTCTAGTATTTTATTGCAACATTCTTTTCTATCATCAATGTTCTTGCACAATCCATGATGGATCTATTTCTTCTTTTGGCTATACCATTCTGCTTTGGTGTACCAAGGACTGATACTTATCTTTTAATTCTTTTCCAATGTAGAATTCATTAAATTCATTCAAGATGAATTACCTCTATCTGATTTTAAGCATTTAAACTTCTTTATAGTTTATTATTCTACTCATGCTAGATACCACTTAAATTTTTGAAAGGCTTCAGATTTTTCTTTTAGATATATTATAGTCATCATTCTAGAATAATCATCAACAAAAAGAATGAAAAATTGTTCTCTAGTATAACTCTGTATTCCAATGGGTTCACATAAGTTTATATGAACAAGCTCTAAGACTTCTTCAGAATTATAGTTTTTGCTTTTGAAACTAGTCTTTCCCATCTTACCAATTTGACAATTTTTTCATAGACCCATATTAGGCTTCTTAAAACTAGGAATACCTTTTACTCTTTTGTGTTTGATTATCTTAAGTAGATTATCAAAGTTTACATGACATAGTCATTTGTGTCATAACCAACTTTCTTCTATTTGAGCAATAAAACATGAACTTTCACTAAAATCAAGATAAAATAGATTACCTTTTGTTTGCTTGCCAAATCCATCCAACAATTTTTCCTTTCCATTCATGAAGTCTACCTTGAATCCAGTGTTATTCAACTATGCCACACTCTATAGATTATACTTGAGACCTTCAACCCAATAAGAATTATCACATACAAGTTCATTGGTCAAAGAGATATGACCTTTTCCTTTTATACAACAAGGTTCATTGTTTCCAAATCTTACACTACCTCTATCATAATGTTTCATGTGGTAAAACTTTTTTTTATCTCTAGTCATATGATGTGAGTAGCCACTGTCAATAATTCATATATCATTTTTGCAAACATGAGAGATACATGCCATCTTATCTCCTTCATCATCAAATTCATCTTTCCAACAATATGTGCCATTTCATCTTCACTATTATCAGATTCTTTAGCAATAAAACATGATTTCTTACCTTTTCCTTGTAGTTTTTGTAGTGTTTTGAATTCCTTCTTGCCTTTGTACTTATTATTTTTCTTCTCATTCTTATTTTCTCTATTTGGACACCTAGTAGAAATATGACCAACTTCTTTATAAGAAAAAAATATTGGAGGAATCTTGCCTTTGTGCTTTTCTCTGGCTTTGGAGTATTTCTTTGCAAGTAGGGCTTCAACAATTTCAAGATCACTATCAAAAATTTATTTTGTTTCTTCTTCACTTTTTGATTGATTGGTCTTTGGTTTCTTTCTCTTTTCTTTGAGTGAGAGTTTGGCTTCAAATGTAGACTCAATATTTTTGGAACTAGGAATATAGTTATCATAGTTATCCAACTCAAAAGTTGTCAATCTTCCAACTAGAGCATCCAAAGTTATTTTGTTATTTGGATCACATCTCATTTCTTGAATAGTTGATACTATAATTACATAAATAGGAAGAAGAGTTCTAAGTACCTTGCTTACAACTATTTTTTCATCAAGGTCTCCTCCAAATGTTTTGGTTTTGATTCTTTCCACATATTTTGCAATTTCTTCATCTTCCCTCATTTTTATTAGATCAAATTGACCTCTAAGAAATTCTACTTTGGCTCTTCTTACATTATCATCTCTTCCATAGGTGTATTTTACTTTGGTCAACATTTCATGAGCTATTTTGTAGTATTTTACTTTGTCAAATTCATTATAACTAAGAGCAAATGTAATATCAATCATCATGATATTATGATTCTTCTTTTCAGCAATGTCTTCTACTGATAATGTTCTGATAGGAGCCTTATATTCAACATCAAGATATTTAAAACCTGAATCACTAATAGTTTTCAAATGTAATCTCATAAGTCCTTGCCATGTTGCAAAGTTGTCTATGTTTAACTTGGGGAATCTTTCTTCTATAAGACATCCTCATCTTTAGGTTAGGTCCTTGAAACCTTCTCTACAAACACCAAACACTCTGATACCAATTTTTGGAAATATAAGAGTAAATGAGATGGGAGAGGTGAATCAATTACAACAAAAATAAATCCTAGATCCCTTATATGTCTGTACAAAATAATAAACTCTGTTGATCCTTGACAAACAAGGAAATGATGTAACTCAATAAACATTGAGAATGTTTGGTAATTACTTAACATGAAAATCTTATGATGATATTTTGGATTACTTATTACTTTAACTTAGTTGTAAACATAGAAAAAAAATAGCATGAACACATTTGACATGAAGATTTAACATGGAAACACAATTTTGGGAAAAACCACTAGTTGCAACTAGTTATTGTTTTCACTCTTTTGAAGTGAGCCCTATTAGGAGCCAACCCTATTTAAGGTTTAAAAACACACTATTAGGGGTTACCTTGTTAAAGGATTTAATCACCCTATTAGGAATGGCCTTGTTAGAGGTCTTTTGACAATTCAATAGAACTACCACCTTGTTAGAGGATTTATAAATAGTTCTTAAGCCATCTCTGTTAAGAGATTTAGATCATTGCTACAATGGTTAGAGAGCAACAATGACATGACTTGATTTGGATGCAACTAAATTACTGATTACAAATCTCAATTTAGGTTTGTATACTTGATCCTTCTTGATTGAATGTATCTTTTTAGCATCACAATGATATTCTACTTATCCTTCTATTTTTCTCTCTCATTGCATCATTATATCTTCAAGTTCTTCCATTCATTCACATTCTTACACACTTCACACATTCTAGCCCACAACTTGACCTTTATCTTTCATTTTTTCAAGTCAACTCGAATATAACTTAAAATAATTAATATTCATCTTCTTAGTTAGTTAGAGCCATCAGATAAATCTATTGAACTTAATATGCCGAAATAAGAAAATCCTTCATTAGGCTACCCTACCCAATAGACACTAACTCTGAAATGATTTTCCTATGTTAAGCAACTAAAATTTGGTCAACACTACATACTAGAAAAGTTCCTTTAGTAGCTGAGTGAACTTGGTCAACATTTGTTCCATTCACCATTTCTTTCATTAACTAAGTGAGCTTGGTTAACACTCATCCTTTTTAGACTTTCCTTTGATGCTTGAGTAAACTTGGTAGACACTACCTTATGAATTAAGGAAGCTCTAGATTGCTTGGTAGCCATAGAAAATTACCTTCAATGCTTGAGTGAGCTCTACATATATTGACTGATAATGATATGACATTTTTTGTAACATTAAAGACAATACACAATTAATCAATTGTTTCAACATAATAAATATAATTCTGGGAACAACTGTTCCATGTAAATTTTAACATTCCCAACAATAAAAAATATTTATTTCTTAAAACTATCCATAACTAACTTAGGAATCCAAATTCTACTCTTAAATTAACTTTGGAATGATCTTCTAAAGTTTTTTATTATCATGACCATAAATCCTTAAATTTTTTCCTATAGAAATAGTTCACTAATTATATTGAACACTTGTCTAATTTTAATTCTTATTCTAGCATGTTTGCTGATCTTTTCATGACATGGAAGAATAGTTATGTGATTAGGGATCCAAATCTAAAACTTTCATATTTCCTCTTCTTAATTATCTTCGAGTTCTCAAATAATTGTTGCTTTAGAATCTCACAAAGATTAACATCAACTTTGTCAATACACATTTTATATGCAACATTGGTGAAACATGTAGAGACTTCATCCTCTCTTGAACTATAACTCAATTTATAGGCTAAGATTTTACTCACAAATCTCATGACATCCTATTTGATTAGGTTTAGAATCATGCCTCTCCCATTCCATTTCATCTTAGTATTTGAATTCACCATTTTCTTCACATTCTTTTCATTGATTGGAACTTTTCCATTGTAGGTAAGTTTAGTTACTTCATTAATTAGCTCACTTGTGATTTCAACTACTTGATCTCCCAACCAAAAATTGTTGTCATATATTTGTTAGAATATTTAGAATAACTAAGAGGGGGGATGAATAAGTTATCCAAGGTCCAAATTTACCAATTGAACAAACAAACCCATTAATCATTTTTAGATTTTATCATTGCATAACTCAGTCTCTACATCCAACTATTAGTAACATCAACTAGATGTCCACTATCCTAAGTATAATAGACTTGCAGAATATAATCATTAATCAATAAAACACCATAAATAACATTCATACAAGCTTGACACTAGGATTTAATGTGTAAACCAAATTTGTGAAAAACCACCAAAAACATGTCACAAATTTTCACTCCACTAAAGTGATCTCTATTACAAGCCAACATTTTTAAAGGTTTGCAAAAAACACTAATAAATGTAACCTTGTTAAAGGATTTAATCACCCTATTAGGAGTTTCTTGGTTAGAGGAATTTATAACATTCCCTTATAATGTCACCCTCTTAAAGGATTTATATATGACTACTAGGTCAACATGACTACTATGTCAACCTTGATTGAAGGATTTAAAATATTATTTTGAATGGTTAGAATGTAATAAGAGATTTGTATCTATTAAGTCCAACTCACTTTGCATGTATAGATCTCAGTTCGACTCTTAAACTAATTAAATGTCTAGCCTCCATTGTCATCTTTGTCTCTAATTCACTTGACAACCCTTCAAGTAATCAATCCCCTTCTCTTCTTCAACTCTTCTTATCCTTCTACTTAAATTCAACACTCAATAACATAAAAAATATTCCAATTTTCACACTCAGTATAACATATCTCCCACATACTATAAGTTCACCCTTGTACCTCCTTAAATCGGTAATTATGATCATTTTCCACTTAAACATCACTGTAGATCTTAGGGTTTATGATTAGATCTGCCACATATAATAAATCTAATCATCATTTTTTTCCTCTTCTTTTCTACAAACTTCTCTTGGTATATATTCCTTAGGCCATTTACATAGTTCTCTCCTGGCATTAAATGATCCAACTCATTGATCCTTATCTTCAACATGCTTTCCATATTCCAAGATATCAACTTAGTTCAAAATTATGATTTCTCATCAAATGTAAAAATTGTTGTTCATCGACCAACACTAAGTTCTACCACTTAGTCATCACTAGGTTACTCAGTTGATACTAAATTTCATACTTAGTATAAATACCATCACTTGGTTGATATTGATGCTTGGTCAACACTAATTTTTCTTATTTTATCTTGGTCAACACTAGCATCACTTTCCATATAATTCAAATTTCTTAGTCTTCCGCTCTATTACTTAGTCAAGCCTATGCATTACATTTTTGAAACTTTAGCATTACTATTTCTCCACTTGTAATGTGATTTAAATAATCAATTTATCTTGTCAAATTCCAAATAATCAAGTGTCTATTTATAGTTTTCTATTCCTAACTATAATGCCCCACCAAGGGATCCAAAAGAATTAATCCTAAAGTTCTAATAAGTTCACCAAACATCTTTTTTTAAAGATAACATATAACAACAATGATAAATTAGTGGAAGCAATAACATACAATCATACATAAGAACAAATAACAGATTACATTCCTTAAGGATCCCAAGATGTTGAATCACATTTAAATTTAAATAATACCATGTTCAATAAATAACACGTCCACATGAAAGAATAGCTACAAGTTCAATCCATTTAAATAATATAAATTTTTTTTTTAATGTCACTTGGCATTAATTTGGCATGCACAATAATCCACTAGACATGTCACAGGGTATGAAAGGCTAAAAGAAATACATTTATAAAATAGATTACATCATCCCTTTTAGATCCATGAAACAAAATACAAAACAATAAGTAAAATCATCCATCATATAGATATAACCATCCATCATAATACACAAAGATAGAACGAAAGGAAATGTAAAACAAGAAACTCTAGCCATGACATCAACAGACAAATCTCAATGGTAAAAGTAAAAAGCACTACCACCCGACCTCATGACAACATAAAAAGTTCTAGTTCTACCACACTAAGGAGATAATCTAATGTCCCAAATAGGATATCAATCCCAAAAATCAAAATTAATATCTAGGTCAGGGAAAACCTTCAAAGTGATCTAACTCAAAGGTTTCGAGATAAATAGACATCTAAGCCTAGAGGAAAACAAAGACATGTAAGGAATCTACTATGCAAGCGGGAAAGTTTCATCACATGAGTCAACTCTAGAGTTACCCTAGTAGTCTAGTTTGACCTTGGCCCCCTAGTGACTCTATGCAACACTACTATCATATCATACTGACAAGGCATACTAATGATGCATGGTGACAACCAAGCATCCTCTATACTCCCATCCTAGTCTATACTATCACTCAAGGCATGGGTGAGGAAAGATAGAGAATCTTATTACTTTTATTTGACTCTCATTTAGTGTAGTGTTTTCACTTATTAAAATAATGTACAATGGGTTACCCTAGCAGCCACTTTGGGCTTCGACCTTCATTGCAAGCCACTTCCTGACATTACATATAGATAACCTACCTTAAGCTCATAAAAGTACAAATGAAAAAATCATAATTTTCACATCAGTCATATATAAGTGACTAGGAAGTATCAAAAGACAATTCACAATAACACCTCAGTCCTTAACAAGCAACTAGAAAGCATCCAAAAATAACTGATGAAAGACTCAAAGGTTAAGTCAAATAGGTCATACTATTCATCTCGATTTCATAGAAGAACAACACAAGAACACCAAAAAGTAGTAACAAAAAATAGATTCAAACTCATCATAGAGCATATCAAACACATTACCATGGTTGAGTTTAAAAGATCAATATCAAAGCATCATCATAATATCACAAAAATAGAACTTCTGAGCCTCTGGTAAACATCCTAGGATTGGTCAACATGCTAGTCAACACAAAACCTCCAAAACATGAGATAACATACTGTTAACAATGTAGTTTCATAGTTTTGTTTGATTTTGAAGATAAATAGTCTAAGTTTATAATAAGGTTTAAGTTTTCATTTCATTGTACATTTTTGAGTTGATAAGATTTACATTTACCCTTACCACTTAACCCATTTTTTCGTAATAGAACAAAATACACAATTACCCTTAACTTATGAAATTTCAAGGTTCATAATTAAATATCATAAGACAACTTTAAAATAATTATCTCTAATAAATTATAACAATAATAATAATTGATCATTAATAAAAATCACTATGATTTTATTGGGAATCAAAATTATTAAATAATAATATTAATAAATAACTTAACTTTTATTAAATATTATTAATTAAAAATTTAGTTAAACTAAATTAATAAGTTAAATTAATAAATATTTAAAACAAACTACATTAATAATTTATTAAACATTAATTAATTAATAAATAATAATAAAACTATTAATAAAATTATTAATAAATATTAATTAAATTTTTATTAAAATCAAAATATAATTTAAAATAAATTTTACATAAAAAAATTACACTAGAGACTTTAATTATAAAGTCGCAGGCCTACACACTACTACGACAACTCTCCTGTCATGACAATAGAGTACTATTGTGGCAATACATATATCGTCATGATACCAGGTCTATCGTTCGACTCTTTAAAGGCTGCCAACACCCCTCACACTATCATGGTGGGTGAAAAGAAGAATGGGAGGTGGGGGTTTGGTGGCCCTCCTCCCTAATGAATTTTATTTTATTTTTAAATTTATTTATTTAATAATAGCCTACCCCATAATATTTATAAACATTGCAAATTTAGTCTAATTGGGAAACCTAGATAAACTAATCAAAATTTGCATTCAAAATTTTTTATTTCATTTTAGAACTATTCCTGATTAAAATAACAACTATGCAATTGATAGAATGAGGGTTTCCTAATCTGACAATCCTCATATATAGATAGAATTTGATATGAATACAAGTAAATTCACAACGAAAGATTGAAATATTCATCATAAACAAAATTTGGAAAACATATTAACAAACACGATGTATACAGGAATATTGAATAACATATTTCAATATGAGAATAAAGTACAAGATTCTACCTGAATCTGATGCTAATACACAACCATCCAAAGATTGTGAGAGAATTCTCTTTTCTCTCAAAACCTTCTTTCTGAAAATCCCTCCTCCAAAATCTCCATCCCTATGAAATAAACTCTTAATTTTTTATCTGGATTTCTCCCCTAAATTTGAGGCAATGATTGTGCAATCACATGAGGGAGCTCGTTGATCATAATCTTTTAGCTCTTTATTTAATTTTTGAATATTCATGAACACTTTTTTCAATTTAAAATATCTTTAATAAATTAATTTCTCTTCCTCTCTTTAATTAATTTTTGAAGCACTTTTTGATAAAATATTTATTAACTTAAGTAATAATAATATTTAGCATTTATTTACAAATGATCTCCTAAATATATTATTATTAAATTAAATTAATATTATTATGCTCTCAAATTAGAACTATAATTTTTTCTTTAAATTTATTTCTTTTTTATTTAATTAATTTCCCATTTAATTAAATATAATTAAATATTGAAATTATCTTAATAATTTTCCATTAAATTAAATCATTAATTAATCTTTTAATTTTACTTCTTTAACAAAAAAATACTAAAGACCTACAAGATGAAATATGAAAACTCATCATAAAATGTCACATACAATATCAAACTCTAGGGTTATAATCATGAATTTACATCATATGAAAAATTTGGAAGGGAAATCATCTTAGATACCTGTCCTAATTTTTTAGGACAATTGGTTTTAAGGTTATGATTTGGACTCAAGAATTTATCTCCCCTCTCTTACCATTGAGATATTGTGATATGGTAAGCTCATCCTAGCAATTCAAGGAAGTCGATACTTGGTACCTACAATTTGCATAAAATCCATGCATGCACAAACACATATATTCTACACTAAATAGACAATGGTAGGAAGTGATACATTGTGTAGATGCCAACTCGTAGGTTACTACAACTTCCTTCCTTAACCACATCATAAATGTCATACATAAACAAAACATACACACACACCATACACATGCAAGTATGGGGTAAGTATTCATAGAAAACATATATAAATAATCCATCTAACTAACATCATTAAATAACTAAAATCACTGTAAATCATCATCATCAAATTATAATTATGCATACATGAAGTAACTAGTACCACAATAGTCTCATCATATAATCAACAGAGTATAAAAACAATATCCAATAATCTAGAAAATAATGCTTATAATCACCAAGCATAAACATAAATTGGTCTAAAAGAGTTTGGAAATAATAACTGAATGTAAACTAGGGGTAGCCACTACACTAACTAAACCTTTTCTCTAGATACTTTGTTATGAACATTTCTTAGATCCTCTTCATCAATGAAATAGATATGATACTTAGACTAGATAGGAAATTGTCTCACCAATAGGTTTGATATCATTGATAATATAACAATTGTTCTAATTCTAGTTTCCAAAAACCTCCCTCATTGGCATTGATGACAAAAACTTTAGAATGCTTCTAGTTACCAAACAATCCATAAATTTTGCAATCATGAGAAAATCCCTCTATTTATCACACCTAGCAACATCTCAAGTAAGTCTTATGAGATCCCTCTTAGTAATCTCTCCCTCCTTCTTATGGCTTTAGTTTTCACCAGCTCCCTCTTTCATTTTGATAATCTTTCAATCTACTAGATAACTTTTCTTTCTATCTAATGGTAATTAGATAATCATAGCTCTCCCTCTTTGACAACAATGCTAAAGACATATCAACTGATGCATCTTTATCATGTTGATACCTTCATGTAATTTTTGAGTTCTTCATCTTTCATCTCAATATGACTAATCCATTATTATATTATTCTTCACTACTACCTTAGGAAACTCCTAAAGTAGAACCATCTCCATCAATTTGTAAGATAGTCATATTTGGTGCAATTATGTTCTTCAGCTTAAGTAGCTTTATCTAGGGTAATCACCCCAAATTTACCTCTAAGATATTCATGAGCATCTTTAGGTAAATCTTTAGTGAATATATTGGCTATTTTTTTCTTAATTTTTTAGACACTTCAATATCACTTCTTTGTCTTGAACTAGCTCTCTCAAGTGATGATACTTGATAGCAATATGCTAGGTTTTTGTGTGTATGACAAGATTATTTGATATGTTAATAGAACTTTTGTTATCATAATAAATAACTAGTGGATCTATAATATCTTCCTTCATAACTTTCAACAATTTCTTAATCTATATGATATTTTAAAAATTCATTACTTCTACCACATACTTAGCTTCAACAATCGATTGAGAAATGTAGAACCCTGTTTCTTGCTTGTCCATGAAATTAGTCTCTTTCCTAGAAAGAATGCACTACCACTTGTGCTCTTTCTATCATCAGTATTTTCTTCCCAATAAAATTTAATAAATACCTTCAATTAAAACATATCATTATTCTTATAATACAATCTATATTCTTTTATTCCTTTTAGATACCCCAGTATCCTTTTTACAGTCATCATGTGATGTTTTTTAGGAGTTGTAGAAAATCTTGCAACTATTCCAACTACTAAAGCAATATTATGTCTATTATGAAAAAAATATTGCAACTTTCCAATCATTGATCTATATAATATCTAGTTGACATCAATATAATCATCATTCTTAGATAATTTGTGTCTAGCAAATATAGGTGTATTAACTAATTTTGAGACTTCCATACCAAAAAAATTTAGTATCTAGTAAATATTATTGGATTGAGTAATGAAGATACCTTTCTTCATTTGATATACTTGTAAGCCAACAAAGAATTTCATCTCAAAACTATTGATATTTCAAAATCCTTCTTCATTTCATCAGAAAATTATTTGCATAATTCTTCCTTGCCTTAAATATGATATCATCAACACAAATTTTAGATAGAAATTCCATATTTTTCTTGGCAGTCATCAAGCACAAATTGTTGTTGTCATTTTTTCTTGCAAATCCAATGCCATGCCCAAACTACGAGGCAAAAAAACACAATTTTTTTTTTTTAATATAATTAAAATGCTCTAAGTTCGATAAGGTTGTGATCACTATTTAAGTAAAGGGGTCTCTACATAAATCTTAAGTTTTTAAACTTATGGAGGAATACATTGTTAAGATTAGAACTTTCGTTATTAGATGGATATCGATCATTAGTCATGTTATTTTATTAACTTCTCCAAGATATGAAAATAATTTAAATAACAATCTAAATGAGTTCGGGTCTAGATTAATTGTAAAATCTAATCAAATAAAACCTCCATTTAAACTTATTTTAAACAGGCAATTAACCTTTCCATACTTTATTTAATTAGGACGAGCTAACACAATTATAGCAATTAAAATAAAACACTAATACCAAAATTTAAATTAAATGTTATAATTGTGAATATTAAACTAGTAATAAATTTAATTAACTAACAACTAACTAATTTAACTTAAAACTAAACTAACTAAATCTAAAATAAGTGACTAAACTTTAAATAAAACTCAACTTTAATACATACAAATAGACTATTACTATTAAATATATATTAGCATTTATAAACAAATAACTTAAAACAATTAACAATTAATCAAACATAATTATTAACTAACTAAAATTATTAATAATTTACAAAACATGTACTAAAACTATCTTAAAGTAACATAACTTAAAAACTTAATTACATGATAAACTAAGTTAAAAATTTAAGAAATTAAACTAACTTAAATTAACTTAATTTAAACTAACTTATAACTAACATGCTAAATTTAACATAACTTACAATTTAAATAAATTTAAACTAACTACTAAAAACTAACACCTATCACTTATACTAACCCCCCCCCCCCCCCCCCCAACTCTCAGCTCTACCTAACACCTATACTAACTTCCCCACCCCCCATATGGTTCCCCTACCCCCTACCTTGGGCAAGCACTTCCCAAGGTCAAGCGTTGGCCAAGGACAATGCTCTGCCCAAGGCCCAAGTTGGCGCAGACCCATCAACAAAGGAGGTGACCAAAAATTTGCAAGGGGAGCAAAACAAAAGTTTCAAAACAAATTTTAATCTTTTCCATGGTCTGCAAAAATTGTGGATATGATAGGGTGATATCATCTCTATGATTACTATTGACATTGCAACCAAAACCCTTTTTATAAAGCAAGAACAAAACTGACATCCACCATTGGGAGATGGATATGCATTAAACCCATAAAGTTTTATAGGTAAGACAAGATATTAGGATAATTAGCTTATATTTTCTATTCTTTTTTTGATGGCTATTTTATTATTGTTTTTCAAAAAAAAATTAAATATAACATTCAAAAAGAAACAAAAAGAATAATGAGAGAATCTTTTAGATTCTCTGTTACCAAAAAGGTAACAATTTTTTTTTTCCATACAAAAGACATAGAGTTTTTACTCTCTTGAAACTTTTGTCAAAATTTTAAGTATAGAATTTTTTTTTGCTTTAATAACCAAGGAGAGAATTTTATATATATATATTTTTTTTAATTACATTAATAGAACTACTAGCAATTAGATAAGCCAAGAGATTTAGATAACCATTTAATCCACAATGCAAAAATTGATTTAATTCCAATAATCACAAAAACTAATCTTTCATTCATAATAAAATTTTCATTTCCAACATATAAGAAAACTTGAAATTTTCCTAATTGAATCAACATCATTTCCATCCTATTTTTGATGTGCATCCATATAACTGAAAATTATGATTAAATCACATGATAAGCAATTATAATCAATCACCATTTTTTTTTATTAGCAAACCTGATTCAAAAGCTTAGCCGAGAAAGAACCAGGAAGAAAACCTGGCGTCATTGCCATTACAAAAAGGTTTTGAAATACAAAATACATAGGATTCCAATCCTAAAATTACAACAATTTAATTAAATTTCCTTCATGATCCTCATCAAGGGTTTCACATCAATTCCTACAACACATTTCTATGAACCGTGGAGAGAACATAATCTGATCAGGTGACAACAATCATGACCAAGAAATAATCAAACATGCATATTCATACAAGGTTTTCACAATAGGATTCACAATGAATCAAAACTAGGGAAAGGTGGATTCTTCCAATAGGAGAAGTCTGACACAATACCAAAACAGATGCCCAATCGGGACTATAACCAAGAACTTATGTTCTTCCATTTTAACATGCCAAACTCATGCGAGGTGTGTGCTGACTGATAGTGGCCCATAACACCCTACCCTCTCTCCCTCTTCTCATTCTGAGAAGAGACTCTACACTAGTTGGAGTCCAACTAAAAAGACCTTTCCCAAAATTGGTCACTTCTGCCCTATCCAAGGGTGAGTAATACCAAAACACCCATACTAGAAAACCTCAAAATTCAAACATAAACACGAAAGGAAAACATTCAAAAAAAACATGGTTTTCAAATCTTCCCAACATACCCAACATACATACAAGCATTCAAACAAAAACAAAGTAGCATAAGCATAAAACAAGCATGAGAATCTGAACAAGGGAGATGAAGAACTCCTACCTTCACAAAGAGGTAATGGAAAATGAACAATTTTGAGTAGAGCTTTTCCCTTCCTTCAATCTTCTAAGTCTCCTCTCTAAAAGTAGAGATTGGGTAACAACCTAAACTTCTCCAAGAAGGGCCTCTAAATAAGCCTCAAAATCAACCACCAAAAAAAATAATAACTTCTCCCACCCACCTACAAATCTAGAAGTTCCTAACTCAACCCACTCTATGGTTAACCACTTAGTGGAGGTGAGGTGAGGCAACTCATGGTAGCGATAGTCAATTTTTGCACAAAGGAAAAAAGAGACTTTTTGAGTGATCTCAAAAGTCAATAAAAGGGGCTTAAGGGTTGGAAAAGACCCCCAACCCATACCCATACCCTTTGGGCACAAATATTTCATGTTTTAAAACCTTAGGAATAGGTTTGGAACCAAAAAAAAGCTAGGAAATAATTAGGACCATCTAACAACTCTAAAAAAATTTATATTAAGCACTAATCTAGATTAAGGGTGACTAAACTCGATTAAGAACCAACTTAGCAAAAAGACACTAACTTAATCTGACTTAGGTCCAAAGGTTACACATCTAACCCTAACAAGCATGCTAAAGAACATAAACAATTTATGAGTGTCAAGTGACACTAAGAGAACATAGTTATGAACATTAACATTTACTGATCATAGGAAAAATAGATACATACATCTCACAATTAAAATACTTTAATTGCGAAAAACATGGTTTCCAAAATTAGCACATAGGGATCAGTTATGTTCCACCGTTGATTGTCTTAGCTAAAATATCTGCACACTCATTGCACACATCAGTAGTCCCATAAAATCACATGTACATATGTATATATGTATCAAAATTTCACATAAATTGAATCATACATCAATCAAGGTTTCTCTCATTTCTTAACCATTAAAATATCTTAAATCAAAGTATCAATCCTACATTTAATGATTTCATCAACATACATATACATAAAAAATTAAATGACAAACATCAAATATCTGAAAGTAACATCACACAACATGAAATAATATAATATGTTCTAAGCATCAAATAATGTCTCAACATCTCAAGTCATGAGTATCAAAATAATAGTAATGTATCACTGTGCTATGATGGGTCAGGGCGAGGCCTCACATCCAATCTTCACCAAATAGTTATGTAGTCTTTCATAACATGGTCTAGGGGCTTGGTTCAAACCATATAAAGCTTTTTGCAACTTACACACCATATTTGTCTTGCGAGGATCTACAAATTGTTCAAGTTGCTCTATGTATACTTCTTCTTCAAGTATCCCATTTAGAAATGTAGACTTGATATCCATTTGATATACCTTAATTAATTTATAAGAAAAATATTTAAGTAGTGTTCTAACACCTTCTAGCCTAGCTACAGGGGAAAATGTTTCCCCATAATCAACAATTTATTCTTCTACATATCCTTTGCATACCAATTTAACACTGTTTCTTGTGACCTTGCCATTTTCATTTAACTTATTCCTCAATACCCACTTTGTTTCAATAAAATTTGTGTCTTTTGGTCTAGGTACCAGTGTCTATGTTTTATAATTTTTTATATGCTCAATTTCTTCATTCACTTCTTGTATCTAATCTTCATTCTCCAAATCATCTATTACACATTTGGGCCCAAACTCACAAAGTATGCATGTATCACTTTTGAGTTATTTTCTTTTCATACTACTAGATTCTTTATGTCTAATTTAATTTTCTTATTTGCATGATGTCTTCACACATATTTTTCTAATATAGGCATTGTTCTTCTTCTTTTTTCAACATGTTTATCTTGAAACTTGATTTCAAGTTAATTATATCTCTCTCTCTCTCTCTCTTATTTAGGTTTAGTTCATGCTTTGCATTGTTTTCCTAATGTTTGGCTTCCTTTGCCTATAACTTGACATGATTTTCCTATTTCTTGGTAACCATAGTGTGTTTCTTAGCAACTAGCTATTGCAACACTTGACATTCCCAATTTTTTGTAGATCTACAACTTTTTTTCTTAATCAAGTGGGTACTTGGAGCACTATCATTCACATAAATGAATGAACTATAGTCTGAAGGTTCTATTTTTTCATTCAACTTCATTCCTTTCTATGTATTCATCAACTTTCACATTTGCACTTTCCACAACTTTGTTATTTTTATAGTTCAAACACTTATAAGCTTTTCTCTTAGTGGACTGACCTAAGAATATACATTCATCACTTTTAGCATCCACTTTTCCATTTCTATTATCCTTGAATATGAAAAATTTACATCCAAAGAATTTGAAGTATTTTACATTGGGTGCATATCCATACCACAATTTAAAAGGTGTAACATTTATACCTTTCTTGATTTGTAGTCTATTTAGGGTATAAACGATTGTAGTTACAACTTATCTCTAGTATTTCTATGATATAATTTTCTCCATCATCAATGTTCTAGCATAGTCCATGATTGATCTATTTGTTCTTTCAACTATTCCATTCTAAGGAGGGGTACTAGGTGTAGACATCTATCATTTGATTCCTCTATCATTGCAGAATATGTTAAATTCATTGGAAATTAATTCACCACTTCTGTCAAATCTCAAGCATTTATGACTTTTCCCTTTCTTTTTTTCACTTCTAGCCAAATACCACTCAAATAATTAAAAGGCATTAGATTTTTCTTTAAGAAATATCATAGCCATCATTCTAGAATAGTCATCAACAAATAGAATGAAAACTTTTTCTCCACAATAGCTCTAAACACCAATAGGTCCATAGAGGTCAATAAGAACCAATTCCAAAAAGTCATTTTATCAATATGTCTTACTATTGAACCTAGACTTTTTCATTTTTCCCAATTGACATTTTTTACACATAACATTATCATATTTCTTTAGTTTGTACAAACCTCTTACTATTTTCATTCTACTAATGCTAACCAAATTGATAAAATATACATAACATAACCTTTTGTGCCATAACCAAATATCTTCACATTGGGAAAATAAACATGTCCCATCAAATAAATTTGGATAGAACAAGTTACCTCTTATTTGATCACCACTTCCAATTAGTTTACCATCATTATCAAAAATCGTGTCCTACCTATGATGGAATTCAACTTTCTAACTTTATTTGTTTAACTATGAAATATTCAAGATATTATAGTTAAGTCCTTCGACCTAAAAAACATTGTCAGACTTGATCTTATCAATTAGTTTTATTGACCCTTTACCTTCCACAAGACATGGAACATCATTACAAATGTAATAGAGCTACCCTTATATGGTCCAGTGTTCTCAAATTTACTTCTATCTCTAATCATGTGATTAGTACAACCACTAACAATAATCCATCTATCAATTTTGTTCGCATAAGTTATTAATGTATTTTTTCCATAAAAACCTAGACTACTTCCTCATCATCACTTTCAAATTCAATATTAGTTTCTTCTTTAGCAATATAACAAGATTTCTTGACTTTATCTTTGTAGTCCTCTATCTTCTTCATTTATACTTTCTCTCCTTTGTTTCATCCTTGTCTTTTCTTTTAGGACATCTTGTATCAATATAACCAACTTTGTTGTATGGAAAATAGGTTAAAGGAATTTTACCTTTGTATTTGCCTTTGCCTCTTCCAATTCTTCTAGGCATTAGTGCCTCAAGTTCATCAATTTCATCATCAGAAGTGTCATTGTCACTTTAGATGTTTACCTTTACCTTTCTTGCTAAGAACCTATTATGATTTAAAAGCATATTAAACAATAGTACCTGAGTATAATTATCAAATTATACATCTCAAAAGTAGTATGCCTACCAATCACACCTTCTAGAGTTAGGGTGTTACCTAGTGTACATCTCAAATCTTGTATTACAAAAACCCTAATAGCATAAATAAGAAGTAGATCTTTCAATATATTTTTCATTACTATTCATCCTTGATCTTTATAGCATTGACACACTCTTTTATTCTTACATAGTAGTGAACTATATTCTCACCTTCTATCATTTTTATTTCATCAAATTTTCCTTTCAAGATTTCCAATTTGTCTCTCATGAAATTATTATCTGCTCCATATATGGTCTTTATTTTATCCCACATTTCTTTTTCATTCATTCAATATTTTATGTCATCAAACTCAACATAGCTTAGGGCTGAAGCAATCTCCAACATTACTTGATTGTACTCTTGCTTTTCTTTCAATTCTTGAGTAGTTAGAGGGACTATTATAATAGTCACATATGTGTTCTCCATAAACTCTAGTGCAACATCACCAATACTAGTTATATTTAGTCTTAGTAATCTTTTCCATCCAAAAAAGTTCTCTTTGATCAACTTTGGTACCTCCTTTTTGTACATCACAATCTTAAACTTCTCTCTGTAAGAACCAATTCTCTCATAATAATTATTAGTATATTTAGAATAACTTAGAGGGGGGTGAATCATTTATCCAAGGTTTAGATGTACCAATTGAACAAACAAACATTTAAGAAACTTCATATCCTATCATTGCATAACTCACTCTCTATAGTCAACTATTACTAACATCAACTAGTTGTGCACTATCCTGATATAAGAGACCTACAAAGTGTAAAAAATTAATTAGTAAAACACCATTAATAACATCCACACAAGTTTAATACTAGGATTTAATGTGGAAACCTAGTTTGGGAAAAACCACTAGCAACATGTCACCAATTTTTAGTCTTTTGAAATGAGCTCTGTTAAGAGAGAACCCTGTTAAAGGTTTACAAACCAAGCTATTAAAGGTAAGCTTGTTAAAGGATTTAGACACACTTTTAAGAGTACCTTTTTTAAAATACTTAATAAAATTCCCTTCGAATGACACCATATTAAAGGATTTACATATGACTATTAGGTCAACATGAGTGCTAGGTCAAGCTCAATTAAAGGTTTTCAAAATTTGTTTACAATGGTTAGAATGTAATATCACATTCTAATCTATCAAGTACAACTTAATTTTCATGTAGAGATCTCAATTTTTATCTTAAAATAATTCACTATCTATCTCCCATTGTCATCTATTTCTCTAATTCACTTAGCAATCCTCCAAGCAATCAATCCCCTTGTCTTCTTCAACTCTCTCATCCTTATGCTTAGATTTTCTAACCAATAGCATTAGAAATCCTTCCACCCTTCACATTCCCTAAAACATATCTCACTTGCAATATAATTTATCCCTTGTACCTCCTTAAATAGCCAATTATGATCTTTCGTTGCTTAAACATCACCACATATCTTAATGAATCTGATCTTCATTTTCATTTTTCTCTTCTTTTCTCAAAACTTCTCTTGGAATCAATTCCTGAGGTCATTCACCTAATCCTTTCCTAGAATTAAATGATCTACCTCATTGATCCTTATATTCAACACACTTTCCATATTCCCAAGAAATTAACTTAGTCGGCTAGAAATTATGATTTCTCATAAACTATACAAATGTTGTTCCTCAGCCAATACTAAGTTCTGATAATTGGTTACTACTAAATTTATTTCTTAACATATATACTATCAGTTAGTCGATACTTATTCTTGGTCAACACTAATATTTCTCATCTTGTTCTAGTGCTTTCTTAATAGTATCATCACTTGACATATACTCCAAATTTCTTAGTCTCTTTCTCTGCTACTTAGTTGAGCCTATGTATTTGATCTATCTCTGATTACATCTTCAAGACTTTAGATTTAATGTCTTCTCTGATTGTAACATGATTTAAATAATTAATTTATCTTATCAAAATCCAACTAATCATGTATCCATTTATAGTTTCCTCTTCATAACTCAACCTTTCCTCTAGAGACTTTTGTTATGGACAACTTCTTAGATCCTATTCACCAAACAAGTAGATATGATACTTGGATTAGATTAAAAAAAAATCTCATCAATAGGTTTAATATCAATGAAAACATAATAATTGTTCCAATTATAATTTCAATTAGTATTCTACTTCATATAACTCTAGTCCAATATTCATTGTCAAATTCATGGGGGAATAAAAACTAACAAATTTTTAGTTGACTGAAGTGGCTAAACTCATCCTTGAAACTCATCTCTTCTTTTTAAATATATTAAAATATATAATAAATGTCACTATCACCTAAGGTCTCAAACTTTAATTTTATGTAAGATTTTACATCATCTACAATCACTACTTTATCTGATATTTGCAAATATGCCCTAGTAGGGTCATCTCCCAATTGTACAATTAAACCTCTTTGGATCTTTTATCTAGATTTATCCCTTTTATCATGAAATAAAGAATGATCCATTCTTTAAAAATTAAACAAATTCATAGTTCATATAGAAAAATACCTTTAAATCACTAATTTAGGGCTTTTAACATTAAAACATCTAAATTTCTTCTCAAACACTCCAATCCACTTTAAAATTCCTCTTCAATATCCTCCAAAAATTATTCTTGTCTTAAAATGCTCAAATGATGGTTACTTATATTGATTTAAGTCCTTATATTCATTAAAAATATTTTCAATATTAATTGTGCTAGTACACAAACTCAAAAATCTAATCCTATCACTAGTAGATTGAATTCCCTTCTTGAGCTTAGATATGATCTTAGAATTTTATGCACTATTAATGGTAGATTCTAAATATAATCTGCATGGTTTTCCTAAGAGGAAAATTTTTTTATCTCATCATTTGAGGGTCTTATAAATTTCTAGTGTAATATCTAATAATTTCTTCTAATGAATTTTATTACTCAGATTGTGACACAAGGAGACAACAAAGTTAAGCTAAATCAACTCAACTTAAGCTTACAACACTCTTTCTTAGAGTTACACACAAAAGCAACATACACAAAATGATGTACATAAGGGACGATTCTATAATTTTACTTCGGTGTAATTAATAAGTAACACATTTGAATATAAATATTGGTAATTAGCAACCACACTGATGTAATAATTAAAAGAAGTCTTTCAACATGCTTGACTATTAGGTCATTTGGGTTTTAGCCATATACAATAAAATTAAAAAATTAAAATCCAAGTTTGCATCATTATGATACTTCTCAGCATATCATATCATCATCTTCCCTCTACTACCACTAACTACCTCTAACCAAGCTTCTTATATAACCAACTAATCCACAATTCAACTAGTTAAGAATCTAATTACATTATAGGTCCAACCTAGGAAGAGTAAACAAAAATCATTACTAAATAAAACATAAAGAAATGCACACCCAAAGGTGAATTCACACGTGTCCTAGGAGTTGGATCCTAACTTCTCAACATGCCACATTAACGTATGAAACTGCACTAAAAGAAACAACACAATTCACTAGAAGGAAAATGTTGGATATGGGGACCACAAAGAATGGTTCATAACTCAAGAAATACAAATAATCAAGTTTTGTAAACTTAGGAGGAGGATCAAGGTTAGGTCCTCATCATCATATTAATCATGCATAAAATGAAACTAATAGAAGCAATGGATACTTCATGAACCACTAATTAGTACATAAAATAAGATATATTTTTGGTTGATGCAAGATTTCTCCAAGACATAAGATGCTCTTGCATCAAACATCTAGGGTTAATGGAGAACTGGTGTCCATAAGTCACAAGGCATAGGTTGGTTAGTCAAATATTTAATTACATTATAGGTCCAACCTAGGAATGGTAAACTAAAATTGACACTGAATGAAACATAAGGCATTGCACACTTGAAGATGGATCCACACATGTCTAGGGAGTTGTATTGACATAAGAAATTGTGCCCAAAGAAATAACATGCCAAAATAGAGATTGCGAAGAACAGTTCACAACTTGAGAAGTTAAAATGATCAAAGCTTGTGCTCTTAGGAGGAGGATCAATGATAGGTGTTCTTGAACAAGTTAATTATACATAACATGACAGTAACAAAAGAAATGACTAATTCATGAACAATAGAATATTATAGAAAACAAGATATATTTTTTTGGTTGATGAAATATTTCTTAAAGAACCAAGATGCTCTTGCATCAAACACTTAGGGTTAATAAAGAGATGACATCCACATTAGGAACTACTCATATTTAGACCTAAATCATAAAGATCTAATTCAGCTTGTGCAATCCATGAACTATCTTCAACTGGTTTGTCTTTCCACTAAACTAGGTATTCTATGTAATCCTTTCTTCTAGTACTCTTGCTTACTTTGTTATTCAAAATCTTTTCCATGTCTTCTTTCTACTTCTAAGATAATCTAGGTTACTATCATTCTCATTTTCTGATTCAATGTACTCAAAGATATCAGCAATGTTAAATATGGGTGATATATCCATATCTTTTGGTAATTCTACTTCATAGGCATTTGTACTATTGAAATTCTTCAAAATTTCACAAGGTCCAAACTTCTTCATTTTCACCTTACTGTAGGTACCAACTAGAAATCTACTCTTCTTTAAAAAAATCATAACATCATCACCAACTTCAAAAGACTTGCGTCCCTTCCTTTTATCAGCTCTCTATTTATACTTCTGACTACTACCTTCCAAATTCCTTTTAACTTCCTCATGTAAAGTCTTCACAAAAACTATAAAGTCCTCAACATCAATGCTCCTTCTTGACTCTGTAGGAAATTCTCTGAACTCTATGATTTTTTTATGATGAAATCTAGTAATGATCACAAATGGTATTTTCTTAGTACTTCTATTCACAAAATTATTGTGCCAAAACTAAATCCCAATTAGCAAGTGTATTTCCAACCAAAAATCTTAGCAAATTACCTAGACTTCTATTCACTACTTTAGCTTGTCAATCTATTTGAGGGTGAAATATAGAACTAAAATTCAACTCTATATTCATATTTATCCAAAGTGTCCTCCAGAAGTAACCAATAAACTTAGTGTCTCTATTTGAAATAATAGTCTTAGGTAAACCATGTAATCTTACAACTTCCTTGAAAAATAACCCATCTACATGAAATGCATTAGAATTCTTCTTACTAGGTATGGAATGTGTCATCTTTGAAAATATGTCCACCACTACCAAAATAGAATCATTACCTCTTTGAGTTCTAGGAAATCCAAGAACAAAATCCATGCTCACATCTTCCCAAGGTCTATTAGTTACAGGTAAAGGTGAATACAATCCCCCATTATGACTAGCTCATTTTGCTAGTTGACAAATTTTTCTAACTTCTAAGAATTTTTTTCACATCCTTATAAATTTGTGCCCAAACGTATCTATCAAAAATTATTTTACTAGTTTTATCAAACCCAAAATATCCAACAAGTCTACCACTATGTTTATCTCGCATAGATCCTCTAGCTATGCATAACTAAATTCCTTTGAATAGTATATCTTCTTGAATGAAATAATTAGTCCACTTATCACTCATTATCTATGTCTTACAAGCTTTCCAAGGTTCTAAACAATCCATATCAGTCGTATACAAACTGTTGGGACTAAAAATTGCATGCTTCATTTTTAGTCACGTTTCAAAATTTTTGAGAAAATTAGGCCTATAAATGATTTGTGAAGCCTATGTACCCCACTATTGAGTTAATGCATAAATGGTGCTTAATGTTTCTAACACTGATGCATGATGCTCTTGCATCTCTAATGCAGGAGCATCTTACATGGGAAAATTAAATTATTAGAAAAAAAAAATAGAAAAAAAAGAAAGAAAAAAAAAAAAATTGTGGAGGAGAGAGAAAGTGATGAAAATAGAAAGAAAATAATAAAAATGGAAAAATAGGAAAAAAGGAGAAAGGAGGAATTTTTATTTTCAAGGTGCAAAGGTGGCATAAATAGAAAATTAGGAAAAATAGTTGTCATTCCATTAATCGAGGTGTGTAGGTGGCAACTTAGAAGTTTGTGGAAAGTTCCTTAAATCATGCATTTAATATTTGTTGTGATCCATAAAGAAAATTTAATTTTGTAATTGGGCCACATGGTGGTGCTTAGTTGTATTTAGGTGGAAATTCTAGAAGGTTGTGGATATTGTAGAAGGTTGTGGAAATTCTAGAATGTTGTGGATAAATCATGCCTTCGGTGGTAAGTGCCTATTTAAGAAAGGCCTATTATCATTTGTAATCAAGTTCAAGGAATGGAAGCTCTTCTAAAGGAAGTTCAAGAAA
This sequence comes from Cupressus sempervirens, assembly GCA_028749045.1. Taxonomy (NCBI): domain Eukaryota; kingdom Viridiplantae; phylum Streptophyta; class Pinopsida; order Cupressales; family Cupressaceae; genus Cupressus; species Cupressus sempervirens. The sequence goes on from CM053783.1 coordinate 156,808,888, forward strand.
TAGAAGCTCATCAAGTGCAAGCTCTTCAAGTGTAAGCTCTTGTAGTGAATTTCAAGTATTAATGGATGATGCTTTATGAAGCATTTTTGTCATCTCTCTCTTGTCTCCATATTATTGCATTTTTGGTTGTGAGTTGGTACGGGTGGTGTGGCCCGTCATCAAACACCCTTTATTCATCCTACCTAAGTGTTTCATGAAGCTACTCTGACAATTTGAGTCATTTCGTAAAGCTTGTTTTAAGCTGGTGTCCAAATCTACATTTTACTGTGTCAAATAGCGACAAAAGGCTATGTTTTCCAATGAATATTGTTAGGAACCTGTGTGTTCCTTCTGTTTATTTTGTTAGAGTAGTGTTGTTGGACGCATATGCTTTGTAAGTCGTCTCGCGAGTATATTTTATTATCCCACATGCATAGGTAGTATTACTTTTCTAGATCGTACCCAGTATATAAGAATAGGTTGAGGCCCTTGATGGGCACGGACGAATTTATTGTATTGAGCTTGCTCAAAGGAGGTTACCCCCTCGAAGTGGCCTGCGATCAGTAGATTCATTCTGAGTTCTGCTATCACTTTGTATTCTGTTATTTCGAGCATTCTCACGATATTGCTATAAGGAGGTTCATCACATCTGGTATAAAAATGTTTTAGGACTCACCACTTTGAGAGTATCTAGTGTCCATACTTGAAAACCTATGTTTCAAATTTTGAGTTGTTTCAAATTTGTTTGATTAGGTTTTGAATCCCTCAAAGTTGATCAGTTACACTTTTCATGATTTTGCACTTTGCACATAATTCTGCGTAGCCATATTTGACATGCTATAAATTTTGACCTATTGACCCAAATGTGAAAATTCCTATTGTATTGTATTGTAGACATCAAAGACTTGTTATGTTTCAAGTTTTAGCTTTTGATGAATCTGTTTGATCAGTTTTCGAATGCAATTCCAAATGGAATTTCTAACTTTTTACTAGTGTTAGCAAGTGTAGATTGTTTAGTACCCCTGTTCGTGATGTTATATCTCCAAATCCATGATTGGATAGATCAAATGGACTATGCCCCTACGTTGTCCTTCAAAAATACTTGAAGTGTGCTTGTTTACAAGTCATGATGAATCCATTTGTACACTTTTCTGGGTCAATTTCGTTTGCCAAAATCACTTTTTAATCAGTGTTCCTAGTTGCAAAATTCTAAGTAACCTAATTTGAACATCTGCCATTTGTGCCCAATTATTCATCATGAGCCCAAATCACATATCCATAATGTCCTCATAGCAGAGAACCTATGCCGCAATTTTCGTCTCCCTAAGTGTCTGTTTTCCTAGTTTTCAGGGCCAAATCCGAACCTAGTTTACTATTTTTTGATGTGTTTTCTTGCAAGTAAATCTGAGAAGGTAACTTTGATGGTCAATATCGTTTGACCTTGAATTCTTCATGAGACAAGATTCAACAGGGTAAAAGTGTGTGGAGGAGAGATTCAACATGCCAATTTTTAGAGCCTGATCAAGTGATTTGGTCAGTTTTTAAAGGCAGTTAAGGGACCTCCCGATATCAAAATTCACAGTTTGCAAAAAGTGGGTAAATGAGTTTTTAATTATTAAATTAATGCTCGATATTAATTACAATGGACATTAAAGGGTTGATGGGGCAGTTTCAGCATTTCAGTCATTCGAAAATGAAATTTTTTTTAGCCGGACCCACTTTGGGGCCCAACTAATCATGTCAGATTACTAAGAGATTGCAAGTGGAGATCGTGCATTGTGATGATTAAGCTTCAAAATGTGATAAACCATTAAAGGTAGAGTAAATATTCAAGACTGAAGGAGATGTAAAGGTTGTTCAAGGTCTAATTTCTTTGTATAATGAGGATGGGAATGCCTCATTGACTGAGGGCATGACTCCTATTGATGCAACATATTTAGCTAAAATTTATCTTCTTAGTCTTCTCAAGAAAATTAGTCCATTTTGACCTATATGACAACATCAAAGTTGCCAAAGGAAACCATGGGCAACTTAAGGAATTTCCACATGTAGATAAGAGCAGCATGCATTTGAAGGGAGTCAACTCAATCAATACAAAGTCAGAGCCACTGATTTAAAGCAATTCATGCAAATGAAATGGGGTAGTCAGTATTTTTATGGAGAAACTTCATAAGAGAAAATGGAAATTAAAGAAAAAATCAAAGCCATAAGAGCCACTTTTGCAAGAAGCAGACAGTAGCAATAAAAAGAGAAAACAAGTCGCAGCCTACAGAGAATGAGGGAAGCCAATTGCAACAGTTAGCACAGAGCTCTCCATGCAGCAGCAACATAAAATCCCACACAAAAGAGTTCTCATGCATAAAAGGAACCCACATTTTTTAAAGCACAATACGCTTGGCAATGTTAAGAAGAGCAGCCCACAGCTTTAAAAAGGCTTAGTCAAAGCCAAAATCTACAGTCACGGGGGAGGACACATTTAGCGATAAGAAGAGAAGAGAAATCTGTCGGGAAAAGGTATTAAAAGGGACATATGAGAAAGAACTCATGTAATGTGTGGATAGCCCATGTGAGGAAAAGAGGAAACCACCCATTCAAACTTGGGAACTCACACTGGGAAAGAGAAAAGGAGATTCATGCAGAACCAAAGCTTTGCCCATGAGCAAGCTTGTAGAGAACAAGAGAAGCTGCCAGGTTTAGTAGTAGTCAACATTTTTTAAAAAGCTACTCCACATGCATAAGTTTGAGACATTTAGCATGAACATCAAATAAATGCACATCAAATAAATGCACATCAAATAGCTACTCATGCATGATAAAATGAGGCGCCCAATAAGGATTTAGAAATCCACGTTTCTAGAATGGGAACTGAAGCAACAATGTAGAAGTTGTAGGCCAAGTAAGCCGTAGTAAAGCACTAAACATGGGATGGAAATGAAGGAAAAGGAAGCTCATTTATGTAGAAATCAAGGAGATAGACTCACACGAGAGAAAATAAGAAAAGAGTAGAGATCGTGGCATAACAAGTGTAGCTTGAGAAGACAAAGGACCCAGCCGCTGATTTGAGAGGAATGAACCCATGCCATCAATACACAAAGCCTTGAGCATTGAAGAGCCTCACACATCAAAGTCAAAGAGCCCATGCCAAACATAGATTACTTGCAGCAAAGCTCACATCACACGCAAGCAAGGGAAGAGCAAATTTGGGAGGAAGCCACAAATTATAGAAGAAACCCATGTAGGCATTGAAAGGATACCACCTTTGCTTGTTTGTCCCACATCAATCATAGTTAAGGATATTATATGGCTTAAATATTACAACACTCAACATGAGTGTTGTCTCAAGGACATGATCTTTTAAAAGCCATGGCCATGTGGAGGGGCTAGTGGGTCTATAGATAAATCATTTTGACCTGTGAAAAGTTTGAGCCATGCATATAAATGTAAGGTGGTTTCAAAGTAATTACGATGTTACACTCGTGTATGAGAAAAATTTGAAAATGAAAAGGCTTCCGATGATACAAGAAAGCAAGTGTCTCGTATGATCAAGAGCCAAATTTTGAAAAGCTTCGCTGCTATGGCCAAGGTCATAAAAGTGTAAAGGAGATTCATGGACGTATGCACGTAAATCGAGATATGGAAGAGTTTTGACCTTATGAGATATGGGAGAAATAAAATATTCATGATGTGTATGAACATAAAGAGAATTTCAAAAGCCTCTGAGGTTACAAGAAAGGCTTCATGAAAATTAATTAATATTAAAATATTAATTAATTTAAAATATCTTAAATCTTGCTCAGTCAATCAGAGTTTGACATGTGGCGATAGTAGATTAGGGGATAAGGATATTGAAAGTAAAATGAAATTTCAAAGAGGATCAATGCATCAAATGAAAAATTTCAAAATTTTTAAATTTTATATAGTCCAAACTATATAATTTTAAAAAAATTTCATTTTAATGTTCTGTTCTTAGTCCAGGGGCTTGTTTTTCAAATTGCTCTAACAGGGGCATTTTTTTATCAGAAATAGGTAGTGTGGCATACCGTTGGAACTGAGAGGAAATGAATTTTCCAGATTTGGGATTAGATTTTTCACAGCAACTCACTGGTTCAGGTTATAAGAAGATTTACAATTTTTGGGGCATTCTCAGTAAAAGGTCCAGAATTCATCATAAAGCTACAAAATTAGTTGGGGAACATGTATTAGAGTCTGTTGATACTAAAATAAATTCTAGAATAGTTTGTATGCTTCTAGAATTCATATTTTAACTGATTTTTGTTGTTGTTGTGAGTCAAATTCAGACATAAAATCAGTTATTCTTTTCATCAAATATCTGAGATTCTTTATGCATGGAAGAGCCAGAATGATGAGATTTGATTTTCAGTTGAGGAGAGAGATTAGAGAGAGTCTTTTCATGGAAAAGAGAGGGAATTCTAAGTGGACACTTGTCAGTTGCAGAGTAGATCCAAAAATTCCTTCTTCCTATATATCTCTCATTCTTTCTCATTGTACGGGTTCTAGTTCCTTAGAAGAAATCAGCTCATGACTATGATACCAGGTTTTGGATCCAATTTTGATGTGTTTCCTTGACTGTGACACCATTTCTTTCAACATAATTCTCTCATGTGAACAATAGTAGTATAGATAATATAGATAGTTCTGATATGTTAGGTTGTTTCATGTTTTAATTTCATACATTTAATTGTATTATTTCAAAGAAATGAATACATATGAGCAAGCATTTTATTAGTTTCATTCTGGTCCTCATCTCCTATCTTAGTAATCTGTAGTCTTATGTGGTCTTGGAACAAAGAGCTGAGACCCATTTGCATCCCTTTAAAGTTGTATGTCACATATGTTTTTCTGTTGGAACAAAGGGCCAAGTAAATGCTTGATGTGTTTGACAGGTTTGTTGGTTATCTTGAGAAGGATATTTCATAAGAATGAGGTCTCAATGAACATCGATGTTTGAATCACAAAGTGATAGGATGGATCTGATGTCTGGGTATACAGAATATGTCCTAATGTCACAGATGTATGTTTTGAATTTATGGAATTGCCCAATGGACTAGGCACTGATTAGTTATAGGATCACTTGCTATATTGCTGCATGTTTGAGGATTTGTTGAAAATCAACATCAATAATCAAATGCTTTTCCCCTTTTATGTTGAAGAGCTATAATAGAATTCCCTCACTCAGCTTATGAGGTTACTAGATCTACATTTAGCTACTATAGATTGATGTTATCTCATGAGTTATCAGGAGATATAAGAGGTTTCAATCTGCTTATTAGATTTAGTGTATTCTTTGATAATTGGTACCATATAAAGAATCTATAGGTCCACCCACCTAGGTTTTGCAGAGACTAAAGTAGAAGAAGGGTCATGCCTTATAGTTAGCCCGTTGTCAGAAATGGCATGTTGATAATGGGAGTTAGCTACCCCTAGATATGTCACTTTCTCAGTGGGATAATTGAAAACTCTCCATCATTTTCAAACACCAACACAAACACTTCAAGTCATCAAATCCAAGTCCCTCAACTCTCATCTCCATCAATAAATTTCATGTTCAGCTTAATGCATCAACAACTTTGTTTAACTGTCCAATCTTATGATTCAATGAAAAGGAAAAACTCTATAGGAACTCAACCAACTTCATGTCTCTGATTCAACTTATTTCGACTTCCCAAATATTGCAAAGATTTATGGTTAGTGTATAATACAAAATCCTTAGAAAAAAGTTACTATTTCCATTTCTTCAAATCATGAATAATGCCATGGAATTCTTGATCATAAACTAAATATTTTTTCTTAGCATAATTTAATTTCTCACTAAAGAAAGCTAAACACCTTCCTTCTTTACTCAAAAATATCCAATTGCACTTCCACTAGCATCACATTCAACTTGAAAATATTTATAGAAATCAAGATAAGAAAATATAGGAAATTCTATAAAAAAAAATTTAAAAGTTTCAAAACTCTTTTATGCTCATTGGTCCATTTGAAATTGCTTTTATTTCCTCTCATGGTCTCAGTCATAGCATTAAAAATAGAACTAAAATTCCTAATAAAATTTCTATAAAAACTTTTGAATCCATGAAATAGTCTTACTGGTTGGAAGTGGGCCAGCAACCCTCATATGATTTGTGACATGGTTTAACTACCTCTTCTAGTTCTAGAAGACAATTGGATATATCAAGCATTGACAGGTTGATCTTTTGGTAGAACAGCTCTTGCCTTTCTAGCAATTGGTATTAGAGTTTAGTCATGGGTTCAAATCTTCCAATCCATGATGAATGATGTTGGGAGAGGGATTTTTTGTAGTGGTCCAAGATCCCTCATAGGATTTATGATATGGCTTAACTACCTCCTGTGGTTCTATAAGACTATTGGTGGTATCTGAAGGATTTGAGAAATACACAATACAAATCCACAAAGCCCAAAGAATACCTATATGTAAAAACCTATTTTAGAGAAGAAAAAAGCAAGAAGAGTCAAGGGTTTTCTCTAAAATATGAAAATTGTATTCTCATAAATGAACAAGATGCAAGATAAGTACAAATGATCTATCCTTATAGTAGGAGATCAAAACCTAAAAAAGGGTAACCTAAAAGTTAATTACTATTTAATAATTACTAATTAATCATTAAATGAGAATACATAAGTGTATAAAGTGAAATCTTAAGAAGGGAGAAAAGGTAATTTAATTAATGAAATTAAATTAACCTTTTCTCTAACACCCCCCCTTAAGATGAGAAACAATGTAGCTACAACTACAAACAATGTAGAAAGACAAAGGAAACTACAATTTAGTGAGAAAAGAAAACTTGGATCTTAACAACAAGGCCTGAAGAGGTACCCAATCACAATCAAATCTCTATGAAATGGAGAAATAGAGAAAATCTAGTGGAAAAAACTCTACTCCAAAAAGTGATAGAAAAGAATGCACAAATGAAATATGTCAAGATAATCTCTCAAAACTGTAAGTATAATGAAAGCCTCCATGATAGAAGCTTCAGACTCTATAGCCCCCACCCCCCCACCCAAAAATAAATAAAATGGCAAAACTCCTATGTCAATGAACATAAAAATGTGGCTCCAGTCTAAAGGAAATAAAGGCAATGGATAAGGATGATAAAACATATGATTGTAAGGTGCATCTAGAAGTTATAGTTGATGCTCAAAGGAGAAAGCATGAGAATCCTAAAATGCACTCTCCAATGGAGGTGGAATAGCAGGTGTGTTGAATATGTCATTTGAGAGGAGATGTGTGTCCTTTGATATATCCTCAACAACTATAGTAGGTGGCTTGATGATTCGAGCTGCAATAGTAGGAAATATTAAAGAGTAATCCTATGCAAGAGATGGAATCTGAATAGGAGATGGAGGTGTAGAAGTCACAACACTAGTCCTAGGAACAACACATAAGCTCAAGTGACCTAACTTCATCGGGCAGTAGACTCTTGTGAAAAAAGAGAGTGAGTCTCTAATAGTGGAGATGGTTGACCAAAATGTGAGAGGGAATATAGGTGAGAAGCATGATCAACATTTCCTATAGAAATAGTATTTCCTCTCTCACTATCTCTAATGTGCACTAAATCCTATGCAAACTTAAATTCCTTCCATGTCCCACTATGTGTAACATGATAAATAGAGAGAAGGTTAGAGGAAAAAGATGGAATACAAAGTACATCATGAAATGTACCATCATCAATGTCAACATAACCTTTATTGCATACAATCATAACAGTGTTATTTCCCACCAAATGTATGGAGTAGGAGAAGTCTCAAAAGAAGAGAAAAAATATTGAGAAGATGCCATATGGTTTGTGTTGGTGTTTAAAACTACTAAACAACAAAATGCTCAATACCAAAGTGATAATACTCATGTAACCTAAGGGTCAACCACTTCCTATTAACAGTTACATGTGTAGACCACTTGGACCCAACTTCAACAAAATGAAGGATGGTTTTCTACTCTTTTGGCCCTACAAAATCAAGGTGGGTATACCTAAGGGATGATTCAAATGAAAAATATTGTATGAAAATTATCTTAGTTGCATTCTGATTCTCATCTTCTACCCTCAAACACATACATAGTTTATCCAATTCTTTAATAAATTCAAATTTGTATACATCCCTCATAAGAAAATTTGGTCATAATTCTCCTAGGGTTTACAAATATCTAGAAATAGAAACTACCTAAGACTCATAAATGAGATATAATCGAGTGGTGACCAATATTTATAACGTTGAACAAAATGGAATGAAAATGATTTTGATTTTATAATTGATTTGATATGTAATGGTAGAATTTACTCTTTCTCACTTCTGATTTATATAACCAATGCCTTATCCATTGGGCCAAAAGGTTTACTATTGGTAGGAGATCTAGTTCAAATAACTTGTAAATGAATCTATCAATTGTAATCACCCATTTCCATTCTTATGAAGTATCCCATTTATAAATTCATAAACTCTATTGATTTACTAAAGCATTCACATAATTCCTTGAATTAAGAGCATCGATAGAACCAATATACAATGCATCTAGACTGCATTCAATCAATTAAACCTTATTCAAATGACTTCAAAGTAAACAAACTCATAAAAATGGAGATAGAAATTGGTGACATAGATATAATGTAAGTACCCCTTTGTATTATCCTTTTAGATGACTAATACAGTGACCAATAGAAACTCAATGAAAAGCCCAAAATATCTTTTTGATTTTTTCATTTCTATATATTATGAAAGAGTACAACCAAAAGTAAACTCAAAAAAACTACATAAAATTGGACTAACTGTACTTTTCTTTGAGAGAAAATGAAATTATACAAGCCATTTAGACTGGTCACAATGCCTTGAAAACTCATTTATAAGCATGAATTGCAACAAGAAAAGGGCAATTACGACTGATAGTAAGAAAAACAAAAAACTTTTCAAAATATCTTTGCAACCTTAATACAGAAGAGAAATAATAGAAGTAGTTGCAACATGATAGTTGGAGCATCAAATCTTCATTTTTGTCATCTTCTTCAAATGCCCCCTATTGGTAAAGCCTTTATTTCCATAATTTCTTCCCAAACAATGACTTCTCTTTGGTTGGCCAGTTGCATGTCTTGACTGCTATTAGTTCACCAACAAACTTTTTCCACCTAGAATCTATGATTATTTTTTGCCCTATTATGGACCTATTCATTTCAATTTAAATTTTGAATAGGTTATCAATGAGATCATTGAAAGAAAACTCATTAGTGTCACCTTCAAAAATGGATGTCACCTATGGAAAATTTGCAATATGGTCAAAAGAACCAAACTAGTCATTCCAATCTTTCATTTGGCCATCTAAATTAAAGATTGAAAGAATTAAAGAATAAAAGCCATTAATCAAAAATTTCATTTTATTTTGAATAACTATTAATTTCCCTATAAATAATTGCAACAAATCTGTTACTTTGTCTGATGGGGACACAACCCAACAACCGGAATAGACACAATAGAAAGGGGAAATTATATTAACTAAGAAAATAAGCTGGTACAAATAGTGCCGAGAAAATAAACTCAAAACATGCCCTGCGGGCTTACAATTTAGCACCTCCTCTCAAGCTCCAATCCGAACTGCCTTTTACAATGCCAGAAATCTCCTTAAATAGACCCTGGAGGGTTAAGGACTAGGAGTACATTCTAGAAAGTGCTAGTAGGCATCCACCGACAAAATAGAAGGTTCCGGAAGCTGCGTTAGAAGTCGGTGCAATTCTAGAAGAATCCAGAAACGGTAGTCGAACTTCCGGGAGGCATAACTTTTGAACCGTAACTCCGATTGACGAACCGTTTACATTTTCAGAAAGCTCTCGAAGCGCTCTATAGCCCTATGGACAAGCTTTGCTCGTCCCCCATTTTTCGACCCTTTTTGAGGTCATTTAATGCCCCAAACCTGACTTTGAAGCATTCTTAGGGGGTCTCCAAAACCCGAAAAACTGCAATAACTTTCAAACCGTGGGGCCTTTTGACCTGATTCTTTTTCTGGAATGCTCTAAATCTCAATTACATTCATCTGGCCAAGTCACACCTTCTAGGTCACCAAAATGATGGTCAAATTGCATGCTCCTATTTTTTTGGGATTTTTAAATGCACTGATAGTTGAACTATGAGAGTTGCAACCTTTATTTGAGCCAAATGGGTATCCAAAAATGCAAAGACATAAAATAGAAACTAAGTCTAAGTACATTTTTTTGGGTGACACAGGATTGCCCTTATACCTCTGGATGCTCCTGCATCAGACACCCATGGTAGATTGAAAAGTGACCCTATCACTTTATGGATGGTAGAGGAAATCCCAAATGGGAAACCTCAGCTGCTGAAATCCAAGTTGAGTCTTCGATCGGTCGTCCTTTCCATTTGACCAAATACTCTTCATACTGCCTGTTTCTGGTACTCCTACCCACACGATGATCTAGAATGTCTTCTATCTCCTCCTTCTTAGAAGCAGGAATTGGACATGGCTCTAAAACCAGCTCCTCATCAGTACCATCATCATGATACTCTGTCAAATCTGCAATGTTGAAAATGGGAGAAATGTGAATACCATCTGGCAGCTCCACCTCATATGCATTTCCTGAGTTATGTTTCTTCAAAATTTTGCAGGGGCCAAATTTCTTCATTTTCAGCTTGTTGTAAGTACCAACTGGAAATCTTTCTTTTCGTAAGTGCACCATGACTAGATCCCCTACTTGGAATTCCTTATGTCTTCTCCTTGCATCAGCCCTAGCTTTATACTCTTGATTCATCTTGATAATGTGTGCTTGAACCTCCTCATGTAGACGCTTGATGTGTTCAGCAAATTCCTCAGCTTCAGCACTTGTTCTCTCCCCTTGTTCTATCTTCCTCAATTCTGGTGCAGTCCTTGGGCTATTCCCATATACAATTTGAAATGGTGATTTTCCAGTACTCCTATTTACAGAGTTATTATAAGCAAACTCTGCCTGTGGTAGAATCAAATCCCATCCCTTGGGCTTATCCCCAACTAAACATCTCAGCAAATTGCCCAAACTTCTATTTACCACTTCTGTTTGGCCATCAGTCTGTGGGTGATGCGTGGAACTGAATTTCAAGTCTGTTCTCAACTTCTTCCATAATGTCCTCCAGAAATACCCCACAAATTTAGTATCTCGGTCAGAAACTATACTCCTTGGAAGACCATGTAGTCTTACCACCTCTTTGAAAAACAAGTCTGCAATATGGACAACATCATGAGTTTTGTGGCATGGAATGAAATGTGCCATTTTGGAGAACCTATCAACCACCACGAATACTGAGTCATTACCCCTTTGGGTCCTTGGCAATCCAAGAACAAAATCCATACTTATGTCCTCCCATGGCCTTGATGGAACAGGCAATGGCTGATATAGGCCAGTATTTTGACTAAACCCCTTGGCCACTTGACAAACCTGGCAACTCTGTACAAACTTCTTCACATCCTGTGTAATTTGAGGCCAAAAATAATGTTCTCTAAGAATGGCAATGGTCTTATCCCAACCAAAATGTCCTGCCATCCCTCCACTGTGTTTCTCCTTAATCAGATTTTCCCTCATGGAACTCCTTGGAATGCACAATTGACTACCTTTGAACAACATGCCATCCTGAATCAAAGAGTCTAACCACTTGGTTCTATCTACAGCAACAGGTTCTTTACAAGATTTCCATGCTTCAGCAAAATCAGGATCCTCAGGGTACAAATTCTTGAGTTCATCAAACCCAACTACTTCAACCTGCATTGTTGTAAGCAACAATTGTCTTCTACTTAATGCATCTGCAACCCTGTTAGATTTTCCACTTCTATGCTTTAACACAAATGTATAACTCTGCAAGAATTCTACCCACTTCATATGCCTCTGATTCAATTTACCTTGGCTATTTAGGTACTGTAATGCCTGATGATCAGTATACAAAACAAATTCCTTTGGCAACAAATAATGCCTCCATTTCTTTAAGGCCTGAACTATCGCATAGAACTCTTGATCATAAACAGAATACTTCTTCTTTGCATCATTCAATTTTTCACTAAAATATGCAATAGGCTTACCTTCTTGGCTTAATACAGCCCCAATAGCGCTACCACTAGCATCACAATCCACCTGGAATACTTTTCTAAAATCTGGAAGTGCCAACACGGGCTGTTCAGTCACCTTCTTCTTCAACAATTCAAAACTTCTCGCAGCTGCTGCAGTCCATTTGAACTCTTTTCTATCCCCTCTTATTGTATCAGTTAGGGGTGCACATATGCCACTGAAATTCTTAATAAACTTCCTGTAAAAACTAACCAGACCATGAAATGATCTTACCTCAGTAGCAGACCTTGGAGTAGGCCATTCCAAGATAGCTTTAACCTTCTCTGGATCCATTTTGAGTCCTTCAGGTGATATAACAAATCCCAAATAGACTAACTCCCTTTTTGCAAAGACACACTTCTTTAGATTAATTAACAGTTTCTCTTCCCTCAGCCTTTCAAAGACACTACGAATATGCAGCAAATGTTCTTCCAAAGTCTTGCTGAAAATTAAAATATCATCCAAATAGACAATAACAAATTTTCCCAAGAACTTCTTAAGTACCTCATTCATGAGCCGCATGAAGGTGCTTGGGGCGTTCGTCAATCCAAAGGGCATGACTAACCACTCATAAAGACCCTCCTTGGTCTTGAAGGCTGTTTTCCACTCATCTCCTTCTTGTATCCGTATCTGATGATAGCCACTCTTCAGATCTATCTTTGTGAAGTACTGAGCTCCACTCAAGCAGTCCATAAGATCATCCATCCTTGGTAAAGGAAACCGGTACTTGATGGTTATCCTATTTATAGCTCGAGAATCTGTACACATCCTCCACTCTCCACCCTTCTTTGGTGCAAGTACTGCAGGTACTGCACATGGACTCAGGCTCTCTCGAATCAAGCCCTTCCTCAACAGCTCCTGAACCTGTCTATTTAGCTCCTCTGTTTCAGTAGGAGTCATCCTGTGAGCAGCCCTGTTAGGAAAACTAGCTCCTGGAATCAGATCTATCTGATGACTGATTTGCCTTACTGGTGGCAATCCATCTGGAACATTATCAGAGATAATATCTCCAAATTCTCCTAGTAAATCTGAAACTTCCAATGGTATTTCACTACTACATTCTTTATCTTTCCTAGGAATCAAAGCATAGCACATTCGCTGATGTTTCATGCCATCTAAAAACTTCCTTCCATCAACAAGACAAATCCTAGCACTACTACATACCTTTTCACCTTCCTTTTTCATGGGCTTCAATTTGTGGTGAACTCCATCCTTTGTCAGAGAGTATGTGTTTGCATGTCCATCATGTATTGCATGTCTATCAAACTGCCATGGTCTACCCAACAATAGATGGAAAACATCTATCGAAATAACATCACAGAGGACTTCATCATGGTAACTACCAATTTTGAATTTTACTAAACATTGTTCACTTACCAGGACCTTATGATCATCTTTTACCCAAGAAATCCGATAGGGCTGGGGATGTTTCTCCCTCTTGAGCTTCAGCTTAGAGACCATCTCTTCGGATACCAAGTTATCAGTGCTACCACCATCAATGATCACATCACAACATTTATCCTCACACTTTCATCTGGTACAAAACAAACTCCTTCGTTGTCCTGGTTCATTTTCACCACTTAGTAGGACTCTTTCATTTACCAAGGTCTCTCCTCTTTCTGCATCCTCTAAATGTGATGATTGTGCATCCTCATCCACATGAGCAACCCTAGCTTGGCCCTCAGCTCTCCTATCTATCCTTCCTTATCGTTGAGGGCATTCAAAGGCACGATGACCTTCTTCATTGCAATGGAAATAGGTACCACGGAAGCCTCCTCTTCCTTGTCCATGTCCTCTACCTCTTCCTCTTTGATTTCCAAAGTCTTGATCACGGGAGCGGTTGAAACCCTCATTCCTCTGGTTCCTGCTAGTACCCTCATCTTCATTTTTCTTTTGAGTTTCATTGCGGCCTCTAGATGATCTACCGCTTCCCCTTCCTCCTTGACCACACCCTCTTTGTCTTCCTTCAAACCTTTTACTCAGCTTCTCTTCAACTCGTAGGGCAAACTGGTATGCTTCTTCAACACTGGTCATTCTTACCAGACTTAGTTCCTCCTGGATGCTAGGTCGTAACCCACTGATATAATGAGCAACCTTCTCCTTATTTGCTTCTGCATGCCCCGCTCTAATCAGGAGTCGGTAAAACTCCTCTGTATATTCTTGGACTGATCTTCCTGCTTGCTTTAATCCATGCATCTTCTTAAACAGATCAAGCTCGTAGTCCACAGGAATGAACTGCTTTTTCAATTTATCCACCATGCGATCCCATCTTGTGATCTTCTCCTTTCCTCTTCTAAGTCTTTCCAGTTGAACCTCTTGCCACCAAATTTTGGCATGGCCTTTTAGTTTGGCCTTTGCAAACTTAACCCTATCTGGGTCCCTTATATCCTCATACTCAAAGTATTCGTCCAGTTCATTGATCCAATCGATCAACTCATCTGGTTTCAAATTTCCCGAAAATATACCCACTTCAATTGTAGGTCTTTTCCCAAATCTAGAAATGGCCCTAAAAAGCCTTTCCTCTACAGGATTCAGAACTTCCCCGTCAACTTCCATTACTTCCTCTTCATTGTCATCCTCACTATTGTCATCTGCGACAATATTTGCTCCTCTACGAAGCTACTCTTGCAATGCTTGTACCTATCTCTGGAGGGCTCTAACCTCCTCAGGATCAATAGCTCTGGCCCTTCCACCATGCTCTCTTCATGGAGGCATCTTCTAACTCGAACCCACAACCACACAGTCCTGGTGCAAACTGCCTCACAGTCGGCGCTCTGTCTACACACTCAGGAAAACCTACTCTGATACCACTTGATGGGGACACAACCCAACAACTGGAATAGACACAATAGAAAGGGGAAATTATATTAACTAAGAAAATAAGCTGGTACAAATAGTGCCGAGAAAATAAACTCAAAACATGCCCTGCGGGCTTACAATTTAGCACCTCCTCTCAAGCTCCAATCCGAACTGCCTTTTACAATGCCAGAAATCTCCTTAAATAGACCCTGAAGGGTTAAGGACTAGGAGTACATTCTAGAAAGTGCTAGTAGGCATCCATTGACAAAATAGAAGGTTCCAGAAGCTACGTTAGAAGTCGATGCAATTCTAGAAGAATCCAGAAACGGTAGCCGAACTTCCGGGAGGCATAACTTTTGAACCGTAACTCCGATTGATGAACCGTTTACATTTTCGGAAAGCTCTCAAAGCGCTCTATAGCCCTATGGACAAGCTTTGCTCGTCCCCCATTTTTTGACCCTTTTCGAGGTCATTTAATGCCCCAAACCTGACTTTGAAGCATTCTTAGGGGGTCTCCAAAACCCGAAAAACTGCAATAACTTTCAAATCGTGGGGCCTTTTGACCTGATTCTTTTTCTGGAATGCTCTAAATCTCGATTACATTCATCTGGCCAAGTCACACCTTCTAGGTCACCAAAATGATGGTCAAATTGCATGCTCCTATTTTTTCGGGATTTTTAAATGCACTGATAGTTGAACTATGAGAGTTGGAACCTTTATTTGAGCCAAATGGGTATCCAAAAATGCAAAGACATAAAATAGAAACTAAGTCTAAGTACATTTTTTTGGGTGACACAGGATTGCCCTTATACCTCTGGATGCTCCTGCATCATTGTCCATACCCTCTTTGACAACAATGACCTTATTAGGAAGGTCTAGTTTCTTAGCTAAAAGAGGTATTAATCTATCAAAAAATTGCATGTAAGGTCCCCATTGCTGGAAAATAGGGTCAAGCCAACCTATAGCTTCCTTACACATTTTCTTAGTAGCTTTTAAGTTGGTGAATGCATTATGTGCATCTTGAGAGATTCTCTTCAAGATGCTTATTTTGTGATTTAGCATATTTAGCATTACACCCTTCTTTGTTGCACTATCAGATTGGGGAACCTCTACTTCCACACTTACCATAGGCACTGGCATTGTCACCCTATAGGTATAACCTCTATTTTGGCTTTTGATTCTATAGTGTGCCTCACCAACTCCACATTTCCTTATGTATGCTCCGCCTCTACTACAGTCTTGAGTTGGTCTTTTAGGGATACCATTTCCTCTTCCAAGCTCTAAATCTTTCTTTCCAACTCTTCTATTTTTTGTTTCTAAACATAGCTAGTTTTCAGCTCTTCCTCATACACCTTTCTAACATCTAGAAACTCATTGTATGCAACTAGAAGCCTATCTGCAATTTGATCCACCTTTGCCTCATTCATGAGTGCAAAGTGTTTAACCAGGTTGGAGATCTCTTTGCCAGTGGTGTTGTCTAGTGTCCAAATAATCATGTTTTCTTGAGCAGTCTGCTTTATATCCATCATTTTTGGGTTTCTTGGTGTCAGGGGATACACTCCATACTGTTAGGGTTTTATATCTATATTGAATCCTAACCCTCTCTTCAGGCCTTCACTGCTATTGGCTTCATAGTTGATTGCCTCATCTTTCCTTCTTATTTGGTCAAGTACAAATGCCATTTCAATGTCCCATCCTAGCACTAAAATCATGCCACTCATATGAACTAACTCCCTAGCTTCTTTGGGGGTCATAGTTTTACTGTCTAGATCATATGCCAATAGTTTATCCACCAACTCATTATTTTTCTTAGGATCCTCTCTTGGCATGAGACTCAATGTGAGCTCATTTTGTTTAATTTTATATAAAAAAAATTTAAATCTAGATGATTTAATAAAATCATCATCCTCCATGAATTTCTTAGATTGGATGAGTCTATCATCCAATCTAGAGGCTGCAATCTATAAATCATTTGAGGCTCTTCCTACCTCTATTGCCCTTTGCTGCAAGTAATTTTTCTTGATATTAGCAAAATATTGATCATTTCCTGGTATGACCTATAGGGCCCTGCTCACCACCCTTTCTAGAATATGCATTCTTTTCTATCTCTTTTTTCCTTTGGCCACCCACGAGGAAGATGATGGTTGTTCCTCCTCCTCAATATCAATTTCCAGTTGAACATCAAGTTCAGGGGACTCTCTATTCACTATTGATTCCTCTCCATCTAACTTATTTGGCATTTTGGCCATAATATGATCAAAGTTTTCAACCATTTTCCTTAGATTGCTAGGATAAGGGATATCAGTATAAAAACCCTTGAAATTTGGGTTAGTCCTCTTCAAGGCATCCTCCACTTTCTTGATTTCACAATACTTTCCTAGCAACTGATCAGCCTCCCCTATAGCTACTATATAAGCAACTAAATCTACTATAGGGATTGGTTTTCTAGGAGGTAGAATGTAATCCCTAATGACTTTGACCTCATTGGTTATATAGTTTTATGGGCCATACATTCTATATGGTCTAGTAGCAAACTTATATTGGCCTAGGTATTCACTTAACTCTTCAAGGGCATTCTTCCCAAGTAAAAAATCTCCTACCTTAAAACTTCCACAAACAAATGTGGGTTTGTGTAAGGAAGAGGAATCATCTCTTTATTCAATAATAAAAATTGCCAAAAGAATTCAACAATAGCTAATCTAGGAGGAGGATATTTAGGTAGTAAATGGGGTGGCTATAGCCATGCATAGACTCTCATTAATGTGCACTCCTTAAACAAAAATATATCACCCCAATTGTGGTCTAATTTCATTTTCTCATCCCAAAAGGAAGGTCTAAGTAATGTTTTTAGAACATTGGGGGCCCTAAAGAAGGTATGATCTACCATCCTCATGATAATAGAACTAAACAAATTGAAAAATATATTTACATTTGGATAATAAAAATTCTTATCCCAAATGTGATTCCATAATTACATAGGCAACTCATCAAATTCATTAGAAGTTTGATCAATGAAATCTTGACTAATGTAGCTAATGTTCTTGTATAGGATCAAGTGCATGAGTAATGAATAATGGTGGAATTTGAAGTCCTTCATCTCTCCCTTCTTGGCATTCAGAATTTGATGGTGCATGCTATCCATAATGAATCCCACATAATCATATTCTCTATTATGGAAAGGGTCTTATATGTTGTGCATGCTATTAGAAATAATGAACCATATACAAAGTCTTCTGCTCCATCACTTCCCAGAATCTTGTGTAATTCATACATTATATTCTTGAAGTAGTTCTTGAATATGCTCAGAGGCAAGTGATCCTCTACTTTCTTTGGTATCTGCCCTTCCTTTTTGACATTGTAGGGATGTGGGCTAGCATCATATTATTCAGATAATGACTCTTATTTCTCCCAAATTTTCCCTGTAAATAATTAGTATCAATGGGAACATCCATCTTCTCTTCCAAACCAAAAGCTTCTATGAAAGAAGTCCTATCAAGTGTGCAAAAAATATTCTCATTATGCCTATGGAATGACCTTGTGACTAGGTTGTAAGAATTTATCAAAGCCTTTAAAAGGTCCATGTCAAAAAATACCTCTGGGAATATCAATTTTTCCATGTTCATGTTCCATGGATTGCATATTGTTATGTTCTTAGTCATATTTTGGTAGAAATACATAAACAAATTAAAACCATTGACCTTAGGACACTTTGCATCCTTGCACAAGAAGTAAGGGTCTTTAAAAACATGGCCATTTACTAAAATTGCATTGGATGACCCTAGAAGTAGCTTTGACCAGTCCTTTATGTGCTTGTTAAGCTTTCTAACTCTTGATTTCTTCTCTATTTTTACTGCACCCTTCTTTTTGCTTCCTTTGGCTATAACCTCTATGACATCATCACCTTCATCTTCAACTTCTACTTCTTCAGTAGGAACCTCTTCAACCCCCATGCTAGGCATATTTTCTACAAATCTATTTCAAACTCTAGCAACAATGACACAGAACTATGGATTTCTGGAGAATTTTTAGAACATAAAACACAAGCTCTTCAAAATGGCGAATACTCTGAACATTCAATCAAATATTTATAGTTTAGTCATACAATCTACCATCTTTAATAAATTTGGCATGCATGAGTTTTAATACCACCCTTGTAGGTTGTTAGCAAAGAATATCATCCATGTAATTCAATCTTGGAGTACCTTTTATCATTTTACTTTACTTGGTCATAGTGAATTTGTCCTTTTTCCTAACTAACATGACACCTCAGCTAATTTTCTTTTTCAAATTTGGTCTTCCACTTATATGATGAGTCAAAACCATTCAATCTTCATAACCCCAAAGATGCAACTAGCAAACCTTTATGTCTTTCTAGTGATGCTTCAAAAAACTCTAAGCATAGAAGTGTTAAGGTTCTTTAAGCATGGCTTTGTAGTTCCTTTTACGTTCTTATGCAGCCCCTCTTACCATAAAATCTCAAGCCTCTCAACATGCCTCTGTGTGCTTATGCTTCAACACATCTCATATCAGTGTAAAGCATTCGTTACACTTTTATTTTACCTTTTATGCTCCTATGCATGCTTCAATTTTTGAAACATCTTAATACTTCACAAATCCATCGTCCGGTCATATGCTTGAAGCTTCCCTATAGCATCATAATACCCTTTTCCTTTTCTTTATTTTTCTTTACACCCACATGAGTTACCTCATTCTTGTAGCATCAAGAAGCCTTAACAATCTACTTCTCACTCTTACATTTCATCCCCTTCATGGTATAGCAAAGTACTCATTTCATCACAAATTTTACCTTTTACGCTGATGCACTTAAACTAATCTTGTATCCATGAAGAAAGAGATAAAGAAGCTCTTCATCCACATGGTATCCTTGCAATCATAAGAGTGTAACAATTTTCTTTTCTTTTCAACAAATCAATGACCTAGATTAGATCTCAAAAAAATAGAAAAAACATCACTATTAATTTAAGCACATGCAAAAAGAATGATTTAAGTAATCCTCGACACAAGTTGGGCCCATCTAATATATGCAATGTGTAACAACTTGATTCACTCATCTCAGGACCCAAGTGGCAATTTGTCAGGTTCCATAGGACACATTTCTCCTTATGTCATCACTTTACGGTTGCTCGCATGTCAAAACAATGAAAGCATGTATAAGAAATCAAACCTTTCCTCATTCTTATAGGTTTCCCTTGAATGTAGAAATGTAAAACCATTTAGTATTCTCATGAGACATCCTTTATGCCATCATGGGCCTTTATGCTCTTATGAAATTCAATGAAAATGTAAATGCGTAAACCAAACTGATCCACCCTTCCACTTGTCTACTCAATTCATTCCTCATATCCTTATAAAACAATAGATGGTCACTTTTAAAAACATATTATGCTCATACACTCAAGAGGAAAGCATATAACTAGAAATACCAGAATGAATTGCTTTCATTGATATGGTTTAACTCATCACCATGGAACCATAAGACAAACTTACAAAGTATAAAAAACCCTTTACGCCTCTCTGCCCAAGGATCAATCTTATGATCAAAAAACCCAAAAGTGGACCACTTTACTATTATGAGATACAAAATTTTATACCCATAAACCATGAATTCCTTTATGCCTTTATGCTATTTAGTGAAGCATGACCATGAAAAAAAAAGGAAAGAGAGCTTAATGTTCCTATGGGAAAGCCTAACACCATAACACTATAAAGGAGAAAAACTTAGAAATTTTGCAAACCCTTTCAAAAAATTGAAGCTAACCTAGGGTTTTAACATACTTAGGGCATTTTAAAGACTGTGTTGATGAAAAACCTTGAGAATTTAATAAAATTCAAACAACATAGAGATTAGGGTGTGACTAGGGTAATGCCAAATTTTGAAGAATTATAAAAAGAGAAACCTTAATCCATAGGGCACAAGGATTACAAGATTTTTCACACATATTTTTGGAATTCCTCTGTAGTGTGAAAAATTAGACCGTCAATTTGAACTACTTGAATCTAGTTACCAACCAGAAGAATGAGGGATAGTAGTTTCACATAGTGCATGACCCTTTCTCATGCCTTCACAATCTAAATGAAATGATGACGATGAAGAAGGTCTGTGAGAAGTACAAGGAATATCAATGTTTCTCTTTTGAAGGAGAGCTATCAAATTTGAAACCTATTTGGCATAGCCATGTAACTTCTTCTCATAGAAATGTGACTCGTCATGATTAGGCTTGTTACAATAAGCACATTAGTCTTTTTGGCTTTAATTTATTCCATTTAGGAGGAGGTGGTCCAGATGAAATATGAGTGCTAAAATCAATCTAAGACTCTGCAGAATAAGATTTTTAAGTCTTCTCCTTCATCCCTAAAAATGTTCAAGCTACCAATACATGACCCTATAAGCATGTGAGAGAATCCAACTAAGAGAACTTATCTTGCTCTCAAGTCAACTAATCAAAAGAAACTTCAAAGGATGGCATGATAAATCTATTACCCAAAGAATCTTTGGTGAAATAGAAGGTAGAAAGTAATTTTAAAGATTCCACAAAGCTTAGAAAGAATCAAGTAGATACACTAAGTGTTAGTCTTCATTTTCTCACAACCATGGAATAAAGATCTTAGTTGCTTGAATTTCATGAAGAATTCCTCAATGGAGGAAAAATAATATAGTATAAGTGAGGTAAGCTCTACCTTAATTTGAAGTTCCCTAGACTCATTCACTATACCAAACAAGCCTTCAAGCTTGGTCCACATAGCTAGAGGGGTATTGCACCCATCAAGATGAAACTATAGACTATTAGAGACCTATAAAGAAATCAATACTATTACTTCATCCATCTTGTTACTATTCCACATGACCTTAGAAGGCCTTTATAAAGCTAGTTGCACTATATCTAAACAAGACCACAACCCATTTGACCAAAGAAGTCATGTTGCCAAGGTCTTTCATGTGTGATAATTATGAGGGATCAAAAGTTCTAGACAAGAAGAGGTCTCGACCATTGTTTTAGAAGGTGTTGAATTGTTTTTTAATGCAGTTCTACTCTATGTAACTAAATAATACAAACAATATGACAAAACACCCCCCACTATAAAAAACACCAAACCCTAGCTACTAAAAGGAATGCTTAAATAAGAGAAGAGCAAAAAAAACATGAAATATAAATTAAAAATATTTTTTTTTTCTATGCCAAAATAAATGATAGAATGCTGAAAGTACCATGGCCACTCAATATTATTCCAAACTAATACCATATCTTGAAAGTAGACAATAAATCATACACTTTAAAAAAAAATAGCACCTAAATACGTGTCCATATGAACCTAAATGAAGCCTTTGAAGTTGCAAAAGTTGGGATTTGCAATTTTTCAAAAAAATTCAGAAATAGAGATCATTGTGTAGATCACGAAATTTGGGATTGTAATTTTTTAGAAAAATTCAAAATTAAAAATCACAAACAACCTGAACCAATGTATAGATCATGAAATTCTATCCCAAAACCAAAAAAAAAAATTGCTCAAAAAAAGGAGTTTGTATCAGTGAGATGTTGTTGTTTGAAAATCACCTATATAATTTTTTTTTCTAAATCACCACCATTGAACTCCAAAAATCAAAGAAAAATGCTCAAAAAATGTCAGATTTGTTCTGTCAAACCCTCTTTCTTCTTTTTCTCCAAAAATTGAACAAGTTACAATAGATCTGGCTCTGATACCATGAAGGATTTGAGCATTACACAATACAAATCCACAAATCCCAAAGAATACCTACATGTAAAAACTTTTCATAAAGAAGAAATGGACATAAAGAGGCATAAGAAGGGGTTTTCTTTGAAAATATGAAAATTGTATTCTTAGAAATGAACAAGATGCAAGATAATTACAAATGATCTATCCTTATAATAAGAGATTCAAACCTGAAAAGTGTAACCTAAAAGGTAAAAGGGTAAACTAAAAGGTAACTAGTATTTAGTAATTACTAATTAATTATTAAATGAGAATACTTAAGTGCACAAAGTAAAATATTTAGAAGGGAGAAGAGGTAATTTAATTAATGAAATTACATTAATCTTTTTCTCTAACAATATTGTGCATTGATAAGTTGATCTTTTGGTGTAATGACAACTTTGGCCTTTAACATTTACCTCTCCAATATTCTTAGGTGTAAGACAATCAAGAATTACTCTTACCTTTTCATGGTTCATCTTCAAAACATTAGCTCAAATTACAAAACCAAGGTACACAATCTCTTCTTTCATAAATGAACATTCCTCCAAATTAATCAGCAACTCTTCCCCTTTCAATTTTTTCCATATTTGTCTAATATGTTGAAGATGTTATTTCTTACTTTTACTAAATATCAAAATGTCATCAACTAATACAATCACAAACTTATCCAAGAAAATTTTCAAAACTTTATTCATTAGTCTCATGAAAATATTAGGTGCATTAGTCAGACCAAAGGGCATAACCAACCATTCATAGAAACCATCATTAGTGTTAAAAGAATTCTTCCATTCATCTCCTTCTTTGATTCTAATGTGGTGATATCCACATTTCAAAAGAATATTTATAAAAAAATTTGATCCACTCGAACTATCAACTATGTCATCCATCCTATGCAAAGGAAATCTATATTTCACTATTATCTTATTTATAGCTCTAGAATCAGTGAACATTTGTCATTCCCCATTCTTCTTAGGTGCCAATACCATCTATAGGTACAATAAATGAACCCAAGCTTTCTCTAATCAATCCTTTCTCCAACAATTCCTACACTTGTCTATTCATCTCAATATTCTCATCATGTGTTCAATCTCATATGCAAGTTCTAATTCATCTTGTTTCTTAGCTCTCCTTGGAATCAAAGAATAGAAACTATTAAGTTCTTTCATTTCTCTTAGAAACCTATTATTCTCAACTAAACATACTGTGACTATAGTATAGTGATTTTTACTCAACTTCTCTACCAAAGGTAACAATATTTGTTTCTTTCCATTCACCCAAATAGTATACTAATTCAATCAACCATCATGCAAAGATTTTATATCATATTCCCAAGGTCTACCTTAAAGAATATGACAACAATCCATAGGCATAAATATCACATAAGAATTCATTATGATAATTCCCAATTTTAAATTTAACAATACATTTCTCACTTATAAGTAATTTATTATCCTTTTGGATCCAAGGAACATGGTAGGGCTTAGGGTGTCTCAACCTCTACAAATACAATTTGTTCACTAGCTCTTCAAATGCCAAATTATTAGAACTTCCACTATCAATGATTACCTTGCAACATTTTTTAGCTATCATACATATGGTCTTGAATAAAATTATTCTCAGAATAGGTTTTTCATCAGATTCTTCATTCCATACGACTCTTCTTACCATCAAGTTTTCACCTTTCTCAAGTTCATTAGATGTTCCAACAACTTTTTCACAAGCCAAAGTATTTATTCTACTACCTCCTGATTTCTTTCTAGAATTAGTACTTCACATTCATAAAAAGTAGCATTATACCAATATCTTTCTTCCCTTTTTCCATTGTTTTTATTCCTAGAGCAACTAGTATAATTTCCTCTAGTGTAATTACCTCTTCTAGAAACAAGTCCATCTTTCCATCCTTTGTCTCACACTGAATTGTCAGATCTGTTACTTTCTCTATAAGTTCTACCTCTTCTTCTCTAAAATAAACCACCTCTTCATCTCTTTCTTTGATCAGGTTTCTTTGTCAATGCTTCTTCATTCTTTAAAGAAAAATGATATGCTTCTTTTAGACTATCCATCTTAACACAATTGATCTCATCTTGAATTTCAATATTCTTAGGTAATTTATATATCTATCCACATTTTCCACTTCATCATCTACATATCCATATCTAATATATAATTTTCATAATTCCTCAGTATACTCCTTCATAGTCATGTCTTTTTGCCTTAATTTTTCATCTTTCTTAGCAAAATAACTTAGTAATCTGTAGGGAGAAACTTCTTCTTCATCTTTCCAAGCATTTTCATTCATGTCTTGATATTTTCTTTCCTCTTTTCTATCTATCAACTTGCAAATGGTCCCACCAAAGAAATACATGACCTTTCAACTTTATAACTTCTATCTTAACCTTCTTATTACTATGATTACCTTCATACTCAAAATACTTTTCCATTCCAATCATCCAATCTAGTACAACATTGGTCTCAAGTTTTCCATCATTGTAATTTCCCCTTTTCAAGTTCATTATTATAAATGATATTTAATTCAATTACAATATTAATAATAGTTATTCTAGCAATCAAATGATGGTATTATTTGAATTTAGGATCAAAAGATATATATGTTATCCAAGTTGCCTAGATGCCAAGTGTGTAAATGGATTCCCTCAAAGTTTATAGGCCCAAGTTTTCATCATAAAAGATTACATCGCTGACCCCTACATTATCTTGGGACAAAGATCTAATTTCTTGTACATTGACAATCCCCTCCTTGATAACATTATAACCTTTTGATAATGATTTAAATGAATAACTTGAAAATCAATTCATAATTATTTAGTGTTATATATATATATATATATATATATAGACACACACACACACACACATTCATTTTGATATAATAAATTCAACATAAATAAATAATTATATATGTTCATCATTATAATCATGTTTACTCTACAACTATAATATTAATTATGTTAGAAATGCTTTAGAATAACTTGGGGTGAGGGGGGGGGCGGGGGTGAATTGGTTATTCAAGGTCCAAATGTTCTAATAAAACTCTTTACCAAGTAAAGTAAGCCCATTTAACTATTCATTCATCCAAGCTTAAACTATTCTACTTAGCAAGTTACTGTAAATCAACATGCAAGCACAACACATGAAGAATCAACACACAACATAGTGATTTACATGGAAACCCAATTTGGGAAAAACCACCAGTAACATGCTATTCAATTCTCACTCTTCTAAAGTGATGCCCTATGAAAGGCATGCCCTACAAAATGCTACAACACACTATTAAATCTAACCTGGTTAAAGGATTTAATCACCACGTTAGAAGTGGGCCTTGTTAGAGAACTTTAAAACATTCACTTGGAATGACACCCTATCAAAGGATTTACAAATGGTTATTAAACCAACCTAAGTCCATAGAATTTTTACCCTAACTGATATAATTATTAGAGAGTAACAATAAGGGATTCTGACTTGATTACAATTCACAACTTATCTTGCAAATTTTAGATCACTTTTTGGCTCTTCACAATTTTTTTAGCTTTTAGTCTCTGTAGCTCTAACAACTTGTCCTCCTCTAAATATTTTTCTCCTTGAGTATTCATGCTCAATGTGCTAGTGGAATCATCTCTCTCTAACCACTTATTGAAGAAAATTCTTTGTGCTCTATCCTTCCTTCTCCTTGACACCTTTCAACCACTTCACAATTTGGCACACTAGCAACTCTAGCTTCTTGGCCTATGACTCCTTAAATAGAAATCTAGAATTTCTTTTCCCACTCAATTCTTCCCTCCTTTAATTTTAGTTTGAAAGGATTAGGTAGCATTCATTAAATCTAACCCATATCTTGTTTCTTCTAGAAACATCATGAGGAATCCTCTTGAATTCACTCAAAAATGGTTTATCTAAAATTATGTGCCTCCAGATCATCATCCTTATCCTCCATCTAGTTCACAAAATTAAAGGTAACAACCTTCTTAGCTAAGATTTGGCAAATTTTAAACTTTTCAAATAATGCAACAACTCAACACTATTGAAATTCTATTGCTCGATACTAACTACATTTTACTAATGCTCAACACCTACTATGGATTCAATTGACATGCACTAAGTTTTCTGATGCTCAGCACCTATTACTTTTCTTGGCACCTAAGGATGCTCAGCTCCTTTTTTATCATTCAACATACACTAGATTTTGTATTTTCTTAGCACTAACTGAAAATCTACTTGGCTTGTACTAGGTTGCTCGACACTCACTAATGAACATAGTTAAGCTTTGCAATCAACCTTGTTACAACTTATTCTTTCACTATTTCTAAGTGTGGCCAACATCTGTATCTTCAAGTATACTATCAATACATCATTTTACCATTTTCTTAACTACTCCTTCCACTTCCTTAAAAAAAACATAACTCAACCTTTCCCTTGGATGCTTTTGTTACATCTTGTTGATTAAATCTTCTTTATGAATCAACTAAGTGATAGTACTTGGATCTTACAATCAATTGTCATTCCAACATATAGCAGGTTTGATATTAGTGAGAAAATAATGATTGAAAACATTCTTTATCAACAATCTCCTTCTTTGCAACAATCTCCCTCTTTGACAGTGCTATTTTTCAATCATATTTCTAGCAATCTCCCTCTTTGGCATTGATGGCTAACCAAACTAATCAACCATTAGACCAAACTATTCAACCAAGTTATCAAGGTGCTAACTAGGTTAGAATAGTAAGTCAAATGCCAAAAATAAAAATGGGTTACCATCAGTTTACATCTCCCTCTCTGATCTGTATCCTGATTACTTTATTTTTTCTTCTCCCTCTTAGCTATTATTTTCTTTCTCTTTTCTATGGCTTGCCACTATTCACTTTGATCTTATACTACTCCTAACTCCTTCTTACATTATTTCTCCCTCTTCATGCATTGATTAGTTTATGTTATTTTGGTATCAATTACTTTTCTCTCTATCCATTTGATCCTATAGATTTGATCAATTTCATGCTATTTCTCCCTCTATCCAATTGATTGTTATTGATCAATTTCTACTCTTTGCTCTTTCTCCTCAAATGTTGTTGATTTGTTTTCTACTCTTTATCTCCCTCTTTGACAACAATGACAAAGACATACTATTTCAACATATTATCATGCAAGTATAGCATCTACAAATATACCAATTCATTTTGTCACCTTGCTTGTGACTAATTTTGGAACTCTAGTACTTTGATTACTTCAAGAAAAATCCTAAAGTAAGTATCCTTTGCATCAATTTGCAATATTGCAATAATCAACTCATTTGATGCAATGCAATCTTTGTTCTTCTCAAGTAGCCTTTGCTAGGGGTATCACCCCTAACTTACCTCTAAGATATTCAAATGCATCTTTAGGTAATACTTTTGTGAAGATGTTAGCAATTTGTTCCTTTGAGCTAACATATTCCATTTGTCATGCCCAAAATGTAAGGGCAAAAACACACACAATTTTTTTTATATTTAAAAATTAAGTCTAGTTTATACTTAACAACTTCATACAGACTTAACCCTGAGGAGATCGTACATCCTTAGAACAAAGTAACATTAATGCCAAACAACTATCATGATATGTCTTCAATACTTTAAGTTGAACCTAATGGTCAAATTCAACCTATAACCGGCATTAACCCAAGTCAAATTCAAGATACAAAAATGCTATCTATTATTAAAGACACTATGATCACTAATATCCTACTAATAATGGAAAATTAGCTTTCTCAGATTATAAGTCAATAGCAAAAGATACTAACATCCATACACTAATTTAATTAATAATAACTAGAACTAAATCTATCTAGTAGCTAACTAGAGTATTAACTAAAATCAAATTACACTAGTTGAAAGTACATCTTAAAGCTACTAAGTGATTCTTATTATTAAAGTATCCAATGAAATAATTTAACTTAACTACTTACATATCCACAATTTCCAACACATTATCTTAACTATGTAAACTAATACTAATCTAGACTTTATTTAGAATTAGAATAAATTCAACTTCACATTTATAATGCCAACATTAGAGTTAAACTAACTATCTCACCATTTTGGAAAAACTAATTAATGATATAAGATATCTACTTAAATCTAAGAAATAATCTTACAAATAATAAAGAAATGACTACTAACAACATTAATTAACATTCTAATAATGTGAAATAACTAATACCAATTAAAACATTAATCGAATGATAGAATCAACAACACCAACTTGATCTCTATTATTACTAACTAAAATCAATCTAAATAATTAAAAAAATTATAGAGTGACATATACTAATACGTGAGCTAAATAATTACATTACTAATCAATTAAAAAACTAACTAGTAAGCCACATTACTTGACAAATCCTAACTATTCATACAATTTAACTCACTAACTCAGACTAGCTTATCTAGTAACATATCTAAAACTAACTTAGACATCAATACTACTATCTAATACTAAACTAACAATCCTATATTATCCATTAATAACATAACTTTATTAACCCTATATCATTAAACCCCTAATCTAAAACTAAACTTATGTTTCACTATAACTAATAATTACTATAAACCACACCACCACTAACTAAACTACTAACTCACACCCACCCAAAACTTAACCCCAAACCATACCCCACCTACCTTCACGCTACCCAATCACCAATGAGCTGACCAAGGTTTGTTAGCGTTGACAGACCTATCTCCACTGTCCCTTGCGTGCGTGAGGGAAAGGCTTAGTAATACGCATGGAGATGGAACAAGTGGCTGGAGGGTTGGTGGATAAAGTTTAGGTGGTTTAAAATGATTTCCAACCAAGCCTTCTTCATTCCCTACACACGCAGCACACTGCCCAAGAATGATATTAGTGGTACGTGGGTTGTGAATAAGGGTTGGGGATTTAAGAGAAATCCAAGAGTCTCTTAATTCGATATTGTAGACACATGAGATAAAGGTGGTGAAATGGGATATTCACCCTAAGATTTTATTAATTTTTTTTATATTGCTTGCCCCATTTTTTGGTTAACTCACACTCCAACTCAGGCCAATCAATACAACTGATGCCTAGGAGGATGTGGTTAAGAGATGGAGAAAAGTAGAGTAATGAGATAGGCCATTTTTAGGGTAGTTATTACTAAAGTTTTATAGTTGAGATAGGATATATGTCATATCCAATTTAATTAAGGTTTGAAAATTAAGTTATTGCATTTGAAAGAGAACAATAATCAATAAGGAGTATCCAAGAGAATATTCTCTGTGACAAAGATGTGAAAATAAAAACTTTCCCATACATTTTCTAGAGAGAGTTTATTTGATCTAGAGATGCACATTTTTAATTATGAGTCCAATTGACTAAGTGATGACATAGATTTTTTTGTCATATATTTATCTTTATCTCAATAGTGCATTCTAATCTAATGACAACATGGATTTCCTTAACAAGTATCATGTTCCAAGGTTATGTAAAGGGGCTATGTTTGTGTCTTACATCTTATAATTTATGATTTATTTGTTCATTATACCACAGGGTAAGTCTTTCTTCCTTTCTAAATTCAAGGAAAACATGATCTCTAGCTCAGTTGATTATATTCAAAAATGAAACTTAGCAATGAAGGTGTTAACTTTGTGATTGCAAGTAGGATTTTTAATTCATCTAATACTTAACCATATATTTGAAACTTCAACATATCAATTTGCATGTTAATAACATAATTGGAAACTTGGAGATTTATAATTTAAGTGACATTATCCATCAATCTATTTTCTCACAACATATGCAAAAATTGAAATTACATGAGATCAATACGAGGAGGTATTCATGATCATTTTCTTTTTCTATTATTCATCCTGGTTCAAGGCTCCATCGAGAAAGAACCAGTAAGAAAACCCGATGTCTTTGCCACTACATCAAAGTCAATTACAACTTACATAATATTACAATTCTTTGAGTTTTCTTCAAGGCTTGCACGAGAGAAATTTTATCAAATGTCTTCATTGCATCAAGGAAAGAAAAAAAGGAAACATGGAAGAGACAAGAACCAACATGGAGATAAACAACACAAGGAGATAAGAAAATAGACATGCATTCCCACCCGATTGCACAATAGGTCCAACAATGAACCAATGTAGGGGAAAGATGGATTTTATCAATAGGAGAAGTCAATCACCATACCATCACATAGCCCTTTCGGGGCTAAAACTTCAAGAACTTCCATTCTTTCACAAGGCCCTTTAGAGGCTATATGCACAAGGATTTTCATTCTTTCCACATTCAAGAATTTTCAATAACAACAAGGTATGGGATGACAAGTAGGGGCCCATACACCCTACCTTTCCTCCCTCCTCTCTCCATGAGAGGAGACTCTACACTATTGAGGTCCAACTAGTTCCCTTTCCTCAAGCATGGCCACTTCTTCCCTATCCAAGGGTGAGTGTTGCCAAAAACATCCCCATGAAAACCTCTCAAAACAATCAAAACACCAAGAAGGCATATGAATAGCATCAAAAGAAGACAAGATGAAATCCCTCCCAAATCCACCCCCAACACACAACAAGAATGAAAAACTACATAATGTCTCCAACATGATTCAAGCAAGATTCAAAATATGAACACACTTGAAGAACCTTTCATGGAGTGAAGAACTCCTACCTTCATCAAAGAGTTATGGCAATGGTGGTTTCAGAAGAGCTTCCCTTTTTTCCTTCAATCTTCAAGACTTCCTCCAAAACTAGAGGATTGGGTGACAAAAATTAAACTCCCCCAAAAATGCCTCTAAGTATGGTCCTTAACTCCACTAAGCTTCAAGTAACTCAAGATGGAGGTTTGGTTTCACTAACCCAAGTAAAGAGCAACCCATTTTCGAAATCAACCTATAATAGAGTTTTAAGAGATCCTAAGGGTCAACCTAGGAGGCTAAAGGGTTGGAAAGTACCCCCACCCATACCCTTACTCATAGGGGTACTTAAATTTAATGTTTCTAAGCCTTTAAAGACTTATTAGGAACAATTAAAAGTTAGGAGAATAGTAAGATCAAATTACAACCTTTAAGGAATTATAATACAAGGTTAGCACAAAATTAACAAGAAATTTAGCGCCGTTTTTCCATTGAGTTGTCTCGGCTAATTTTTTTGCACACTCATTGCACACATTAGTAGGTCCAAAAGCCACATGCATAATGTGAATTAGATATTAGAGGAATTATATAAATTAAAGCATCCATTTCTTAATAAATAGTTGTTTATCTAATTCTACTCATATTTCTAACCTTCTGACTTGCATAACCAAATGTGTTAGTGTTGCATACATTTTCTTCATCATTATACATATTTATAAGCATTAGATGGCAAAATCAAATAACTGAAGTAAGCATCACACATCATAAAATAGCATAACAATGTTCAGTGTATCCAATAATGTTCTGACATAATAGCATGAGTATCAAAATAACAATGTATCATCAGTGCTAGGATTGGTCGAGGCGAGGCCTCACATCCTTCCCCACTAGGCATGAACTTCCTCTTGGTGTTCATCAAAAAGATAAGGGTACTGCAATTGGATATGTTTTGCGTCCTCCCAAGAAGCCGTAACCTCATCATAGCAATCCCACTGGACTCTAACTTGGTCTAGCTCTTGACCTTGAAGTGCTAGGGTCCGTCGGGCAATAATACGGATGGGTTGTAGCACTAACTAGCCATCTGACTCCACCTGCAAAGCATCCCAATCTATAATATGAGACTCATCGTAAATGTATCCTCTAAGTATAGAAATGTGAAACACATCATGGATACATGACAGGCTAGGTGGCAAGGCTAAATGGTAGGCAAGTGGTCCTATCCTCTCTAGGATCTCGAATGGTCTGAGAAACTAGGGTACCAACTTAGAGCCCTATTCGAATCAAATTGAACTCTTATGTGGCCACACCCTCAAGAAAACTCTATCACCAACCTGATACTCCCGATCTATCCTCTTCGCATCTGCATACTTCTTCTGTCGATCTTGTGCCTCTCTCGGGCGCTATCTAATCAGAGTCACCTATTGCTCTATCTCCTTAACCAACTGAGGGCCAGTAGATACTCGATCCTCAATCCTGTCCCAAATTAACAGTGTCCTACAAGGTCTCCCATACAAGGCCTCATAAGGTGGCATACCTATGGAAGAATGGTGCCCATTATTATAGGCAAACTGAACAAGATGTAGGTATTCCTCCCACTTGACCTAATGGTCCATCACGTACATACGCAACATGTCCTCCAAAACCTGATTCACTTGCTAGGTCTACCCATCGGTCTGAGGATGGTACGCTATACCAAAATTAAGCCTAGTGCCCAATTCCAACTGCAACTCTCTCCAAAAGGAAGAGGTGAAAAATGAGTCCCTATTAGAGATGATCTTACAAGGAATTCCATGAAGTCTGACAATATCCTGTAGAAACACCTACGCTATGTTTCGTGTTGTATATGTAGTATGCACGTGAGAGAAGTGGGCAACCTTGGTCAATGTGTCAACTATCACCAAAATGGCATCATTGTGATGAGACAAAAAGGGGAGACCAACAATAAAGTTCGTAGATATAACATCCCACTTCCACTCAGTGATCTCGTGAGGCTGAAGGAGCCCACCAGGATGTCAATGCTCTGCCTTCACCCTTTGACACTCAAGGCATCTCGCAACTATGTTAGCAATCTATACTCTCATGCCTAGTCAGTGATATAACTGTCTCAAATCTACATGTAACTTCTTAACACCGGGGTGTGTTGCATAAGGTGCTCTGTGAGCCTCAAGTATAATGAACTCATGCAATCCCCTAGTGGAAGGTACATACATACATCCTCTATGGAACAAGAGTCCATTAGACTCCAAGGAATACTCTGAATACTTCCCTTCTAAGGGTCTCTGAGAATGCACCACCTGACTAACCTCTGTATAAAGCTCATCCGCTGGCAAGTGCTAAAGAATCCTCTCCTTCAAATCAGTACAAGTAGTCATAGATGATAACTCATGGCACCTTCTATTTAAGGCATCTACAACTACATTCTCTTTCCCCCTTGATGTAATGAACATCAAAATCATACTTACAAAGGAACTCCATCCACCTTCTCTGCCTAGCATTAAGGTTTGACTGTGTGAATATGTACTGTAAGCTCTAGTGATCTGAATGAAGCTCAAATCTATGACCCAGTAGGAAGGATTGTCACCTCACTAAGGCATGAACTACTACCGCAAGCTCTAGGTCATGGGTAGGGTAGTTGAGTTCATGAGTCTTCAACTTCCTAGACTCAAAGGAAATGGGTTGGCCATCTTGCATAAGGACTGCCCCTATACCATGCAAAGATGTATCTTTGCACACCATGAAGTTTGCAGATGGATCTAGTACTGTAAGAATTGGTGCACTCGTGAGGGCCCTCTTAAGCTCTTGAAAAGATCTATCAAACTTCTCTGTCCACTCATACTTCTTTCCCTTCCTCTAAAGAGATGTAATGGGATGCACCAATCTAGAGAATCCTACAATGAAGCACTGATAATACCCTACTAGACCCATAAAGCTCCTCACCTCAGTGACACTGGTGGGTGCTAGCCAATCCATGATGGCCCTAATCTTCGATGGGTCTACTGAGACACCATCGCATGATATGACATGACCCAAATAACGTATCTCAGGTCTAAAGAATGCACACTTCCACAAGCTGCCAAACAATTGGTTCTCCCTCAATTTCTGCAATACTTGTCTCAAGTGCTCTTCATGCTCCTTCTCATCACGTGAATATATCAAGATATCATCCAAAAAAAAAACCATGAACTTATCCAAAAAGGTATGAAATACTCTATTCATGAGGCTCATGAATATAGCTAGAGCATTTGTGAGGCCAAACAGTACCACGGTGAACTTGTAGTGGCCATACCTAGTATGAAATGTAGTCGTAGGAATATCACTATCCACAATCCTCAACTGATGATACCCTAACTTGAGATCAATCTTTGAAAATACTCAAGCACCTTGCAATTGGTCAAAGAGGTCATCAATCCTAGGAAGAGGGTATTGGTTCTTGATGGTTACTTTGTTCAATTGCCGATAATCAATACACAACCTAAGTGATCCATCCTTCTTCTTAATGAAGATCACTGGTGCGCCCCAAGGTGACACACTAGGTCAAATATGCCCCTTCTCTAAGAGTTCCTCCAACTAAATCTTAAGTTCACTAAGCTCATGAGTAGTCATCCTGTATGGTGCCCTCAACATTAGCTCTGCTCCTAGAACAAGGTCAATATGGAAATTCACTACTCTAGGTGGAGGCCTACCAGGGAGCTCCAAAGGAAAAACATCTGCAAACTCCCGCAATACAGGAAAATCATAAGGGATGGCTCCCCCTCTAGAATTTCCTCCTTGTCATTGATGGTGATCGTGAACAAATGATATCCTTTTTGCATGCATCGTCTAAGCTACATAGCAAAAATTATGCGAAGGGATATGGGTCTCTTAACCCCAAGGATCACTCTAGAGATACCATACTCATCCACACATTCCACCCTCTTTTTTCAACAATCCATCTTGGTGCTGTGGCCATATAGCCAATCCATGCCAAGAACAACATCATAAGAACCTAGAGGGGTAATACGTAGATCCGACATTGTGGACATGTCTCCAATCTGAATCGGGCAACTATGCACCATAGAACTAACTGACACTCTGGCTCGTGAGGCTAACTCTACCTCCCAACTGACATCCTGACTAACTGCCACTAGCCTGCAATGCTCCATGATGAAAGGAGATATAAATGAATTAGTAGCTCGAGAATCAAATCAAATAGTAACCATGCTACCTTGTATACTACCTGTAGCCTCAATAACTGTGGCCTGATGCTCAACCTGGCTGTTGTCAACCGCTACAAAAACTCTATGAGATCTACCTATATCGCTAACTATCAGCTCTGAAAATGCCCCTCTCTAACCACTAGAGGACTATTCCTCAGAACACTCTCTAGCAATATGCCCCATGCCACCACAAGTGTAACATGGTCCTCGTGTATAGGATCTGGCACCCTATGATCCAGACTGTTGTGGGCCTCCTAACTTGCTAGATCCACTGAATCCACCCCTAGAAGGCTACTGAGTCTTCGTTGGCTGTGACTCTGGGGCCTGAACTTTCTGATCCTGCCTCAGACCCTTTGAATGCCACTACTTGGGCTTGGAGCCCTGATAACCCTGTAAGGGTTTTTGCTACTGCTGTTGCTAGGGTTTTTGCTATTGAGACTGTTGGCCCTTAGAGGACCCTACTGTGTAGTTTTGATTCCCTTTCCAATGGGGTTTCTGCTGGGTAGAGTTTCGGTTCTGAGATCGACCTCGTGACTCCTATCTAGCTTGAGTGTCCTCTGCCACTAGTGCCATCTCAACAACTTGTCTAAAGGTGGTAGGAAAGGCCATGCAAACTGGACCCTGAAGTGCAAAATTTAGGCCCATGATAAATCGATGCACTCGCAGTTTCTCATCCTTCATGTACTCGACATAAGGAAGGAGCTCGAGAAACCTACTCTCATACTGAGCCACGGTGAGACCCCTCCGATGTAGTGAATGAAATTCCTCTATCTGCTTCTGCCTAAAGTGCTCAGATAGGTACCTCTCCCTGAACCTCTCTAGGAATGACTCCTAGGTGAGGGTATCCATGCTCACTCCTCCAATGGTCTCCTCTTGATGACACCAATTAGAGGCATCTCCTCTCAACTAATGAACTGTTAGTCATTCCTTTAGATTACTCCCATACAGACATAATCCAAAGCACCGCTGTAGGCTCTATAACCATGCCTTTGCTACTATCCCCTTAGTGGAACCGATAAATAAAGGTGGCCCAAGTCGAATCAATTCCCTGATATCATCTCCTATATGTCTAGGAGGTCTATCAAGTGGGGGTCCTCTCTAGTGTATTGACTCTTCCTCATGCTCACCCTGTCCCTCTAACTGTCTTGGCAGGGGACTCGTAGTCCTCTCTCAGACTCGGGGTCTGCCTCCTTCGAGTCCCTCTGCTTCCACAATTGGAATCTATTGGCCTGGCTGAACTATAGGTACTACTCACTGTTGAACTACACCGATCAAAGTTTGAAGTGCATCTATAATGTCCTGGTTCGAGTTCAATGATGGTGGAGGTGGAGATGGTGGTGGAGGTGGAGGTCCATCCTCTTGTCATGCTCTACCACTTCTCGCCCTACGACCTCTAGCTCGTTGGTTGCTCCGTGTAATAGGAGACATCCTACACAATTAATATTTTTAGTTAAGTTCAAAAGAATAATGGTTTTAGGTTCCTAGTGTTGAAACACGGGATCTGATACCAAAATGTCATGCCCAAAATGTAAGGGAAAAAACACACACAATTTTTTTTTATAAAAAAATTAAGTCTAGTTTATACTTAACAACTTAATACAGACTTAACCCAAATGAGATTGTACATCCTTAGAACAAAGTAACATCAAATATTAGACAACTATCATGATATGTCTTCAATACTTTAAGTTGAACCTAATGGTCAAATTCAACCTATAACCGACATTAACCCAAGTCAAATTCAAGATACAAAAATGCTATCTATTATTAAAGACACTATGATCACTAATATCCTACTAATAATGGAAAATTAGCTTTCTCAGATTATAAGTCAATAGCAAAAGATACTAACATCCATACACTAATTTAATAACATAATAACTAGAACTAAATCTGTCCAGTAGCTACCTAGAGTATTAACTAATATCAAATTACACTAGTTGAAAGTACATCTTAAAGCTACTAAGTGATTCTTATTATTAAAGTATCCAATGAAATAATTTAACTTAACTACTTACATATCCACAATTTCCAACACATTATCTTAACTATGTAAACTAATACTAATCTAGACTTTATTTAGAATTAGAATAAATTCAACTTCACATTTATAATGCCAACATTAGAGTTAAACTAACTATCTCACCATTTTGGAAAAACTAATTAATGATATAAGATATCTACTTAAATCTAAGAAATAATCTTACAAATAATAAAGAAACGACTACTAACAACATTAATTAACATTCTAACAACGTGAAATAACTAATACCAATTAAAACATTAATCCAATGATAGAATTAACAACACCAACTTGATCTCTATTATTACTAACTAAAATCAGTTTAAATAATTAAAAAAATTATAGAGTGACATATACTAATACATGAAATAAATAATTACATTACTAATAAATTAAAAAACTAACTAGTAAGCCACATTACTTGACAAATCCTAACTATTCATACAATTTAACTCACTAAATCAGACTAGCTTATCTAGTAACATATCTAAACCTAACTTAGACATCAATACTACTATCTAATACTAAACCAGCAATCCTATATTATCCATTAATAACATAACTTTATCAACCCTATATCATTAAATGCCTAATCTAAAACTAAACTTATGTTTCACTATAACTAATAATTACTATAAACCACACCACCACTAACTAAACTACTAACTCACACCCACCCAAGACTTAAACCCAAACCATACCCCACCTACCTTCATGCTACCCAATCACCAACGTGCTGACCAAGGTCTATCAGTGTTGGTAGACCTTTCTCCACTATCCCTTGCATGCATGAGGGCAAGGCTGAGTAATACGCATGGAGGTGGAACAAGTGGCTAGAGGGTTGGCGGATAAAGTTTAGGTGGTATAAAATGATTTCCAACCAAGCCTTCTTCATTCCCCACACATGTAGCATGTTGCCCAAGAATCATATTAGTGGTACATGGGTTATGAATAAGGGTTGGGGATTTAAGAGAAATCCAAGAGTCTCTTAATTTGATATTGTAGAGACATAAGATAAAGGTGGTGACATGGGATATTCACCCTAAGATTTTATTAATTTTTTTTATATTGCTTGCCACATTTTTTGGTTAACTCACACTCCAACTCCCAATCAATACAACTGATGCCTAGGAGGATGTGGTTAAGAGATGGAGAAAAGTAGAGTAATGAGATAGGCCATTTTTAGGGTAGTTATTACTAAAGTTTTATAGTTGAGATAGGATATATGCCATATCCAATTTAATTAAGGTTTGAAAATTAAGTTATTGCATTTGAAAGAGAACAATAATCAATAAGGAGTATCCAAGAGAATATTCTCTGTGACAAAGATGTGAAAATAAAAACTTTCCCATACATTTTCTAGAGAGGGTTTATTTGATCTGGAGATGCACATTTTTAATTGTGAGTCCAATTGACTAAGTGATGACATAGATTTTTTTGTCATATATTTATCTTTATCTCAATAGTGCATTCTAATCTAATGACAACATGGATTTCCTTAACAAGTATCATGCTCCAAGGTTATGTAAAGGGGATATGTTTGTGTCTTACATCTTATAATTTATGATTTATTTGTTCATTATACCATAGGATAAGTCTTTCTTCCTTTCTGAATTCAAGGAAAACATGATCTCTAGCTCACTTGATTATATTCAAAATGAAATTTAGCAATGAAGGTGTTAACTTTTTTATTATAATTAGGATTTCTAATTCATCTAATACTTTACCATATATTTGAAACTTCAACATAACAATTTGCATGTTAATAAGATAATTGGAAACTTGGAGATTTATAATTTAAATGACATTATCCATCAATCTATTTTCTCAAAACATATGCAAAAATTGAAATCACATGAGATCAATACGAGGAGTTATTCGTGATCATTTTCTTTTTCTATTATTCATTCAGGTTCAAGGCTCCATCGAGAAAGAACCAGTAAGAAAACCCGATGTCTTTGCCACTACATCAAAGTCAATTACAACTTACATAATATTAAAATTCCTTGATTTTTCTTCAAGGCTTGCACGAGAGAACTTTTATCAAATGTCTTCATTGCATCAAGGAAAGAAAAAATGGAAACATGGAAGAGACAAGAACCAACATGGAGATAAACAACACAAGGAGATAAGAAAATAGACATGCATTCCCACCCGGTTGCACAATAGGTCCAACAATGAACCAATGTAGGGGAAAGGTGGATTTTATCAATAGGAGAATTCAATCACCATACCATCACATAGCCCTTTCAGGGCTAAAACTTCAAGAACTTCCATTCTTTCACAAGGCCCTTTTGAGGCTATATCCACAAGGATTTTCATTCTTTCCACATTCAAGAATTTTCAATAACAACAAGGTATGGGATGACAAGTAGGGGCCCATACACCCTACCCTTTTCTCCCTCATCCCTCTATGAGAGGAGACTCTACACTATTGAGGTCCAACTAATGCCCTTTCCCCAAGCATGGCCACTTCTTCCCTATCCAAGTATGAGTGTTGCCAAAAACATCCCCATGAAAACCTCTCAAAACAATCAAAACACCAAGAAGGCATATGAATAGCATCAAAAGAAGACAAGATGAAATCCCTCCCAAATCCACCCCCAACACACAACAAAAATGAAAAACTACATAATGTCTCCAACATGATTCAAGCAAGATTCAAAATATGAACACACATGAAGAACCATTCATGGAGTGAAGAACTCCTACCTTCATCAAAGAGTTATGGCAATAGTGGTTTGAGAAGAGCTTCCCTTTCTTCCTTCAATCTTCAAGACATCCTCCAAAACTAGGGGATTGGGTGAAAAAAACTAAACTCCCCCAAAAATGCCTCTAAGTATGGTCCTTAACTCCACTAAGCTTCAAGTAACTCAAGATGGAGGTTTGGTTTCACTAACCCAAGTAAAGAGAAACCCATTTTCGAAATCAACCTATAATAGGGTTTTTAAGAGACCCTAAGAGTCAACCTAGTAGGCTAAAGGGTTGGAAAGTACCCCCACCCATACCCTTACCCATAGGGGTTCTTAAATTTAATGTTTCTAAGCCTTTAAAGACTTATTAGGAACAATTAAAAGTTAGGAGAATAGTAAGATCAAATTACAACCTTTAAGGAATTACAATACAAGGTTAGCACAAAATTAACAAGAAATTTAGCTCCGTTTTTCGATTGAGTTGTCTCGGCTAATTTTCTTGCACACTCATTGCACACATTAGTAGGTCCAAAATCCACATGCATAATGTGAATTAGATATTAGAGGAATTATATAAATTAAAGCATCCATTTCTTAATAAATAGTTGTTTATCTAATTCTACTCATATTTCTAACCTTCTAACTTGTATAACCAAATGTGTTAGCATTGCATACATTTTCTTCATCATTATACATATTTATAAGCATTAAATGGAAAAATCAAATAACTGAAGTAAGCATCACACATCATAAAATAGCATAACAATGTTCAATGTATCCAATAATGTTCTGACATAACATCATGAGTATCAAAATTACAATGTATCATCAGTGCTAGGATGGGTCGAGGCGAGGCCTCACACCATTCTCACTTGCATATCTTCCACCAATTCTCTTACATAGTGATACTTAATTGTAATATGCTTTGTTTTGGCATGCATCACAGGATTCTTTGATATGTTGATGGCACATGTGTTATCACAATAGAGTATTATAGGTTCAATTACCTCTTCCTTCATAGCTTGTAACAGATGTTTGATCCATACAATATTGGTGTATTTGATAGCAACATCAACATACTCAACTTCTGTTGTTGACTATGAAGTACAACTTTTCTTTTTTCTGGCCCAAGTGACCAATTTTTCACCCAAGAAAAGTGCTGCTCCACTGGTGCTTTTTCTATCATCAATACTACCTCCCCAATTTGCATCAGTGTAGGCTTTCAACTCAAACTTTTTAGTTCTCTTGTAATATAAGCCAAAGTCATCAGTTTCTTTTAAGTACCTCAATATTCTTTTCACTGCCATAAGATATTTTCTCTTGGGTTAGTAGAAAATCTTGCCACTATTCCAAAAACTAATGCAATGTCTAGTCTATTATGAAAAACATACTACAACTTTCCAATCATTAATCTATATAATGTTTAATTCACTTAAGCAGATTCATCATTTTTTGATAGCTTATATCCTATTACCATTGGTGTATTGACTAGTTTTGAATCTTCTAATCCAAATGTTTTGAGTATCTCCTAATGTACTTGTAATCCAACAAAGAATTTGACTTCTCCAAACATTGATAGCTCAAACTCATGTTTCATCTTATAAACAAAATCTTTGCAAAGAACATCTTTACCTCCAAATATTATATTATCAACAAAGATTTTAGATATCAGAATCTCTTTACCCTTTTTTTCCTTGATATACAAGTTTTTGTTGTCATCTATTCTCTCAAATCCTATTTTCACAATATATTTTTGTAGTCTCTCATACCATGATCTAGGTGCTTGCTTCAAATGATAGAGTGCTTTGTGTAGTTTGTAAACCATATCCTTGTTATTGTCATCAAAAAATCCCTTTGGTTGTTCTATGTAGACTTCCTCTTCTAGTATACCATTCAGAAAAGTAGACTTTACATCCATTTGGTAGACTTTGAATTGTTTGTAGGCAACCTATGCAAGTAGTGTTCTCACTTCTTCCATTCTAGCAACAAGGGAAAATGTTTCCCCATAGTCCAATCTTTTTTCTTGTGCATAACCTTTGCAAACTAATCTAGCCTTATTTCTTGTGATCTCACCATTCTCATCAAGCTTGTTCCTAAACAACCACTTGGTATGAATCAAATTCTTCTTAGTTGGTCTTGGAACTAAGGTCTAGGTTTTGTTCTTCCTTATTTGATCTATTTCTTCTTCTATAGCTTTATACTACTCATCATCTTGTAGAGCATCTTTCACTATTTTACATTCAATCTTTCTCATCAGACATGATTCATTTCTTAGTTTGTTCCTTGTCATTGGTTTGGCTTCCTTGTCACCAATGATTTTTTATATAGGTTGATGTCTTCTCACACATCTAGATAGTCTTGGTTCTATCCTTCTTTCCATGTTTGATCTTTCAGCTTTAGAGTCACTGTGCACATCTCTTTCTAGTATTTCATCATCTCTCTTATGTGTACTAACTTTAGAGTCAAAATGTGCATTATTTTAATTTTACAACTCGGCTTCTATATGTAGCTTGACATTCACTAGTTGTGACCTGACTAATATTGAGATTTATGGCTGATTCCTAACTTGATTGATAGTATCATCTTCAGTAGGCATTCCTTCATAGAAGTATACAAAAGATCTATACTATTTTGGTTTTTTAAATTCATTAGCTTGGACTACTACATGCTCATCAAATTTTAAATTTTCACCCTCCACAATCTTGTTAATGTTAGTATTCAAACACTTATATGCCTTACTTCTAGTGGAGCATCCAAGGAATATGCTTTCATCACATTTTGCATCAAACTTTCCATTTCTAGCATCTTTAAGAATATAGAATTTACAACCAAATACTTTGAAATGTTTTACATTGGGTGAGTGACCATACCATAATTCAAAAGGTTTTTCATTTGTAACTTTCTTAACTTGAACTCAATTCAGGGTGTAACTAGTAGTACTTACAGCTTCTCTCTAGTATGTCAGTGTAATAGTCTTCTGCAACATTAATGTTTTGACATAGTCTATCACTACTCTATTCCTCGTTTTTGCAATGCCATTCTCTGGTGGAGTTCTTGGTGCTGATGTTTTTATTTTAATTCCTTTATCATTGAAAAATGTCTCAAATTCTTTTGATGTGAACTCTCCTCCTCTTTCTGATCTTAAACACTTCAGACTCTTTCATGTTTCTTTGTCAACTCTGGCCAAATACCACTTGAACATTTGAAATGCATCAAATTTTTGATTTAAGAACATAGCAGTCATCATCCTATTGTAGTCATCCACAAACAACATAATGTATCTATCTCCTTGGTAGCTTTGAACTTCTATTAGGCCACATAAGTCGATATGGACTAGCTCTAATACTTCTTTGGAAGTGTAATTTTTACTTTTGAAACTTGAATTAGTCATTTTTCTTAGTTGACATTGTTTGCACATTGTATTTTTAGGCCTCTTCAGTTTTGGAAACCCCCTAACTTTCTTCTTTTTGCTCATACTAATTAGATTGCCAAAGTTAATATGACACAGCTTTTTATGCCATAACCAAACATCATCAAGTTTTACAATGAGATAGGTTGTTTCTTCCATATCTAAGTAAAAAAAATTAGTTCTAGTTTGTTCACCTTTTCCTATCAAATTTCCATCAGCGTCATAGATTTTGGTACTTTTGTTTCCAAACTCTACTTTGTAACCTATATTGCCTAGTTGTGACACACTCAACAAATTGTAGTTCAATCCTTTAACATAATATGCATTATCACATGATATTTTCCCTATAAGTCTAATAGAACCTTTTTCTTTGATTTGACATGGAGCATCATTTCCAAATCTAACACTATTTTCATCATATTGAGTAAAGGTAATAAAATTACTTTTATCTCCTATCCTGTGATGTGAGCATCCACTGTCTATGATCCACTTGTCATTTTTGTTCGCACATGTTACCATTGTTGTTGCCT
Organism: Cupressus sempervirens; assembly: GCA_028749045.1. NCBI lineage: Eukaryota > Viridiplantae > Streptophyta > Pinopsida > Cupressales > Cupressaceae > Cupressus > Cupressus sempervirens. The sequence goes on from CM053783.1 coordinate 156,852,996, forward strand.
CCTCTTCATCTAATTTATCCTTCATGGCTACATAGACTGCTTCATCATCATTATCATCAGAATCTTCTTCTTCAGCAATGTAGCACATTTTGCCTTTGTCCTTGTAATCTCTGCCATCATCTTCTCTTTTGTTCTTGTACTTGTTTCCTTCTTTGTAGTTCTTTTTTTGTGTACACCTTGCAACAATATGACCTACTTCATTACAATTAAAACATATGATAGGTAGCTTACATTTGAATTTACCTTTGCCTCTATGAAATCTTCTTGGCAATAATGCTTCCAATTGTTCTATATCTTCCTCATTAGTGCCACTATCACTGGATGCATACTTTGTCTTTTTCTTCTTCTTTTGTTTAACCTCCTTAGTGTCTTTCAATGTTAGCTTGGCCTTGAAAGTAGATTCAAGATTCTTAGTTCTATAGTTATCAAAGTTGGACAGCTCAAATGCAGTCAGTCTTCCTACTATCCCTTCAAAAGTTAATGCATTTCCTGGTACACATCTTAACTCCTGTATGGCTGAAACTCTAATAGCATAGTGGGGAGAAAAGTTAATAGGTATTTTCTATTGAAAATTTCATCTTCTAAATGACCACCCAAACTTCTTATTGCACTTACTACTTCTTTTATTCTTAAGGCATATTGAGCAACATTCTCACCTTCCTCAATTTTCATGTCAACAAACTTTCCTCTAAGGTTTTCTCTTTTTGCTCTTTGAACATTATAATCTCCTCCATAGATATCTAATAGGGCTTTCCACATCTTGAATGTAGACTCACATCCCTTAAGGTCATCAAATTCAGCATAGTTGAGGATAGAAGCAATTTCTAGCATTGCCTAATTACGCTCTTTCCTTTTGTTCAAATCATGTATAATAAGGGCTCTAGCTAGATGTATATGTTCTATGTAATTGAGGTTTTTGCATAATCACCTATTCTTCCAAGGTGCATCTTCATTAGACTTTTCCATGCAATGAAGTTATCTCTGTTGAGCTTGGGAACTTCTCTCTTGGACATCTTGACCTTCCTAATTATAGTACCTTTAAACTAAATTAGTAGATGGCTTTGATACCAATTATTAGAAATTCTTTAGAATAACTAAGAGGGGAGGTGAATTAGTTATTCAAGGTCCAAATGTTCTAATAAAATTTTTTACCAAGTAAAGTAAGCTCATTTAACTATTTACTCATCCAAGCTTAAACTTTTCTACTTAGCAAGTTATTGTAAATCAACATGCAAGAACAACACACAAATAATCAACACATAATAGAGTGATTTATGTGGAAATCCAATTTGGGAAAAACCACCAGTAACATGCTACTCAATTCTCACTCTTTTGAAGTGATGCCCTGTGAAAGGCCCACCCTACTAAAGGCTACAAAATACTATTAAATGTGACCTAGTTAAAGGATTTAACAACCCTATTAAAAGTGGGCCTAGTTAGAGAACTTTAGAACATTCACTTGGAATGTCACCTTGTTAAAGGATTTACAACTAGATATTAAACCAACCTAAGTCCATAAGATTTTTACCCTAACTGATACAATTGCTATAGAGTAATAATAAGGGCTTTTGACCTCGTTAAAATTCACAACTTATCTTGCAAATTTCAGATCACTTTTTAGCTCTTCAAAAATTTCCTTGCTTTTAGTCTCTATAGCTTTGATAGCTTTTCCTCCTATCTAGCTTTTTCTCCTTGATTCTTCATGCTCAACATACTAGTGCAATCATCTCTCTCTAACCACTTATCAAAGTAGAGTCTCTCTACTCTATTATTCCTTCTCCTTGATGTCTTCTCCTTGGCATCCTTCAGCCACTTCACAATTTGGTACACCAGCAAGTCTAGCTTCTTGGCTTGTGACTCCTTAAATAGAAATTTGGAATTGCTTTTCCTGCTTGATTCTTCCTTCCTTTAATTTTAGTTCGAATGGATTAGGTAGGATTCATTGAATCTAACCCATATCTTGTTTCTTCTAGAAACATCATGACGAATCCTCTTGAATTCACTAAAAAATGGTTTATCTAAAATTTTGTACCTCGAGCTCATCATCCTTATCCTCCATCTGGTTCACAACATTCAAGGTAGCAACCTTGTCAACTCAGATTTGGCAAATCTTAGAATTTTCAAATAATGCAGTAGCTCGACACTATTGAAATTTTTGCGCTCAGCACATACTATGTTACTCAGTACCAACTACATTTTATCAATGCTTGACACCTACTATGGATTCACTCAACATCCACTAAATTTTTTTTATGTTTAACACCTATTACTTTGCTTGGCACCTGAACACTTGGTTCCTTCTATATCACTTGGCACACACTAGATTTTGCATTTTCTTGGCACTAACTAAAAATCTACTTGGCTGAAACTAGCTTGCTTGGCACTCACTAATGAACTTAGTTAAGCTTTGCAGTCAACCTTGTTACAACTTATTCTTTCACTATTTCTAAGTGTGGGCAACATCTTTATCTTCAAGTATACTATCAATACATCATTTTACCATTGTCTTAATTGATCCTTGTATTTTATTACAAAACCATAACTCAACCTTTCCCTTAGGTACTTTTGTTACAACTTGTTGATTAAATCCTCTTCATCAATCAACTAAGTGATAGTACTTGGATCTTATAAGCAATTGTCATTCTAGCAGATAGCAAGTTTGACATTAGTGACAAAATAATGAAAATATTCTTTATCAACAATCTCCTTCTTTGCAACAATCTCCCTCTTTGATAGTGCTCTTTTTCAATCAGATTTCCAACAAATTGATATTTTTATATTTACATATAATTAAACATTTATCATGTATTTAAATTAATAAATAAATAAAATAAGATTAAATCATATTAATAGATTTCTATCTTACTAACAAAATTAGAAACATACCTTAAAAATCTCACATGGCCCTCACACCCTATAATTTGGGCCTTTTTCCTTTTCCAAGGTTTATTATTTTTATTTCTAATTCTAATGTGGGGTGCTTTGTAGGAAATTAAATTTAAAATGGTTTTTTCCTTCTTTGGTAAAAATTTAGGAATATATATTTAAATGATTTAATTGCATGCGTTCAATAATGGGTGGTGTTCCATAATAATTTCTTTTCTCCATTTATATTAAATTTATTTCTTTTCACCTTTTTTGATTTATACTAAATTTATTTCTTTTCACCTTTTTTCTATTAAATATTTTTGAGGCTTTTCATCAAATGGATTATCTTTTTTCTTTTCTTTTTTTTATTCCTCTTTTTCCCTTACTCTAATCACATTTTATAATGTGTGAATTCTAATTGGTTGCATCCTTTTGTGATTGATCATGGGTCTCATATTTTCAGTCATTATAATTAGTAGTGTTTATTTATTTAGTTAGTTTAGTTATTTTCTATTTAAATTAAAAAATATGTATTAGTTTATTTTAATATTTGATTTAATTATTTATCTTTCAATTGATATTTATTTATAATTTGAATTATGTATTAATCAAATAATAAATTATTTTTATTAAAATAATTATAGAAAAAATAATTATTTAATTTTATTATTAGATTCCATTATTAGAAGGATATTACTATCATAGAAAGAAACTTCAATAGAAGATTGAGCATTTTCCCTAGACAAAACTCTCTGAAGCCTTTCTTCATCTTGTTCAACTATAGGTTCAAGATTAGGGTTAGGTGTTGCTTGTTCTTCATCACTAACATCTTCAAGATGTAATCTTCTTCTCTAGGTTTTCTCCAGAACTTCAAGTCTGGTCACAATCTTCCTCCACACATCCATTATAGAATTATCAACATTTCCTCTACCACAAACCATCTTGATAATAGTTCCTAGAAGACTGTAACCTTCTGCAAGTTATAGGTCAAATCTTAGATCTTCCACCCTATATCCAATCCAATAAGGCTTCTTGCAATCCAATCTTCAAGAAATAACTATGGTCTAATACTACCTAACACAAGGAGAAAACAAAGTTTAAGTATAATCATATCAACTTAAGATTCAATTTCCCTAGTTAAAGTTACACCCAAAATCAACATTCACATAACCATGTACATAAGGTACAATTATAGATGTTTACTTGGGTTTAATTAATAAGTAACACATTTGAGCATAAATCTCAACAATTGGTAGTCTCACTAATGTAATAATTAAAAGAACTCTTTCAACATGTCTAGTTGTGAGGGCATCTAGGTTTTGATCATATATAATGAAATCACAAAGTTAGAATCCAAGTTCACATCTTTATCCTACTTGTCAACATCTCATAGCATCCTCTGCCATCTACTACCCCTAACTACCTCTAACCAAGATTCTTATGTTGCCAACTAAGCCACAAGTTGTCTAGTCAAGCATTTAATTACACTATAGGTCCAACCTAGGAAGAGTAAATGTAAATTTATTTTAAATGAAAAATAATGCATTCCACACTTGAAGATAGATCTACATGTGTCCAAGGATTCAACTCCTAACTTTACAACATGTCATGTTGACATAAGAAATTGTTCCAAAAGAAACAACACACCACGCTAGAAGAAATGGTTCACAACTTAAGAATTTCAAATGACTAAATATTATTTTCTTAGGAGGAGGATCAAGGATCGATCCTCTTCAACAAGTTAGTTGCACATCACATGAAACCAATCATAGCAATGTCTACTTTATGAACAATAATTGGTACACAAAACAAGATATATATTTTTGGTTGATGCAAGATTTCTCAAAGACCCAAGATGTTCCTACATCAGATTGATAAGGATTTTTTATCTATTATTACTAAGTTCAACTTATCCTTAGGTGGATCAGTTGTCTTATTTTTTATCCATCCTTCTATGCTTGTATGTTTCTTTTCCTTAGTAAATGTTTCATTCAAGGTTTATATTTTCTCTTTCTCATTTTCTTTCTCTCTTTCATTATTGCTTCCACTCCTTCTAACATTTTTATTGGCATTCCTTATATAGTTCAAATTTTGTGATCTATCCTCACATTGTTTCCAAAACCATTGAATATGTAAAATCTTGTTGTATGCCAAAGGTTTTTGCAATTATAAAAGCTTATGATAGTGTTTCCATATCTAAGTCTTGATTGACTAATTTTTAATCCGTAGTCTCTAGTAATATGTCCAAAGTTGTTGCATTTATGATTGATAATTCCATTTCTTATGACATTTGTTGCACAAATAAGTCTACTAGTTTTAGGGTTAGTATCTTGTTACATATTTTAATTAAATCTAGGTTTCCTAGATTCATTAGCTCTATGTCCATAAGCATAACAATTGTTAAAATAGCTAGAAAAAGGCTTAGTATACTTACTTGTATAGTCCTTTTTCATGTGATCACTTTTATCGCATAAAAATAATATTTCATTAAATTGTTTCATGACTTCTTAAGGTTGTTCACATTATTTAGATACTTCCTTGCTTAGAACTTCTTGTTTTTTTTAGGTTGTTGGATTAATAGATCTATTTCCTCAGTAACTTTAAATCTCTTAGATGATTCTCCTTCATAGTAGCCAATACTAGTCATATCACCTTTTGGTCTTTTTGACTTCATTTATTCATCTATCTTTTCAGTGTTGGAATACAACATCTCAAAAAAATCTTTATTTGTGTGAGCTATCCTTTCACAATAGTATTGTACTTCTCAAGTTTTATAAATTTTAGCTTTGTAGATTAAATTTCTGATGTCACCTTGGTAAGTTTGGATTCTAGATCTATATTCTCAAATCCCAAATCTGATTGACTTTTCTTTACATCTTCCATCAAACTCATCTAAAGATTTATGATCTCAAGTTCATGCTTTAAAATCTCATTCTCCTTCTTAATCTTAGAAACTACATCACTATCCTTCATCTAATCATTTGACTCTTTCTTCTTGGATTTACTAGATCTTCGATATTATCTTACAATTTTTGAATAAAATATTGTGCACTTTTAACATTTATCTTGAGGATGTCTCCTTCTGCAATGATTAAATCAAGTTCATCTAGAGCTTCATCCGAGTTCTTTTGTAACTAGTCCATATCCATAGAGATCTTACTCAAGCTATTTGGCCTTGTTTAGTAACTATGCTCTAATAGAAGTCAAAAATTTTGAGAGGAGGGGGGGTGGGGGGGTGGAGGTGGTTGCTGAATCAATGTTTTACAAACTTTTACCCAACTATTGATATCTTTAACAATCTTTAAGCATGTAATTTTTTACAACTCTCTGTAAATTTGCTGCCCATTTTCTTTTTGAATTTTGTATGATTGAGGGCCCTAAACCTCTCGATCTACCTTCTTGCCCAGACCTGCAACGGGTGCTTGTAGTGAGTAGAGATGTTGACCAGTTATTTGGCAATGGGTCCATAGTGTTTGATGGGTTGGGGTATGTCAATCTAGCTTTGGAGGATGGACGGTCATGTGTGGAAGTCCCTAAGAAGGTGGGAGGAAGTTATGCTAGTTGTCAGCAGGGAGATGCCCAAAACTTGGATGTGGGTTCTCCGTCAAGATGGAAGAATGTGCTCATGGGTTTCGAGATGTCTAGCCCCATTGCGGAGAATCCCATGATAACACATGAACAAGAAGGTCATGTGATTGCACTCCCTGATGGCATGATGGATAATGTGACTTTTGGCCTCAAACTTTGTGTTGTTGGCAAATTTGTTGCTTTTTTCCCTTCTATTGAGACAGTAAGGAAATGGGTGGACCATAAATGGAAGGTCAAAGGAACTATAAGTGTTTTTTCCATTCCAAGTGGTCTTTTTTGTTTTAGATTCACCATGAAAGAAGATCTCATGATGGTTCTATCTAGGACTTGGTATTTCAGGAAGCACTGTCTATCCCTGACTAGATGGCATCTGGGCTTTGATGCTGGTTTGGAGCTAAACAAACTTGCCCCAATTTGGGTAAGATTACTTGGCTTTCCTCTGGAATTTTGGGATGGCAGGATATTAAGATGGGTTGGGAACTCTGTTGGTCATTTTGTTACTACTGACAAAGTGACAATGCAAAAATTGAGACTTGTCTATGCTAGATTCTGTGTGAATGTAGCACTGAACAGAACACTACCTACTATGGTCACTTTAAAAACTAAATGGGGTGAGAGAGTTTAGCCCATAGAATATGAGAATGTTGGCTTGTTTTGCCAAAGATGTGGGAAATTCGATCACCTTATTGTGGATTACAAAGCTAAAAGGCAAAAAGATAAACAGAAGGAGTGCTCCCTAGGGATAGTTATGGAGAATATTTGGGAACCTTCTCTACAGACTGAGAAGATAGTAACAAAACCTCCTATGACCTTGCCCATTATGACCTCCATGTAGGAGATGAGTCCTAGGGGTAAGGAGACTAAGGAAGATGAGAAGGATAAGGAGGAATACCCTTTCAAAAGAGATTTGGAGGACCTTTTGGGCTCACCTTTGGTGAGGTCTTTAGCGTAAGAGTGTTTGGAAGATGGTGAAATAGAAGGAACCAACACTACACAAGATTTGACAAAAATCTAGTTTAGGGGGAGCAAGCTTGAAACCCCTTCTAAGGGGAAAGAGATAACCCCATAAGCTTAAGGAAAGTGACATAAGGGAGTTAGTTTGCTCCCCTCTGAGGATAGTAAAGGCCTCATAGGATGAGATAGCGGCGAGAGTAATGGAAAGCATTGATAATATGGATAAGGAGATGAGCCCCTCTTCACCTCAGGAGGATAATGGGGAATGGGAAGTGCAAAAGAAGAAGAAAAGGGGAGGGAGAAAACCAGATATTGGAGTTTCAGGAATAGCAGGAAGACCATCAAGCAGAGTTACCAGGACAAAGCAAATTGCTAGAGATGTAGCCAGTGGTAAATAGCTTACACTGGAGACAAAAACAAAAGGTAAGAAATGAAACTCCTTTCATGGAATATAAGGGGATTGAATAATCCCTAGAAGTAGTATGCTCTTAAGTAATTAATATCTCAAGAAAAAATAGACTGTGTGCTAATTCAAGAGACAAAAATGTCTAGCTCAAATTTTGATAAAATTTCTAGCTATATCTAGCCAGGGGTGGGGTATATACATAGGGATTTGAATGGAGCTTTAGGGGGAATTGCTACCATGTGGAATCTAAAATCGTTGAAGGGCTATGAGATCTAGAAGGAAAAAAACTTTATAATTACTCATTTCCAATTGAATAGTCATAGCTGGAAATTGATTAATATCTATGCACCTAATAGCAGATTAGGGAGGAGGGAAATATATAAAAATTTGATAAGGATATATAAAAATATGATGGAGGAGAAATAGATGTGCATGGGTGATTTCAATACCCCTCTTTACCATTCAGAGAAGATGGGAGGTAACAGAGAATGTCAGGAGAGTTTGCAAGATCTAAGTGAATTTATGGGGAAGCTGGACTTCATGGATGTGGAGTTGAGGGGTAACCCATACACCTAGACTAATAATAGGAAAGGAAAAGATCTCATTTACGTTAGGCTGGACAAATTATTACTGTCAGGGAATTGGAATAGCATGGGCAACTCCTACTTGAAAAATCTCAACAGAACGGTGTCTGACCACTCACCCATCTTATTACATTGGGAGGATGGCTATAAAGGGGGAAAGAAACCTTTCAAATATGAAATAATGTGGGATTCACATCCAAAATTCAAAGATAAGATTTAGGAGTGGTGGAATATAAGAATAGAGGGTACTGTAATGTACAGACTTACCCAGAAACTAGATAATATTCTAACAAATGTCAGAGCTTGGGCTGAAAGTTCATTTGGGGATTTGTTTAAAGGTAAAGGAGAAGTAGAGGAAAAGCTAAAAAAACTCCAAGGGGCTATTGCAGAAGGGAATAACTTAGAGGAGAATATTCAGGAGGAGGAAAAACTTAGAAGGAAGTGGGAAGAGATCCTGCAAAAGGAGGAAATTTTCTGGAAACAAAGATCCAGAATCCAATGGCTGGAGGAAGGGGATAAAAAAACCACCTTCTTTCACAGATCTGCTTCTAACCACAAAAGAAGAAACACTATCTCAAAACTAAGTGAAGAAGGAGGAAGGGTATTAAAAGAGTAGGAGGACATGGGGAAACTTGTGGTTGATCACTTCATTAAGTCACTTAAGGAAGATAACCTTGCTGGGAACCAGGTGATTAGGAGAAGTCTGATTAATTCAATCCCAAGGAGTATAAGAGAAGAGGAAAATGACTAGATCCTTGGTAAGATCTTGGAATAAGAAGTGAAAAAGGTAGTGTTCTCAATGAAAGCTTTTAAGGCCCCGAGCCCTGATGGCTTCCCACCTACTTTCTTCCATCATTTCTAGGAGATGATCAAGTCTAAATTTATTTGGGCAACTATGGATTTCTTCAGAACTAGCAAAATACTACAGAGCATAAATAAGACCTTTAATGCACTTGTTCCTAAAAATTCCAATCATCTGAATTTGAATGATTTTATACCTATAAGTCTATGTAATACTATTTAAAAGGTCTTTGCTAAGGTTTTAGTCAACAGATTAAAGCCTTTCTTGGATAAAATTATTGGTAGTCCTCAAAAGGGGTTTGTGCCAAGAAGATAGATCCTTGATGCAGCTATTTCAACCCATGAGGTTATCCATTCAATGGAAAAGAGTAGGCAACCTGAAATGGCATTCAAGTTAGACATTTCCAAAGCTTATGATATGGTCAAGTGAGACTTCCTTAAGGATGTACTAGAAAGAATAGGATTATAAACCTAATTATGTTGATGGTGAGCTCAGTGCAGTACTCAATCCTTCTAAATGGGTCCCCATGGGGTAACATAATGGTAGGAAAAGGCTTAAGATAGGGTGACCCCCTCTCACCCTACCTATTTATCATGGTTTCTGAAGTCTTGGGAAGGTCATTTTGTAAATTAGCTAATTCAAGCTGCATTGAAGGTGTGAAACCAGCCAATAGTGCTAAAGCTAAGGTTATTCAACAATTTGTGGATGACACCTTCCTATTTGGAGAATCTTCAATCATGGAGGCTGAAGCCTGGAAAATGATTTTGCATAATTATGAAGAAAGCTCAGGGCAATAGCTGAACTACCATAAAAGCAAGATTTATTTCTTTAACATTGATCCTTCACTTCAAAGAAGGATTAGAAAAATCCTAGATTGCCAATCTGCTTGCCTCCCAGACACTTATTTAGGCCTCCCCCTCACTACCAATGAGGTGTCTAATGAATTTTGTAATTTGATAGTGGAGAGAATTCAGAAGAAGCTTGCAGGTTGGAAAGGGAAGATATTAAGCAATGCCAAAAAACTTCAACTAATTGCTACTACCCTTCAGTGAATCCCTATTTATTTCCTATCCATATTTAAGATTAATCTTAATATGGCTGAGAAAATTGAGAGAATTGAAAGGAATTTCCTGTGGTCAGGGATGGAAGAGAAAAATAAATTGAATCTAGTCAACTGGGAGGAGGTGTGTAAACCAAAAGCTAAGGGGGGGCTTGGGATTAGAAGAATGAAAGACCTTAATAAAGCTGTCCTTACAATAATTGGATGAAGACTGGTAGAAGGAAACACGAGGTGGGGAAATATTATGAAAGCTAAATATTTGTCTAATATGTCCTTTTGGTGGAACCTGTATAATTGGCCATAACTTAGAAAGACTTATAGCTAGGCATGTATGAAGATATTTTGATGAATCAATAAAAGTATTTTACTCTTCTTCCTTCTTTGGTTTTTATTCCTTATGTTTGCTTCAATTGTGTCAACTCTTACAGGGTATTTTGGATAGCTAGGTGAACCTTTGGCCCTAGTTATTCACCCCTTTTCTTGCACCAAAATTTAACCTCATCTTTTTTTGATCTGACCCGTCTCCAGATTGATTTTTGATTTGATAGTCTAACTTTGGGAGGCCATATCTTAGTCATCTGGACTCCAAATCAAGTGTAATTTTTAAAAATTTTGGCTAGAATTTCCTAAAAATTGTAGTGGTATAGTTCATTTCTAGATTTCGTGCACAAATTTTTCAAGTATTGCATCTTTTGGTGACTGCACCTATCAAATCCTACATTTTGCAACTTTAATTCCTCTATACAAGCTCATCTAAGTCAAAATCAAGTTCCATTTTTTTGAAAGTGTGTTATTTTTTGTCTACTTTCTAGATCTACAATTAGATTATAGAGTTGTGTGGACAAAAGTATCACTTTTAGAATTAGGTCTTTTTCTACATTGTAGTGCTTTGATATACCTTCACAATAATTGTATATCTGAGATACATGGCAATGTTTTAGTTTATAAGGAGATTGTAAAAAGGCAAAATTAGGCAGGTGGCCATTGTAATTGCACTACATATAAATTTCTAAAACAATCTTTTTTTTTTTTGGGGGGGGGGGGGGGGGGGGTTTCTTGATTGAGTGAAAAGTGGGGGTGTTTCTTGGTGTTGTGTTCCTCTTTTCCTATTGTTTTGTTTCATTTCTTGCATCAGAGAAAATTTCAACTTTGCAAAATTAACACCACAATGCTATGCTACATGGTCTATTAAAATATGGTGTCACTTAATGCTAATGAAGTTTCTCAATTTGTAGATGGTACCCTTCCCAAACCAATAGGTCATCAAGTATCTAGAAGTGAAATCTCTACTTGGGAATTTATAGATAGGAAAGCCCTAGGTAATATGTGTTTGGGGGTTGAAGACAAGATCATTTATCAGATTTAGAAGTCTCATACATCTAAGGAAGCTTGTGATACCCTCAAAAACCTATATGGTAAAGTGTCTGAGGAGGATATTTAAAAAATTGAAGATGAGATTGTATCCCTATATCCTAAGACATTTGATTCTATATAGGATTTCATCATAAAGGTGAATGAATTAAGAATGAAACTTGATGATTGTGGGAGTCATATTAAACATGATAGGTTAATTTATCTCATTCATAATAAGTTTCCATCTGAGTACTCGACATTTGTTTCTTCTTACAATACCGAAAAGACTACATTAGGGGTTGCCTATCAAAAAATCACTTTTGATTGTTATGCTAAACTGTTGGATGAAGAAGAAAAGAAGTTGCAATCAATTGGAATTCTCTAGTCATCTAAGTCTAAGGAATTGGTGGCCAATAATGAGGGTTCTCAAACTTTGAATAAAGGAAAGGGAAAGAAGAAGTGGAAAAATAACACAAAAGAGGATTTAGAAATGACAACACCACCATCAAATCAACAAGGCAAGTCTTCCTCAAATTCAAAGAAGAAGGGGAACATTAATAAGGAGAAGAAAAAGTGTGCCTATTGCAAGAATTTGGGTCATGATAAACATGAGTGTTATCATAAAAAGATTGATGAGTTAAAAAACATCATAAAGAAACACAATGTTCCACTACCTAATGCGTATAAGGAGAATGGATCTTCATCTTTAGATTCAAAGGGAAAAGGGCAACCACTCATGGAAAATTAAAGTTCTTCAATGGAATGGATTCTTGACTCAGGTGCCTCATATCATCTAAGTTCTTCAAAAGGAGATTTTTCTTCATTGAAGCAATCTAAGGTACTGCACATCTTTGTAGGAGATGATACAAAAATGGAAGTTGAATGTAATGGAGATGTGGAGATGGAAAATGGAGAGTTCAAAGATGTTCTCTATGATCCTAACCTAAGTTCTAATCTCCTCTCAGTTTACCAAATCACTCACCTTGGAGACAACCATAAAGTTGAGTTCCTGACTCAGTAAAGGTGTACAATCTAAAATATTATTCATTGGTTACAATGGGGAAAGTTAATCATGACACAGGGTTGTATTCTTTCTTTCACTTTGTACCCAAGTCTCCATCACATGCCTTGTTGACTCAATCAAATTCACAAATCAAATTATGGCATGAGCGGTATGTACATCTTGTCTTCTACTACCTTCAACAACTTTTCTCAAATAATATGGTCAGAGGTCTACATAAAATCAACTTTTCCCAAGGTGAATGTTCAACATGCTCAATCAATATGCATCTAGAGGAGAAGTTTTCTAAAAGGAAGTCTTCAAGATCACTAGTTGTTCTTTTGTTGGTTCAAATGGTACTATTAGGACTTTTTGCGGTGACATTAGTCAGCTAGGGTTACTACATACTCACTTTCATTGATGACTTTTCATGTTACACTTTGGGTCTACCTTCTTCATCACAAGAATGAAGTGTTGAATAAGTTTCTAGCTTTCAAGAGTCATGCTAAACAACAATCAAGGAAAGTTGTCAAGGTTCTTAGGATGGATAATGAAAGTAGATATGTGAACACAAGACTTAAAGACTTTTTCAAACTTGAGGGTATTGATCTTCATAATCTTCCAGCATTCAGTCTACGTAAGACAAATGTTGTAGCACTAAGGATTTTGTGGAAAATCCTCGCCATAGTAGGATTCCCCCCTGAGCTCCAATATAGGGACAAAAATCCATACCCATAGGCCATCTCCTAGTAAGGATACTAAGAAAAAGAAAAAAATTTACATAGCCATAGAACAAAAGGGAAACAAGAAATTAAAAGGTGATAAGGTGGTAGAGGTTTTTGGAGAGGATTCTGGTGAAGATATTGGGGGAAAAGCAAGAAGAAGGTCTGGTAGGCTAGCTCAGTCCCAGGCTAGGGGTAAGGAGAAGTCTATTAGATACTTTGTTGAGGAAGTTGAAGAAGATAGCTCTGACAATAACAATGATAGAAGGGAGGAGGAAATCATTTACAACTCTAAAAAGGATGATGGTAATGAGGAGGGGGAAAAAAGTTTCAATTTTGGGAGCATTTCCATGGATGACACTCAAACTCAAGTGTCAGACGACAAAGAAAGGAATACTAAGACAACCCATGTCTTAGCTAGCTTCTCACTGAAACCCCTTACTTTTTGTGATGAGACAAGAAAAAAGGATAATTCCCCTATTACCATTTCTTCCCCTATTAAGGAAAATTCGAAGATTTCTTCTCACCCATAAGTGTTGTAGGATAAACCAAAGGGACAAAAAAAGAAGGAGGTTGATACTACAAAGTTCAAGGAGCATAAAGAGGAGACGATGATGGTGGAGGAGCATTATAGAAACCTGGAGGAAAGAGTCAAAGCTTTGGAGGGGTTTTTCACCTTCTCCAAGTTTGGACTTAAAGTTACTCATGTTGCTGCAACTACTCTCCAATTGCTGGTACAGGAGAAGGAGGAAGTTGTCTTGGACATGGAGGACAATAAATTACTCTTTAAGTTCCTTGTTGATGACTGGGCTCAAATTCTTCTTAATGGAAGAGGAAAAGGGAAAAAAGAAATCTAAGTCTTTTTTATTTCTGTTCAGTTATGCGATCCATGGATCCAAAGACTTTATATATTATTATGATAGTTATAGTTTTTTTTGTTATCAGTAGTAATTATGTTTTTATTAGGCCTGGGTGCCTTGTTGGAATTTGGTTAGTTGCTAGGGTTCCTTTTTGGTTCTAGCTCTCTTGTTTTAGGTTCTTATCTCTAATTGTTGGTTCTCCTATTCTTGTTGTCTGTTTTTGCTACTGGTTGGTAATGTGTTGGTTACCAGCCTTTTGACTATTAAGGGCTGACCCCCTTGCTTTTGGTCACTTTTAATTTCAAAAACAATCTTGAAGCATGCATATAAGGTTAAACTAGAAAGTAATATAGACAACAACACAATGCAACTCATGAAACCATTACTTTTATTTAGGGAAACCCTAACTAGGGGAAAACCTCAATGAAGATGGTTTCCACAAAATGATACACTAAAAAAAAGTATCTTGTTAAAGATATTGACCTTATTAGGTGTCTATTACACATGTATAGTGTATCTATCCTTGTTATGGGATTAGATCCTATTAGAAGACTCAACCCTATTAGAAGTTAGTATTACATTTATAGATGTAGAAAGAGGAGCCCACTTCTCAAATGTGCATAAAAAATGATATATTTTGTATACAAAAGGTAAAGAAACAAAAACCTTTATGATTTTCCTAATATCTTCAATATCTTATTTTTCTTGCATGGCTCTCTTTACATAACTTCACATTTACTACCTTTTCTCTACTCTAACACAAAATTTGCATCACACAATTATCAAAATACAATAAAATATTCATCACGCAACTTTGCATCCAAAACTTTTCCCTTTATACCCATTTTATTTGTGTTGGTGTAAATAAGTATTTTTTTATTACACTTTACTTAAGTTTACTCAATTTAATGCATTATTTTATTATTTCTTAGGTGAGACACTTAGGAGTTTGCATACTTTTATGAGTTGCATGTAGACAACCTAGTTATTTGCACTCTTATTTAAGCACATGGTGTCTACAACATAATTTTGTGTGCTACACCTTTGTAGGCTTATCCTCTCATCATTGCACTTACTCCTATTCTTAATGGAGGATAATCCACTCCTGGTGGACATGTACTTGGTTGTAAGACTTATAATTATGCTAATTTCTAGGCATTCTAGAGGCCTTTATATATAGGCACTCATAGTGTACTTTTACACATTGAATTGAATACATATTATTATTCTGATCATACTCTTTTGGTCTACTATTGTAGTTGTGTTCGAATTCCTTGGTCTTGGGTGAAGTTTTTCCTAAGGAAAATTCTTACATAGTATTAGAGCTGAGGGAGATTCTCTTCACATAGCCATTTGAGACCATTCTTGCTTCAACACCTTGACCCAGATCTAGAGAACCTATAGAAATTGGGACTATCTAGAGCCAAAAGGGACCTCACCAATGCATTTGGAATGTTGATTTGGTGAAAATTGGCTATAAATTCACCTATATTGGTCCAAAGTTGATTTTGAGGTTAAAAAAGTTATTTTGCAAACTAGCACTTGAAGGCCTAATTTGCAACTTAGGTATGGTCATTAATTCGATTTGTTGATTTATGTTTCAGATCTGAATTCGATATTTCTCTATTATTATTTTCAAATTTCTTTCTTTGAAATTTTTTAGCATAGTAGGGCCTCCAGAGAATTTTTTTTGCAAAAACCAAGTAGTAACACCCTGGTCCCTATAGAGAATATTGAAGGAATATTCTATTAATTGGCAAGAATATTCCTCTTTTATTTGGTAGCTTGCATATTACAAATTTCAACATCACTTTTTCCAAATCTAGCCATGTGTCGAACAACTTACAATGGATGCTACATACCACACATAGGTGACCTCCATTTCATATTGCACTTCATAGTAGCAGAGTTTTAAACAAATTTGAAGTCTTCCTTTTCATCAATGTGGGATTATTCAAAGTGAACCCTATTGGCTGTATAAAGTTTTTGACACTAGAAATATTGATTTTGGCACTATTGTTTATGGTTTTTTGGCCCCAGTGTAGCGGCTCTCCTCCTTGACTACAAAACTTCCTTCCTGGAACTCTATGAACCAGTGGTCAACAAACCCATAGTTAGTGTTAAACATTTTTTTGCCAATGATTTTATCTACCTGAGCTTGGCATCTCCCACTAGAACTCTATCTCACCAGCACTACTGCAATAGTAATTTCCAGCCAAGCGACCACTAAGTAGAACCCCATGTGGTACACCCTGTAAGTGATAGAGATCACTCAGTGCCTAGTTAGCAGGTCAATTCACCTTTGACATATGCACAACATGTCAGCAATATGTGGCATGACCATACACAATCTGTACAAACACAGTAAGCAATCTATACTACCATGTAACCTGGTAGGTGATATTTTGCTAATGTGAGTAGTTTTCTATATTAAAATTGATGGTCATATGACCATCATCAAGAGAAAAAATTGAACTATTGTGATGGTCATTTGACCATAAAATTTGATGTAGCAGCATCCTGGGTTGCCTTGTTATCTTTCTTATTTTTGTTCATTCGCAAGCTAGTGCCTATAAAATCCTTCATGTGCCTTGTAGTCCTTCATGTGCCTAGTAGTTCCTTCATGTGCCTAGTAGTCATTCATGTGTCTAACAAATCCTTCATGTGCCTAGCAATCCTTCATGTGCCTAGTAGTCCCTTCATGTGCCTAGCAGTCATTCATGTGTCTAGCAAATCCTTCATGTGCCTAGCAGTTCTTCATGTGCTTAGTAGTCCTTCATGTGCCTAGCAGTCCTTCATGTGCCTAGTAGTTCCTTCATGCGCCTAGTAGTTCCTTCATGTGCCCAACAATCCTTCATGTGCCAAGTTACTATAGCAATTCCTTTATGTGTTGAGTTACCTAGTGTATGCCGAGTAACTCTTCATGTGCTGAGTTACCCAGTGTATGCCAAGTGTTTCTTCATGTGCCAAGTTATCTAGTGTCTTCCAAGTGTTAGTATTTGGATGTGATTTTTGCGAGCTGACTTGTGGGATTTATTTTTTACTATGACATTTATATTAAGATATTTTCTTCAGATGTATCGAAACAATTATTGGGTTGGCCCTCCTCTTATGTAATGTTCTAGAATAATCTATGTGCCATTTTGGCAAGTATATATAGAGTATTTAAACTTAGAGTTAGGCAAGTTTTTGGGATAGATTGGAGAGCAGAACCAAAAGTGTGAAATTGCACTTGAATCTTTGAATGTGAATGTATTTGTAATTGACCACCACCTGGAAGGCCTTATAGCTAGGCATGCATGAAGATATTTTGATAAATCGATGAAAGTATTTCACTCTTCTTCCTCCTTTCGTTGGTGTTCCTTATGTTTGCTTCTATTGTGTTAACTCTTGCAGGGTGCTTTGGATAGCTAGGTGAGCCTTTGACCCTAGTTATTCGCCCCTTTACCTAATCATTTGGTATCAAAACATAAGGTTCATCTTTGTGGAGATTGGATTATGTAGAACCCTAATTTAGATTTGGTTGTAAGGTTGTAGATCTACAAATTTGACCTACAACTTGTAGAGGGTTATGATCTTGTAGGAACTTGATTTGTATAGATGGTTTGTGGTAGAGGAAATAATGTTGATAATGTTATATTGGATGATTTGAGACAAATTGCAACTAGATTAGATGTTATAGAGATAGCTCAGAGGAGAGGAGCACATCTTGATGATGTAAGTGATGATGAAGCAGCAGCACCAAACCATAATCCAAAACCTCAAGAAGATCAAGATGAGGAAAGATTTTTGCGAGTGTTGTCTAGGAAAAATTCAAAGCCTATTGTAGAAGTTGTTCCTTTTGATAAAAAAATTGGATACCAATGTTGTGTTGGATTGGATCTCTAATATGGAAAATTTCTTTGAGTATGAAAACACTCCTAATAATAAAAAGGTGAAGATTGCAGTCACTAGGTTAAAAGTTCATGCATCACTATGGTAGGAGCACTTGCAAACTGATAGACAAAGGAGAGGGAAGGAGAAGATAAAAACTTGGCCAAAGATGATGAACAAGGTAAAGAAAAAATTCCTTCCTACTGATTACCAAGTTAGCTTGTTGAGAAAGATGCAAAATTTGAAACAAAAGAACATGATTGTGAAAGAATATACCAAGGAATTCTATAGGTTGGACATCAGATCTAGACATGTGGATGATGATGTTGAGAAAATTGCAAGTTACATTAATGGATTGACGTCTAAAATACAACATGAAATAAGTTTTGTGAAGTTGGAAAGTGTAGAAGAAGCATATCAATATGCCTTGAGGAGATCTTGACAAAGAAGCATGAACAAAGACAAAGAGGTAGATGTGGTAGATTCCACAGAGACAAAGGTAAATCTTATGGAGAAAGTGGCAGAT
Organism: Cupressus sempervirens; assembly: GCA_028749045.1. Classification (NCBI taxonomy): domain Eukaryota; kingdom Viridiplantae; phylum Streptophyta; class Pinopsida; order Cupressales; family Cupressaceae; genus Cupressus; species Cupressus sempervirens. Next base: position 156,871,592 of record CM053783.1, read on the forward strand.
CTAATAGTTCTATGCAGGATAGAAGAAAATCTAAATGGAAGAATGATGGAAAAGGCAAGATCAAATGGAAAAGTGGTAATTCTTACTAAGGAGGCACTAATTCTTACCGACGAAGAGGTAATTCCTATTCTAGAGGTGGATTTCATGGTAATTGTTTTAGATGTGGTAAAGAGGGACATAGATCTTTTGAATGTAGATGCTCTGAAAGTAGGCAAGGTAATAGAAAAGTTGTGATTCAAGAAGATGATGAGGGTTCACCAAGTGGACCTAAGGCTGGAGAAAATTTGATGGTGAGAAGAACCTTATGTGATAAGGGAAGTGATGAGGAACTTGTTTTAAGGAGAAATCTTTTCAAGACAAGATGTAAGATGGCTGGAAAATGCTACAAAGTGATCATTAATAGTAGAAGTTATACAAATTTGGCATCAGAAGAGCTAGTTACCAAGTTGCAGTTGCAAAGGCTGAAACATCCCAAACCTTATCAGGTTTCATGGATCAAGGATGAGCATAAGATATTGGTAAGTGAGCAATGCCTTGTGAAGTTCAAAATTGGACACTACTTTGATGAAGTTTTGTGTGATATTATGCCCATGGATTGTTGTCATATTTTTTTGGGTAGACCTTGGCAATATGATAGATATGTTCTACATGATGGAAGATTGAATCAATATACTCTTTGGGTAAATGGGAAGAAACAAATATTCCTACCTTTGATCAAAAGTTCAGATGAGGTTAATTGTACTACTATAAAAAATTAGATGGTTAATGAGAAACAATTTGAAAATGAAATGAAAAATAATCAAGTATATTTTACCATAGTTCCTAGAAGACTGAGTGTTGGTAGTAATGACTGAGCAGCAAAAGCTAGCAATGACCGAGTGATAGTAGATAGTGATAGCTGAGTACCAGTAGAAATTACAAAATTGCTGAATAAGTATAAAGATATTATTGCTGATAACATTCCTTATGGTTTGCCTCCAATAAGAAGTATCAGTCATTGTATGGATCTAATTCCTAGAGCTAGTTTGCTAAACAAAGCACCATATAGATTGACACCTACAGAGAATGAAGAACTTGATAGACAAGTGCATGAGTTATTGCATAAAGGTTTGATCAAAGAAAGCCTGAGTCTATGTGTTGTACCTACTATATTAGCACCTAGAAAGAATGGAGAATGGAGAATGTGTACTAATTATAGAGCCATTAATAAGATAATAGTGAAATATAGGTTTCCTATGCTAAGGATGGATGACATAATGGATTTTTTGAGTGGAGCAAAATATTTTACCAGGATCAATTTGAAGAGTGTCTATCATTAGATCAGAATTAGACAAGGTGATGAATGGAAGACTTCTTTCAAGACAAAATATGGTTTGTATGAATGCTTTGTTATGCCTTTTAGTTTGACTAATGGACCTAGTACTTTCATGAGGTTGATGAATGAAGTTCTAAAAATATTTTTGGGTAAATTTGTAATTTGTTTATTTGGATGATATTCTAATATTTAGTAATGCTAAGGAAGGACATCTTGAGAATATTAGACAAGTATTGTAGAGGTTGAAAGAGGAAAAGTTATTGATTAATCTTAAAAAGTGTTCTTTTATGCAAGAGGAGATTGTATATTTAGGATTTTTGATTTAAGCTGATGGATTGAAGATGGACCCTAAGAAGGTTAAAGCAATTTTGGAATGGCATACACCTGAGAATGTGGGTGAGGTAAGATCATTTCATGGTTTGGCTAGTGTTTACAAAAAGTTTATAAAGAATTTCAGTGTTTTTTGTAATGCTATGATTGAGACAATGAGGGGAGATAAAAAGGAATTCAAGTGGACACATGGAGCTGATAAGAGTTTTGAGACTTTGAAACAAAAGGTTGCTAAATTACCTGTATTGGCTATGCTCAATTTCAAAAAAGTATTTCAAGTTGAATGTGATGCAAGTGGTAATGCAATAGGAGTTGTATTAAGTCAAGAAGGTAAACTTGTTTCTTTCTTTAGTGAAAAGTTGAATGATGCTAAAAGGAAGTATGTTGTACATGATCAAGAATTTTATGCCATTGTTCAAGCATTGAAAAAGTTGACACATTATTACATTCCTAAGGAGTTTTTGTTGTATACTTATCACGAAGTTTTACAATACTTTGAAAATCAACATAAATTGAATCAGAGACATATAAAGTGGGTTGAGTATTTACAAAGTTTTTCATGCATTGAGTAGGAGACATTCCTTGCTTACATAAATGAAGGTTGAAATTCTTGGTTTTGATGAAATAAAAGAGTTGTATGATGTTGATCCTAATTTTTCTAAGGTGTGGAGAGAGTGTAAAGCACAAAATCTAATAGATAACATAAGTAAGTATGATGAATATTTCATTCAAGAAGGTATATTATTCAAAGGTATTCAATTATGTATTCCTAGAAGTTCTATGAGGTTGAATCTGATTAAGGAAAAGAATAGTGGTGGATTGGCTAGACATTTTGGAATTGATAAGACATTAGTTTATTGAAAGAAAAGTATTATTGGCCACAACTATATAAGGATGTTCATAAATTTGTAAAGAGTTGTGGATTTTTTCAAGTTGCAAAAGGGTTGAGTCAAAATACTAGTTTGTATACACCTATTACTATTCCTGAGAAACCTTGGACTAACATGCATATGGATTTTGTTCTTCGATTACCTAAGATAGTGAAGGGGTATGATTCCAAATTTTTTGAGGTGGATAGATTTTCTAAGATGGTTCATTTCATACCATGTAAGAAGACATCAAATGTTTAACATGTTGTTGAGATTTTCTTTAAAGAGATTGTGAGATTGCATGGATTACCAATAAGTATTATTTCTGACAAAGACAGTAAGTTTGTTGGTTACTTTTGGAAGACTTTGTGGAAGAAGATGGGTACTAAATTGAAGTTTAGTTCTACATTCCATCAAAAAAAAGATGGTTAGACAGAGATTGTGAATAGAAGCTTGGGTAATTTGTTAAGATATTTAGTTGAGAATAAACCAAGCAATTGGGAGATGGTATTGGCACAAGATGAATTTGCATATAATAATTCTATGAATAGGAGTATAGGAAAGAAACTTTTTGAGATTATTACTGGAATACATCCTAGAGGTATATCAAATTTGAGAGATGTTGTTGGTGAAGAAAAGAGAAGCACTAAATGAGAAGAATTTGCTGATTTTATGGAGTCTTTGCATAAGGAAGTGAAGTTGAGGTTGGAACAAAGTAATTAGAAGTATAAGGAGAATGCTGATCAGTCTAGAAGACACCATGATTTTCAAGTTGGTGATGAAGTGATGGCTCATCTAAAGAAAGGAAGATTCCTATTGGAACATACAGTAAGCTAAAGATGAATTTTTTGGACCTTGTAAGATCTTGAAGAAGTTTGATAGTGGCAATGCTTATGAAGTTGAGTTACCTAATGACATGGATATATCTCCTATATTTAATATTTCTGATTTGTATAAGTATCATGAGTTAGAGGATGAAGTTTCTATATCAGATGATTATCCTAAGAAGCAGATTGAAGAAGTTGAAAAAATATTGGTTTAGAGAGTTGGCAAGAGCACAAGAGGAAAAGATTACTATGAATATTTGATGAAGTGAAAGACCTGACCTATTGAAGATGCTTTATGGATTTCTCAATTTGAGTTGGAATCAGCATAGGTTGGGCATCTCAATGATTTAGGAGAATCATTTCTTTCAACCCCAGTTGTCTGATTAGGAGCATCCTAGGTTGCCTTCTTATCCTACTCATTTTTGTTCATTCTACAAGTTGGTTCTTAACAAATCCTTCATGTGCCTAGTAGTCCTTCATGTTCTTAGTAGTTTCTTCATGTGCCTAGTAGTATTTAATGTACCTAGCAAATCCTTCATGTGCCTAGTAGTTCCTTCATGTTCCTAGTAGTCATTCATGTTCCTAGCAAATCTTTCATGTCCCTAGAAATTCTTCATGTGCCTAGCTGTCCTTCTTGTGCCTAGTAGTTCCTTCATGTGCCTAGTAGTCCTTCATGTGCCTAGTAGTTCCTTTATGTTCTTAGTAGTCCTTCATGTGCCTAGCTATTCCTTCATGTGCCTAGCAGTCCTTCATGTGCCTAGCGGTCCTTCATGTACCTAGCAGTTCATGTTTCTATCAGTCTAGTTCTTTCATGTGCCTAGTAGCCTAGTTCCTTCATGTGCCTAGCATATCCTTCATTTTCCTAGTAGTTCCTTTAGGTGCCTAGTAGTCCTTCATGTGCTAAGTTACTATAGCAATTCCTTCATGTACTAAGTTACCCAGTGTATGCCGAGTGACTGTTCATGTGCTGAGTTACCCAATGTATGCTAAGTGTTTCTTAATGTGCTGAGTTACCCAGTGTATGTTGAGTGTCAATATTTGGACATGATTTATGCAAGCCAACTTGTGGGATTTATTTTCAATTGTGACATTTATGTTAATATCTTTTTTGTGATGTGTCCAGACCATTGTTGGGTTTGCCCTCCCCTTATGTAATGTTCTAGAATAATCTATAAGCCATTTTGGCAAGTATATATAGAGTGTTTAGGCTTAGAGTTAGGCAAGTTTTTGGGAGCAAATTGGAGAGCAGAACTAAAAGTGTGAAATTACAATTGGATCTTTGAATGTGAATGTATTTGTAATTGGCCATAACCTAGAAAGACTTATAGCTAGGCATGTATGAAGATATTTTGATGAATCAATAAAAGTATTTTACTCTTCTTCCTTCTTTGGTTTTTATTCCTTATGTTTGCTTCAATTGTGTCAACTCTTACAGGGTATTTTGGATAGCTAGGTGAACCTTTGGCCCTAGTTATTCACCCCTTTTCTTGCACCAAAATTTAACCTCATCTTTTTTTGATCTGACCCCTCTCCAGATTGATTTTTGATTTGATAGTCTAACTTTGGGAGGCCATATCTCAGTCATCTGGACTCCAAATCAAGTGTAATTTTTAAAAATTTTGGCTAGAATTTCCTAAAAATTGTAGTGGTATAGTTCATTTCTAGATTTGGTGCACAAATTTTTCAAGTATTGCATCTTTTGGTGACTACACCTATCAAATCCTACATTTTGCAACTTTAATTCCTCTATACAAGCTCATCTAAGTCAAAATCAAGTTCCATTTTTTTGAAAGTGTGTTATTTTTTGTCTACTTTCTAGATCTGCAATTAGATTATAGAGTTGTGTGGACAAAAGTATCACTTTTAGAATTAGGTCTTTTTCTACATTGTAGTGCTTTGATATACCTTCACAATAATTGTATATCTGAGATACATGGCAATGTTTTAGTTTATAAGGAGATTGTAAAAAGGAAAAATTAGGCAGGTGGCCATTGTAATTGCACTACATATAAAGTTCTAAAACAATCTTTTTTTTTTTTGGGCGGGGGGGGGTTTCTTGATTGAGTGAAAAGGGGGGGTGTTTGTTGGTGTTGTGTTCCTCTTTTCCTATTGTTTTGTTTCATTTCTTGAATCAAAGAAAATTTCAACTTTCCAAAATTAACACCACAATGCTATGCTACATGGTCTATTAAAATATGGTGTCACTTAATGCTAATGAAGTTTCTCAATTTGTAGATGGTACCCTTCCTAAACCAATAGGTCATCAAGTATCTAGAAGTGAAATCTCTACTTGGGAATTTATAGATAGGAAAGCCCTAGGTAATATGTGTTTGGGGGTTGAAGACAAGATCATTTATCAGATTTAGAAGTCTCATACATCTAAGGAAGCTTGTGATACCCTCAAAAACCTATATGGTAAAGTGTCTGAGGAGGATATTTAAAAAATTGAAGATGAGATTGTATCCCTATATCCTAAGACATTTGATTCTATATAGGATTTCATCATAAAGGTGAATGAATTAAGAATGAAACTTGATGATTGTGGGAGTCATATTAAACATGATAGGTTAATTTATCTCATTCATAATAATTTTCCATCTGAGTACTCGACATTTTTTTCTTCTTACAATATCGAAAAGACTACATTAGGGGTTGCCTATCAAAAAATCACTTTTGATTGTTATGCTAAACTGTTGGATGAAGAAGAAAAGAAGTTGCAATCAATTGGAATTCTCTAGTCATCTAAGTCTAAGGAATTGGTGGCCAATAATGAGGGTTCTCAAACTTTGAATAAAGGAAAGGGAAAGAAGAAGTGGAAAAATAACACAAAAGAGGATTTAGAAATGACAACACCACCATAAAATCAACAAGGCAAGTCTTCCTCAAATTCAAAGAAGAAGGGGAACATTAATAAGGAGAAGAAAAAGTGTGCCTATTGCAAGAATTTGGGTCATGATAAACATGAGTGTTATCATAAAAATATTGATGAGTTAACAAACATCATAAAGAAACACAATGTTCCACTACCTAATGCGTATAAGGAGAATGGATCTTCATCTTTAGATTCAAAGGGAAAAGGGCAACCACTCATGGAAAATTAAAGTTCTTCAATGGAATGGATTCTTGACTCAGGTGCCTCATATCATCTAAGTTCTTCAAAAGGAGATTTTTCTTCATTGAAGCAATCTAAGGTACTGCACATCTTTGTAGGAGATGATACAAAAATGGAAGTTGAATGTAATGGAGATGTGGAGATGGAAAATGGAGAGTTCAAAGATGTTCTCTATGATCCTAACCTAAGTTCTAATCTCCTCTCAGTTTACCAAATCACTCACCTTGGAGACAACCACAAAGTTGAGTTCCTGACTCAGTAAAGGTGCACAATCTAAAATATTATTCATTGGTTACAATGGGGAAAGTTAATCATGACACAGGGTTGTATTCTTTCTTTCACTTTGTACCCAAGTCTCCATCACATGCCTTGTTGACTCAATCAAATTCACAAATCAAATTATGGCATGAGTGTTATGTACATCTTGTCTTCTACTACCTTCAACAACTTTTCTCAAATAATATGGTCAGAGGTCTACATAAAATCAACTTTTCCCAAGGTGAATGTTCAACATGCTCAATCGATATGCATCTAGAGGAGAAGTTTTCTAAAAGGAAGTCTTCAAGAGCACTAGTTGTTCTTTTGTTGGTTCAAATGGTACTATTAGGACTTTTTGCGGTGACATTAGTCAGCTAGGGTTACTACATACTCACTTTCATTGATGACTTTTCATGTTACACTTTGGGTCTACCTTCTTCATCACAAGAATGAAGTGTTGAATAAGTTTCTAGCTTTCAAGAGTCATGCTAAACAACAATCAAGGAAAGTTGTCAAGGTTCTTAGGATGGATAATGAAAGTAGATATGTGAACACAAGACTTAAAGACTTTTTCAATCTTGAGGGTATTGATCTTCATAATCTTCCAACATTTAGTCTACGTAAGACAAATGTTGTAGCACTAAGGATATGATCTCTTGATTCTATAACATGTTTCATGATACAAGCCAAGTCTCTTGATCTTACACTTGAAGTCAAAGCTATAAGCAATGTCAATCACATACTTAATAGGTCTCCTCATAATGCCTTGAATGGAAAGACTCCTTTTGAGGCATCGTGTGACAATAAAATAGTTGTGAAATACTTTAGAGTCTTTAGTTGTCTAGCATGAAAAACATATCTTCCAAGGGATGCAAGGCACCACCACCTAGGCCTTGTACTTTCATTAGATATGAAGATGGTGTTAAGGCATACAAACTTATGGATCCTAAGACACATGAGATCTTCATAAGGAGGAATGTACACTTTGAGGAAAATTTACCCAGCTTATCCTCTAATCCTCTCCACACTTCATACACAGTGGAAACTGATAGTGACACTAGCAATATTGATTCAATAGATCTAGATATGTGGGATCCTATTGACAGATACATGGAGAGGTCATGACATCAACACATTCCACATGCATATATTGCCATAATGATATGTCCAACATAGTAGGGTACACCTTGTCTTCTAGCTCTAGCATCAGATGATGAGTACATAGTAGATATTTTAGGTTTGTTTCTAGAGTCATACATAGCAGATTTGGAAGACATAATTGATGATATACATCTTCTCTTTTATGACAATGATCCTTCTTTAGATGTTGCAAGGGCTCACTCTAACTATCATGTCCATTCTCTACATAATCGATCTTCATAGGTTGATATGATTGTGGATACTTATGTATAGTAGTTGTAGCAAGTCTCTTTATTAGTTGAGGAGGCAATAGATTCTTTGGGATAGGTTCTACATCCATCCTTGGTAGATTCGACATTGTTCTTTTCAACAACATTGGAAGGGGTGATAGTCAGTATCAACACAGGGACAGTTGAGCAGGTTTCAGAGGCATCATTAATCATAAGGATTCTTTCTACAAGTCAAGGAAGCATCTCATATGTACCTATAATATTTTTTTTGAAATTAAAAGTGAACAAAAGAAAGGGGGTCAGCCCTTAATAGTCAGAAGGCTAGTAACTAGCACATTACCAACTAGTAGCAAAAATAGACAAAAAGAACAAAAGAACCAATAATCAGAGACAAGAACCTAAAACAAAAGATCTAGAACCAGAAAGGAATGCTAGCAACTAACCAAAGTCCAATGAGGCACCCAGGCCTAATAACAACATAATTACAGCTGATAACCAGAAAAACTATAATAGTCATAACAGTATATAAAGTCTTTGGATACATGGACTCCATAACTGAATAGAAATGAAAAAAGACTTAGGTTTTCTTGTTCCCTTTTCCTCTTGCATGAAGAAGAATTTGGGCCCAGTTGTTAGCAAGGAACTTAAAGAGTAATTTATTTTCCTCCATGTCCAAGCCAGCTTCCTCCTTCACCTGTGCTTGCAATTGGAGGGTAGTTGCAACAGCATGAGTAACTTTAAGTCCAAACTTGGAGAAGGTGAAAATCCCCTCCTCCAAAGCTTTGACTCTTTCGTCTAGGTTTCTATAATGCTCCTCCACCATCACCGTCTCCTCTTTATGCTCCTCAACCTTCTTAGTAGCAACCTCCTTCATTTTCTATCCCTTTGGTTTATCCTGTAGCACCCATGGGTTAGAAAAAATCTTTGAATTTTCCTTAATAGGGGAAGAAATGGTAATTAGGGAATTATCCTTTTTTCTCGTCTCATCAAAAAAAGTAAGGGGTTTAAGTGAGAAGCTAGCTAAAACATGGGTTGTCTCAGTATTCCTTTCTTTGCTATCTGAAACTTGAGTTTGAGTGTCATTCATGAAAATGTTCCCAGAATTGAAACTTTTCCCCCCTCCTTATTACCATCATCCTCTTTAGAGTTGTAAATTCTTTCCTCCTCCCTTTTGTCATTGTTATTGTTAGAGCTATCTTCTTCAACTTCCTCAATAGGGTATCTAATTGACTTTTGCTTACCCCTAGCCTGAGACTGAGCTAGACTACGAGACCTTCTTCTTGCTTTACCCCCAATATCTTCACCAGAATCCTCTCCAACAACCTCTACCACCTTCTTAGCTTTTAATTTCTTGTTTCCCTTTTGTTCTATGTCTATGTCAAGTTTTTTCTTTTTCTTAGTATCCCTACTAGGAGATGGCCTAGGAGTATGGATTTTTGTCCCCATATTGGAGCTCGGGGGGGAAATCCTACTATGGTGGGGGTTTTCCACAACAACCTCTCTAGGGGGACATAAAGCTAAGTTGAACTGATATAGATGAAAAATTAACCCTTGATGAATAATGGTGAAGTTTAGGCCTTTACTTTTTTTCCCCTTAATATCCTTAATCATATCCTCAAGCTAATGTAGAAGAAAAAATGGAATGGAAATGAAATCCTTATTTCTAAAATGATTCAACAAGGGAAAATGATAGTAATAGCACACTCCAAACCTACCTTCTAGGGTGAGATACTTCATTAGGACTAGACACACATCATCCCAGGGCTCAGGTAGCTTATCCCTTTTAATCCCTCCTTTGTAGCAAATCAGCTCCTCATTCTCCACAAAGAAGTTTTTCATGCTATTCTCATTCGAGACTTTGGTTACTTTCTTCAACCTTTTTCCCTTCATTGTGAGTCCTCTTGCCATGGCAATAAACCTCCTCCATGACTTGAAAAGTAATGTCATTGATTGTGACCTTCCTATCATCCCAATTATTCAAAAATTGTAATGCACAATTTTCATTGTGCCCAGCCATGGACAACATATATGGTAAAAAATCCCCTTCCTTTAGGAGATACCAAGTAGCCATCTTGTCCTTGAAGTTCTCAAGTCTCGTTGGTTCCAACTGATTTAGATCACCTCCCATTTTAATTTCACCACTATCCTACCTCTCTTCCTCAAAAATATGCATCAAAACTTTATCACTTTCCAATTCTCTGTGGCTACTCTTTTGCTTTAATCCTTTAGGGGAGTAGGGATCAAAATTATAGGCCCACATATGATGAGCACCAGAATCCCATAATATCTTATTATGAGATTCGTGGGTATTAAATAAAAACCTAATTTTCTCTCCCCATCAATTTTCGATATCCTAATCCATAATATCTATCATACTTCCATTTGGTAAGTGATTTGAAGGTTTTCTCGAGTTACCATAATTGCAAAAAGACAAATTTCTTAATTCATAATTACTCCACTTGTCATTTGTATGGCCATGTCTGTCTCTTATTTCCAAAATGCTAAAAAGTTAAATTTAGCAACAAAGTTCTCCATTTCACCAAAATTGGCCTTACTTTTAAATTTAGTAATCATCATTTTGAATTCTACCACCTTTTTCCTTGAATATCAACATCCTTATATTTTTGTTGATATTGTTTCTTCCAAATGGGAGGAACATTATTTAGCAGTCATGGATCAACTTCTACATCGGAGTAGCTATCACTGATCAACACTCTACATTTGAGGGGGGGAGGGGGGTGAATTCCTTGTCTCCTTTCTTCTTCTCTCTTTTATGGGGAGGACTTTTTCCCCTTATGGGGTTTTTTCCTTCTCATACTTTTGTATTTATATACTTGATGTATGTCATAGTGGGGGTCTTGATTACTCCATCCATCCATGCATCTTATTTTTTTCATCTTTATTTTTGGGGGAGGGTTTTCCCTCTTTCTTTTCTTTATGAGAGACTACATTGCATTATGTACATGGGTACCTAACATGGCCTAGTAGTTGAGACCCTTCATGCATTTCATCCTAGCTTTCATAAGCTTAAGTGCATTCCCCTAAGTTGCACTTAAGGGGGAGTGTTGGTGTAAATAAGTATTTTCTTATTACACTTTACTTAAGTTTACTCAGGTTAATGCATTATTTTATTATTTCTTAGGTGAGAAACTTAGGATTTTGCATACTCTTATGAGTTGTCATGTTGGCAACACTGGAGTAAGAAAATCTAATTCAACACATGGTGTCTACAACATAATTTTGTGTGCTACACCTTTGTAGGCTTATCCTCTCATCATTTCACTTAATCTTGTGCTTAATGGAGGATAATCCACTCTTGTTGAACATGTTCTTGATTGTAAGACTTATTAGTATGCTGATTTCTAGGCATTCTAGAAGCATTCTAGAGGCCTTTATAGATAGGCACTCCTAGTGTACTTTTACACATTGAATTGAAAACATATCATTATTTTGATCATACTCTTTTGGCCTACTACTCTACTTGTGTTTGTGTTCCTTGGTCTGGGGTGAATTTTTCCCTAAGGAAAATTCTTACATGGTATCAGAGCTATACCAAATTCTTACAATTTGTCCTATCACCCTTCAAGTCTTCACGTGTCCCAAAATTCAAAATTACCTTTTGCTAAGTGAGGGTTAGCATCTAGGATGTCATCCCTATCTTATTAAGTCATTGTTTTAGCAGAACAAAATAGCCTCTTAACCAAAATGTCTTTAGTTTGCTATCTTCTATATTCTTCCTATATAACTTGTACCTGTAAAATGTGCCTTAACATATTTTTTACATCAAGTAAGCTTTAGTACTCTTAGACATTTTATTAATACATCATAACTTTTCTTCCCTCAACTATTAATAACCTCATCTACTTCTAGTAAACTAGGCTAAACCAAGCTAAACCAAAATGCGTAACTATTTTCCATTTTCTTGAATTATACTTAGACAATTTTCTAAGTTTAATCATTCAAAGATTAATTTGATATTTTTCCTTCTTCATAATAGGTATGTGTTTCCATAAATGATAATCTATATCATCCTTACATATTCTCCTACCCAAATTTCAAAAAAATGGATGATGTCAAGGTAAGAAGGATAATCCTTAATGGTGTAAAGGACCATATAGTTTCACATATGATTGAGTTAGATACAATAAATAATATTTGGGATACCATTCTAATCCTATACCAAAATGCTACCACTAACTAGAGGATGATTCTTAGAGAAAAGCATAAGTATATCCAGATGCATAAGGGAGAAGATGTAACAAGTTACCTCAGTAGTCTAAGACTTATCAAGGATGGGTTAGCCACTTTTGAAGATAAGACAAATGATGAAAGGTTAGTGAGAATATCCCTCAATGGGTTTACTAAGCACTAGAATATTTTTCTCAATTTATTAGTGAATGAGACACCTTATTGAGTTGGGATCAACTATGGAGAAATTTTACTCAAAATTAGCTTAGACTAAGTCATGTCATAAGAACAAAAAATAATAGTCAAAACAATAAGTTGGAACTATAAAATGTTTCCCTAATCAAAAAAGGGATAGCTAAGAAGGGTTCCAGCAAAGGATTGAATACACAAAGTAAAAATAAAATGGAGGATGTGTCCAAGATTGAGTGCTATGATTGTAATTAGTTTGGACGAAAAGCTTATAATGAAAGGCTAGATAGTGTCATTTTTAGAGGGACGTGTGTTGATTAAGCATAAGGATTAGCAATCACCTAAATTTATTAGAGTTAGGAGTGATCTAATTATAGGATACACTTTCAAACTCTTGATGAACTCTTGAGTAGGAGAAATCCTAGATATTGTAGAGATCTATGGTATGAGAGGATGCACAATATACATCATGGAGCACTTAAATTTCTTTTTAAGAAACTGATAGGTATTTCAAAGTTGAGCTCAATACACAATGATGTATGTGAGATGTGTGTTAGGGAAGTTTACAAAAGTTTATGTTCTCAAAAGTGACACTAGATTCAAGTGTGTTCTTTATCTAGTACATTTGGATATGGGTATGTGCAAGATTATGGTGTACCAAAAAGTTGCAATATGAAAAATATGTAGTCTTGAAATGCCTCAAAAAATTTTAAAATCTATTCCAACTTTTTTCCCACCCATCCTAATACTAAGTGAAAATAATTAATACCTTTATAAGTCCTACTATATCTTTTGATACAAACCCTATATGGTCAACTTGAAAAATGTCTCAAAAATGTGTTTTTGGCCTATTCTCATGTAGTTTTTTTACTTCAAACATGTAGTTGATGAGCTTTTTTCACCAAAAATTTAATGAAATGAAAAGGGATTTTAAAGAATGTTCTTAGCTTTCCATAAATGTAAGGTTTTTCAAATTACAAGTTTAGTAATTAATTATTACTTATTTTCTAACGAAGTTATGTATAAAGTATTGATTGACATACTACTTGAAAAACAACTATAAATTTCAAATGGTAACACATTTTTGAAACTCAAAAGATGCATCACGTTCTATACTTCTTCTACTATAAGGAAAAAAGAAAAGAAAAAATAAATTTTGCAAAGTTTTAAATTAGTTATGGTGGTCAGATATGAGAGCTTTTTATTCCAAAAATATTGATGTAGAAAATTAATAATTTTTTATTTATTTAGAAAAAAAATATCCAAAAATATGTGTCACATCTAGGCATGTTTTTACTTCTTCTATCTAGAATATTATTTAAAAATATTATCATTTTATTTTGATTAAGGTGTTCAAAGATATATCTACTTCTTATTTTTGTCCTAATTTTTTTGTATTATTGCATTAAAATTCAAAATTTTGACCAATCAATTTTTATTTTTTTTCAGATAACGCCTAGTAGTTTAGAAAGTAAATTCAATTTCTTAGAGATTCTTTTGCCTCAAATTTTTGATATAAAATTTATAATAAGTAGAAAATTGCACATCAAGTTAACATAACCTTGATTTGATGATTTTTTAGTGCCACTTAAGAGCATAGTTTGGTTAACCATAATCTTGCACATACCCATATATGTGAACCAATATAGATTAATGAGTATGAGTGTTTCAATAATTTTATTTATGAATTCTCTAGGAAGACCTAGATAACTAAACTTGAAGACAAAGGACAAGGTTTTAGGTCTTCCAAGAGCTAAAATCTCTTGTAGAGAATACAACAAGAAGGGTGATAAATTTCCTTTAGTAAAATAATGGATGAGTGTAGCAAGGAAAAGAGATCTAATAGTTTTATTTTGGTAAATGAATAAAGAGAGAATGGATTGTTCCTTACAATCCACTACAAAATAGGATCAGTGAGAGGAAAATCCATTTTGTATTTAAGGAAACAATAGACATTCCATATATGACCAAGACATAATAAGTTACTTATGGAAAGAAGCATGTGGTATGATTATATATGTAGAAAAGGGTTCCACAAAAGGTATTGGAGAATATTATATGAGATGAGAGTTTCACACAAGCCAATAGTATTACAGTTAGATGTCATGTAAAATTCATGTAAGAAAAGATATTTAGGAGGTCCATATATTTTCAAACACATGAATAGAGTGATCAACCAAAAAAATCTAATATGATAGTTCAATCAAATTATGAGAAGCAAAATACTAATTTAATTACTAGTACAAGTACAAAGTCATTTGGTGAGAGTCAAAAACAAGTAAAATAAGAGATACCTTAGGAAGATAAGGAGGTTGATATTTCATTCTTGATTTTTAAGAGCAAAAACTTTGAGGTTCAAGAGACACATGGGGATACTCAAGAGTTTTTCTATAGTTTCATAATGGTGACCCCCTACTTAATTTTTGCCTTTCTAAATTCCTAGTCTAGGGTCCTATAGTTTTGCCTAGTTCCCTTAGTCAAATTTGGGTCCCAACAAGAAAACCCAATTTTTGAAAATCAAATTTTAGAGAGGATAAACCATGTTTACAAAGAAAAAAGGTGCACTAGTGTGCCAAACCAGTTAGAAGAAGAAATCACCCCTTGGTGATGCATAGCAGTGTAGCTACACAATACCAAAGGGTGTGCTAGACCCAGGGACCCCACTTTTACTCCACTTATTATTTCATCTTCCTCTATCCTTCACATTGCACTAACACAACTAAACATGTGTGCATGATGCACCTCCTCCACTTCACCTATAATCACACAGAGCACACAAATATTAGAACACCAAATAAAGCTATGTAGTTGTGTACCTATTTAGGTGTGTAGTTGTGCACCTATTTAAGTGTGTAGTTGTGCACCTTTTATTTTTGTGAAACATTAAAAAACCTTTAAACGTATTAAGAAAAAAATTTAAAAAGAAAGAAAAATTCCATTTCAAGGTGCATAGTAGCACACCTAATTAGGTGCACTGTTGCACACTTTGAAATGAAAACATCCTTCACACCCAAGTAAATATAGGGTGCACATCGGTGCACCCCATATATCAATGATTAAATAGGGAAAAAGTGCATCTAGCACACCTCTAAGGTGCATCAGGTGTGCTCTTTTTTGCCTATCAAGGTTAGAAATATGATTTTTAAGTGTTTTTTAGTAGTTTTAAGGTTTTAAATGTTGGGTCATTTATTGTCATCATTAGGATTTTCTTAATGTTTGATTTTTAGCTTTTCAAACTAATGTTTGCTTCTTTGTGCAAAAAAAAATGGCATCCTTAACTTTTTGGGGCCATAACTTTTAAATTAGATCTCAAAATTCAAAACCATTTCACTAGAAATAAGAACTAAAAATATAATTTCAATCTATAAAACAACAAGCCTTTGGCTGCCTACTTTTAGGGATTGATGAAAGTTTCAACTTGAAATTTTGAGCAAAAAACCTTTGAAAAAGCCAGTTAAAAAATGCCTAGAAAATCTTGTGAAAAGTTTCAAACATTTAATCATTTTGGATAATCTAGATCACCTAGTCTCTCACCAATAAGGATGGGGTAGTTGGAGAGAAGAAAAAGATTAAATATACAAAGGTTGGACACATGAACTAGATCAAGTTCTTCATTTTATGCAACTATTAATGACAAGATTCAACATGAGTGCCTTGGAATTTCAAATAGAAGAAGCAAAACGAATTGAAATGTATGAAAGTATTTGGCTATAAAGAGAGTATAAATTATCAAAAAGGGGATAAGTAAGTACACAAAAGTGATCTAAAACCCCATTTGAGCAAAGCCCAAAAATTATTTTCAAAACTAAGAACTTTGGTTTTTGCCAAATTGAGCTTTCAAGCTTCTAAAATGCGTAGGTGTGTTGGTGTAAAATTGCGCCATGTGTGCAGGTGCACCATGTTGTATGGTGTTCTTGGTCATTAGTGTTCTAGAATATTTTGAGGAATTTAGAGGTGCACTAGTAGTTAACTACCAATTCTAAATGCAAAGCTTTCCATGCATTGGAAATGCATTCTGAAAGTAGTTTAACTACTACAAATTCCTAGTGAAGAAGGAGCTCCTATTTTTGGCACTTCTAGTCACTTCTATATCATTTGAAGGCTTTCTCTTTGTTATTCTTTCATGTCTTCTTTGTTTTATGACATGATATAAATATGGATGGAGTCCTACTAAGAACTAGTTAGAGAGTTAATTTGTACAAAATAAGGTTTGTTTTATTAGTTTAGAAGCATATGATTGCATAAAGATATCTCTCACTCTCAACACAAATTGAGGAGAAGATTTATTATAAATTCAGGCATGTAATATGTATTCTAGGCCACCATTATTTTGATGTAATAATATATGTTGCTGGTGCTTGCATTTGGAGTGTAGTGATACTTGCCTAAGTGTGTTATATTTTGTGAATGTATGTTCATGAAGTGTAATTGAGCCAATAGTTTTATTGTATTATTCTAGTTGTGTGATCATTTAATCCTAGTGTTTGCTATGGGTCCACAAATTCTAGTGATGTACTTAGTTCAAGAACAGATCATCATATTGTTCATGCATAGCTTTTTGTCTCACATGAGGGTACTCTTTGTGGCCTTGTGATTTGATGAAAAGTGAAACATCTTATGGTTACTAAATTCCCATCAATGATTACATTAGTGGAATTAAGAAAGTACTACTCCTATTTTCATTGGTTACCTATCGATCTTTTCAAAAGCTTAACTCGCAAATGCATTGTTTTTTTGGCTTATGTTTGTTAGGATTTTACTTTTCATTTTATTTTCTTGAATTTCTTGTTACCCTATCTTCATTATTTCCTTTACTAAACCCTTAGTTAAATTAGGAATTCATATAGTTCCATTGTTAGATTGCATTCATAAAAAAAATAGAAAATACCAAAAAGAAAAAGCATATCTCTTTTATGGTTAATTTTGAAATAGAAAGAAGATTGATCATTTGATCTGAAATTGGTTTGAACTAGCAATGGCCTCCTTGTGAAAAAACATATTTATCTTCAACTAAGGGGATTCGAGTAGGTCATAAGATCACCCAAAACCTTGGAATTGATCCGCAAGATTAACTTTTCAAGAGAAGAGTTCATAAGAATTCCTGCTCTTAAGCATCGTGCAAAATGATAGCTCAACAAGCTTGAGTGGGATCCTAAGAGGAATATTAGATAGTGGGAAAAAATAGATAAGTTTATTGACTACATGGAATTAGTAATCTAGTTAGTACATAGTAAGCTTTCATATATCAAGAGGTTCTACAATATCAAATGTGGTGAGATGTGATGGTGAAGGAATATACCTTGATAATGTAGAATGACATTTGGCATGTAGTTCCTAGTGCAATAGATAGGTTGGTGGTTGGATCAAGTTGGATATATAAGATCAAGTATGATGCAAATGGTAGCATTAAGAAATACAAGGAAATATTTGTGTCCAAGTGGTTCCCTCAGAAGGATATAGTACATAATGATGAGATATTGTCTCCCATGCATAGGTATACTTTCATATGAGTTGTGACCACATTTTTTGCATAAATGGGATAAAAAATCAATCAAATGGATGCCAAGGCAACATTCCTAAATGGTGAGTTAAAAGAGTACATATACATAGAATAACTAGAAGGATTTTTAGCATACAACAAGGAGACCCATGTGTGTATATTGAAGAGAGCCTTCTACAAACTCAAACATGATTCAAGAGCATGATATGAGCATATCGATACATACTTGCAAGTGATAGGTTTTATAAAGAGTTAGGTGGATGCGAAACTCTATTTCTTAGTCATTGGGGGTGAGATTCTAATTCTTGTTCTATATGTGGATGACTTATTTCTAATAGGCTCACTAAGGCTCAAGTATATGAGTGTATGAGGGATCTTTCACTAGAGCTACAGTTGAAGGATTTGAGAACTATGCATGAAGGTGTGATAGAAAAATGGAGATATTTTCCTTGGATGGATAAGTGCACCGAGATGGTGTGCAAAATGGGGGGTATAATTGGACACCTCTTTTTTTGAAATTTGGTAAACCTAATCTTGGAATATCCATTTGATGGTCATGTACACAATATGAGAAAATGTGTACAACAAAATTTTTATAGTACTCTAAATTACTTTATATGCATGAAGGTGTGATAGAAAAATGGAGATATTTTCCTTGGATGGATAAGTGCACCAAGATGGTGTGCAAAAAGGGGGGTATAATTAGACACCTCTTTTTCTAAAATCTGGTAAACCTAATCTTGGAAGATCAATTTGATGGTCATGTACACAATATGAGAAAATGTGTACAACACAAAATTTATAGTACTTTGAATCTTATTTCTAATCTATTAATGTTTTTTAAAAATGGATAATATTAAGAGGGTCAAACCCCATGCACACAAAAAACTATTCCTATATTTTGTTGAAAAATATAGCGTAGTTGTTTCCATGTGCTCCACAAAATGTATAGTCATATTTAGTATTTTTCCATTCCCTTTGGTAGGATGATAGGTAAGATAGATCTAGAAGTTATTTATTTTTTATCTAATTTTACAACTACTATTTTTTCTATGAGTTTTTGAAGTGACCAAATCCTAAAATTATTGTACCTCTTCCTATGTTGGGCATAACTTCCATCAAAATAATATAATTTAATTAAAAACTTGTTTTATTAAAAATTTTACAAAATAAAGTGTAGAAAAATAATATGCAATTTATTTTTTGTTTGGTTAAGTAAATCAAAAGTTGTTAAAAACATGGCAGACTTATGTCCAAAAGGACTATCAGGATGTGAAGAGAGAAAAATTAACTCCACAATGCTAATCTTGTCCAATTATTAAAAAAATTATATAGTTACAAATGTAAGAAAACATGTTAGATTATGCTAGTAATTTTAGAGATACCCACTTCACCATTTGCAAACCTGATAAACTAAAATATGAGAATTAATCTTAGAACATTAAAAAATGTCTAAAGCAACAAAAATGGAAGGAAAATATTAACACAATCCTTTGGGTAGTTTAACAAACCTATATTACCAAGCCTAAACATTATAATATTTTTTTAACAAAACACCATCGCATTATGCTTGGTAAAACTAATTTTTCACACTAGACATAATGTGATTGTGTTATTCTTAGTAAAACTATACTAGCAATAACTCAATTGTGTTATATCGTATAAAAGTGAAGTCAATTGTTCAAAGGCCTAATAGGCTTAATTATGCTCAGTTAAACAATCAACTACCCAAAAATGGATTGATTTCACCAAAGAAACAATCAAATCAACTATGGCACTCTAAAAAATGTCTTAATCCTAAGTTTCATGCTATGAATCAGCCATGCATGAGAGATATACCACTTTATAGTTATAATTTCCCTATTAAGGGGAACCTATTGTTGGATTTACAATAGGAAAGGTAAAATTCTAGTGGGGGAGGGGGGGGAGGGAGAGGGGGGGATGAATCAATTCTTTAAACTTTAACCCATAAAACATTCACCACACATCCATCTCATACATTCAATAAGTAAGTTGAAATACCATGTGAAACATGCACATCTAAATCATATAAACAACTAAGCATTCACAAACATATATGACACTAGATATGATTACCTAGAAACCCTCCAATGAGAAGGTAAAACTAGGGTGGGAATGATAGCCACAAATCTTCACTACTATAGTAATAAAGTGTATCCAATGAAGGTTTTAATGTTTGATCATGAAACGTGATCTACCCTGTGAAAAGTCTGCCTTGTTAAAGGATTTTAACACCTATTAAATTGTGTCAAATTAAAGGACTTCAACTCACAATAAAGTAAGAACCTTGTTAGAGGATTTCAATACAACTTGTTAGGACTACTTTGTCAAGAGATTTAACTTATTCACCTATTAGAATGTCTCAACATTGATCCTATGGTTAGCACTTTGTTTCTTGATGATAGATCACCTCTAAACTAATGTATTCTTGATCCTTATTGATTAGATGTCTCTTTATTGTTCATTATTTCCTTCTTCTATTCTCCTTTAATTGATTCTACAATGCAATTTTAGACCATAATACCTTGGTCACCATGAATATCCTAGTTTGCACATGCAAAACTCTCCTTGATCATTAATACATTCCCTTTCATGCTCATAAGAAGTTTAGGATTTGTCCTTCTTAAGAAGACCTAGGTGACTTAGGGTTAGGTATGAATCAACAACTGTGGTTCACCCATTTTGCCACTTAAGCCTTCCCTTTACCTGATTGGATGCATGTAATTCATTGGGATTCCAACTTAAGATTCATCCTTATTACCAAAATATCATAATTTAATCTATAAGTTGGCTCAAAAAAGGTTTACATAGTAGTTTGTACCAATACAACAACTATGAAAAAATTGTGTTACTGAGCATATGAGTCTATAATGCTTGGTATATACTAATTTCAATACTATGACTCGACATTTGAATGACTCAACATTCACTGCTTGCTCATCACTTGAGTTACTCGGCATATATTATCTACTCATCACTTGAGTGACTAAAAAATGAGTGACTCGACACTCATAATTGACTTGGTATGCTTTAAATTATACATGTTGTGCTCAGCATATACTATTTTTTCAACATGAATTAAGTAAATGACTTAAGTGTATAGACACTCACTTGTCAAAACTAATCTAAGATCAACAATCTCCCCCTTTGACATGAGTGTCAAAAACACTTGATCATGCATTAATGCTTTTATTCTTATGAGCATAACATAACTCTTATTTGGCTTCTATAGAAAATTTGAAAATATTAAAAAATTTCAACAATTTATACCTCAAAATCTTATAACTCCCCCTGAGTTGTTTGATTTGGTTCTATACTCAAAATGTTACTCCTACTAAGTAGATGTTCCTCAACTAATACTCATTTTCTTTCTTGTTGCTCAAAATGTTTCTCCTGCTAAGTAGATGTGCCTCAAGTAATACTCATTTGCTTGCTTATTGTTCAACATGCTACTCCTATTGAGTAGATGTGCCTCAACTAATACTCTTTTGCTCACTTGTTTTTTTTTGCTTGCTCACCCATGCTCTTACTCCCCCTTAGCTCTATCTATATCTCCCCATTTTTTACACTGATGTCAA
The DNA here is from genome assembly GCA_028749045.1 of Cupressus sempervirens. NCBI lineage: Eukaryota > Viridiplantae > Streptophyta > Pinopsida > Cupressales > Cupressaceae > Cupressus > Cupressus sempervirens. The sequence goes on from CM053783.1 coordinate 156,893,149, forward strand.
TGGGTCATACACTAATAGTGTGTCTTTCCAAAAAATAATTATAGACCTCAAGAAAAATCTTAAGAGAGACATTTGAATTGTTACAAGCTACCTCAAAAGAATTGATTTGGATGGCCAGCTCAGCAACAAGGTGAACTAGGCCATCTAATGTAGAAATATTGGGATCTTTCTACATAGCCTAACTCCTTGTGAAAAATTTCTATGTAAGTTTTCAATGTAGTCTAGATACTTATTAGTTTATCCCTTATGTTGGGTTCATCTACAGATAGTGCTGCTAACTAACTCTAGGTTTGCAATAGGTCCTTAAAATGCTCCTCACTTTAAGGAGTCATGGTAAATTTTGCACTTGATGAATTATTTTGACTTTCCAAGCTCAAGATGTGATTCCTTGTCTCTTGTGTGAAGATTATAGGATTACACAATTTGGTGTACAAAGAGAAAATGTTCTCAAGTACCTTCTTCACACCATCTATCTTAGTTGCCAATGCAACTTTTGTAAATGTTATATCACTAGCTATTTTTTTCATTTACTTTACTTTGAAATTTCTTTTTAGATCATTCTAATAATTTTACATTTGTATCAATGTCTACATTACTTACCATTTCCACTATGTTAGTCAATTTGTCTATAAGTGGCTTTGTTTCGTTTGGAGTACGCAAACTGAATGCATCTAAGAAGATGTCTTTAATATCAAGAAAATTTTACTTCTGTCTATGCTCCCTTCTGAGGAATTCTTGATGTTTCTTTCTAGCCAGGGCTTCTTGAGGTATACCCATCTACTCAATTTTTATAGTTGCAAGATCAAATTTAGGCAATATAATTTCTTCATTTAGGCTTACATCTTCATATGTTATCACCTCTTCTACCTTTGATGAAGTTGGAATTAGCACTAGGAATTGCAAAGGTGCCATATCTATGCTTGACATTTGAAGAGTGTAACTAGAAGGAGTGCTAGATGCTGGTAAAGATACTAGTGCTTGAATTGCTGCTTGCTCCTTTAGCTTGGGTGTCAACTTAGTCTATTCAAGCCTGTCCTTCTGTACCTCATTTATTTGTATTGCACCTTGAACTTGTGCTAGAGGTGCGGATGAATCTATTTTATGTAGTTGACTATGTGTCTTAACATTATCTTCTCCAACTATCTCAACCTTATTTGTTGCCTCCTTGGTTATAGTTTCTGAGATTAGAGTGGCACCTATGCATGTACTAGCACTAGTGACTTAAGGGGTGATTTTATGTAGTTCTTCTATTTTCACCTCCTCCTTTTTTGTTTGAGTCACTGATTTCTAAAATTAATCAATAATCCCTGATATGGGGTTGTTACACAATTTAGTCTATAGTGTAGATCGATCAATCTTCCTCTATTAGGGGATTGATGTTTTGAATAGTGAGATCAGAAACATCCTTTACTATAATAGTTTCAGTACTTACACTTGTTATCTGTGGAGGGCTACCATTTGGCATTTATGTATCTTGTACATTTTGTTCCTATTGCTACTCTTTCTTAGCTATTTTTTGATCAATTACATTCATTTTGGTAGCTCCCTCAACTATGCCTTCATTATTATCATCATCTTCATCATCTTTAAACTTAATAGGCTCTTGATCTCTTGATTTAAATGTAGCTATCCCATATGTAATTTTCCACGTTTGTGTGGTCTTCTTTATAACATCTTCAATGTTGTTTTGTAGTCTGCTAAATGCTCTATATTTAGGAACAAATCTAACAACATATTTATTTATGGCTTGTACTATCTGTGCCTTACTAATTTTAGGCATAACTTGAGAAAGGGATGTCTCCCTAAATTTCCTATCTAAGTTCAAAGAAAAAGTCATTTTTTCTCAACTCTTTCATATAAACTTTTAGGCATGGAGTTGACAATCTCTAGAGGGGCTTTCTTAAAATTGGCCATTATGGCATATATTGCCTCCTCTGCTTGATTCTTTTCAAAAATATTGAATTCTTCCCTTAATAGGCCATTTTTACATAGTTTTCCATATGCTTCTCTAATTTCCATGTCACCAATGCTACCAATCTTACAATTATAACATTTTCTGACATCCTGTATATTAAAAGTTGTAGTGGTATCATAGATAACACACCTAAGGGATCTTGTTTGTATTCAATGTCTTGAATGCCCTTGAAAATAGGTTATTTTATCTCATTGCTAACCGAATGAACATTTTAAACCTCTTTTACCTCTACACATTTTTTTATCAAAGAACTAGATGGCATTTTACAAAACTAAGGTTTACAAAATTAGAAACAACATAGCTCAGTACATGATAACTACCTTGCAAAATTTGATGAAATGATGTTGAATAATTATGCAAATCTCTTGCAAATGCTTCACATGGAATTTCTAGATGGTCTTTAGCTCTTCTTTCTCTCTCTCTTGATTTCAAATAATGTTAAATGAGCATAAATTGATCAAATACCCCTTTGAAATACTATAATTAATGCTAAGTGCTTACATAGCTACAAGCTCGATATCATCTAATTTCTAGCTTACTCAACATCCATTGGCATTTCCATTCATTCAATAACCATTACAAGCTTGGCTACAACTAACCAGTCTATTAGCTTTGCATCCTCTAGCATTTCACTCGGCAATCATAGAAAACTTTTCATGCATGATAGTAACATGAAAAACTTAAAGATTTTTCTTTGATTCCTAATAACACCTTTCATCTTTATTCATGCTTATGTAATATTTTTAGAACTAAATCCTTTGGAACTGATGTATGATATAAATTTTGAATATTAGTCCCACATACCTCTTGATTGCTTAGTTTGATGAGGTGTGATCACCTGACCCATTGGATGAAGTGATCCCTTCTCCACTTGATGTTCTAAAATCCTCCTTTTTCTTCCATGTCTTGTTCATTTCATTTCATACATTTTCAATATCTTCCTTTCCTTTTTCTTTATTAAACTCACAACTTGGTGCCTTTGACCTTTTTGGATAATATTGGTTGATGTGACCAATCTTCAAACAGCTAAAATATTTGGTTTGACTAAACCACCTTTTGTAGTCACTTATGAAGTGTTTTCTAATAAAATTCTTAGGAACATGCCCATACTCTTGATAGTAGTGACAACTATACCTTGTATTATAGTCCCAATTGTAAAAGTTTCTATTATTCTTTGTCTGTATTTGCCTATTTGATGACCACATGGGTTTGGATTTACACTCAAAAGCTCTATCTCCATACTTGTGATAGGTATAACAATATCCTTCAAATATTTTAGTGTGCATGATCTTAGTTCTAAATTGATGTACTTGATGGCCTTGTTTTTTGTACTTATGATAGTGACTTGTGCTCTTTTCCTTAACATTCTGATTTACAATCTTTCTCATGCATACATTGGCAATATGTCCTTTCTTACCACAATTATGATAAGTAGGTTTGGAATTCTTACCTTTGTTACTCCTTTCTTTAGCACTTTTGGATCACTCTCCTTCTTTAGTACTTATGTATCCCCATCTAGATGTATCATTGTTAGACCTAGGGGATCTCATCACTTGCTCAATGTATTTGATGACTTCACTAGGCTTATTAAAAAAATTAGTGAATTAATTTTCCCTTTTCAAGTCATTTCTTGATTTCTAATTCTACAACTTCAATATTTTTATCTCAATTTCCTTGGCATTGAATTCATGGTTGGCATTTATCATTTGACCCAACATTTCCAATTGCATGTTAGAAATCCTAGTTACTTCTGATGATTTCTCTTCCATTTTGTTGGTCAAAACTCTTTTGTCATCTTCAATCATGGCTTTGTCTTTCATAGCTTTCTTTTTCTATTCACTCACCTCACATAGTAGTATGCCTTGTGATTCTTGCTATAACTTAAGATTTCTAATTTCTTCAGGTTGAGATCTATTCTTTTCCATTAGATCTACAATTATTGCATCAAATTTATTGGAGTCTCCATTTTCAAATACATTATTAGTATCTATTTTCTTTTTATTGTGTGTCATTCTCCTCAATAGAAATGTCCTTCCTTCTCTTTAATGATTTCTTTAAATCTTCCCTTGCTTCATTCAACTGATGTAGAATGAGATGTATTTCAATCTCCTAGTTCTCAATGATCTTTCCCAACTTATAGACTTCCATTTCCAAGATATTTCCTCAAAGCTACAAAGCTTCACTTTTAGAGAACAAAGCTTTGATACCAATTGTTGGAATTACAATAGGAAAGGTAAACTTTTGAGGGTGGGGGCTGCTTTGAACTTTGATCCATAAAAAATTCACCGCACATCCATCTCATACATTCAATAAGTAAGTTAAAATACCATGTAAAGCATGTATATCTAATTCATGTAAGCAAGTAAGCATTCACACATTTATGATTACCCAAAAGCTCTCTAATGAGAAGGTAAAATTAGGGTGGGGATGGCACCCAAAAATTTTCACTATTATAGTAATAAAGTGTCTCCAATGAAGGTTACAATGTTTGATCATAAAACATGATCTACCTTGTGAAAGGTCTACCTTGTTAAAGGCTTACAAAGACTATTAGGTCTTACCTTGTTAAAGGATTTCAACACCTTGTTAAAAGTGTGCTATGTTAAAGGACTTAAACTCACAATAAAGTAAGAACCTTATTAGAGGATTTCAATATATCCTATTAGGACTACTCTATTAAGAGATTTAACTGATTCACTTGTTAGAATGTCTCAACATTGATCCCATGGTTACCACTTTGTTTCTTGGTGATAGATCATCTCTAAACTAATGTGTTATTGATCCTTCTTGATCAAAAGTCTCTCTATTATTCACTATTTCATTCTTATGTTCTCCTTTAATTGATTCTATAATGGAATTTTAGATCATAATACCTTGGTCACCATGAATGTCCTAGTTTGCACATGCAAAACTCTCCTTGATCATTCATACATTCCCTTTCATGCTCATAATAAATTTAGGGTTTGTCCTCCTTAAGAATACCTAGGTGTCTTAGGGTTAGGTATAATCAATGGCTATGATTGACCCATTTTTCCACTTAAACCTTCCCTTTACTTGATTGGATGCATATAATTCATAGGGATTAAAATTTAAGATTCATCCTTGTCACCAAAATATCATAATTCAATATATAAGTTGACTCAAAAATAGTTTATATAGTAGTTTGTGCCAATACAAATAACTATTGTAAAACTGTGTAACTTGACATCTAATGTCTCTAATGCTCAGTGTTGGTCATGTTTTCACTTCATGCTTTTTTGAGTATGTCTCACAGTGAATGTTCCTAGTTCTTTTTGTGCAAATTAGCATTTGGTTTATTTTAAATTTGTTAACCCTAAGAAAACCTTTCTAGGAACCTTTTAAAATATTATTTACTTTATTCTCCAAAGTTCCTAAAGTAATCTTCATCATTAGATCTCTTCAAAATCTATGGTGGTCATGTTGTTGCAATAATAATTTACATGCCTTTTACTACTAGCATCATGGTGATCAAGGAAATATTTCATGCAGGACCTAGTCAGTAAATAAGCATGGTTTCAAAGTGAATTTCCTTCACCGTCAGATATCCTTATGATCAATGGTGATCATCGTTATGAGAAATTGCAAGGTTTTTACTCCAAATTTTTAGGAAATGGTTCTCAGGGAGAAAGTTGTTCCCGTCCCATGGGAATATTTTGAATTTTGATTTGGGTAAACTAGTAGTCCTGAGGGTTTTCATGGACTTGGACCTTCTTATAGCCATTTCCAAATATTACAACCCCATAGCTAGGATAGTAAGGAGAGTAGATGGAGAACCTCTAATAAGAATTAATGCTAAAGAAATTAGAGAGGCTTTTGGTTTGGAGTTGGTTATAGATTATCATGAACCCATTGATTTTCAAGGTTTGGTGAATGAAAACTTATTTGTGAAGGATCAAGTTAGGCAAGGTGCATTGAGAGAACACCTAGCCTCAATTGCAAATATGACCTTTTTTACAATTTCAATTAAAGAGCTCTTTAAGAAGAAATTTTTCACTAGCGAGGCCACATTTATTTACATGACTTTGTGTAGGGTTTTTTGTGGGCATAACCAAAATGTTATGCCACTAAATTTCATGTATATAATGACATAAATCTCTTGTTTTGGTGTGGACATCATCTTCAATTTTTCATGTTATAGATTAGAGGAGATTCATATAGGATTAAATGGGATTGCGAAGATCAAGGTGGAGAAGACATTTGGTCATTATTCACTATTAAATAACATGTTCTTATTTAAAGAGGTTACCTATTTCAAAAAAGATATGCTTTTAAATAGAGAACATGAGTGAGAAGCTCTACTTGTCCATTTATGGAGTGTAGATATGACCTAGGATGTAGAAGAGGCTAGTGTTGTAAGATTTGATAGATACTTTGCATCTAGGTTGAGAAGCCTCATTCATATTGAGGGACAATCCAAGAAATCTCAAGGCACTGTTGGATTTCATTAGACCTATGGACAACCCTTCTGGTTTGAAGGTATCCCACAATTGGTTAGATATTATACCATACCCTATTTGTATAGTTCTTAGAGTATATGGTTTCCAAGGGACTTCTTTTTTACTTCCTTATCAAGTGCCTTTAGTTGAAATGCTATGGCACATAGCTGGATTGGAGGAAGAAAAATTGGCTGGTAGGTCTAGTGGCTCAATTTTCCCCACTTGTGGTGGTTGGTTGTTCTTGTATAAATTTTTGGACAAGTATAAAATGGCTACCATAATCATATGAAGGGCCAAGACTAGTACAAAGGATGATCAACCCTACTTCCTTGAAGACACAATAAGGAATTAGTTCTCTCTCCAAGAGAAAGAGATCAAAAGGGAGAAGTGGATAGTTTAATCTAGGGTTTTGGAGTTCATCAATTATTTTGATAATAAGTATAAGCCTCTAGATGATGCAAAAATAGAGGTAGATAAATTAAATAAACTGATGACTACTTATCCTAAGATTATGGAAGTCATGAATGAGAAGAAATTATTCATTATTAATTTTTATCTTGATAATACCCATGAGGTCATCAGAAGGTTATATTTCACCCTTGTAGTAGGATTAGGGCAGTTAGTTGTTCAAAGAAGACCTAGCTATAATATAATTTATAATAAGAGGGCTATAGTCAATAAAGGAAAACAAATAATAGAGCCAACCAATGCTATTTTGGAGGAGAGATTTGATGAGCCTATGCCTAAGAGGTAGAAGGTAGAAGAGGAACAAGTGCCACATGGAGAGGAGTATTCACCCATTCAATCCCCATTACACATAGGAGATGAACAACTAAATAAGGAATAGGTGGAGCAGTTAGAATCTAAGGAGGAATTTTTATTAATACATTAGAATTGGAGGAAGGAAATCCTTAGGAAACTCCTATGCCAAGCCTTGATTTAACTATTGTTGATTACAAAGGAAGGAAGTTGGAGTCTTTGGTTAAATAGGACAGCCAATAGTTCATTTCTGATGATAATTTTTTTTAAATCCAGAGCCTTCTATTGGTTTTCTTGGAGGACAAACATTAGACTTTTTGAAGAGAAATGTAATAAAATGAAGATAGAGAATCCTAAAATGGAGGAGACAGACCCACAAAACCAAATAAAGGAGGAAATGATGCACAAATTTAAAAGGCTTGATTCCAAAAGAAAGAAGAAAAATGAAAAAATCATCTGGGGTTTTGTTGTTGCCCAATTGGGATGTTGTAGATGAAAAGGATTTTAATTCTATTACCGAGAAATTAGTATAGATGAAAAGGTGAAGAAATAAATGAAAGGTGCTAGGTTTAGTGAAGGTCATGCTGCATTAGCAATCTAGTCAATGAGAAAATGATCTAGAATGAGCTCTTCCCTACTAGATGATACTAGCCTGATAGGAAATCTAATTGTAAAGAGAGTTGAAGAAACTACAAGTGTAGAGGCTACAAAACTAGGTGTTGGATCAACCAAAATTACCTTAGCCACAACTCTGAGAGACAAAAGAGAAAGGTTAGAGTTGCAGGATAAATATGACAAAGTTTTGACTGCCTATAATAAAGAAGTTCAAAAGAGAATTGAATTGGAAAATAAATTGATGGGACACCAAGGGAAATATAATAGGCCCAGGGTTACTTATTCTTATCCACTAGTGGAGCCTTTAAATACAATCCTCTTATTAAGATTCCAAACACACCATAGAGACCTCAGTATTACATTGTAGAGGATTTGAAGAAGAAAAGTTTTAATTGTGGGCATTGCATGTAGAGCTAGAGATTCTATATGAGGATAGGCTAAGAAAATCTATGATATATTTAGTTAGTAAAATTGATTGGCCAATTTTTTATGACCAATTAGAAAAAGAAATAAATATATGGGATGAGCTTAAAGCAAATGATGATGTGTTAAAGCTACTTGTCAACAAATGGAGTAGAAGAAATAAAAATGTTACTCTTCTTTTCTTTTCTCTTATTAGTTTATTCGATGAGTATATAGAAAAAACTTATGATATAACCAATGATCTATCAGATTTTGATGATAAGAGAGTTGTATTGCAAAAAAGGATCATAAGCTATCTTGACAAGTATAAGAGCATTAAGTTTGAACTCTTCACACATGCTATAGATAAAAAGGATAAGTTGAAAAATAAGGGGGAATTGGCCAAGGAATTGAATGACCTATTATGCCTTCGAAAGAATAAGGTAATAAATGAAAAGGGAAATGCATGGTGGGTAGCTACAACTAAAGAAGTTGTAAAATTTCAATTATTCTTTGATTCTTTGAGGGCAAATTTTATTGAAATTGACAAAATTGAAGAGTTTGTGATGAAGAAGCAATATTATATTCTACATTTTAATTTTCCAGATGATACACCTTTTGACAAGTAGATGGAAGATTTTGTTCATGCAAAATGGTTCAAGCTTGATGAAACTATTAATGAAATGGAACAAGATGAAGTAAAAATATTGACACATCAGTAAAAGTAGGAGAGGAAAAGGGTAAGAAATCAATTGCAGTTATCAAAGTAGGGGCCCAAAATGATGACTTGGCAACAAAACAATCACTGGTGACTATTAATCTATAAGTAAAAGATGACATGGATGGAATACCTCAATTTTAGCTCAGCATGTAGGTACAAGAACAAGGACCATCACATGTAGGACAAGTGATCACACACTTTGAGGAAGAACAACAACAACAAGGCCAACCATAAACTCCTCTTAGCAACAAAAGATATAGCAAAAAGAAGTCCCACCAAAGAATATTTATGATGAAAAACATTTTGTTGCATCAATTTTTGTCTTTTGTGATAGTAACATTGTAAACATCTTTATGTCTTAAGGATAACTATCAGTATCCTCTATGATTGAAGCTTGTTGCATCTCACACTATATAAGTGAGATTCTAGGGCTAGAGGAGGGGTCCAATTTATTGTATAACTTTTAGTTCTGTTAGTCTATTTTGGTCTAGTTTTTCTTGATATCAACTCATTGATGTATTTTCTCTAAAAATTTTGAGAATGCATTAATTGTTCATGATCATGATGTTCTATTTTGAGTTATTCTGAATATTACCCAATGTTATATAATTTTCAAAGAAGATTAATGCAAAGATGAATTTTCCCCATTTTCTCTCTTAATCTTGTCTCCATTTTTAGTGGTTGGTTATTTTGAGATTGTACGAGTAAAACTTGTTTAGTTTAATGCAACTAGGATAAGTTGCATGTCAATTTCTTGTTTGTTTTGATTCAATAAATTAAGTAAACACTTCACTAAATGTGACACGATCTCTAAGAATTAGGGAGGATTTATGTAAGAATGACTTGTAGGTAGAATTTTTGATTACATTGATTGTAGTGTAGTGAATTAGGCCAAGAAATTGGATAGACTCTGAATCCCAATGGATGAGGCACTGGTCAGCTATTTTAGCTAGCATATGGAAATATCATAGATAGATGTCAGGAAAAAATCTAAAAATCAATATCAATTTTATTTTAAATGTTTAAATAATGTTAAAGTTGGTCAACACTTACTTACATTTAACCTTTGAGTCTTAGATGCTACTGCCCAGAATGATCTATAGATCTAAGAATAATTGTGATCAATCTTCTATAAGAGATGAAATATTGTTGTAAAATGTCATGGAATGAGTGAAATGTGAATGTTGTATCAGGTTGTGAATCTTTTATCATTCAGGTGCACCCACCTTAATTTTGTAGAGACAAAAAAGTAGAAAATATTTCATGATTTTATTGAAGTTTGGTCTAGATCTAAAGAACATATATATTGTTTACAGGAAGTAACTAATCCTTAGGTTATTGTAATCTTCATCTTTTTGGTATTAAGTATTTTGTTTCTTAGTAGTGTAAAAAAACCAAAAAAATGGTGACTCCACTGGGGAGTTGTACAACAAATGCTTATGTGTGAAATTTCTTGTAGTTTCTTTAGTCATGTTAGTATACATTTTGTTAGATTCCTTAGCAATTACGCATGGTTATATTAGAGTTTTCTAGTGACAAACCTAGAGAATTTAAAAGGAAAAGAGAAAACTATAAGTACCATAGGTGTACACTGATGTATATAACCCTTATGAAGTGTCTTATCTATCAAGCAAGAGTTACAATCCTAGGTACATTGTGATTGGCTTCTTTATGTGTCAAGTTCATTCATACTATCTTGTGATATTTTCCCTGAGTGAACAAGTTATTACATTGTATATTTTTTCCCTCGATTAGGGTGGCAACTCACTCAGGATTTTGAAGCTAGTTCTTATTGATAAATAATTCCCATAGATGGAGGACAAAAGAAAAAGTACCAGAGCTTACATAAGGGCCAATCCTAATGTACCATTATATACCAATTTACCTCAAAGCAGTAGGAAGAACCAAAACAAAAAGAAATTACATATAAATCCTACTTGGAAACCAAGGGATAGTGTATCAGTAAACTCTTAATGCTATCCAGTAGTAGGGAGAGAATCTTCTTCATTAAGTTCTCAATTAGAGACCACAAGAATCTTAGGAGGGATGTTTAGTACCCCATAGAAGAACAAGCTTATCATGACAAGAATGTTTCCTTAATGGATATACATTACATAGACCAGATGTGAAAGGTAAAATGAATCATAGGTTGTGATATAAAAATGTCATGGAGGATCCTTTTAATCCTAGAGTAGTTCCATATGTGGAAACCAAACTTATAGATCTTGATGACATTGTAGATTTAGAAGAAACTTCTACAGATCCAAAAGAAATATATTAAAAAATAGGACTCTTGAAGAAATAGGTTGTAGAAGAAGAAGCCAAACATGGTCATTTGGAAAAGGAAAGGGAAAAAGCCACTATGAATTCTCTCATTAAGAGAGATAATTTACTTAGAGGGATGGCTGCCCTAAAGGATTAGAATAATAAATTGGATCCAAGATTCTAGAACAAGAAAAACTTGTAAGCTAAAGGTAGAAACCTATTTTATCTCAAGTTCAACCCTACATGCCTATTCAAATAGACCATGTAGAGCCTATTGTAAAACCCACAAACAAAAGGAAAGTTAAGGCTATAGGAGTCCAAATAAATGAACCTCAAGTTGTCCCAAGTAAATCTATAAACCCTCCCATGTCTAAATTGGATGCAGATCTAGAGAAGGCTAGAAAGGAGAAGGAAGATCTTGCAAAAGAGATTGAGAATGTTGAAAATGAAGCTCAAGTAGCAGAAATGAGAAGAAAATTTTAGGTCATCAAGTCCAATTTTTCCTAAGCCTCATTGCCTAATTTGTCCACCCAAGCCACAACTTTTTTACCTACTTGGGCACTAATATTTTCAAACCAAAACATGTCTCAATCTACCCTTACTTCATCATCTACTACTGGTACCCAGATTCCTACTCTTCAAATACAATGTAGTCTCAAAATGTTGTCCATAATTAGACCAATGTAGCAAGCACATCCAGTGTTGTTGGTTTTCAGAAGAAGCCTATCTACATGGAAAATTACAAAAAAATGTCATTCTTAGGTATTCCTAGTTTTCCATATCCAATATCATTTGATCTAAGAGACAAGGTTGTTGAGTTTTCTAGAAATTTTGTTGTTTTAGATTAAGGTAAAAATAGGTTTTGAGGGGACCCGAAACCCCTTAACATCATACACCCAAAAGATATTCAAAGAAAGCCCAAACATCCCAAAGGGATCCAAACTAGAAATATTGTTGTTACTGGTGAGGAACATTTGGGAATTTTCATAGATATGTTAAATGATATTGAAGTTGAACATGAGGATGTAGTGATGAAATTTTTTGTACATTCATTAGTTGAAGATGCAAGAGACTAGCTTGGAAGACTACTAGATGATAGCATTAGTTCATGGAGTCATTTAGAAAAGATATTCAAAGAATAATATGGAGATACTACTAATGTTGGCTTTATGTTGAACAATTTTAGTAAAATCAAAAGGAACCCTAATAAATCTACCTTTAATTTCAATGTCAGATTTCAAAAGGGAATGTATAAACTATTTTAGGTTATGAGATTGAATGAGTATATGTGCCTTACAACATATTTCAATGCCTTTGATAGTAAAATGGCTTATTAGTTGAGGGTTAAAGATCCCAAAACTTTAAGGGATTCTTACAAGGTAACTATGAATATTAAAAATAATAGGAAAGCATTTGGTAAGCTAGGAAGGAGAGATGATCCAAAGTTGTTCAATCCCAACAACAATAAGAAAGAGAATGATAATTATCCAACAAATAAGAAGCCTAAGGAAGCCACAATAGGTCAAGTGTTGGATTTGTTGAAGAAGATGAACACACCAGCCTTCAACACTCACAAACCTCATGTTGGTGAAAAGGGCCGAGTAATAAACAACCATTTCAATAGGTAACCAAGAATGCAAAATTACCCATATACTACCCAATGGAAAGATGGTAAACCCATTCTTAACTAGACTCAAAATGTGAAGGATAAAAGTGTAGATCTCAAACTAGTTTTGACAAGTGAGTGTCAACACACTTAATTTATTTACTTAGTTCATGCCAAACAAGTAGTACATGTTGAGTACAACATGTATATTATAGAATATGCCAAGTCCATAGTGAGTGTCGATCCACTTGTGTACCAAGTCACGCAAGTGTTGAGTACATAGTATATGTTGAATGATTTAGGAGCTAAGTGAATAGTGGATCCCTAGTAATATAGATGTTGAGTCATAGCAGAAAGATTAGTGTATGTCGAGCATCAAAGATTTCAAGTGCCGAGTAAGATAGTTTTGATATATTTGTTTGTAATGGTAGAAAAAACTCTGTAAACCATTTTTAGGCTGACTTAATGATGAATTATGATATTTTGGAGATAATGAAAAACCTCAAGTTGGATTCCCTATGAAATTACATGTAGCCAATCAAAAAATGAGAAGGATTAAGTAGGAAAATGAATGAATCTCAGTTGTAGATCCATACCTAACCCTAAGTCACCAAAGTCTTCTTAATGAGGATGGACACTAAAATCTATAGTGTGTGTGTGTAAGGAGTTGAAGGAGTGAAGAGAGAAGTTTTCATGGACAAATAGAGAATTCATGGTCACTAAGGAATTATGAAGTGAGACTACATTGCAGAATTAGTTAGAGTAGAACAAAGGAAAGAGAAGAGTATACAAAAAAGAGCATCTAATCAAGAAGGATCAAGAAGAAAATTGTTTAGAGGTGATCTATTATCAAAAAATCAAGTGCTAACTACAGGATCAACATTGAGACATTTTAATAGGTGATTTCATTCAAAATATCTTAACAGAGTAGTCCTAATAGGCTGTACTAAAGTCCTTTAACAAGGTGCTTACTTTTTTTTGAGTTAAAAGTCTTTTAGCAAGGCACACTTATAATAGGGTGTTGAAATCCTCTAACAAGGTGAGACTTAACAATTTTTGTAAGCCTTTAAAGGGTAGACCTTTCATAGGGTAGATCATGTTTTATGGTCAAAACATTATAACCTTTATTGGATACACTTTATTAATGTAGTAGTGAAGATTTGTGAGTGTCATCCCCACCTTAGTTTTACCTTCTCACTTGAAGAGTTTCTGGGTAATCATATATGGTTTTATATGTGTATGAATGTTTACTTGATTACATGCTATAGATGTACATTATTTACATGTTATTTTAGTTTATATATTGAATATATGAGATGGATGTGTGGTGAAAATTTTATGAGTCCAAGTTTAAACTTATGATTCACCCCCCACCCCCCCAGAAGTTTACCTTTCCTATTGTAATTTCAACAATTGGTATCATAACCTTTTTTTGTGAAAGAGAACCTTTACAAATTTGAGAAAAGATCTTGAAATGGAAGTCTATAAGTTAGAAAAGACTATTGAGAATCAAGAGATTAAAATACATCTCATTTTACATCAACTGAATCAAGCAAGAGAACTAAAGAAATCCTTGAAATGAAGGAATGAAACTACTATTGTAGAGAATGACACACAATACAAAGAGATAGAAACTACTAAGATATTTGTAGATGGAGACTCAAATGAATTTGATGTAGTAATTGCAAATCTAATTGAAAAGAATAGAGCCCAAACCAAGGAAATTAGAAATCTCAAGTTAGAGCAAGATTCACAAGCCATATTGCTATATGAGGTGACTTAATAGAAGAAGAAATCCATGGAAGACAAAGCCATGATTGAATAAGACAAAAGAATTTTTGCCAACAAACTGGAAGAGAAATTTCATCAAAAGTAACCAAGATTTCCAACATGTAATTGGATACTCTAAGTTAAATTATGAATGCCAACTATGAATTAAATGTCAAGGACATTGAGATAACTACATTGAAGTTGCAAAATGAACAACTGCAAAATGACCTAAAATGGAAAAGCAATTTCCTAAAAGTTTCAACAAACCAAATGAAGCCATCAAATACTTTGAGAAATTATTGAGATCTCCTAGATCCAATAATGACACATTTGGACTAGGATACACAAGCGATAAAGAAGGAGAGTCATCCAAAAGTGCCAAAGAAAGGAACAAAAAAGGTAAGAACTCCTAACCTACTTGTCATAATTTTTAAAAGAAAGGACATATTGCTAATGTGTGTAGGAGTAGAACTAAAAATTAGAATGTTAATCATAAGAGCATGGTTTACTATCATAAGTGTAGAAAACAATGTCATCAAGCACATGAATGTAGAACCAAGACCATGCAAACAAAAAGATTTGAAGGATATTGCTACAACTATTTAGAAATATGGACATAGAGATTTTGAGTTTAGATCCAAACCCATGAGGCCATCAAACATGCAAAAAAAGATAAGAAACAATGGAAACTCGTATAACTAGGATTACAATACAAGATATAGATATCATTATTGCCAAGAATATGGACACGTTCTTGAGAATTGTATTAGGACACACTTCAGAGGTGACTAGAAGATGTGGTTGAGTCAAACCACATGCTTTAACTATTTAAAGATTGGTCACATTAGTAGGTATTTCCCAACAAGGTCAAAGGCACCAAGTTGTGAGTTTGATAAAGGGAAAGGAAAGACAAATGTTGAAAATATCTGAAATAAAATGAACAAGACATGGAAGAAGAAAGATGATTGTAGCACATCAAACGGAGAAGGGATCACTTCACCCAATGGGTCAAGTGATAACACCACATCAAACTATACAATCAAGAGGTATGTGTGACTAATATTCATAAGGTTATATCATTGATCAGTTCCAAAATATTTAGTACTAAAAAGATTACATTAGCATGAAAAAAGATGCAAGATGTTATTAGGAATTTAGGAAAAATCTTTGAGTTTTTCATGTTAATGTCAAGCATGAAATATTTTCTATGTATGTCAAGTAAAATGCTAGTTAATGTTGAGTGAATGAAATGTTAGTGGATGCCGAGTGAGCCTGAAATTGGTTGATGACAAGCTTATAGCTATGTAAGCCCTCATCATTTATTGTAGGGTTTCCAAAGGGTATTTGATCAATTTTAGCTCATTTCACATAATTTCAAATTTGAGAAAGAGTGAGGAGAGAAGAAGGCAATCTAGAAATCCATTGAAAGTAGTTATAAAAGATTGAAGCTATGATTCTACATCATTTTATCACATCTCATAAGGTGTTTATCAAGAGCTGAGCTATATAGTTTATAATTTTGTAAATCCTAGTTTCATACAATGACATCTACTTTGAAGAATGTAGAAGGAAAGGAGCTTTTGAATATTCACTTAGTGAGTAATGAAGTTAAGTAACCCATTTTCAAAGGTATTCCTAATATTTCTTATAAGAAAGACCCTTCTAGTGTGTTATCCATGATACCACAAAATATTTTAGTGGTACAAGATGTGACAAAATGCTATAATTGTAAAATTTGTAGCATTGGTGATATGAAGATTAGGGAAGCATATAGTAGTGTGTGCTAGAAAATGTGACATGTTAGTAGCATGAGTTAACAAGTAATCATTAGTTAAAAACCTTGAAAGTATAGCAAAGATTCACCAACATGAGAAAAACAAACATTAACTAATGCTTGCTTGGGTTTTGCAACCCTAAGCAGCTAACAAACCCAATCTTCCAGCCACCTCTACAGCTCAACAAAGGAATCCATAAGAGGCCTTGTTGGTGTGTTAAGATGGGGGGGGGGTATGTTTGGTGTGCTCTCCTGAACACAAAAAAAGTATGAATGTCTTGAATGATTATGCAAATGTGAATGCAAAGGTGAATGAAAATGCACTAAGATCCTAAGCTATGTGGGATGAAGAACACTTCAAAAAATGGCTATGGAGAAAGCCATTATTGAAAGCATTCAATAATGAAGATGATATGCAATAAAGGAAACTAACTAAGAATGTAAGCTATGGAATGGAAATGTAAATGCATGAAAAAAACTAAATGAACAATGCAAGATGCAAAATAAATCAGCTACCAAATGATTAGTATGATCCTAGAAATCTCTATGAAAATCAAACTACAATGCAAACTCTTAGTATGAGAACTCAAAACTCAAAATGGCATGGTAACAATGCAAAAAATGGGAAATGAAAATGCTTGAGACAAGCCCTCTATTTATAGGCTTGAGGGAGGGTTTGGTGAGGTGGCATCCATGTAGATGCCACATAAGGTGACATGAAAGCCATGCAAATGGTCAAGAATTCAAAGTTTTCTCACACATGTGTGAGCAAAATTGAGAAGAAGAGTGGGAGACAAGATTGTGTAGGCATGTCATCTCACACGTGTGAGAACACTCTTAGGCTAATGAGAGGGATTAGGGAGATGATTAGGAATGATTGAGTGGGATTAGAGAAGAATTAGGCTTAAGAGGATGAAAATGATGGTTATAGGCTAGGCTCTAGGTTAGGCTTAAGATTAAATTAAATAAAATTTAATTTAATCATGGGTTTAGTGGAATTAATGGGATGTGGAGAATTCAAATAAATAAAATTTATTTAAAAAGGGGGAGACATGGAGGATCATGTGTTAAATTAATTTAACACATTAGAGCTACGAGCATTTAAATTAAATTTAAATACTTAGGAAAATGAACTTATTAAATTAATTAATTTAATTAAATAAGTAGAAGAATGTGAACAATATAATTAATTAATTAATAATTAATTACAATGTCACGAGCAATATTAATAAATTAATATAGTCTTTAGGGATGATTTTAAGCATCTACAAGTAGACTTTGTGATAATAGTGTGTTGAAGGAAGAGCATAAAATTGTTGAGAGGAAAGGGTTGACACATGCCCTAAATTTTCCAAATGTATTTAAGATAGAGTGGATTGTGGATAGTGCTTAGCCAAATTCATGATAGTTTATTATGGCTGAATAATGGAATAGAGTGGATTGTGGATAGTGCTTAGCCAAATTCATGATAGTTTACTATGGCTGAATAATGGACCCATGGAAATTACTAAAAGAATAATACATAAGCTTACTAGTTACCCAAACCTAGATCATCCTAAGACACTAAGAAGTGATTCAAATGAAGTGATTGAGAAAAACATTGGAGCTATATGGAACAAGAGAGGCATGCCAATTGACACAATCACTGATCTATTGATGGAGTTTTTTGTAAGGGTTATATCACACAAATTTTATCAATTTAGTAGATTAAATAGTGTGCCCTATACAGTAGTGGATGTTGGATACAAGATTGTCAAGAAAGATCATACATATGATCTAGTAGAGCTACAATTACAAAAACTAGTTGAGAACCTAGGAGCCATCAGATAGACAAACAATGCATAATGTAAATTTGGTTCTATACTATTATGCATATTATTTTATGTGTAAAAAACCTTTCTAGCATGTGGAATAGTTGCATGGAAAACTAATAGGTTAGTGGTAGTGTAAATAGGTTAATACAGTGAGCAATTGAGAGAGAACTTTGAATCTGTGATGAATAGCTGTTTTGAAGACTTCAAGTAGTCAATGAAGAAGAGACTAAGAATACTTGTATTACTAGTAAAGAAACATTATGATGACATTTGTTTCCTAGTGGATGCCGACTATGCATTTTTAAAAGCTACCACACCAAGTGTGAGATGGTTGAGACCACTTGGTTATGAAATAAATGTGGATGAATCCTCTCAAACTATACCAACTAGACTTGCAAAAGAGATAGATAAAATTGCAAAGGCATTTGGGAACTATGAGTTGGAAAAGTCTAGAGTTATCATGGAACTGAAAACAACTTCTATTACTAAAAAGAAGGATAAGTTGATAAAGAAGTTAAAAGATAAATTTGGTGAAGGTGTCAACCAGGAGGAAGAAAAGGATGAAGAGGAAGAAGATTCCCAAGCACAAGAACATCTTGCACTAACTTAGGGTATGGATGAAGATTAACCAGAAAAGGAGGAGATTGAAGTAGCTAAATGTGTTAAGGAAGAAGAAGCCAAGGAAGCACCTACTCCCATAGAACAAAAGAAAAGGAAGGACAAAGCCCAACCTATGGCGAGGGCTAAGAAAAATATAAAACCAAGCCAAGCCAATCCATTAGCACCTACTACAAGGGCTAGTAGATGTACATTAACTCAAAAGACCAAGGAAAAGACCAAACCCATAGAGCAAGGCGGTAAAGTGTAGATAAAGCGAAGAAGGAAATATGTGGTACAAGTAGAATTAGATGAGGAGAAAACAAAATTAGATGACAACAACCAATTTAAGATGGTGAGTCACAATACCCTTTCAGACTTAGAAAATTTATATGGAAATGTTAAGAATAGTACAGACTTATTAGGATTTACACATGTTGATTTTGATAATTTGGTTAAAGTGGATAAAAATGAAGTGGAGGAGACCATATATGCCATGATGGAAAAATTCAAGAGTAATCCACCACAGATTGCCCATTCAATGCCAAATACTTTATATGACAGAGTTGAGAAAAATAGCACTATTGTCTAAACTTGGAGAGACAAATTAGAGAAATTTCACTTGCACAAGTGATGCCTGAACTAACTAAGGCACAGATTGCTAAGGCCATGAAGAAATATATAGTTAGGTTTGTACCAAAATATAGAGTCTTCACCATTTTACAAAATAATATTGAAGATGTAGTTAAGAAGTCCACACAAATGTGGAAAGTAACTTATGGGTTGACTACAAAAAAGGAAGGTGAGGAAGAACCTATTGGTAAAGGATTATGAAGAAGATGATAAGAATGAGGTACTATCAAGGGAAGAACAAAAATGCAAATAGATGAGGAAGAGCAACATGAAGAACGATGTGTTCAAGACACACAAGTGTTGAGTATTAGTTCTCAATATGTAATAGGTGAGAACACTAAAATAGTAACTATCTAGGATGTTTCTAATGTCATAGCTTAGAACACCAATCCCCTTATAGATGAAGATCTCAAGAAGATCCTAGACTAGTCCAAACTATAGGAAAAACTTTGTGATAATCCTATACTGGTCAATGTGGATGGACTATAGAAATCAGTGATTGAAACTAAAAGGGAAAATGTGAATCCATAAAAAGCACCTTCTATCATCCCTCAAGTCACTCATGCACAACCTCTGGTCAAAGAACCTAAAGCTACATTAGACAAGGTTGATATTGTTGAGAAGGATATAGTGGAAGTACAAACCACTACTAAAGAGCAACAATAAATAGGTTAGATAGAGTCATTTTTACCTACAACACAAAATCAAGGTGCAAGTCAAGACATTGTGGTAGAATAGGGCAAGCCTAGAGAGGTAGATCTGAGACCCAAGGTAAAGGAGAAAGTTTCCATACAATCACTGGTAACCTTATCAATATCTAACACTCCTTCCACTAACACTCTTCAGAATTTGAGCATAGATGCAATACCATTGCAGATCTCAGTGTCGAGCCCAAGTTCAACAAAGGTAGAGGAAGTCATACATTATGGAGATGTGATCCTAGATGAAGAAATCATTTTTTCCAAGTATGACAATGATACAATGACCATAGAATAGATGGGCATACTCCAACAAGCCCTAGCAAGGAAGAGTCATCAAGAATTTCTTAGAAGGGAGCATAGGTAGAAGCAAGTATTGCAGGATATTAAAGACATCTTTTTAGATGCATTTAGTCTACTAACTCTAGATGAGACCAAACACTTAATGGAACAACTGACAAATATAGTGGAATAGGTTAGTGATGTTGACTTAGACACAAATGCAAATTTTTTAAAATGGTCAGAAAAGAAGTTCCAAAGCAAAGTAAATGAAAATATATTAGGTGATATAACACTAACAAAAGTTCCATTGGAAACTAAGGTTAAGGATGTGAAGAAGGTACTTGAGAACATATTCTCATTATACACTAGATTGTGTAATCCATCACTCTTCACCCAAGAGACTAGAAGTCACATCTTGAGCTTTGAAAGTCAGATCAATTCATCAAGTGCAAAACTACCTATGAATCTAGCTTAGAGTGAGAAGCATTTTAGGACACTTCTTCAAACCTAGAGTTAGTTAGCTACATTATTATCAAATTAGGCCAATCTAAGGGCCAAACTGACTAGCATCTAGATCACTCTCAAGCCCCATATGGAAATACTACACAAGGAACTAGGCTATGTGGAAACCCTAATGAAGAAAGACCCAAATCTTTCCACCCTAGAGATGGTGTAGTCCACCTTGTTTTTGAGCTAGTTATCCAAGTCAAGTTTTTGGATGTAGCATGTGAGAACTAGGATGCAGCTCTCAAGATAATATTGGATGTCCACAAATCTTTCTTGGACAAACACATGATAAGTGTATAGCCCATTGATATGAGTGTCAAAAAGGGGGAGAACAAGAGAATAAATATTATGGGGGAGAATATGAGAGAATGGGAGAGATATAAATTTTGGGGAGATAGAAGGAGAATGAAAAATCAGGGAGAGAAAGAAAAGGGGGAGACATAGACATAAAGACAAGAGAAACAAAAGGGAGAAGAAGAAACAAGATAGAGAAAATGCAGATTAAGCTAAGGGAGAGCAAGAACAAAATGGCATGAAGTCAAAAAGTATCAGTTGAGGCATATTTATTCAGTAGGAGTACATAATTTTGGATATAGATAAGACATATCATCTCAAGGGGAGTTGTCAAATTTTGAGGTATCCAAGCTATTACAAAAAAATTAAATTTTGAGGTTTTGTATATAAGTTGAGTTAGAGATATTTTATGCTTGTGAGATTAAGGATATAAATGCATACTCAAGTGTTTTTGACACTCATGCAAAAGGGGGAGATTTTTGACCTCAAATTAGTTTTGACAAGTAAGTGTCAAGACACTTAAGTTATCTACTTATTTCATGTTGAACAAGTAGTACATGTTGAGCACAACATGTATATTATAGAACATGTTGAGTGCATAGTGAGTGTTGAGCTACTCATGTGTTGAGTCACTCAAGTTTTGAGTAGACATTATATGCCAAGTGATTCAAGAGTTGAGAGAATAGTGGATGTTGAGTGATACAGATATTGAGTTGTAGTTAAAATATTAGTGTATGTCAAGCATTAGAGATTTTAGGTGTTGAGTAATACAGTTTTGACATAGTTGTTTGTAAATGGTATAGAAAACTATGTAAACTATTTTTGAACTAACTTAAGGATGAATTATGATATTTTGAAGATAAGGAAAAATCTTAATTTGGATTCCCTATGTAATTACATATAGCCAATCAGAAAATGGGAAGGATTAAGCGGCAAAATGTTTGAATCTCATCCTTAGATTATATCTAACCCTAAGTCACCAAAGATCTCTTAAGTAAGAAAAATCCTAAACTCTCTAGCATGTGTTAAGGAGTTGAAGGAGTGAAGAGAGAATTTTACATGCACAAATAAAACATTTATGGTGGCTAAGCAATTATGAAGTGATACTACATTGCAGAATCACTTAGAGAAGAATAGAGGAAAGAGAAGAGTATACAACAAAGAGACATATGATCGAGAAGGATTAAAAGGACAATTATTTATAGGTGATTTGTTATCAAACAATCAAGTGCTAACTTCAAGATCAAGGATGAGACATTTTAACAGGTGATTTTAGTCAAAATCTCTTAATAGAGTAGTTCTAACAAGCTATATTGAAATCCTTTAATAGGGTGCTTACTTAGTTGTGAGTTAAAGTCATTTAGCAAGGCACACCTCTAATAGGGTTTTGAAATCCTCTAACGAGGGGAGACTTAATAGTCTTTGTAAGCCTTTAACAAGGCAAACCTTTCACAGGGTAGATCATGTTTCATGGTCAAAACATTGTAACCTTAATTGGATACACTTTAATGCTATAGTAGTGAAGATTTTTGGGTGTCATCCCCACCCTAGTTTTACCTTCTCACTTGGAGGGTTTCTGGGTAATCATATATGGTGTTATATGTGTATGAATGTTTACTTTCTTACATGATTTAGATGTACATGCTTTACATATTATTTCAATTTATACATTGAATGTATGAGATGGATGTATGGTGAAATTTTTATGAGTCTAAGTTTAAACTATTGAGTCACCCCCACTAGAAGTTTACCTTTCCTATTGTAATTCCAACAAAAAGTACACTTGATCCTCTAAAAAGAATTTCTATCAACATGAATGATGATACACCATGATGTATCATATTTCAATCACCTCACTCTTTAGACTACTATGTAGTTGCTCAGTCATTTGTTGCAAATCAAAATGTGCAGAATGAGGAAGAAGAAGAAGGAAAGAATCCTGATGATATAAGTTGTAACATGGTCAATATGTGTAATGATTATGTAGACTCTGATCTAGAAGAAAATGAAAGTGACATTTTTAATCAAAGAGATGCTTATCGATTACACCATCAGCAAGTATTCTCAGATAATGAAAATTATGATGAAGATAAGGAATGTGTTACATCTTCTGACGTGGATCATATGAATTTGAGAATGCACTCTAAAGAGGAGATAAACAAAATTATTGTGGAAATGATTTCTCAAGTTCATAGTAATTATAGTTTGGGAAATAGAATAGTAAAAAATAAAGCTAGTAAGCCTTTTGGTATTTTTATAGAGGATGTTACACATAAGATGAAAGATGATAATGAAAGATAATTCAAAAAGGGCAAAGGTTAAATGTAATAAGACCAAGAAGTGGGAACCTATAAAAAAGATTCAATTTCGGGAAAATGAGATAGTTAAAGCAAGTATGCAAGAAAAGAAGTCAGCATATGATATTACTAAGCAAATAGTTGTGTTTGTTGTTCAAAAGACTTTAGCTCTAGGTATACTTGTAAAACCTACTGTATTTGAACCAATTGACATGATATCTATGCTTTCAAAAATAACTGTCCAAGTATCTCTATCTGAATTGTTTAGAACTAATGAACATAAGAAAAAAGCTTTGTCATGGTTGGGAGGAATATTTAACAATAGTAATGATACTATTGAACAAAATATCATTCAAAAAAACACATTGGTAGTGGAAGATAGCTGTATTATATCCCAAGTTCCTCAAATGTTTTTAGATGATTTATTAGTACCTTATTGGAAGATATTCACCCATTTTTTCTTAGTTTGATTATAAAAGGAAAAACTCTTTAAAACTACATGATAGACTCAGGAGCTTCAAATGCTATTTTGCCTTTCAAAATCATGGAAGCCCTAGGCCTTAAAGTAGACACCAAACAAGGTAGGTGTAGAGGAATGGATGCTAGGGAAGTGCCTATTATAGGTACTATCAATGCATTGCCTTTCAAATTAGCTACATATCTTGATGTAGAATTGACAATGTTTGTTCTTGTAGTTGATATTCTTACACATTATGGAATGTTTCTATCTAGAAAATGGAGTTTTTTTCATTAAGGAAAACAACCTTTAAAAGGGCCCTAAAACCTAAATAAAATAAGAGTACAATCAACAATAGTACGCTTAAGACTTCGAATAAAAGTAGAATGAAAAAATGTAAAATCATCTCCTAAACATAGATATAAATAGAAATAAAGCCAGGGAGAGACAAAAAAAGCTAGGGTGCTCAGGAGATATCTCTGAGCAATTCTATTGTGCTTATCTCCAGCTCTGATAGTTTTCCATCTACCTCCTTTGTCTCTGGTGGATCCTAGTTAGGAACCAAGGTGTCCTTCTTTCTAGTGCTGGATCTTTTCTACTTCCTAGAGCTTTCATCCAAGGTCCTATCTTTTATGTTGTGGGTTGCAAGATTCTCATCCTTGTTGATGCTTTCATCATCCATATAATTTATGAACCTCTTGATGTTCTTGTTGGCCTTAAGAATATTAGAGCCCTATTCCATTATACTCTACATAGAACTTTCCATCATGTTGACCCTATTTTTAACTTTTTCATTTCTACTATCCATGCTCAATTCATCCTCTATAACCCTTTTCTTTAAGCTATATGTCTCCCTTTCTAGAGTGCTCACCCTTTGTTTGAGTTCAAGAATTTCATGAAGAGCCACTTTGGAATGCGAAAGCTATCCACCACATTGTTCTTTGCATTGTTAAGGACATTCATATTTGGGTGCTCCTTACTAGTGTTGCTAAAGATTACCAAATTAGGGTCGATCAACTCATCCATCTAGAAAATGGAGTGTTTCTATGGGAGGTAGCCTACAATGTGACTTGTCTTATGAAACTTTTCACATAGGTGACAAGGTTGTTAGAGTAGATAGGGAACCAAGGGTCATTCATATTTTTTGGGAAGAAATCGATAAAGATTCCACTTGTTTCCTAGACATTGGTGTAAATTTGCATTTAAGGAAAAATTGATTATCCAAGAAGTTGAGAAACTTCCATCGGTGATTACACATGAGGTTAACATTGTATGGATTCACAAGTATTTTGGACCATGTATTTTGATGGGGCCAGTTCTAAAGATGGTTTATGGGTATGAGTAGTCTTTGTTTCTCCTAATAAAAACACTTTTAGATATTCTTTCACCTTGAATTTTTCATGCACAAATAACATAGAAAAATATGAAGCACTCTTATTAGGATTAAGAGTAGAAACCCATCATGGAATCAAGAAATTGCATGTTATTGGTGATTCTGAATTAGTGGTTTCTCAAGTTAGAGAAACTTATGCATTAAAAATTAAGAGACTAAAGTAGTATAGAAATGTTGTATGTGATAAAATTGAGTTATTTGATGCATTTGGTATTTCTTGGGTGGAAAGAAATTACAACAAGATGGCTGATTTGCTAGCAAATGTAGCTATTAAACTAAAGGATATATCATTTGCTGGAATTTCGTAGATTGAGGTGCAAAATCAGCACTCAATACTTGACAAAATAAAACATTAGCAAGTCTTTGAAGATGATAGAGATATTTTAAATTTCTTTTCAAGTGAAGCTAAATACTATGGCCAAGAGTTAGATTATAGTGGCTTAATTGAAAAAGTAGATGACAAGGAGACAATTTTTAGCCAAGAAATTTTATAGTTGAGAACCAATAAAGTACCTAAAGGGTTAGTAGTTTTAGAAAACATGTTTGATAACCAAGATAGGGTGAACTTTGGAATCAAAGATCATAAACCCCAAGAACTGGAAGAGATAAACCTTGGCACCTTTGAAGCCCCAAAGAAAGTTTATAATGGTCAAAACCTACAAAATGAAGTCAAGAAGCCTTTGATTAATTTGTTAAGAAGGTATAGACATGTTTTTGCATGGTCTTATGATGATGTTAAGGCCTACAGAGATGATTTATTCTAGCATGTCATACCACTGAAAGAAAATGTTTGACCTTTTAGACAAAAGCAAAGACCAGTAAAACCCATCCTAGCTCCTAAAATGCAAGAAGAGTTAATGAAGCTAAGGGATGGAGGAATAATTAAAGATTAAAAGTACAAAGTTGTGTCACCTTACAAGCTTAGTTATTAGAATGACTAAAATTGAGTATTTCTATCCAAAAATTAATTTTGTTCAAACATATGATCTAGATAAATTCATTCTAGCTAAGTTATATATGGTCTCACACTTTTCCAATTGAAAATGTCTATTAAATGCATGTTTTATACTAGTTTGTATCTAATTACTAAAGAAATAAAATTATTTCTAAAAATTGACATTTCAATAACTCTTACTATTTTTATGACATTTTTTTAGTAAAATATAAACATCATTTTATAGAGCTCAAAGTCAAGAATATTCTCATATAGAGCTTATAGTGTTTTAATTAGATATAGTATATTGTAATTAAAATTCTACAAGTACATATTGTAACGCTCGAAAAGATGTTGATTTTGAGAAAGAAAATAATATTAAACCATATTAAAAAAAATTAAAAATTATATGACATTCTAGAGGATAGAGTCCTCTTTTAGAATCTATAATTTTTCTTTTTCTTAGAATAGATTTATTTTGAAAAATGTGGTGGGAGATGAAAACTATCAATTTTAGGCGAGTTGAAATTTGAATAATTATAAAAGAGAAATTAAAGGTCTAAAAGAAATTTTTATTTTTAATTGTTCTAGATATATATGTTATCTATAACATAGTCTGAGTTCAAATGGAAATAAGTTTATTTCCATATAGTTTTGTGGTAGGAACTAAACCCCTAATTTTTAGCATTTTTCAACAACTAAAAAATTATCTATGAAAATTAGATAAAGATATCAATTCTTATTCCAAATAATTATTAAAAATTATAATCCTAAACATCATCCATTTCTACACATTTTATTAGTTTACATCATTTCCAAATTCTAAATAATAATACTAGTTTTATGTCATTGAAGGTGAACAATTATACTTTTGTTAGCCTTTCCCTTTACAATAGGGTGACATAGGTTTGTGCTTTTATTCTAAATCAATTAGGAATTCCACTTGGGTGTTAAACTTGGCGCCTATTAGAAAGAAAAATATAGACATAAGGCTATGTGTTGACTTTAGGAACTTGAACATTACTTCCTTGAAAGACAAATATGGGTTACCAAACATGGAAGCTATGCTAGAGCAAGTGACTAGTTATGAACTAATATCTATGATGGATGGACTCTTGGGATACAATCAGGTACTTATAAATGTAAAGGAACAATTTAAGATAGATTTTACAACTCCATGGGGTACTTATGTGTATGTGAGAATGCCATTTGGCTTAATTAATGCAAGGGAAACTTTTAGAGGGTTATGGATGTGGCCTTCCATGATTATATTAACAAGTTTATGTTAGTGTACCAAGATGATCCCATATCATATTCCAAGAAGGTTGAGGACCATTGCAAAAATCTAGAGAAGATTTTCGTTAAGGCCTTAAAATATGAAGCATCCCTAAACCCAAAGAAGTGTACATTTGGAGTAATAGAAGGGAGATTGTTAGGTCATATAGTATCGAAGGATGGTGTGAAGATTAACCCAAAAATATAGGCTTCCATTGATAAAGTTCCTAAGCCAAAGAACATAAAAGGAATATAATCATCCTTTGGGAAAGTAAACTTTTTTAGAATATTTGTTATAAATTTTTCTGAAATTAGTAGACCTATATCTAAGATGCTCAAGAAGGGAGTTGTTATCAATTGGGATGGTGAACCTTTAGAAGCATTTCAAGACAATAAAATAGCTATAAAAAATTCTCCAATCCTTAGGACCTCTGACGACACAAAAATAATGGACATATTTTCTTTTGCATCTTTTTCATACTGTGGCAAAAATCCTATTACAAAAGAATGAAAAAGGGTATGAACAACCCATTATAGTTTTTAGTAAATCCCTTCAGGTTATTTAGTTGAAGTATGAAATAAATGAGAAATAGGCCTATGCCTTGGTAAAAGTGGTCAAATCCTTTAGGTGTTATCTTGTAGGTGCTATTGTTGTGGCATTTCTACCTAGTGCAACTGTAAAATATATATTTTCTTAGTAGGAAGGGTCTGGTAGAAGCTGCAAATGGATCAATAGGATTCAAGAGTTTAACATTGATATCTAGAGTAAAAAAATTTGTAAGAGGTCAAGGACTAGCAAAGCTCATTTCCTAATCAAACTTGGATATCAATCAGAAAAATTTGGTAGTAGATAACTTAAGATCAGGGTTATGTGATATGGATCATTGTGAATGGTACACCAATGTCATATATTACTTACAACACATGGAAGCTCCCTCCCATTTGATAGATAATGAGAAAAGAAGCCAAAAATTACAAACCATCAAGTACATTATTGTTAGAAACAATTTATGGTGGAGAAATTTTGAAGGAGTATTATTGAAATGTATTGTTCAAGAGAAATCCAAGGAGATATTGGATGAGATGCACGCAAGAGTTTGTGGAGGGCACTATATGGCTAAAAATACTGCCCACAAAGTGATGAGAGATGGATTTTAGTGGTCCTCTCTTTTCAAAGATGCTCTGGTGATGGTTAGAAAATGTGATGCTTGTCAAAGATTTGTAGATAAACTGAGTTTTTTTGGGCATACCCATTTAAAACTAGTAGAAGTCTAGGCACCTTTCCAAAAATGGGGAATGGATTTTATAGGTGAAATTTCTCCCAAGTCTAGTACTGGTTATTCATGGATTTTGGTTGCTATTGACTATTTTACAAAGTGGGTAGAAGTTGTTCCTACAAGGAATGCTAGCAAAAAAGTTGTGAATAATTTTCATTTAAACAATATTATTTCAAGGTTTGGATGCCCACAGAAGATTTTGACTGATAATGTAATGTAGGTCAGAGAATTTTATCAAATTCTATGATAAATATGGTATAACAAGGTCAACATCTTTCCCTTATCATCCACAAGAAAATGAATAAGCTAAATCTAAAAAAAAGAGCTTGTTGAAAGTCATAAAAAGGACTTTGGATGATAACAAGAAGGCATGGGATTCCAAACTACAATTGACAATATGGGCTAATAGCATAACAATGAAGAAAGCTATAGGTGTAGCACCCTTTGATATTGTATATGGGATCCAAGCAAGAATGCCTTAGAAAAATCTAGTATGCTTATAGAATTACATTCAAATTTATGATGAAGATATTATTGATGACATGCACGAGAGGATGGATGAATTGGTAGGTTTAATTGAGGCCAGAAAGGAGACCTCTCTTATAAATGCAAAATTATAGTTACAAGTCAAAACACTTTATGATACAAAAGTAGTGAATGTGAAGTTTGAAATTGAAGAGCTTGTTCTCATATGGAATACTAGGATTGAGGATAAAGGAAAGCATGGAATATTAGATGCAATATGGCCAGGTTCTTATCTAGTGGAAGTGTCATGGGGAGAATATTCTTATATCTTGAAATATTGATCAAGAAATATTCTTGCACTTCAAGTTCATGGATAGTTCTTGAAGAAGTATTTTTGGTAAGGTACTTGTTTCTTCCATGAACAATAGTTTAGGGTCTCAATAGTTTGTTCTCAAGTAATCTTCAATGTTAGATCTCTTCAAAATCAATGGTGGTCACATTGTCATTATAAGAATTTTCATGTCTTTTATCACTAGCAACATGGTGACCAAGCAACCATTCCATGCGGTACCTAGTTAGTAAATAAGAATAGTTTTAGAGTGAGTTGCCCGCACCATCAGATATCCTTATGATCAATGGTGGTCGCATTGTCACTATGAGAAATCATAAGGTTTTTACCCTTAGTTACATAGCAACTACTGAAAAAAGGAAATAAGATAGCACCAAACCTAAAGATGGATACTGTGACTTTACTTGTCATTAATAACCCTTGTTAGCATGTCAAAATGTCAAAAGTGTCAGATACAATGGAAGATACACAATAATAAGAAGGTATTTTTGATCTACGCCATTGGATCTCTTCAAGATCAATGGTGGTCACCTTGTCACTATGAGAACTTACTCAATCTTTACTATTCGTGACATGGCGACGAAAGGAAAGCTAGGCAAAACCACCACATTTGGAATGGAATGATCATGGAATGTTCATCATTTGATCAAGGAAACATCAATGATGGTTGCTATGTTGCTATGAGAAGTTGCTCGATGTTTATGCTTAGTGACATTGTGAGAGTGTGACACATGTTCAAAAGAGCAAGTGGGTCTAGTGTAACTCACTAGCAATGAAAGGAAAAGCTTATGTGGAAAGTTCTAATTGGGTTGACCACTAACCTAGAGGATTAAAATTGAGTCATTAACAATGTTATAAATCAATCATTATATTATTTGTAATAGATGTTTTGTTTTTAAAATTAGAAGGTAGTGTCACCCTTTTTTCCTTATGATCCTTATGGTTTTAAATAGAGAATACGAGGGAGAAGTTTTTCTAGTCAAGTTGTGGAGTGTAGATATGACCTACGATGCATAAGAGTCTAGTTTTCTAAGATTTGATTAATACTATGCATCTAGGTTGAGATGCCTCATATTGAAGGACAATCCAAAAATTCCCAAGATACTATTGGATTTTATCAAACCTATGGACAACCCTTCTAGTTTGAAGGTATCCCACAATTGGGAAGATATTATACCATACCTTGTTTCTAAATTTTTTATAGTATATGATTTCCAAGGGAATCCCTTGTACTTCCTTACCAACTGCCTCTAAAGGTAGTGATAGCTAAAATGCTATGGAAAATATGTGAATTAGAGGAAGTACAATTGGCTGGTAGGTATAGGGGCTCAATTTTCCCCACTTGTACTATTTCTCACCAATTCATAATCACCAAGGGTTGTTGGTTTTTTGTGTATAAATTTTTGGACCAATATAAAATGGCTACCTCACATGCTTGTTTTTGTGATAGTGAGGGATTTATTGACATATTCCAATGAAGGGCCAAGACTAGTACAAAGGATCATCAACCCTACTTCCCCAAAGACATAATAAGGAATGATTTCTCTATACAAAAGCAATATCAAAAAGGATAAGTGGAGAGTTTACTCTAGGGTTTTTGAGTTCATTAATTATTTTGATAATAAGTATAAGCTTGTAGATGATGCAAAAATAGAGGCAGATAAATTAAATAAACTGATGAATACTTTTCCTAAGATTATTGAAATCATGAATGAGAAGAAATTATTCTTTATTAATTCTTATGCTGATAAGGCCCATGAGGTCATGAGAAGGTTACCTTTCACCCCTGAAATAAAATTAGGGTAGTTAGTTGTTTAAAGAAGACCTAGCTATAATATAATTCAGAATAAAAGGGCTACAGTAGGTAAAGGGAAAAAAAATTGGGTCAACTAGTGCTATTCTAGAGGAGAGACCTAATGATCCTATGCCCAAGAGGCAGAAGGTAGAAAAGGAACAAGTGTTGCATACATGGGAGTATTCACCCACTCAATCCCCATTACATATAGGAGATGAACAACTCACTAAGAAGCAGGTTGAGTAGCTAGGATCCCAATGGGGAATTTTCATTACTAAATTAGAACTAAGGAAGGAAATCCTTAGGAAGCTCCTATGCCAAGCCTTGGTTTAACTATTTCTGATTAGAGAGGAAGGGAGTTAGACCTTGTGGTGAAATAGGCCAGCCAAGAGTTCATTTTTTATGATAATTTTGTTAAGTCTAAAGCTTTCTATCATTTTGTTTGGAGGACAAACATGGAACTTTTTGAAGAGAAATATAATAAAATTAAGATATAGTATCCTAAAATGGAGGAGGTAGACCTATAGAACCAAATAAAGGAGGAAATGATGTAGGGATTTAGAAGCTTGACTCCAAAAAAAGGAAGGAAAATGATAAAATCATCTACGGTTTTGCTACTGTCCAATTGGGATTTTTTAGGCGAAATGGTTTTTAATTCTATTATCAAGAAATTAAGTATAGATGAAAAGGTGTCAATTTTAGTGAAGATCATACTGCATTGGTAATCTAGTCAATGAGAAAAGGATCTAGAATTAGCTCTTCCCTACTTGATGATACTGCCCTGATAGGAAATCTAATTGTAAAGAGAGTTCAATTAACTACAAGTGAAGAGGCTACAAAACTAGGTGTTGGATCAGCCATCTTTACCTTAGCCACAACTCTAAGAGATAAAAGAAACAAGTTAGAGTTGTAGGATAAATATGAGAAAGTTTTGGCTACCTATAATAAATAAGTTCAAAATAGAATTGAACTAGAAAATAAATTTATGGGACACAAAGTGAAATCTAGTAGGCCCAAGATTACTAATCCTTATCCACTAGTGGAGCCTTTTAAATCCACTCCTCTTATTGAGAATCCAGACACACCATAGAGACCTTAGTATTACACTACAGAGGATTTTGAAGAAGAAAAGAGTAAACTGTGGTCATTGCATGTAGAGATAGAGATTTAGTATGAGGATAGGCTAAGTAAAGCTATCATGTATTTAGTTAATAAAATTGATTGGTCAACTCTTTATGAGAAATTAGCAAAATAAATAAATATATGTGATGACTTGAAATCAAATGATGATGCCCTAAGGCTAGTTGCGAACAAATGGAGTAGAAAAAATAAATTTTTTTCTCTTCTATGTTTTTCTATTATCACTTTATCCTATGAGTATATTGAAAATATATATGATTTAAACAATGATCTATCAGAGTTTGATGTTAAGAGAGTTGTATTATAGAAAAGGATCATAAGTTATCTTGACAAGTATAAGAGTATTAATTTTGAACTCTTCACACATGCTATAGATAAAAAGGATAAGTTGAAAAATAAGGAGGAATGGGCCCAAGAATTGAATGAGCTATTATGCCTTTGAATGAATAAGGTCACAAATGAGAAGGGAAATGCATGGTGGGAAGCTACAACTAAAGAAGTTGAAAAAGTTCAATTATTGTTTGATTCTTTGAGGGAAGATTTTGGTGAAATTGACAAAATTGGAGGGTATGTGATGAAGAAGTAGCATGATATTCTACATTTTAATTGGATAGATGATACACTCTTTGACAAGCGGATGGTAGATTTTGTTCATGAAAACTAGTTGGAGCTTGATGAAAATGATGTTGAAATGGAAAAATATGAAGTACAAATAATTGACACATCAGTAAAAGTAGAAGAGGTCAAGGGTAAGAAACCAATTGCAGTAATTAGAACAGAGGCCCAAAATGATGACTTGGCAAAAAAACCATTGATGGTGATTGTTAATCTATTAGTCCAAGATTACATGGATGGAATTTCTCAAGTTCAACTCAACTTGAAGGTACAAGAACAAGACCCATCACATGCAGGACAAGTGATCACACACTCTAAGGAAGAACAAAAATAGCAATGTGAATCATAAACTCCTCTTAGCAACAAAAGATGTAGCAAAAAGTGGTCCCACAAAAGAATATTCATGATGAAAAACATTTTGTTGTAGCAATTTTTGTGTTTTTTGACAATAACATTGTAAATATCTTTATGTCTTAAGGACAATTGTCAATATCCTCTATGCTTGAAGCTTGTTGCATCTCACACTATATAAGTGAGATTCTAGGGCTAGAGAAGGGGTCCAATTTACTTTATAACATTTAGTTATGTTAGTCTATTTTGGTCCAATTTTTCTTAATATCAACTCTTTGATGTATTTAATCTTCAAATGTTGAGAATGCATTAATTGTTCATGGTCATGATGTCTTATTTTGAGTTATTCTAAGTATTACCAAATGTTAGATAAATTTCAAAGAAGATTAATGCAAAGGTGAATTTTACCCATTATCTTTTCTCCCTAAATCTTTGTCTCCATTTTTAGTGGTTGGTTATTATGAGACTGTATGAGTAAAGCTTGTTCAGTTTAATGCAACTAGGATAAGTTGTATGTCAATTTGTTATTGCTTTTGATTCAATGAATTAAGTAAATGCTTCAGTGAATGTGATAGGATCTCTAGGCATTAGGAAGGATTTATGTAAAAATGAGTTATTGGGAGAATTTCTAATTACATTGATTGTAATGCAGTCAATTAGGTCAAGAAATTGGATTGACTCCAAATCCAAATGGATGAGGCACTTATCAACTATTTCAACTAGCATATGGAAATATCATAGATAGATGTCAAAAAAAAAAAAATCAATACCAATTTTAATTTAAATGTTTGAAGAATGTCAAATTTGGTCAACACTTATTTATATTTAAACTCTAAGTCTTAGTTAGTTACTATTGCCCAAAATTATTTTTAGATCTAAGAAAAATTGTGACCAATCTACTATAAGGGATGAAATATTTTGGAAAATGTAATGGAATGAGTGAAATTTGAATGTAATATCAGGTTGTGAATCTTTTATCCTTCAAGTGCACCCACCTTTGTTTTGTAGAGCCAAAAGAGTAGAAAATGTTTTATGATTTTTTTGAAGTTTGGTCCACATCTAAAGAACATATACTTGTTTGTAGGAAGTAGACATTCCTTAGGTTATTGTAATCTTCATCATCTTGGTATTAAGTATTTTTTTTCTTAGTAGTGTAAAAACACCAACACTCAGCATATATTGATTTCAATACTATGACTCGACCCATGAGTGACTCAACACTCACTATTGACTCAGAATACTCTAACTTATACATGTATTGCTCCATATACTCTATTTTTCAACTTGAACTATGTAAATGACTTCAATGTATAGATGCTCACTTGTCAAAACCAATCTGAAATCAACACCTATAAATAATGGACTTAATTTCATGGCTATATATCATTATACTCAATGTGAATTTTTCAATTTCCTTTCAATTTTATACTCAATATTGTGAGAGTAATTAGACAAAATACTATAAGGAAAACATGTGTATTACCAAAGAGTGCAAAAATCCCACCATAAAAGGAGTGTGGTGGAGGGATGATGTACAATTAATCATATGGCAGTTCTATTAAAGAAAGTTTATCTTTTGGAGCTCAAACTGCTGATCTTGGAATCATTTACTTTGTTGTTTATCCAAATGGTGACCCTTATAGGAAAAACCTAGAATTGAAATGAAATAATTCTATGTAAAGTTAGGATGTAGAAGAGAAATTCATGTGGTTACTTGGGAAGATAAATTGTCTTCTGAAGAAATGAAAGAGACTACCTTTAAATTTTTTGACATAGATTGATTAATTTTAGTCACCTTTCTCTTTTATTTCTATCATGTAGGAAAATTCAATGATGTTTTTTTCTATGAATGTTGAATAAGAGGAAGAAGGGTCTAAATTTGAGCCAAACATACATTACCATGACAAACAATGAAATCTACTACAATATGCTTCTCAAATAGCCAACAAAATTATTGGATCCCTTTCCTAGATGAAAGGAAAATCAATGTTCAACATTGATAGCCAATTTAGAGGAGATCTTGAAACAATAAAATATGTTGAGAAGCACTTAGGTTAATATCTAGATATAGCTATAGAGGTTCCATAATCTCTCTCTCTCTCTCTCTCTCTCTCTCTCTCTCTCTCTCTCTCTCTCTCTCTCTCTCTCTCTCTCTCCCTCCCTCCCTCCCTCCCTCCCTCTAGATGTTTCTAGTACCAACTTCGTCACTCATAAATTTTTTTTGAAGCAAGACGTGTAAAAAATTCATGATAGTCTAGTAGTTCCATGTTCAAACTTCATCACAAGTTTTAGTTATATCATGTATTAAGAAACCAAGGTGAATGTTAACTAGGTCTTCCTAGTATCAATAATCTCAAAAATCATCAAAGCCTATTAATATTCCACCACAACTAGATTGGGAGGGCTTGAAAATGATTCCATCATTATCCTACGTGGTAAACTTAATTTCATATGTTGCAACCATTTTTTCACTTGTATACATAAACTTATTTCCATTAAAATAAATATCTTTATCAGTATTTATGTTTAAGTATATAGTTATGACTCTTCATGTTAATGTGGTATGTAATTTTTTTATTACTGTAATTTTTATATAAATATTATTGTTTCCATGAAATAAATATTTATTTTCAATTTACTATGAATATTTAATACAAAAATTGAATCCTTATTCATAAAACTCTTTAGAGTGGGAAGAGAAAGAACAAGATCATACTAGTAGAGATGGATAGAGGTGTCAAGTTGATAAAAAAAAACATTTTTTAATCAAGATTGTTTTGATATAGTTCTTGAAAACATGAATGCTTTTTTTTTGTCATCCCTCCTATATTATTTTATAAGATTAGGTTAAGTTGTGTTTTACTGAACCTAGTTTTTAAAGGAATCTTTAGATCTTATCATTGAACTTTAGATTTCTCTTTCAATCTAGGTGCTATAAATAGACAAGGAGGTCTAGTTGGAAGAAAGCTTCAGAACTAGTGACATCAATTAGGGTGAGATGTCTAAGATTATTTTTTTATTTTCATGGTCTACCATTCTTTTGTAGACATCTTTTACCTAATTCTAGAATGTGAAAGGTTTTCCTTGTCAATTTACAAAGTAGGGTGATCATGGCTATCCAAAAAATGTACCTTTTCTTTTTATTAGGGTTTTACCTTTGCATGCGCTCTCTCTCTCTCTCTCTCTCTCTCTCTCTCTCTCTCTCTCTCTCTCTCTCTCTCTCTCTCTCTCTCTTCCCTCTTGTACCCCTACCCCCCATTTTCTCTCTCTCCTTCCTTATGCCTATCATTCCTCTCTCTCTACATAAAAATTTATTGTAGATCCAATGGGTATATTTCCTACATTGATAAATATAAGTACTTTTGGAGACTTGAGTTTAAATGGAGGTGTTACAAGCTAGGGTTATCATTGCACCAAAAGATTGACCTGTTAATGTCCAATACAACCACTAGACTTATACAAAATCAAAAATCCTAAAGGGGAATGCTAGAAGTTAGTCCAAAAATCCTCCCCTTAGTATTTCCCAAGGAGATTTGAACCTGTAAACAAGTTGTGATACCACTTATTGCAACATAGGGTTATTGTTGCACCAAAAGATCACCTTTTCAATGCCTGATACAACTACTAGACTTATAGAACATAGGAGATGGTGAATCCATGTCACAAATCTCAAAGGAAAATGTTGGCGGTTAGTCCAATAGGAGATTTCCACTTCTCAAATATGTTGAGTCAAGTAAATGAACCAGATGTCCCTTGGGGAAAGAAGATATTGGTTTATTAAAGAATCTTTATGATCACACTTGCAATCAATTATAATTTCATGCAAGTACATGCTATTTGGGTGCATGTAGGATCATGGTGGACCAAACTATATCCTTAAGTGGCAATGAAAAATTAGGACATCATTGTTACTCAAATTGATGTGAAATCTTGAACTAGCTATGAACTTTATATCAAAAATTTGTAAGAATATAATCTTTTGTAAATTGGACATAGCTTCTAAAATGATACTCCTTTTCTAATAAAAAAAATATTATTTGCTCAAAATTTAGCATTTCAATGCAAAAGTATAAATATTTCTAGAAAGAATAAGTAGGTGTATGTCTAACCACCTTAATCACAATCAAATGATATTTTTTGTAAGATTCAATATATAAGAAGTAGATGCATATCTAGTTTTGATGTATACTTTTTATACTTTTATATGAAGTAAATAATTAATTTTGAATTATCTAACACAACATTTTTTGAAATAAAAAACTCTTATGTCTGACCACATTAATTCATTGAAAACTATATAAAATTACATCTTTCAAATTTTGAATAGGTTATACCATTTGAAAATTATAGTTCCTT
This sequence comes from Cupressus sempervirens, assembly GCA_028749045.1. NCBI lineage: Eukaryota > Viridiplantae > Streptophyta > Pinopsida > Cupressales > Cupressaceae > Cupressus > Cupressus sempervirens. The sequence goes on from CM053783.1 coordinate 156,931,022, forward strand.
TTTTCAATCAATATGTAAATCAACACTTCTTAGGTAAATCCATTAGAAAATATGTAATAATTACTTACTAAACCCATAATTTGATAGAAATTATAACCATGGAGAGATGATAATATCCTTAAGAAAACATTTTCATTTCATGAAATATGGATGAGACGTGATTTTGTTTCATATTGCTCCTTTTTGGCCCACCATGATCCTGTACATACCCATTTATTTTGTATTAACCCCTTAAGATCCCACATGACCCCTTGGGACACATTAAAACCATCAAGTGTGTCCTAAGGGGTACTAATACCCCTTAAGGTGCACTTGATGGCTCAAATGTGTCTAAATTAGTCATAATGGATTCTAAGATCCCTTAAGGATAACTTGTTGTCTTTGATATAATGAAAGGGGACATGAGGGGTCCTAGTGTGTCGAATGGGACATTAGGACCCCATAAGACCCCTTTAATTTTTGTCTTTGAGTATATATGCATTGAAAACCTTCTTTCACTACTTGAGCTACTAGTAGATGGTGAATATAAATCATGATAATCTAAAATAGATCACATGCATATATATTACTTTTTTCCTTTACTATTTTCCCCTTTCTAGCTCTTTAGGTCCTTATTTGTAACTTTTTTCATGAGTCCAAGAAGCTCTTCCCACTCTTTCTAGGTGAGATTTGGCTCTTAATTCTAAGTAATTTTTAATAGTTTCATTTTTAATAGAATTCATAACCACATTCTCCATAGCCAATTTTCTTCTTGATTATTACAATATTATCTCCTCAATTGAATATTTTGTAATCAGTTGATCTATAGTCATAGTTTTCTCTTATAAAATCCTTTAGGCTCGTGATTGAACCCATAGATCTATAAAAGAGATAAAATATAGATCTAGTGAAATAATAGTATTATATCCATAGAGTGCATCCTAATGGGTCATAAGACCCCTTAAGACAAACTTAATGGTTATAACATGTCAAAAGGGGCAATAAGGGGTTATAGAATCTTTGAAAAGAGACATTAGGGCCCTTTATGCCCCATATGACCCCTTTAGAAAAATTACAACCATTAAGTGTGCCTTAAGGACTCTTATGACCCCTTAGGGTGTAATTGATGGATCAAATACTAAATAAAGAGCATTAAAATTAGATTTTGTCGACATATGGTTTGCATAGTTGCAGATATATTTGACACACATTGCGAAACCTCATCCTAAGAATCCATGATGTTTGGAATTATCATCTTGGGTGGATACTACTGTTGGTCTCAGAATGGTTTTGACATTTTAGTGTCAACACACTTAACCACTTTCTACATGGAAGCCAAGTACACTACATATGCTGAGCTAAAATTTCAATAGGTGTCAAGTGATCTTTAGGTGCTGAGTGAACAATAGATTTTGAGTGATATATAGGTGTCAAGTTACAGTTGATGTTGAGAAAGTTAGAATGCAACATGTGCCAAGTGAACCAAAAACATATATGTGTCGAGCAAGATAGAGTGCAATAGGTGTCAAACAAACTAGGATAGTATATTTGTCAAGCACCAGTAATCTAGTATGTACTGAGTAACATAGAATTAGCATATGATTTTGTGCCTTCACAAACTTAGATGTAAACTATCTTTTGATCCAACATAATCTTGAAGATTCATGAAGGGATTAGAAGATAAGAATGAATCTTTGCATTTTCCTATGCAATCAGCATGTAACCAATAAGAAAAGTGCAAGGAATGAGCAAGAATTAAAGATTCAATATGGATTGTAGATCCATACCTAACCTTAAGTCTATGAATTCTTTATAAGGAGGCTTAGACCCCATAATTTCTAGTTGCAAAGGTGTTGCTAAGGAAGTTTCTAAGTAGATAGCTTATTGCAGAATAGGGCAAGCAACAGGGGTATCATAGACTTAGTGAATTGAGCAGCGATTACACATCCAGTTGATTAGAATAGAGTAAAGGCTACAATCAAATATCAAATTAATCAAGGATCATATCAAAATGAGTAGATCAATTTCCTGAAATCAATAATTGATGATTGTAATCAATTAGGTCAAAAGATTTATAATACTTTCTAGCAATTGTATTAGATAGTGGATAGTGGTAAATCCTATGTTGATAGGTTAGCTTAATAGCTATTTTGTAGATCCTTTGAAGAGGTGACTAAATCATTTAATAGGATGAAACTTAATGTAAAGTGTTTTAAATCCTTTAATCAAGTCACTATTGACACAGTGTAAAGCCTTTAATAGGGTAGGCCTTTCACAGGGTAGACCATCAGTAGTGGTCAAACAATTATTGCTACACTCATTTTGTGGGTATCATCCCCACCCCAATTTTACCTTCTTATTATTGGAGGGTTTTTGGGTTACCAAATTCTAGTGTTATGTGTGTTTATGCATGTGTTTACTTTTTATTTATTTGATATGTTTACATGCATGCAATTTACTTTTAGTTATTTATTTCAAAAGATTTGGAAAAGGTTAAAGTTAGTCACTTCTGATTCACCCCCACTCTCAAAAGTACCCTTTCCATTTGAACATTTCAAAAATTGGTATTAGGACCAAGTTATCACAAGGAAAAGCCTAATAGCTTAGAGAAAAGATCTAAAGATGGAAGTTTTTAAACTTGGCAAAATCATAGACAATCAGGTGATTGATGTGCACCTCACTCTACAAAAATTGGAGGAAGCTAGAGAAGAATTGAGAAAGTCCTTGAAAAGAAGGAAGGATATAGCCATAGCTGAAAATGATAGACACTACAAGGAGATTGATACCTCACAAGTGTTTTCCAATGGAGATTCCAAAGAGTTTGATGCAACAATAGCAGAATTGATGGAAAAGAATAGAGCTCAAGCTAAAGAGATAAGGTCTCTCAAAATTGAGCAAGAGTCACAAGCCATGATGCTATGTGAGATAACTAAACAAAAGAAAAGAGCCATTGAGGATAGGGCCATGCTTTAGGATGACAAAAGAAACCTTGCAAATAGACTAGAGGAGAAGTCCATAGAACTTGCAATAGTCTCCAACATGTAGTTAGATACCCTTAACCAAATGATGAATTCTCATCATGAGATAAACATGAAGGACATTTAGATCTCCACCTTGAGAATGCAAAATAAAAAATTGCATAACGAATTAAGGAGAGAGAAGGAGATAGTAGAAAGCTTCAACAAATCAATTGAAACCATCAAAAACTTTGAGTAGCTATTAAAATCACCAAGGGCTAGCAATGATACTTCAGGACTTGGTTACACTAGCACTAAACAAGGAAACTCATCCAAGACTGCAAAAGAAAGGAGTAACAAAGGTAAGAACACTATTAAACACACTTGTCATTTCTATTGTTAAAAGGGATACACTTATAATGTATGTAGAAGCATGCCCATCAACATGATAAGCCTAAGAATGTAAGCTACTATCATAAGTGCAAGAAGCAAGGACATCAAGCACATGAATGTAGGACTAGGACTATTAGAACACCAAGATTTGATGGTCATTGCTATAACTACAAGAAATATGGACATAGAACTTTCGAGTGTAGCTCAAGGCCTATGTGGACATCAAATCAGGAAATAAGAGAAGGTAACTGTGGTCATCTCTACAATTGGGACTATAACACCAGGTATAGCTATCACTATTATCAAGAATATGGACACATTTTAGAGGGAACTACAATAGATGGTTAAGCCAAACCACATGTTTCAGTTGCTTGAAGACTAGTCATATCAGCAGGAATTGCCCAACAAAGTCAAAGGCACACAAGTCATAAGTTAACAAAGGAAAAGAGATGATAGATGTTGAGAAAATCAGAGGGAAAATGAACAAGACTTGGAAGAAGAAAAATGAGTGTAGCACATCAAATGGAGGGATCACTTCACCCAAATGGTCAAGTGATCACACCTCATCCAACTAAGCATGAATAGATGTATGGGACTAATATATAAATTTATATAATACATTAGTCCAAACACAAAGAAGTACTACAAATAAGAAATCAGCATGAGCAAAGATGCCAAGTCAAAATTTGAAGTTTTTGCAAATACTACTGAGTTGTCATTAGATGTCGAGTAAAGCTCCAGTGCATGTCGAGTTGCTAGTAGTGACTGAGTTAATAGTTAGTGTCAAGTTGAGAAATGTCAATGGAAGCCAAGTGAAGAGGAAATCTAGTGGAAGCTGAGTGAAAAAAATCCAATGGAAGTCGATTCATGCTGAAATCTTCAAGTGTTGAGTTTTATAGCTATATGCACGAAGCATTTCATGCTAGGTTTTAAAGGGGTATAAGGTCAAATTTTGATCATTTTTATGCCATTTGAATGTAAAGAAAAGATGAGAAGAGTCTAGAAGCAATCAAACAACAACCTTGAAACCTTTTGCACCAATTTCAAATAGTGATTCAACACAATTTCATCAATCTAAGGTATTTATCAAGTGTCAAGCTATGCAGTGTTAAAATTTTAATATATTGAAACCCTAGATTGGTATAATGGCTTCTAGTACTAAGAACCCTAATGGAAAGGAAAGACATGAGATCTAGTTGGTTAGTAATGAAGTCAAACAACATGAGTTTAGGCTCATTCCTGAAGTCACCTACAAGAACAACCCTACCGGTGCATTGTCCATTATTACACCCAAGGTTATCATGGTGTAGGATGTGAGAAAATGTTACAACTATAAGGTAGGGGCTATAGGTGATCTTGAGATATACTGAGCCTATGAAAAATTGTGTGAGAACATAATTATGAAGGACGAGTTCCAGATTGTAGAGAAGAAGGGTTTAACAAATGCCCTAGTTTACCCTACAGGTTTTAAAATAGAGTGGATAAGAATTGTTTTAAGTAGGATGCACAATGGTTGTTTATGGTTAGAAGGAAAACTTGTAAAGATAAAAAAGAGGATAGTACATAGGGTTATGGGTTTCCCAACCCTAGATCGGCCTAAAATTTTGAGAAGAGATTCAAAAGAGGTCATTGAAAAGAACATAGGGGCCAAATGGAATAATAGGGGTATGAAAATTGATACTATAATAGATATTCTTCTAGATTTTGCAGTGAGAGTGATATCTCACAAATTTTACCAATCTAGTAGAATAAATAGTGTACCATGTATTGTTGTTGATTTTTCCTATAAGGTTGTAAAGAAAGATCATATATATGATCTATTAGAATTGATGCTTTAGAAGATAAATGAGAACCTATGAGAAATAAGAAGGTCAAAAGGTGCTCAATGAAATTTTGGTTTAGTTCTTGTGTGCATGTTATTTTATGTCTTGGAGGAGTTTCCATCAATTGGAAAGGTAAATTAGAACTCAAAAAAATCTACAATCACTCAAATCAATAAGTACATTGATCAGATGGGTGATAATTTTGAAGCCCTAATGACAAGCTATTTTGAGGATTTCAAGTAATCCATGAAGCAAAGGTTAAGGATACTAGTTTCCCTAGTGGAAAAATATGTCAATGATATCTATTTCTTAGTGGACATTGACTTCACTAACATCCAACCAACAGTTGCAAGAGTGAGATGGCTAAGGCCATTAGGATATGAGATAAACATTGAAGAAGCCTCAACAACAATCATAGCATAGCTAGTAGAAGAGATTGACAAGGGGGCACCTCACTTTGGAACATATGATGTTGTGAATTCTAAGGTAGATATGAAACTAGAAATAGCCTCCACCTTGAAGAAGAAAGATAAGCTGGTGAAGAAAATAAAAAAGAAATTTGGTGCGAAAATTGAGGGTACAACTGAGGAAGAAGAAGAAGAAGAAGAAGGTGAGAGTGAAGAAGAAGAACAAGGGCAAGGTCCAATACAATTGACCCAAGGCTTAGGAGAAGACAAGGAGGAATGTGTCAAGGAAGAAAAAGATGAGGAAGCACCTACACAAGATGAATCTAAGAAAAGAAATGCCATAGCCTAGCTTGTAGCCCAGCCAAAAGAGAAAAAGAAGGCAACAACCCAAGTCAAGATAGCACCAGTAACAATAGCTACCACAAGGGCCTATACTCAAAAGGCCAAGGAGCAAAAAAAAGAGAAGAATAATGCCACTAAATAGACTAGTGAAGTGCAAAAGAAAAGAAGGAAATATGTAGCACAACTAGATTTTGAGGAGGAGAGAATAGAGTTAGAGGATAACAACCAATTCATAGTGGTAAGCCATCCTCCCAAATATACCATAGATAATTTTTTTGAAAATATTAACAATGCAAATTGGAATGCTTTGCAAAGTCCTAATTTTAATAAACTAAGTAGAGAAGAGCAGAATGAGATAGAGGAATCTATGTATGCCATGATGGCTGAATTTAAGAACACACCTCTAGAGCTAGACAATACCATTCCTAGAGAGTTATATGAGATAGTTGAAAAAAAATGGCATTATTGTCTCAAAATGGAGAAGGAGATCAAAGAATCAACACTTGAACAAGTGATGCCTAATCTAACAAGAGGTCAAATAACAAAGGCTAACAACAAACATGGTGGAAAATTTGCACCTAAATATAGAGCCTTTAGCATCCTACAAAATAAGATTGAGGATGTAGTAAATAAGTCCACAAAGTTATGGAAGAAAATCTACAAGTTAACTGATGACAAGGATGAAGAAGCAAATATTAAGGCAGAGGCCAGTGCCAAGGAGAAGATAGAGGAAAAGAAAGTGGAAGAGAAGAAAAAAGAAGAGAAGAAGGATGTAGAGAAAGGAGAAGAAGAGAAGAAAGAAGAACAGGATAAAGAAAAAGGAAAGGAGGAAACACAAAAGAGAGATGAAATGGCAATAGTTGAGCAACAACAACAAGAGGAGGAGAGTGTCCAAGACACACAAATGCTACCCACTAGCCCTCCTCATGTAACCATCACACCTATAGAAACTATAATAGTCAAGGATGTTACTAACAATTCTGCTGAGAACATCAATCCACTAACTGCAAAAGATCTCAAGAAGATCCTTCACCAAGAAACTTTACAGGCACGATTATGCACAAATCCTATATTGGTGAGTGTAGATGAGCTACAAAAGGTAGTAGCTGATTCCTCAAGAGACAAGGTGAAACCACAAGCACCACCTTCTATCCATATAGCTACTAGTACTCAAATTTTACTACTTCTGCCACCATCTCCAACAATTGCAACAATTCACACATTAGGAGCAGGTGACACTATTTAGAAGCCAAGTATAGAAGAAGGGAAGGATACAACAATAGGGCCAACAAGATATATTTCTATATCTAATTCTATAGTACAAGTAACAAGTGCATCCCAAGTAATTATCATTGATCAAGGGAAGTCTAATGAGGAAAACAAGGACAAATCAAAAGATGAGGAGAAAGCCACATTTCAAACACTAGTAGAATTACCTAAAATCAAAAGATGAGGAGCAAGACACATTTCAAACACTGGTAGAATTACCTAAAACTAGTACTCTTACACAAACTCATTAGAAACTGAGCACTGAGATGATATCATTAAAAATCTCTACATTAGGATCAAGCTCTAAAAAGATTGCCAGGGTAATTCACTATGGAGATCCTAAGTTAGATGAAGATATGGTCATCCCTACCTATGACTCAAAAACTATCACCATTGAGTAGATTATAGAGATGTAGGATGCATTAAATAGAAGGAGAAGACAAGAAATACTTAGAAAGGAGTATAAGCACAAGAAAACACTACTTGAAATAAAGGACATCTTTATGGATGCCTTCAGCTTATAGTCACTAGATGAGCTAAAGCCTATAATGGAACAATTATCAGATATAGTTGATAGGTGACAAGCGAAGACTAGGACACAAATGTCAAACTTATGGAGTGGTCTAAAAGGAAATTTAAAGGAAAGGTGTGAGGCCTCGCCCCGACCCTTTGAAGCCTTAGTTGTTATGTTATCATTTTGATACTCACGACTCGAGATGTCAAGACATTATCTGATGCTTAGAACATATTATATTATTTTATGTTGTGTGATGTTATTTTTCAGATATTTGATGTTTGTCATTTAATGTTTTATGTATATGTATGTTGATGAAATCAGTAAATGTAGGATTGATACTTTGATTTAAGAGATTTTAAATGGTTAAGAATTAAGTAGGATGAAAAAAACCATGATTGATGTATGTTTCAATTTGTGTGAATTTTTGATATGTATATATGTGTACATGTGATTTTATAGCACTACTGATGTGCACTGAGTGTGCAGATATTTTAGCCAAGAAAATCGATGGAGGAACATAACTGATCCCTATATGTCATTCATGGAAACCATGTTTTTCGTATCTTATTTTATTGTGAGATGTATGTATGTATTTTCCTGTGATCAGTGAATGTTAATGTTCGTAACTATGTTCTTTTAGTGTCGCTTAACACTTGTAAATTGTTTATGCTCTTTAGTGTGCTAGTTAGGGTTAGCTGTGTAACCCTTGGACCTAAGTGGGATTAAGTTAGTATCTTTTTCTAATTTGGTTCTTAATCAAGTTTAGTCATCCCTAATCCAGATTAGTGCTTAATTTTCATTTTAGAGTTGTTAGTTGGTCCTAATTATTTCCTAGCTTTTTTTTGGTTCCAAACCTATTCCTAAGGCTTTAAAACATGAAATAATTTTACTCAAGGGGTATGGGTATGGGTTGGGGGTCTTTTCCAACCCCTAAGCCCCTTTTATTGACTTTTGAGGTCACTCAAAAAGTCTCTTTTTGCCTTTGTGCGAAAATTGACTATGGCTACCATGAGTTGCATCACCTCACCTCCTCTTAGTGATTAACCATGGTGTGGGTTGAGTTAGGAGCTTCTAGATTTGTAGGTGGGTGGGAGAAGTTATGACTCCTTTTGGTGAGTGAGTTTGAGGCTTATTTAGAGGCCTTTCTTGGAGTAATTTAGGTTAGTTACCCAATCTCTTCATTTAGAGAGAAGTCATGGAAGATTGAAGCAAGGAAGGGAAAAGCTCTACTCAAACTTGTTCATTTGCCATTACCTCTTGTGAAGGTAGGAATTTCATCTCCCTTGTTCAATTTTTCATGCTTGTTTCATGCTTTTCTATGGTGTTGTTATTTTTATGCTTGTATGCTTGTGGGTATGTTGGGAAGATTTAAAAACCATGTTCTTGAATGCTTTTCTTCCATGTTTCTGTTTGAATTTCAAAGTTTTCTTATATGGGTGTTTTGGCATTACTCACCCTTGGAGAGGGTAGAAGTGGCCAATTTCAGGAAAGGTCCTTTTAGTTGGACTCCAATAGTGTAGAGTCTCTTCTCAGGACAAGAAGAGGGAGAGAGGGTAGGGTGTTATGGGCCCTTACTTGTCACCACAAACCACGTATGAGTTTTGGCATGTAAGAATAGAAGAACAAAAGTTCTTGATTTATAGCCCTGATTAGGCACTTGGTTTGGTGTTGTGTCTAACATCTCCGATTGGAAAAATCCACCTTTCCCTAGTTTTGATTCATTGTGAATCCAATTTTGAAAACCTCGTATGAATATGCATGTTTGAATTATCTCTTGGTCATGCTTGTTGACACCTAATCAGATTTTGTTTCCTCCACAGTTCTTAGAAATGTGTTGCAGAAATTGTTATGGAACCCCTGATGAGGGTCATGAAGGAAATTCAATTAAATTTTTGTAATTCAGGATTGAAATCCTATGTAATTTGTATTTCAAACCTTGTTGTAATGGCAACGAAGCTGGGTTTTCTTCCTGGTTCTGTCCCAGTTGAGCCTTTGAATCAGGTTTGCCAATAAAAATTGGTGATTGAGTATAATTGTTTACCATGTGATTTAATCATAATTTTAAATTAGATGGATGCACATCAAAAATAGGATGGAAATGATGTTGATACAATTAGGCAAATTTCAAGTTTTCTTATATGTTGGAAACAAAAGTTTTATTATGAATGAAAGATTAGTTTTTGTGATTATTGGAATTAAATCAATACTTGCATTGTGGTTTAAATAATTGTCTAAATCTCATGGGTTATCTATTTGGAAGTAGATCTATTCAATGTACTTTACAAATAAAAATAAAAACAATTTCCCCCCTTGGTTATTAAATCAACTGAAAATTTTATACTTAGAAAAATATAAGAGAAAAAAAATGTGTGCCAAGAGAGCAAAAACTCTCTAGTTTTTGTATGGGGAGCAATTTAAATTCTCCCCTTGAGACAGAGAATCTAAGAGATTCTCTTAATATCCTTTTTGCTTTTGAATATTGTATTTAAAATTAAAAATACTAATTAGATAAACAAAGAAAAATAAAAAGAAGCAATTTTAACCAAGCTAAATATCCTAAATATCTATTTTACTTACCTATAAAACTTTATATCATCAATGCATAGCCTTTTTCCTTGGACGTCAGTTTGGAAGGGCAGGTTAAAAAAAAAAATTAGTTTTGCAAAGGTCAAATGTCATCATGATTGATGACATCACTATCTCCCATGTCCCATCCCCATCTCCTCTCCAACCTGGGCACTCACTTGTTTGAAAGGAATTAAAATTGTTTTGAAACTTGTCTTGTTCCTTGCATTTTGTTTTGGGTGCCTCCCTTTATGGATGAGTCTAAACTGTTTTAGGTTGGGTAGAGCACTACCCCCAGGACAATGCTTGGGAAGTGCTCCTTGGGAAGCACTGCCCATGGAGTAGGGGTAGGGGGGATGTATGGTGGGGTGTAGGGATAGAGTAGAGTGTAGGTAGAGTAAGGTGTTAGTATGGAGGGGTGTGGTTAGTAAGTAGGTTAGGGGGTTAATAGTTAGTGTTAATTTATTTAAATTGAAATTAGTTCAGGTTAGCATGATAGCTATAATTTAGTGTAATTTATTAAATTTTTTTTAGTTAGTTTATTATTTTTGTTGTGTATGTTGTTATTAGTTTAAAGTTTATTAATATTAACATTATATTAAAGATGTTAGTATAGTAATGTTATTGAAATAGGAGTTAGTTTTAATTTTATTTAAGTTTTAAAGTTTAAAGTTATATTGTTAGTTTCATCTTTAGGAATAGTTGTGTTTAATTATGTTTGTTTAATTAGTTAAGTTGTAAATATAAATTAAGTAAATTTTAGTTAGTTATAACTTGTGTAAGCCATTGTTCAAAATTTAATATATTTTTTAGTAGTGTTAGTTTTTATATTAATGTTAAATTAGTTGAATGTTACTTAGTTTTTGATTTGCAGGTTAATAATTAATCATAATTAAGAATAGTATATATAAGTGTACGGGTAGATGTGATAATTCTTTTAATTAAATTTTAAATGTATTTAGTTTTAGTATTGAAGTTAGTTTGAATTTTTGAGTATTAATTGGTTTTAGATTTAAGGTTATTGTCTTTTTAAAATAAGTTTAAACGTAGATGTTATTTTCTTAGGTTTTTCAATTAAACTAATTTGAAGTCATCTAAATTATTATTTAAATAATTTTTACTATAATGTTGTATAAGAAATGCAAGAACATAACTTTATCGATATAAATTAATAACGAAAGTTTCAAAATCTTAACGATGTATTCATCCAGTAGAGTTTTAAACTTAAGATGAATTATAGTGAACCTTCACTTCTCTTGCAAGAAATCAGATTAAAACTTAGAGCATTTTAATTATAAATTTTTAAAAAAATTGTGTGTTTTTGCCCACATAGTTTGGGCATGATAAAAGGTAAATGAGAAAATATCAAGTGGTATAACAATTGCATAGGTAGAATTGGCCAAGAAAATTGAAAAGGTCAAAATTATACTTGAGAACATTTTCTCATTGTATAGAAAACTATGTGAATTTTTTCAATTTCACAGAAGAGATAGGACAGAGGATATTGAGCTTGGAGAGAAATCTTAAGATTTCCAGCATGCAATTACCAAGAGATCCAGCTAAAAGTGAGAAGCATTTTGCTCAATTTCTTCACACTCAAAAGGAGTTAGCTACATTAGCAAGTGAAGAGGCAAATATAAAGGCCAAATTGATGCATATTCAATCCTCCATAACCCCACATTTGGAGGTACTCCACAAAGAGCAAGCCTATGCAGAGAATGTTCTCAAGAAAGATCCTAATCTTTCTACACTTGATGGGCTTGTACATCTTGTTGCAGAGACTACCATCTAGCATAAGTCACTAGAGATTGCTTTGGAGAATTGGGATGCAGTTCTAAAAATGATCGTGGAGGTAAACAATATAGTTTTGGCTAAATATGGTATTACTTCTTAGAACCCTTTGACATAAGTATCAAAAATGGGGATAAATATCAATAAGGGAGATATAATGTTTTGGGGGAGAAACATTAAGGAAGATATAACTTAGGGGAGAATGCTAAGGATTTTTTATTACATTCTTTTATATATTCTTTTATAGAATAAAAAGGGAAAGATTGTAGATAGCCAAATAGGGAGATAAGGGATAAGATATAGTGTGGGGGAGATACAAAATTTTGGAAATTGTATCGAAGATAGCTTTGACATAGAATATAGGAATACAAAGCACAGGTATAGATTACAGAAACAGGGCAAAAGCAAAGATTATCAAGTATATTCAACACATAATTTTGGTTACAAGAATAGATAAGGCACAATTAGCTCAAGGGGAGTTATAAGGAATTTTGAACAAATTTTGAAATTTTGTACATATGCAAAGCAGAATGATTAATGTACTCTGCATATGTACTAGTGCCAGAACTGAGGTTCAATTGAGGAAATCACCTTAGGGTAATGAAGCGAACCGGTAAGGGTTTCCAGGGCAAGAGAAAGGGTTTCTAGGACAAGGGCAAGGGCTTGGAGCATAAATTCAATAGGATTGATGATGATTTTCATGGCGGTCTAGTTCATCATCAATAGTCTACAAGTTTGGAATAGCCTAAACATAGACATGAGAAGAAGGTGATTGGTTTGGAGTAGCTTTGTCAAACTAGTTCTGATCCAATTTGCCATGAATTTTCTTCCATTTTCTCATCTACACCTTTTGTTCAATTAGCTCGAGATGATTACTTCAGCTAGATCTTCCCTGCTACAATAGTCGTACAAGCAATTGACTCCATATCAAAACCTTTTCCATTTCAGAGATTCCCTTTCAGATATATTAATTCCAAAAGGGTTCCAAGTACTATTGACAATTCAATCTTCAAAGGGAAAGCAATTGTTCAACCTACAAAACCTTTTTTCCTTAATCCTCATTTTCATGATCGTCAGTCACAGCTGACATCTAAATGCCCTCCAGTTTCTAAACCTAGGATTTCCCCTTACTTTGAAAAGGGTGAATCATCCCATCATTGTTAGCAATCTTAGCTACCAAATTCCTTTGGGTGGGACAATATTTTTCACAATAATCCCTCAACAGTTCATTCATTTCAGCTGCATAACATTTTAGATTCAGATTCATTACTACCTATAAAGGAAAATGTGTGAAACAAATCTACCTTTGCACATGGGAGTCACAATAGAAAGGTGTTAAAAAAAAAACCAGTATTTGATATATGTGAAGGTGCTCCTCTTGGCTCTTCTATTCAAATGCAATCTATTCAGATCCAAAAAGGTCTAGCTCGACAGAAGTTAGTCTTGACAATTGATAGAGCCTCCTTCATACCAAAAAAGATCTGGAAGAAAAAAGATTAGGGTAAGGCAAATCAAGGTCCTTAGCACTCTTCACATGGTCATGGTCCACAATTACATGGTCCACAATTTCAAGATTATAGTCAAGAGAAATATCAAAATAATGTCGACCAAAATGTGGAGCAAGATCCTCCGAACTCTTCACAACAATAGTTGCATGTTACTTTTTAAAATCAAATATTACAAAACTTGATCTCTACTCTTCAGTAGAAAGCTCTCATAGGTAAGTTTTCTTCTGCTTTGTTATCCTTTTTAGATATTTTTTTATCATGATTTAGAATCCAACTTCTTTATTGCTATCTTTAATTCAAAAGAAGAAAGAGATGATGTAAATAAGTAGAAGGGTTGGTTTTGTCAGGGTGTGGAGTTATTTACCATGTTGTGGATTCCAAAATTTAACCTCGAAGATATAAATATCCAATTCTTTCCATATTGGGTTTCTTTTCCTTCTCTGCCTTTGGAATATCATGATCTTAAGATATTGGGAATTATAGCTAACAAGTTGGGAATTTTTTTGAAGCATGATTTGATTCCATATGAATGCCCTCATTTGGAAGTCAAGGTGTGTTTATTGAGTAATATGCATAAATCATTTCCTCAATCTATGGCTCTCATATCCAAATGGGGAAAATATATATAGTCAGTTAAGGTGCATGATCCTTTTGTGATTCTAAAATTCTAAGATAATCTTGATCATTTCAGTTATATGTGCTAAACTGGTCAACAAGATGTCTTACAAGTTTGTCCAAATCATCCTTCAGACCCTAATGTTTGTTCTTGGAAAATTAAAAATGATGAATTGCAATACTTGTAAGGTCAACAACATAGTCTCCATGACAGAGGGCCAAGATTATTCAAAATATAGCTATATATATGAAGAGAATTCACATGCAACTCAATTTATGTTAGATTCATTCATGATTTTTCTTCAACAATTTTTTTGGCTCTTCGCTTTATTCAAGAGTGTGTGCTACAATAGTAAACTTTTTATGTTTGAGTATGCCCCTCCATTTCAAATGGATTCCTCTATAGATGTGAGCTCAAATTTGTCTCCCCTAGTAGACCTTCCACAGTGTCTATCTTCAAAGTCATTAAGTTTGATCACTTTCTAGAATAGAAGTTTTTCACTTTCAATATTTAGGCAGCCCATTTGGTGCCTTTCTATTTATCCTTCTCCTGTCATATTGACTTTTATTTGTGATCAAATTTTATCTAAAATTACTACCTCTATCATTTTTGATATTTCCAAAGAGGAAGGTTTGCATGTTGAAGGTTATATGTCACCTGTGATTGATAACTTGCTTTGAGAATTTTAGTTTTGGAATAAATTGATCCCAAGTTAGGCATTTGAAAAATAGACAGTTCTTAACCAATTTGATAATCATTCAGTTCTTAATAGTTTTCCTCAAGATTCTGGTGCAAGAATTGTAAGCTCAGTGGTAGGAGATTCCTTGGGGTTAGAGACCAATATTTATCAACTAGTGCAAAAGTCTATGGTTTTGTCTCCTACAGAAACTTAGCCTCAATATTTTCAAATGCAAGATAGCCTTAAAATTCAGCCTTTATCTATAGTGCAAACCCCATCTACAACAACTCCTCTTGCTAAAACACCAAAGGCCAAAGGTAGATAGAAAGGTTCCAAAATTAAATCAGAAATTGCAACAGGTCTACAAACTACATTGGATGATAGTTTCACTGTTATTAGAAGATTGACAAGGAGAACTAGGTGTTCTCCTTATCCCCAATGAAAATCATCTCATGGAATGTCAGAGGTTTAAATGCCTCTAACAAGAGACAAAGAATCAAACAAGCCATTGATTCTTTGTAGGCAGATATTATTTTATTGCAGGAAACCAAATTATCCCAAAATCATTTTGAGAAAATCATTGCAAGATGGAAAAAATGGAAGGCCTATCATATGAAAGGTTTGGGTGCCTCTGGAGGTTTAGCAGTTCTTTGGAATCCCTTTACAGTTAATTCTTAGCTCTTTCAATAAGAAAGTAATTTGCAGTTGATACATATAACTGCATTTGATATTTCTTTTATCCTGGTTAATGTATATGGACCTACTTCAACTTTGGAAAAAGCATGTTTATGGGATTCTACCACACATTCTCTTCAAATGCAAGATCAATAGCAAGTAGTTATTGGAGGTAATTTTAATGCATTATTAGCTCATTCAAAAAAAAATTCTGGTATTATGCCCCCCCCCCCCCCCCCCCCCCCCCCTAAAATGCTACAAGATTTAATGCATTTGTAGATAATAAAAATATGATAAATGTTCATCCTAATAATGGATTATTTACCTAGACTAACAAGAGGTCTGGATTTCCTAATATTGCTACTTGTCTTAATATATTTTTTTTATCTAAAGATTGGAAGATGAGTTGCTCAGATATTTTTTCAGAAATCCTTGCCTTGCCAGGATTTGATCATTTTCCTATCTCACTAATTCTCAATTGTAATAGCAAATGTTCTAACCAACAATTTCATTCTTCTTTCAAATTTGAAAGCATGTGGCTCAGGCATCCAAAATTTTTACACAATATTCATTAATGGTGGAATGAAGTTCCAATGGAAGGACGGAAAATGCATCAGTTTGCAATGAAATTGAAATATATCAATTCTCAAATTCAAATTTGGAATCAAAAAGTTTTCAAAAATGTGTTCCAACAAAAGGTTATAGTCAAAGATCAGCTAGAAGAAGTTTATAATAAAATCATCCAAAAGGGCATGAATGAAGAAACATACTCTTCTCAAAAGAATCTGTAGGAACAATGGGAGGAACTGTGTTTTAGAGAAGAGATGTACTGGAGACAAAAATCTTGAGAATTATGGCTTCAGGATGGGGATAGAAATACTAAGTTTTTCCACAATTTAGCCAAGAAAAAAAGAACTAACAATACAAATTTTCATATCAAAGATGCCTCTGGTAACATTCTATCTAATGAAAATCTTATTAGAAATGAAGGCATCAAATTCTTTAAGAATCTTCTTGCTCCCGATGTCTTTCCTTCTCCTTCTACATCACAAGTTGTAGAACTCCTTGACTCCATTCCACAAGTGTTAATAGAATAGGATAATGATATTCTAATGGCTCCCTTTGCCATTCAAGAAATACGTAAAGTTGTCTTTTCTTTTCCACCTAACAAAGCTCCTAGGTCGGATGGTTTTACTGCATTGTTTTACCAAAGTTGCTAGAATATAATTGGATGGGATTTATTGGCAGATGTGGAAGAATCTAGAACATCCAAAACCACGCTGAAATATTTTAACACTACCAATATTTCCATCATTCCAAAAGTGAGGGATCCCCAAATTTTTGCAGATTTTAGGCCAATCTCCTTATGCAATTTATCTTATAAGATTATTACTAAAGCCATATATCTTAGGATTTAGCATCCTATTCCATGTATTATTTCCCCAAAGCAAGGTGGATTTGTCCCGGGAAGGCAAACCATGGAAGGGGCTCTTGTGGCTCATGAAGTTCTCCACTCTATTAATTTAAATAAGACTTCAAATTTTTTTATCAAACTAGATATGATGAAAGCTTATGATAGAGTTTGTTGGAACTTCTTGCTACAAGTAATTGCTAAAATGGGTTTTCAAAACGCTGGTGCAAATGGATTAAGGCTTGTATTTCAGGGGCTTGGGTTTCATTGGTCATTAATGGGAAGCCTGAGGGTTTTTTTCCTTCCACACATGGGATCGGAAAAGGGGACCTTTTATCTCTAGTGTTGTTTTTTAGTATGGCTAAAGCTTTTAGTAGGGCCATCTCACATCAACATTTGTTAAATAAATGGAAAGGAGCTCTCATTTCAAGTACAAACATATCTATCACACACTCTCTTTTTGCGGATGATACTCTCTTGTTCGGTTTGTCAAATGTTCAGGAAGCTCGCCATATTCTTTATACACTTTATCTTTATTCACCAGTGTCTGGTCAAATTATCAATGCTCAAAAATCCAAGATATAATTTTTCAGCACTATCAAAATGGTTTTTGATAAAATTAAATAGATCTTGGGTTTTTCAGAAGATTTCTTACCTTTAGTCTATTTGGGCATTCCTTTCTTCATGGGTTCAAATAAATCCTTGTATTGGTCTTCAGTTATTCAACGTATTCAGAGTCAAATTGCATCTTGGAAAGTTAGATGGTTGTCATTGGTAGGAAATTTTTTGTTGATCAAGTCAGTTTTAGCTACAATCCCTAACTATTTTATTGTTGTCCTTAAGATCCCACCCAAAGTACTAGCTACAATTCATAAATTGATTAAAGGTTTCTTATGGTTGGGTAATATGGATGAGTCCTGAAAGATTCCACTCATCTCTTTGCAAGATATATCATACATTCGTAATGTTGGAGGTGCAGGAATTCATAATCTTTCCTATAGAAATGAAGCATTTTGTGGGAAATTGATTTGGCACATGTTTTCTAAGTCTCAAAAAATATGGTGCAAAATTATGGAGAAAAAATATCTAGATAACAATGATCCTTCTAGAATCTTAATGATTTCTAATCCTCCAAAAGGATCAGTTATTTGGTACTTCATGATAGCTTCATGCAAAATCATAGTTCATTATATTTCATGGGAAGTCAATAATGGACTAAGTATTAATTTTTGGAATGATTCTTGGAATGGTCAAATTCCCCTATCTAATAGTGGGATTTCTTTGAACATTATTCAAGCTATTGAAACCCATTGGGGGACCCAGTTGAATCAATATGTGGAATATGTTTCTAAATTTTCAAAGAAAATAGTTTGAAAAGATCCAAATATTCTACCTCTTTCATCCTAGGAAATTAATCAATTTCAATATATACTGAGTTCAAGGCAAGTCTACTTCTCTAAAGTCCAAGATCAAATTTTTTGGGCTCCAGCTAAGGATGGTAATTATTCAGTAAAAGTGGGGTACAAAATTTTGTAGCAGAATGGTTTGAATAAATTTACTTCCAGAGCGTTTTCATTTTGTTGGAATCCAGTAGTTCTTCCTAAAGCAAGTTGTTTCTCATGGCTGGCACTAAAACACAAGATTTTAACTAATCATAGATTGAATAGACTATAACTTGCTATGCCATTTAAATCTATTCTTTGTGGGGAATAGGATGAAACTATGGATCATTTGTTCATTACATGTTCATTTTCTTAGCAATGCTAGTGCTTTATTTTGAGTAAACTTAAGTACTTCACTCCCTTGCCAAATAATCTCTGGGATCTCTTTCAAGCTTGGCTAGTTCTCTACCAAAAATCATTATTTGCAAACCTCTGGAAATGTATCCCAACCTTGGTAGTTTGGGCTATTTCGTGGGAAAGAAATAAGCACATTTTTACAAAGGAATTCCTCCCATTAGAAATTTTTTTGAATGGTATTGAAAAATCTATCTCGGAAGTGACTAATTCTAGCTTGAAAATGATTAAATTTAATCTGATTGTGACCCATTGGGATTCTCAAATTGTAAAAGAATGGAAATTACTATTTATTCCTAATGGGTAGAAAATAATTCCTTCACTAGCACATATCTTACCTCGGAAGAACATTTGGAGACCCCCATCTTTTAGTCATTGGAAACTGAATTTTGATGGAGCGTCTAGAGGAAATCTAGGTCCTTCAAGTTTAGGGGCATGTATTAGAAGCTCTTCTAGAGAGGTTTTAGAAATCATAGTATCCCCTTTTCCTATTGACACAAATAACATTGTTGAGGCTCATGCCTTGTTGACTGGGCTTTTATTAGCTAAGCAAGGCTGTATCAATAGGTTTCATATAGAAGGGGATGCATCAGTTATTATTGATTCTTGTATACAAAGGCACATCATTTCTTGGAAACTCAAATATGTATTGAATCAAATTTGGAGACTCCTTGATGAATCTTTGGATGTTTTCATTTCACATATTTATCGAGAAGGGAATAAAGTTGTAGATTTTTTTTATCAAATTTGGGTTGTGATGGGGTTATTGTTTCTACTTTTCATTCTCCACCTTTTGTTGAGCAACATGACGCTTTAAAAAATCTTATTCATGAAGACATGGAAGCCTCTACTAGTAACAATGTTCAAAGTGTTGAGCTTAGCAAGTAAGATTTGAATGTTGAGGTAAATTCCAAGTGCCAAGTTGAGCTAATTTATTAAGATACCAAGAAAAGTTCTTCAGGTTTCGAGTGTTTAGGTAGGAGGTACCGAGTTCTTCAGGTGCCAAGTGTTCATGTTGCAGGTACCAGGTTCTTTAGGTGCCAAGTGTTTCAAAATTGCCGAGTTTATAGGAGAGTTTATTAAGATGTCGTTGTTTCTACTTTTCACTCTCTACCTTTTATTGAGCAAGATAAGGCTTTAAAAAATCTTATTCATGATGACATGGAAGCCTCTAAGTAATGTTTAAAGTGTCAAGCTTAGTACGTAAAATTCAAATGATGAGGTAAATTCAAGTGCTAAGTTGAACTGATTTATTAAGATGCTGAGAAAAGTTCTTCAGCTATCGAGTGTTCAAGTAGTAGGTACTGAGTTCTTTTGGTGCTGAGTGTTTAGGCAATAGGTACCGAGTTCTTTAGGTGTCGAGTGTTTCAAAAATTTTGAGTTAATAGGAGATTTTTAGGTGTCGAGTAGGCATAAAGGTAATCGATGTTGAGTCACTCTTCTTAGTATTAAGTGCCGAGTAACTGAGTCTTAAATTAGATGCCAAGTTATTTAAGGTGCCAAATCTATTAGGTGTTGAGTTGTGTAGTAGAAAGGAGTCCTCAAGCTTGTAAGTTTGGTCAAGTGCCGAGTTGAATAAGCTATTCTCTAGTCCTGAGTAAAGCAGAGGAGGTTGTTAGGTGCTAAGTTTCCCTATCATCTTAAAGTGAATTTAATGCCGCATGTTTTTCTTAAGTGCATTTATAATGACACAACATCTAAAGTACAGTTTGTATGCTCCAAAACTTTTATTCCCTGACAATATTAAATTTTGAAGTCCTATGTTTTGATTGCCTTGAATGAGAATAAATCTGAGTCATTAAGAAGTATCATCTTTAGTACCATTTCTAGGCATGATAAGGACAAAATTGGTGACAGTCTACATGGAAAATTACAAGTTGTACTATGATTATTTTTTGAAGTTTCCTATATGTTTCTTTCATTGCACACTTTCGCAAACATCCTACAAATGCTTAATTAGGCAAATTCATTTTGTAAGCTGAGATTGTGCTTCAAGATGAATTGTGGGTGGGATATTGCTTTGGCTTGCAAAATCTGTCATAAACAACATCATCTCATCATGCCAAAAAAAAAATCGTATTTGGTTGCCACCAGCATTAGAGGAATCTGTGTTATCTAGTCATGTTACAGATGAGGTGATGAACCAAATGTTCATAATGCATTCACAAACAATCACAATAGCCATCTGGCATATCATTGGTGAATAGCTTCTCTATCCATCAGCACATGTGTTTTTCTATCCTTCTCAGATCATATCTATATTTCTATCCAATGCCATGGATTTTTTGCAATCTCTGGATAAGCTTCAAGCCTTGGCCCGAAAGGTAATCCTACCACATTTCCTAGTGGATAATAAATTTACTATGGCTATGCAAAAGTATGATTTGTGGAATGGTATGGCTTTAGTTGGTGGTCTATTTTCACATTCTCAACTTCTACAAAAACATGAATTTTATGTTGTTTTTGAGGCTATGAAGAAATCTATATATACTTGTAGTTTTATTTATTTAAAGCATACTCTGCCATCTGATCCAAGATTAATGGGTCTACAATTGGTGGAAAGAGTTAAGTTAGTGTGCCTAGCCATGATTGGATTGCAAAAGGATTCTAATGTTTCAAAATCCATACAGCTGAATGAACCGTCAAAAAATTTACAACCAATTGAATAGAGTTTTGGGATTCAATTGGTATGATTAACTTTGATTGGCTTGT
Organism: Cupressus sempervirens; assembly: GCA_028749045.1. NCBI lineage: Eukaryota > Viridiplantae > Streptophyta > Pinopsida > Cupressales > Cupressaceae > Cupressus > Cupressus sempervirens. The sequence continues at coordinate 156,952,462 of CM053783.1, forward strand.
AGATAGTTCAAAATTTTGATTTTGCTTGGGAATTCTTTTTTATGGACTTGGATTTTCTGGTCATGGTCTGGTATTTGTTTGGGTAGGATTGAAAGGAAATATTTCTAAAGGTCCCTTTCATGTTATGTCATCATCTTATCTCTTGTATGTTGCAGCTTTATGTCTAAGTACTTCATGCCAAAGCTATTGTATCCAAATTTTGTAGAAGGCTAGATTTGGTTATCTTTAGGGGTATACTAATGGGTGATAACACTTTGTAATTGCTTTCTCATAATATCTAAATATATGTAAACATTAGGGATGATGCTAGGTTTTCTTCACTGATTCTTTCCCAGTTGACCTCATTGAATCAGATTAATAAATATTATAGTGGCTAGCCACATTTTCCTTAAAAAATAAAATGTTTAGTTAAGTGTTTCTAACACTCATGTCAAAGGGGGAGATTTTTGGTCTCAAAATGGTTTTGACATTTGAGTGTCAACACACTTAACCACTTTCTACATAGAAGCTAAGTACACTACATATTTTGAGCCAAAATTTCAATTGGTGTTGAGTGATATTCAGGTGTTGAGTGAACAATAGATGTTGAGTTATATATAGGTGCCAAGACATAGTTGATGCCAAGCAAGTTAGAATGCAACATATGCTGAGTGAACCAAAAACATATATGTTCCGAGCAAGATAGAGCGTAATAGGTACTGAGAAAACTAGGATTGTATATGTGCCGACAACCAGTAATCCTGTATGTACCGAGTAACACAGAATCAACATATGAGTTTTTTCCTTCACAAACTTGGATGTAAACTATCTTTGAGCTGACATAAGAAGATTCACAAAGGGATTAGAAGATAAGATCGAATCTTTGCATTTCCCTATGCAATCAGCATGCAACCAATAAGAAAAGTGCAAGGAATGAGTGGGAATTAAAGATTCAATATGGATCATAGATCCATACCTAGCCCCAAGTCTAAAAATTCTTTATGAGGAGGCTTAGACCCCATAATTTCTAGTTGCAAAGGAGTTGCTAAGGAAGTTGTTAAGGAAGTTGCTAAGCAGATAGCTTATTTCAGAATAGGGCAAGTAGCAGGGGTATCAAAAACTTAGTGAATTGAGCAACAATTACACATCTAGTTGATTAGAATAGAACAAGGGCTATGATCAGGTATTAGATCAAGCAAGGTTCATATTAGAATGAGTAGATCAAGTTCCTAAAATCAACAATTGATGATTGTAATTAATTAGGTCAAAATATTTCTAATACTTTCTAGCAATTGTATTAGATAGTGGATAGTGGTAAATTCTATGTTGATAGGTTAGCTTAGTAGCTATTTTGTAGATCCTTTGAAGATGTGACTAAATCCTTTAATAGGGTGACACTTAATGTAAAGTGTTTTAAATCCTTTAACCAGGTCACTATTGATATAGTGTAGAGCCTTTAACAAGGCAGGCCTTTCATAGGGCAGACTATCAAAAGTGGTCAAATAATTATTTCTACAGTGATTTTGTGGGTATCATCCCCACCATAGTTTTACCTTCTTATTCCTAGAGGGTTTTTAGGTTACCAAATTCTAGTGTTATGTGTGTTGATTCATGTGTTTACTTTCTATTTATTTGATATGTTTACATGCATGCAGTTTACTTTCAGTTATTTGTTTTAAAGGATTTGAAAAAAGTTAAAGTTAGTTACTTCTAATTCATCCCCCCTCTCAGAAGTACTCTTCCCATTTGAACATTCTAACAACTACTAACATGTTCTTGATTTACTAGAAAACTTCGAAGATTGTATTCACAAGCTTTGATTTGAGGGAGTTAGTATGTGTGTTCCTAGATTTGGATAGTTGAGTTGCATGTAGACCTATGCCTAAGGGATTATATGTTTACATTTTCATATGAGTTAGTTATGCATTGTAAACCTAGGGCTTTTCTTATGTATTTGATTATTTCATATATTTAATGTCTATTGCCAAGTTGATTTGTTACTCGAGAGTGTATTTAATGTGAGTGTTAATTTCATGTAAGGGTTTCTAGGATGACTTGTGGCTTGGTTTAGTATAATTTCGGGGTCTTTTCTTTTCTTGATAAATTGATAGAGTTCAATGTGGAGTAGGTGTGAGGTGCAAATTTAATTAGAGCTAGTAGCTAAGTGTGGGCTTGGGAAATAACATATTATCTTTGTGGCTTATGAGCACAAGTTTATATTCTTTTTGGAGTTTCTACCAAAATGTGGATCTAGGATAGCAAGAATTTGGATCTTTTAATGTCTTGAAGAACTCTAAAATAATATTGTGATTTCTTGTGTATTTGGTTGTAACCCAAAGGGCCTTATAATCAGGCATGTTGGAAGTAAATATAATGATTCTATTATGAGAATGAAAATTGCTTTGGATCTAAATCTCTATGTTATTATTTATATTGGCTATGTGGTTAATTAGTGGGGGCTAGGAAATCTCCATTGGGGATTCTTCTACCTTGCACCATGTCAAGTGGTATGATAGTGAAGGTTTTATTTGGTTAGAGATTATTATATTTGGAGGTCGATCTAGTGGAGTAGAGTTTGATCTTATGGTGGATTTTTCTATCTAAAGTCCTACATATCTTTGTTGTGAGTTGCTAGGTCAAGGTTATTATTTACCATTCTTGATATAGAGAAATGGTTGCAATGATGAAAGGTTGATCTTATTTAGTGAAGGTTGGATATGATTGGATATTTTTTGTAGATGGTCTGTGAAGATCTTGGAAGGTACCTCCAATATGGCTAGACCCTTCGATCATTGTAGATCTTCGTGATGTGATGAAGATGAAGATAATAGAAAAGGATAGTTGATTTTTGCAAATATTACTAGTGTTTTCATCTACCAATCAGAAAGAGAGTTGGTCAGATAATTAAGAAGATTTTTGAGAGGAGAAGACACTTTGATGTCAAGGAAGAAGTAAAGGATGACTTCCCTAAAGTTGAATAGGTATGCTTGGTTTTTTTTTTTAATCAATTTGTGGAGTCTAATATGAAACCTTCAAAGAAAATTTTCATTATTGAAGTGATACCTAATCTTATTGAGGAAGTTCCTAATCTTGTTGAGCCTTGAAAGAAGATTTGTTTTCATGATCATTTGGTTGGATCTAACATGGAAATTGTATGTTAGATTGTGGTGACTAATCAAGAAAGTATTGCACATACTTCATAAATTCTTTGGGGTTGGGGGCATCACCCCAAAAAAATAAAATTAGGCCCTATTTTATCATACCCTATTTTATCAAGATTTTGGGCCAACATGTAATTATTAATTATAATCCTAAAGCAGTTAAAATACTTGTATAAAAGGGCTTAGGTTTAGGCATTATTTTATAGGTTCGATGTGAAATTGGTTCTTTCGGTGTATTGAGCTGTAAGGGATTACAAATTGTAATCAGGTTGTAATCACTAGATCATAAAAATATTGGACTTGTTGTTTGGTGGACCTAGCCCAGGGTTTGGGTGAACCATGTTAAATCTTGGTGCCTTGTGTTATTTTCTATGTGATCTATTATTTTTCTTGTTATTGGTTATATTTGCATGTAATTTTTACTTATGTCCATGGTTTAATCCTAACAACTGGTATCAGAGCCTAGTTGTTTTTCAATTATCCTCTATAGGAAAGTTTCATAGTTGAGTGGGAGTCTCATGGTTGAGTGGAGGCAATGGCAGATGAGGGTCAGCTAAGCGTTGATAGGTTTAATGGGAAAAACTTCTAGTTATGGAATATGCAAATGGAAGACTATCTTTATTAGAAGGATTTATGGAAGTTGTTGAAAGGCAACGCCAAGAATCAGGGATCTATGTCAAATGATGAATGGGATCTTTTGGATAGAAAGGAACTTGGAAGCATTTGATTATGCCTAGCACCATTGGTGGCATTTAATAATACAAAACCAAAGACGATAGAAAAATTGATGAAAACCCTAGTGACACTGTATGAAAAGCCCTCTACTTCAAAAAATGTATTTCTCATGAAGCGTTTATTTAATATGAAAATGGCAGAAGGGAGATCTATTATAGATCATTTAAATGAGTTTAATATTATTACTAGTTAGTTATCTTCTATGGGTATCAATTTTGTAGAAGAAATTAGGGCTCTCTTGATTTTGTATTCTTTGCTTGAAAGCTAGAATGGCTTGGTAATGGCTGTGAGTAATTCTATTCCTAGATCTAGTACCCTAAAATATGATGATGTGATCAATGTTACTTTGACTGAGGAAACTCATTGGAAAACCTCAAGTGGATCTACATCAGGAAGTGCTTTGAATGCATAGAGTAGGGGCAAAATGACTGAGAGAGGAAGTAATTCTGCAAATTGTGAGAAATCAAGAAGAAAGTCAAAGGGGAGGAGGTCTCAATCAAGAGGACCAAATGATTGCTAGTACTATGGGAAACTAGGGAACAAAAAGAAAGATTGTTGGAATTGAAAGAAAAATGAAGGAGATAAATTAGTTGGAGACAAGGAGGAAAATGTGATAAGTAAAAAATTTGAAGAGGATGCTTTACTTCTGTCTTTAGAAAGTGTTGATTCCTGGGTTGTAGATTCTGGTGCTTCATTTCATGCTACACCTCATAGAGGTTATTTCATTAATTATGTCCAAGGGGATTTTGGGCTTGTTTATCTAGGGGATAATGAACCTTGTCAGATTGTTGAAAAAGGAAAAATTAAGATTAAGTTGCAGAATGGGAATCATTGGCTACTACATGAGGTAAGACATGTTCCAAGGCTAAGTAAGAATTTAATTTCAGCAAGGCAACTCGGTGATGAGGGTTGTGTAGTTACTTTTAATGATAAAAGCTGGAAGGTTTCAAAAGGTTCCCTTGTAGTAGTAAAAGGTGTGAAAGTAGGCACCTTATATCTTTGTATAGGTCATATTGTTCCTTCTACTTTAATTGTTTCAAAGAAAAATGAATGTTCAGGAACAATTGCTATAGTTGAGTAGGGAGAACAAATAAAATCTGTAGATTTTGATACAAGACTATGGCACAATAGACTTGGGCACATGAGTGAGAAAGGTATGAAAGTACTTCATTCAAAGAAAGTTTTACCAGGTCTAAAATTTGTTACTATGGATTTTTGTGAAAATTATGCGTATGCAAAACAAAAGAGAGTGAGTTTTGCAAAGACTGGGAAGAAAAATAAAAGGGAGCAATTAGAGCTTGTGCATACTGATGTATGGGGACCAACTCAAGTATCTTCTCTTGGTGTCTCTCATTACTATGTTACATTTATTGATGATGCAACTAGAAAAGTATGGGTTTATTTTCTTAGACAAAAATCTGATGTATTTCAAACTTTTAAGAAATGGAAATGATTGGTTGAACAATTTCTATAGTTGAGTAGGGAGAAAAAATAATTGCTGTAGATTTTGATACAACACTATGGCACAATAGACTTGGGCACATGAGTGAGAAAGGTATGAAATTACTTCATTCAAAGAAAGTTTTACCAGGTCTAAAATGTGTTAATATGGATTTTTGTGAAAATTATGCGTATGCAAAACAAAAGAGAGTGAGTTTTGCAAAGACTGAGAAGGAAAATAAAAGGGAGCAATTAGAGCTTGTGCATACTAATGTATGGGGACCAACTCAAGTATCTTCTCTTGGTGTCTCTCATTACTATGTTACATTTATTGATGATGCAACTAGAAAAGTATGGGTTTATTTTCTTAGAAAAAAATCTGATGTATTTTAAACTTTTAAGAAATGGAAATGATTGATTGAAAATGAGACTAGTAAAAAATTAAAATGTATCAGATCTAAAAAATGGTGGTGAGTATTGCAGTCATGAATTTGAAGATTATTTCTCCACTAATGGTATTAGTAGATAGAAAACTATTCTAAAGACTCCACAAGAAAATGGAGTGGCTGAACGCATGAATAGGACTATAATGGAGTGCGCAAGGAACATGAGATTGCATGTTGGGTTGCCCTTACACATGTGGGCAGAGGCTATCAATACTAATGTATATTTGATTAATAGAGGTCCCTCTATTCCTTTGGGATGTGGTGTTCCAAAGGAAGCATGGACTAGTAACAAGGTGAGTTATTCTTTTCTCAAAACTTTCGGTTGTGAAGCATTTGCTCATATAGAATTCGAAAATAGAACCAAGCTAGAAGCTAAGCCAAAGAAATGTGTATTTTTTTGATATGGCATTAATGAATTTGGTTATAGGCTTTGGGATTTTGAAAATCATAAAATCGTAAGAAGCAGGGATGTCATATTCAATGAGAAAGTGTTGTATAAAGACCTGTTGCAGCAACATGAGAAGAAAAAAGATGCTTATGTAGTGCTGGATGATAATCCAAAAGCTGATGTTCTAGCCTATGAAGTATTTGGGAGCAGAAAAAAAAATCCTTCGTATGAAGATTTCTAGAGATAGGAAGAACAAAACATTGATGCTATCTTAGGTTGATTATGTGGAGAAGGTTTTGAAACATTTCTCTATGGAGAATGCTAAAGCTGTCAGCACACCTTTACTTGGTCATTTGAAGTTGACTTGGAAGATGTGTCCTAAGACACAAGAAGAGGAGGATAATATGTCCAAGGTACCCTATGCTTCAGCTATAGGAAGCTTGATGTATGATATGGTATGTACTAGGCCAGATATTACACATGCAGTGGGAGTTGTTAGCAGGTATATGAGTCATCTAAGAATTGAGCATTGGAATGTAGTCAAATGGATTCTCTGATATTTGAGAGGAACATCAAACAAGTGTTTACATTTTGGGGGCTCTACTACTAATTTACAGGGCTATTTTGACTTAGATTTGGCAAGGGATATTGATACCAGGCAGAGTACTACAGGTTCTGTCTTTACTGTTGGTGGGGCAGTTATGAGCTGGGTTTCTAGGTTACAAAAGGTTAATGCTTTATCCACTATAGAGGTAGAGTATGTGGTTACTATAGAGGTAGCCAAGGAGATGATATGGCTTTAGTTCTTCTTGCAAGAATTGGGACATCCTTAGAAGGATAATTATTTGTTCATAGATAGCTAGAGTGCCATTCATATTGCAAAGAATTCAGCTCTGTATTCAAAGACCAAACACATATAGTTGCAGTACCATTTCATTTAGTCAGTTTTGGAGGATGGAGAGTTAAAGCTAGAGAAGATACATGCAAATGACAATCTAGTAGATATGTTAACATAGGTAGTAACAAGGGAGAAGTTGCACTCCTCTTCAGCTTCAGTTGGTCTTCTAGACTGAACATGAATACAAGAATAGTAGAATCCAAGGTGGTTTGATCTAGTGGGAGCCTCATCGAGTAGCATCATGGCTACATGATTAGTCTCCAAGTGGGACATTGTTGTTTAGCGTGGAGCTTGATTAGTCACTAAGTGGGAGATTGTTAGAATGTGGTGACTAATCAAGAAAGTACTATACATACCTCATAAATTCTTTGGGGTTGGGGGCACTGCCTCAAAAAAAAAAAAAATTGGGCCCTATTTTATCAAACCCTATTTTATCGAGATTTTGGGTTAACATGTAATTATTAATTATAGCCCTAAAGTAGTTAAAATACTTGTATAAAAGGGCTTAAGGTTAGGGATTTTTTTATAGGTGTGATATGAAATTGGTTCCTATGGTAGTATTGAGTTGTAAGGGATTACAAATTGTATTCAGGTTGTAATCACTAGATCATTAAAATACTGGACTTGCTATTTAGTGGACGTAGCCTAGTGTTTGGGTGAACCACATTAAATCTTGGTGCCTTGTGTTATTTTCTATGTAATCTATTATTTTTCTTGTTATTGGTTATATTTGCATGTAATTGTTACTTATGTCGGTGGTTTAATCCTACCATTATAGAGCACCTATTAATGGATAATAACCTTTTTGGGTGATGAGTTTCATGTTGCAGCGCATCTTGTTATAGATAATGAGATTTTTTATTATGAGAATTTACATATATATGACAATGTGCATATATTTTTTGATATGGATATAAATTTATATATTGTTGTTTATGTGGTTGATGACTCTATTTTTGCTAGTGATGTAGAGTTGGATGTTATTAGTGTGCATTCACAAGGTGCTTATGTCATTAAGGATCTACATGATATTGCTAATTTGATTTTAATGTTACAAAATGTTGGTGTCATGGGTTTCTTGTTAGAGGATGTTAGTCTTGTTGGTTGTGATCAATTGTAGGAATTTTTGGTGAAGCATTAGGTTCATCTTGTTCCTAGGAGTGAGCATATTAATTAGTTTGTTTATATTCCTATGATCTTGACATTTCAATGGATGAAGAAGAGATGGTTGATGTATATATATTTTCTTCTATCTAAGATAAATTGGAAGGATTTGGTGAAGATGAAGTTGGTTGGAAAAATTCTTTAGCATCAAAGTATGGGACATACTTTTCTATCTACCTAGGGAGTCTAATGTAGAAGAATCAAGATCGTAGTTTGTGGACATATGGTTTACATGGTTGGGGATGTGTTCGAGGCATAACTTGAAACCTTCTTCCAATTTTGTGTTATGTTTGGAGTTATCATCTTGCAGTTACAGTCTTTTTGGTGGCTACTAGAAACATGTTTTTGATTTACTAGTAGACTTTGGAGATTATATTTGTGAGCTTCAATCTAAGGGAGTTTTTGTGTATGCTTTTGATTTGGATAGCTCAATAGCACATAGACCCATTCCTAAGGGTGTGTACTCTTATATTGTCTTATGAGGGCTTTTCCTAAGTATTTGGTTGTTTCATGTATTTAATGTCTATTACCAAGATGACTTGTGGCTTGAGGGAGTATTTAATGTGAGTGGTAAGTTCATATAAGGGTTGCTAGTTCAACATGTGACTTGGTTTAGTATAAGTAATGGGGTTTTCTCCTATCTTGAAACATCAGTGAAGTTCAGCATAGAGTAGCTGAGAGGAGTGAAGTTATGAAGAGCTAGTATCTAAGTGGGCTTGGGAAACAAGAAGGTTTCTTGGTGGTTTGGGAGTACAAGTTTATATTCTTTTCAGAGTTTCTACTAGATTGTGAGTTTGGGATAGCTAGTGGTTGGATGTTGTGAGTTATTGATGAATTACTATTTTAATTGCTTATGTATTTGGCCATAACTAGAAAGGCCTTATGACTAGTCATGTTGGACATAAATCTGATAATTTTATTATGAGAATAAAATTTATTTGGATATAAATCTCTTTGTTATTATATATATTCTATTGTGTCATTAATTGTTGGGGATCACTAGGACATATCTCTTTAGGATTATCCTACCTTGCACTGTGTCAAATACTATTCTTCCACCAAATATATATTTCAACCCTTTTTTAGGTCTATAGGCTCAATCACAAGCCTAAATAATTGGACAAGAGAAAACTATGAATGTATATCAACTAATTACAACATGTTCAATTATGAGAAAATATTGTACCAATCAAGAAGAAGACTAGCTATGGAGCATATGGTTATGAGTTCTATAAGAATGAAACTATTAATGAATTTATCAACATTAAGAGACAAAGGCCACCTAGTTAATAGAGAAGAGTGGGAAGTGCTTCTTGGATCCATGATATGATTTATAGGTAACAATGCAAAGAGATAGGAAGAGGGAAGTGATAAATTCTAAAGAAGTAAGATATGCATGTGAGCCTATGTAATATGATGATAGTGAATACTCACCATCTATGAGTAGCTCAAGTAGTGACAGAAGGTCTTCAATGCACACGTACTAAAAAATAAAATTTTCAAATAGAGAACTAACAAGAGTTGTAGAATTATCCATAGAGAAATGTGAACTCTCTCTCTCTCTCTCTCTCTCTCTCTCTCTCTCTCTCTCTCTCTCTCTCTCTCTCTCTCTCTCTCTCTCTCTCCCTCTCTCTCTCTCTCTCCATGCCTCTCTCTCATCCCTTGCATCTTGTTCCCCCAATCCCCTACTCTCTATATCTCACTCACAATCTCTCTCATTCCTTCTACTTCTGAATAACCCAATGGGGTTATGGAGAAGACTACTTTTAGTTTTTCATAATGCAATCATGTTTTATTATGCATAATGTGATCACATTATGTGTAATTTAAAATTTGATTGTGGTATGGCTAAGATGAATTTTTTTAATGTTCTTTTCCTTGGCTCATTAACAAATAAAGCTCCATTTTGAAATTTGATGAAAAACACACATAACATGATCCTATTATATGTAGTTTTAGCTTTTTTTCATGGTGTCCACATTTATGCACACCATCTTGGTGCACAAAGAGAGAAAAGGAAAATGTTGCACCAAAATATTGAAGGGTTTTGGGTGGAAGATTGTAAATCCATGTTTATAGCCATGATGATGAATTGGAAAAAGGTAGGCCCACAAAAAGGAAGAAGGATGCAGATCTCACATTATATAAGAAAGTTGATTGGTTCTCTCATGTATTTGGTCAATATTAGGTGTGATATAACCTTTGTAGTAAACTTTCTTAGCCAATTCATGGTTGAGTCAAAGAGAGTATATTAGACAATAGTAAAACAAGTTTTGCAATATTTGTAAAGTACAATTGAGTATGGGGTTGGATATTCAAAGTGAAGGGATAATGATGAAAATCTATACAAACATAGATTGAGTAGGAAATAAATCAGACAAAAAAAGTACTTCAGGATGTTGCTTTAGTTTAGGATTAGGAGTTGTCTCTTGGTTCTATAGGAAACAAAAGTTTGTGGCCCTAAGTTCTATAGAGCTACAATATCTAGTAGTGAGCATGGTGATGTGTCAAGCTATATGAGTTTGGAAGTTGGTATCTTATTTTGTGAATAGGTTTGAGACTACTTCAATACACTACCACAATAAAATTTTTATTAAATTATCTGAGAATCTTATATTTCATTATAGGTTTAGGCATATAGACATTACATGTCAGTTTAGCATGGATTGTGTATAGCGAGGGATTGTCCAACTATAATATACACCTATAGAGGATTAGCTAGAAGATATTTTGACTAAGGTACCAAGGAAGAAAAAACTCATCTTCTTCAAACATTAAGTTGGGTGTCATGAAAAATAGTTTCCTCACTAAAAGGGATGTTAGTTTTGGTAGCTTGAACATATATTTGTCCATTTTATAAGTTTAGTAAATATTTTTTTGTCTAACAAATATGTTGGGAATGCAAATAATTATTTATTAATTAATTGATATATTTTAGAAACACCTTTAAACTAACTTGTTAGGGTTTTTTATGGTATTATTATTCTCAACCATTGATTGAGAAGAAATCTTGCAGTTAATTTTCATATGAGAGTCTACTATAAAAAGGGGTTAGGTGGCATTTGGATAACACAAATTTGAGAAGTATTTGTAGTGATAGAAAATAGTCTTGCAGCTTTAGCAAGGATGCAATGATAGAATTGGGGATAGGAGTGGCAAAATCTATAAAAGAGAAATTGGGAGATTGTTGGAGCTCTTCTAGTAAGAGGTGAACAATTTATATCTCTTAATTTGGTGAAGTTTAATATAATTCTTTAATAGAAGAACTTTTTTTCCATTAGTGACTTATCTAGGGATGGGATTTCCAAAAATATTGCACTCCTTGTGCTATGCAATCTTTTCATTATTTCATTTGTGAGGTTACAATTGTGTTATTATTCAATATTTAATTTTGAGTAGTCAAATAATCCATATAAGATAAGAGATTAATAATTAGTAACTACAATTAAAATTACACAATCTAAAAATTACTAATCATTGTAGAAAATAAATCCAAGATCTAAATTTCTAAAGTAACAGAGCCTCAAAGCTCAACAAATGTCAAAACTTGGTAGTAATTATAGAAGAATTAGAAACTAAAACTATTCAAACTAGTTACACAACTATGTGCAGATATAATATGTCTAGCTCAGAGAATTATTTATGAAATTGACAATGTAAATTCATCTCAATAAAATGCATTCAAAAGAACAAACATTTAAGTTAGTTTGTCATTTTTCTCAATTCTAGAAAGATAAAATTGAATGAGGATATTATTTATTGATTCACTATCTTTACACCAAATTCTTCATTCACACAATGTAATATATTTATTCAAAGAAAATATTTACATGTGGAATGGAGAATATTGCATGAGAGGAGTGTTTATCCTATTGAATCACAACATCAAATACATATTACATGGTTACAAACCTGTCAACTATGAATGAAATTAGTTCACTACATCTTCAATATATTCATAGAGACTAGAACATTTCCACAACATCTATTGTACAATCTACTAAAATGTCCAAGCCCATTACAAAATTGTTGGAAAAATAATGTCGTTAGTTATCATTAGTGAGAGTGAACAAGGCAACTGTACCCTTGAGCTTATAATCTTCATTTTAATCCAAGTGTTGTCTTAACATCAAAGAAGACTTTATACTGCATATTTAATTACCAATAAAAAATTAAAATAAAATCTTATGAAGATTTAAATTACATAAAAATTTTAAAGATTTTCATGATCTATAATATTTTTTAGATTAAATTGTACAAATATTATTTCTCATCGAAGTTTCCAATCACACTCTATATTAATAAAAGCTTTTAATAGATCAAAAAATGAAATAAAAAACATTGATGTAAAATAATATTCACAAAGTCAAATCCATAAATGTAAATATTAATTTTCTATTAATTTTACACCATAGCACATTGTTTATAATTCTTATTGTTAGTTAAGAGAGCAATTTAGACAAGTTGACTCCAATCCAGAACTATTCTACTAGATATTTATTATATCAAACATAGTTTGATATCATATTCAATTGAATTTAGAGCTACTACAATGGATATTCATTATATCTTGCATATACATGGGTGGTTTTAAATAGATTTGTCACTCCAAGTGCTTCTGTAAAATTGATCATGTTTTTTCTATGGATAGTGATAAATGTTCCAACTGTTGGAGAGATCACAACTAATCACTATTAGATTACAATATTCCTCTATGTTTGAGAGGGGCAACTCCCTCATATGATGAGTGTATTTATAATTCAGGTGTCCTATTAACCAAAAAGTACATAAAGAAAAAAAGCATAAAATGTAAACAAGAGAAATATCACTAATAGACATATAGGCATTGAATGACATTTCAGGTTAAATAATGATTACCAAGGGAATATTTAGCACAACATGCATATGTAATAGAGAATAGATACTAGACCTTGACATATAAAAAGATAAAATACCCAAGCACATCCAGATCAAGATACTATGAGATGAATATTTTTCATCATAGCGATTGCATAAATTTAAAAGATCTTTAAATTGCACCATTACATAAGGAACTACCTACTCAACATATGAGAAGCAAGTAGACATATAAGTAGTAAATGTATTTGAGACACACAACTAAATGAATTCATGTTATTGCTTTGGAGATATACAACTCCAAAGATAATTATGTTTTCAAAGAAAACTTGAAAACATTTTTTCCCATAGTTTTCCCCATTTGCAAAATGTCTCTCCCCCTTTTACATTACTTTCTCACTGGGCTAATAACCAACTCCCTTTTACATGTTTTAGGAGAGGTTAATTAACCTCAAGATTTTGTGAAAAAAGATTTGGTTGATCAACCTTGACAAAATTAATGAAAATGTAACAAGTGAAACTTGGACACTTTTGAACAAGGGTTTAGTCATTGATTTTGATGTCAACTATTGAATCTTCTCTTTACTTTCTAGTTATTGATCTACCCAAAAATTCATCTCTAGTAAATTTAGTATAGTTTTGATTGATGATCATGAGCATTCCATGTTTTAAGTGATGAAGAAGAAGCATTGGGTGGGCACCAATCTCAATAATTAATTATGCCCCTCTCACTTGCCCATAAAGCTTCCTTGATCATATAACTCAAACAATTTATGCAACTGATCTGAGACAATCATTGAGAAAATAGCTTGACCTTTAGTGTTCAACTCCATAGGTGAATTTCATAAGAAACTAGACTTAGATATTTATAGAGTGTCTCTTGTAATATGATAGAAGTCCCTAATGGCTTCTCATGACTATTGTTCCTCTATTCTTTGATGTGTACTAAAATCTCATTCCAAATTGCTTGCATTTAGATCTCTACCTTTACAATGGCTTGAATTTTTATATGTTCATTGTATCTAAATATTTCTTGAGACATCTACTAGAGTGGCTTGGTTACCTTCTTTATTGAATTCTTTGACACTTTTACTCTATGATTATTATATCATGTCTGGCCTATTTTTTCTCAAGGCTTTGAACAATATTGGACTATACATATGCCACTCCATTCTATCGGTATGCTTCAAATACAATTTTCTTGGAAGTTGAGCACAACTAGGTTGACAATGATGCGAGTATGAATTTGGATGATTAGTCACTGAAGTTACATTTTAGGAGAAATAGTAGATCTAGCTTAAACATCACACACTAAGTTTCATTTCAAGAATAAAAATAATAAATAGACAAAACTGACTTATATTTTCAAAGCTTAAATTTATCCTTAGCTTAAATTGTTATCTCACATAACTCAATCAGCCAGGAAATAACATTCTCAAGCTTAACATTTTTGTTGGTTTGTAGAAGTATGTGTGTTGCTCATCATACAGAGAGATCATTGTACGGCATGTCCACCAAACACTAAGAAACTGTGGTGAGTTACCTGATGGTGAAGACAATACAAGGTTGAAACGGTATTCTAAAGTCAGTATGCCAAGGAAAAGGGTAAGGTTTTGTGACAAAGATATATTCCTATCAAAAATTGAGATTTTTGAGGAGAAGGGAACATTTCAAGGCGAAGAAAGATTCCCATGGCAAAGGAAATGTCTCTAAAGCATACAGAGTGATTGGAGGCATTTGTGTCGTTGGAGTTGTCTATGTCATTGAAGGTGTCTGAGATGCTGAAGTCATCTATGTCACCAAAAGTATTCATTTCACCCAAACTATCCATGTCATCGAAGGTGTCCACATGTGTGCACATTTTTGGATCCATCTATGTGACCAAAGGTGTTTACATGATCGAAGACATCCATGTGAATTCAGATGTCCAAGGCATCGAAGACACTCGATACTTGAAGGAGTGACCATCAAATAGATGTTTGAATGTTGGATGGATTATTTCCAAGGCTTCCAATAACTGAATTGTTCTGTGATAGTTAATGTACTAGATTCCATACCAAATTATAGAGTGCATTTAAATGTCTATGGGATTCATTAGGAATGGTATGGGATGAAATTGTAAAAAGTCAGGTTGATTATAAAGATAACCTAAGCCTTTACATCTCAATGTTGATGAAGTGAGTTGGAAAACTTTCTTGTTTCCCCTATAAATTGGCATAAAGAAGGCATTTTCAGACATTGTTTTCCTATCAAGTGGTATTAGACCCTAGGTTATCATTGTTAGGTAGGGTTGTTTTCGGTGTCAATTTGGTTCCAGTGGGAGTTTGTAGAGTGTTTATCTAGAATTGAGATGGTGGGTAAAGGAAGAATAAATATTGAAAAGTTCAATGGCACAAACTTTGAGTTGTGGAAACTTAAAATTGAAGATATATTGGTTGATCATGATCTATGGATTGCTATGACTAGTGACAAGCCTTCAGGCATGAAGAAAAAAGATTGGGATTTATCAAATCAAAAGGCCAAAGGACTAAGAAGGCTATGTCTTGTGGATTTCATTCTATTGAATGTTCATGATGAGAAAACTATTCATTCTTTGTGGAAGAAGCTAGGAGATATTTATCAAGGAAAATCCTTTGTAAACAAGTTCTTCCTGAGAAAGAATTTGTACTCTTTGAAGATAGGAGGAATAATTGAACATTATAGATCATTTAAATGTGTTCAATATGATGATTGCAAAACTAACATTTTTTGGTGTATCTATTAGTGAAGAAGAGCATTGCATGCCACTACTATACATGTTGTGTGATTCATGGGATCATCTTGTGATGGTCATTGGAAGTGCTGCCATCCAATTTAAAATGGATGAAGTGGTTATTGCACTTTTGTTAGAAGAGATGTAGAGAAAATCTACTAAGGTGGCTAAGGAGGCTCTCATCATTCAAGGAAGACCAAAGGAAAAAAGAAAGAAGGACATGAAGCCTGAATGTTCTAGGAAGATGTCTAAAGTGAACTATTGGAACTACGAGTAGATTGGTCATATTTGAAATGATTGCAAAGAGACAAGGAGAAAATGGAGAGTTCTTCCAATTTTGAGTCTTCTCAGTGTGATGATGAAGTTACTTTCACTCTTTCTTTGGCTAATCGGCCATCTAATGATCACTAATTAGAGTAATTCAATCTTCATGTGGAAGATATTTTTCATAATGCCATGCGTGACTCAACATTACTATACAATGAGAGTCATTGGTAGTGACATAGATGTCATGTGTAGCTTGACACCAAATTTTACTAAGAGTTTTTGGAAATGACATAGTAATTGATCTTCATTGGTATTACAGATGTTGAAGGCACAAGATTCTGATACAGCAAGAGTATCTTTTCACATTTGCTGAAGTACTAGATGGAGATGTTAACTTTGATGTAATTGAAGATGTTGACATCTTGAGGGTTCAACTGAGTCTTTTATAAAGGTGTAGTTTATGTTATCTCTCTAGTGGAGACTGTTTAGATCATGTTGTCATGATTATGTTCCTGAGACCATGGTTGGAACTTTGACATGTTGATCTTGGTTTTGTTTCTGTGTTTTGAGTAAATTGATCATTTGTTGGATACTTCATGATATTGCAATGTTGTATTTGGAGCTAGCATGGATTGATCAATTATAGGTACTCATGAATACTTAGAGACTATGGTGATGTTATTTAATTGATTCATATGACTGATATTACTTATGTAGTGGGAGCTTCTTAGTGTATATGTGGCAGATTGACTTTGAGGCTTGAGACTGTAGCAATAGGTAGAATATGTTGTTGATTTTAAATTCATGTTGTATATGAAATGTCCCTTTTCTGATTTTACATGATATTTCAAGCCTCAAATCAAATCTTTAAAATCAAACAACTAATATCCCAAAGATCCACCAAATTTCTCAAGAAACCCCAATCGGGTATGCCAGAAATTGTGCCAAAAGCTTCACAGCTTCACCTATTATTAACAAATCTGAAAGTGGAAATGTTTACAAAAATTTCAGCAGCATAACAGCCTACAAAATGAAATTTCCAGATCTATATAGCCTTTACACAAAAATTCTCAAATGTAGGACAAAAACTATGCTCATCGGGTTCCCGAAATTAACACAAAAATGCCCAAAAACACCACAAAAATACTAATAATCTATCTTAGAAGTTTAATCACATCCCAATACATATATTTAGCTCTATTTTAACACCTTAAAGTCTGAAATACAGAAGCAAACCAAACTGATATGAAATACTCAACTGAAAACACCAAACTCATACAAAAAACACACCCAAAAACCCACAAATCTGCACTGTTCAGCACAAAGGAAAACTCTGTATGAGCATGCACATGGAATGGCTTCAAACTCCCATCCTTAGCCTTCCTAGAAACCTACAAACTCCCATTCTTGGGTCTCCCTAGAAACCTGTAAACTCCCGTTCTTGGGTCTCCTTCTCCACAGGTTTGGCAGCCTCTGAAGAATAACAAAGAAATGAGCAAAATCAAGTTCTGGAATCAGCCCAAAATGCCTCCAAACCCCTTAAAAGAGGGCATAACTGTAACTCACATCCAAGAGAGGTTAATGAAACATATTTTAATAATAATTTTCATTTATTAGTCCAACGGTTTCCAAAGATTAACCCCCTTTTTCTGAAACTTCACTTTCTTGGGCCTGCCTGCCTTAGCAAAGATTATTATTTTTTAATTATTTGAAAAGGGGACATGACAAGTCCTCCCCTCCCAAACATTTCTTGTCCTCAAGCAATGGCTGAACAATAAACCAATCAATCCACCTAGATCCCAAATGTAGTCATGAACTATACTACTACCAATTAACATAGGTTCCTGCAATATCCTCTGCAATATGACCAAGAGGAATCCATAATCAAACGGACAATTATAGCTCCACCAAACTCCAAAATCACAACTTCCACAGTCAGAAACCCATGAGACACAAACTCTTAGAACATCAAAACCCAAGTAAAGTGGACTACCAACACAGTAAATACCATCAATGCATTCCACTGGCCTATACGGAATGTACAATCCAACTTTGCAACAATGGTGAATGCTCCCGAATGAAACTGTACCAAGTATGGAGAATCCACACACTATACAATGCCTGCAGTCAAAACAACTCTATAGATCATCGACCACTATCTCATAACCATAACTACCATGCACCCCTGATGGTGAAAAGCCATCACAAGATAAATAGCAAGAATTGGAACCCAAACCAAATTTCCCAGCCATCAACTCCTCAACACAAGGATCAAATGCTAACTGATGTACATACCTTGCAATATAATGTTGATAAAAAACAACCAACCTTAGTCAACAAATCACCATGAACAAGTGATACAACCCACTGTGACTGATCACCAGCTAAGTCAGGAGATGTCATAGCCAAAGGAGTAGAATCAATAACAACACCCGCTGAAGCATCACTCTAAAACTCTTGCTCTAAGTCATGTATTATCAAGTTGTCAACTGTAGAACCTATCGCCATCTCATGCCCATCACAACCCTCATCCTGAGGTGTCAAACTATCCCATAACTGATGACAAGCACTAGGAACCAAAGTACATCTTTGTATCATCATCTCATCAACATGGTCATCAAAGGTAAATTGATGAGTGTACCTCACAGTGTAATGCCGATAGAATGCACCAATCTCAGTTAGTGGCTCAGACTGTAATCCAGATGAAACTAACTGCAATTGATCATTAACCATGTTGGAACTAACTACTACCTTCGAAGATATCACCAAGGGAGTAGTATTACTAGCAGGAACCATGTCAACTGTCGACTCACCAACATCACACATGATCTTTGATACATCTCTAGTCTCCATGCCTTCAGTACTAGAGGCCACCACCCTGTCAGGCATACAAAAATCTACTACAACACCCAACTCAACTAAACCTGACTCTAGTGGGAATGAACCTGATATGCCAATGTTAGTATCAAGGATGGATGCATCCCCATCTCCACTATCTCTGACAATCTCATCCATGGACATCCTCGAATCACCAAACACCATAGCTTGTGACTGTATAGAATCAGATAAAGACTGTAGTCGCTCTAACTCCATGGTCACCTTAGCCAAATGAAACTGTGACTCCTTGAAAGCTAACTGTGTACTCTCAAGAATCTCAGAAGTCACCTCAAGCTGCTCAGTAAGCTCACTCACCTCATCTTCCTTGGCCAACAATGCATCATATATTGTACTACCCCACTCCATAAGATAATCTTTGTCGATTACCAACTGCATATAATTCTGTCTCAAAATCCGAATAGCCTCCCATAAAGAGTGGATCTCTATCAAGGAAAGATAACTTCCTTCCTACTCATCACTAGTAGGAGAACCCCATCCATAAACTGCTAACAACTGACGAGCAGCATCAAAATGTTGGCAAGTGATAGCAATGTCTTGGTCACTAACTCTCAACTGATTAGACACATGATGGCACTAGCTTGACTGTCTCCTACAAACCTCCTCTGATGCACTATCTAAAGGAGTATAATCAAAGTCACTAGTCTCTAGAATATTACAATCCATATCCTTTGAATAAAATCTAAAGCTCATATCAACATACGGAGTATCAAAAACATTAGCACTGTTATCCAACTCCTCTACACCCAAGGAAAATAAGTTTTCAAAACTGCCCACTACATCCTCCTAGATGTCATCAATGCCAATATGATCCTGGGACTCATCTGTACACACTGCCAAATATGAAAGATCATCAACACATTCCAACAAATATGGTCGACTGGATATATGAACAAAGCCCAACATCGGTGTATAAAAACTAATACCAACATCAGACAAGATACTGGCACAATAAAAGACAACACCATGTAATCTACTAATCAAATCCATGATAGCACCCAAACAAACACTGCTGCCAAAAAGTGTTAAAGATCTCCAGTCAACTGAATCCCAAATGCCAATATAACAATCTTGAGTCCATATCCGTAAGCTAGAATCAACTGGTAACTCAAGAAAACTCCTCACCTGAGTAATATGACCAATACCAACTAACTCCACATACCTGTCATGATGAGATAATGAAGTCACAATACTATCTTTGTTCACCTTCAGCTAGCTGGACAAATCATGTGAAGTACTACCAGCCTCAACCTCATGTGGTGAAGCATCTAACTATGCCTGGTACTCTTTCTCAGCAAAATCATGAATTCTCAATGTCTACTCATCTCTACCAGGTATCTCACCATACTACACAACAACATCCTCATAATCATCATCTGAACCCACTACACTGTAGTCACTGCCTATTGTAACTATACCATCCTGAATACCTGTGGCATCACCCTTTGATGACCTGTAAACAATTGTCTCAATTTGAGTATCAAGTTGACCATTACTATCAATCTGTGTAATATCCTTTCCCACCAGCTCCTGTGGTAGAGTAGAATCTGAGACCTCTACCTGGCTATCAGCTAGTTTCTCAAACTCTTCATGCAAGTTCTTAGTAATTGTGTCATCTGCCCTGTGAGAAAATCTGCCAAATAGAAATCCATTCAACTTATCCACCTTAGCTGGGTCGGACAACATGTCATTCATTATACGGTGGTGCTCAATCAACTATTCAGACATGTCATGGCTTATTTTCATAAGTTTATCACGAATGTCTAAATAACCATCCTTTCTACTGTTTTGACTCTGGATATCAATTGTCCAAGATCGTGTCCTCTGAGACTTTGTACTATACCTGTATATTCTGGATAAAGTAGAGTGTAACCCCAATAGGATATAACTTCTTCAAACACCAAGAACTAACATGCAAATGATTAGAAGTAGCATGCAACCATAGATTTTGACATGCAACTGATTAGAAGCAACATGCAACCACCAAATTCACCAAGAACTAACATGCAAATGATTAGAAGTAGCATGCAACCATAAATTTTTTCATGCTACTGATTAGAAGAAACATGCAATCATCAATTATGACATGCAAGATCTGGGTAGTTGTCAAAAATGCAAGATCTGGGTAGTTGTCAAAACTGACATGCAAGATCTGGGTAGTTGTCAAAACTGCCATGCAAACTTTGACAACCACCAAATTCACCAAGAACTAACATGAAAATGATTAGAAGTAGCATGCAATGATAAATTTTGACATGAAGCTGATTAGAAGAAACATGCAACCATAAATTATGACATGCAAGATTTGGGTAGTTCTAAAAACTGAAATGCAAGATCTGGGTAGTTGTCAAAACTGACATGCAACTTCTACAAACCCTCAGGCTGGCAAGATCATGGCTCTGATACCACTGAAATATCTATTTTCTGACTTTACATGATATTTCAAGCCTCAAATAAGATCTTTAAAATCAAATAACTAATATCCCAAAGATCCACCAAATTTCTCAAGAAACCCCAAATCGGGTATGCCAGAAATTGTGCCAAAAGTTTCACAGCTTCACCTATTATTAATAAATCTGAAAGTGGAAATTTTTACAAAAATTTCAGCAGAATAACAGCCTACAAAATGACATTTCCAGATCCATATAGCCTTTACACAACAGTTCTCAAATGTAGGACAAAAACTATGCTCATCGGGCTCCCAAAATTAACACAAAAATGCCCGAAAACACCACAAAAACACTAATAATCTATCTCAGAAGTTTAATCATGTCCCATATATTTAGCTCTATTTTAACACTTTAAAGTCTTAAATACATCAGCAACCCAAACTGATATGAAATACTCAATTGAAAACACCAAACTCATACAAAAAACACACCCAAAAACCCACAAATCTGCACTGTTCAGCACAAAGGCAAACTCTGTATGAGCATGCACATGGAATGGCTTCAAACTCCCATCCTTAGCCTTCTTGGAAACCTAAAAACTCCCATTCTTGGGTCTCCCTAGAAACCTATAAACTCCCGTTCTTGGGTCTCCTTCTCCACAAGGTTGGCAGCCTCTGAAGAATAACAAAGAAATGAGCAAAATCAAGTTCTGGAATCAGCCCAAAATGCCTCCAAACCCCTTAAAAGAGGGCATAACTGTAACTCACGTCCAAGAGAGGTTAATGAAACATATTTTAATAATAATTTTCATTTATTAGTCCAATGGTTTCCAAAGATTAACCCCCTTTTTTTGAAACTTCACTTTCTTGGGCCTACCTGCCTTAGCAAAGATTATCATTTTTTAATTATTTGAAAAGGGGACATGACAGTATATCATAGAGGTATCAAAGTGAGAATGGTTGAGTTTGAATCGCATGGCCTTATTAAGTAACTCTTTGGATATGAGTACATACTTCATCAAGTGAGAAATTGTTGGTTTGTCAAAGCATGTATGGTGCTTACTGTACAAAGAGATCACTGTAGAGTGTGTCCACCATACATTAAGACACCACATGAGTCACTTGATGGTGAAGATAGTACTATGAGGTTGAAGCGATATGTTGAAGTTTTCCACATTTCCTAAGTCATCCGCATCACCGAAGGTATCCACTGAGGCCATCAACATGACCAAAGACATTCATGTGACCATAGGCGTCTGAGTAACCAGACACATCCGATTCTTGAAGGAGTGATCATTAGATAGATGATTGACCATTGGATGGATGAGTTCCAAGTCTGCTAATAACCAATTTTTTTGGTGACATTTAATGTACCTGATTCCATAATGAATTGTAGAGTGTATAAATGTCTGCAAGATTTGTTAAGAATGGTACTGGATGAGATTGTAAAAGTTAGGTAGATTGTAAAGGAAATTTGAGCCTGTGATCCTGTGCCAGAAACTAAAGTTTTCTTTAATGTAAATTGTTTACTGTAATAAAAATTTGATCTAGGGTTTTTGGGTGGTGGGATTTTTCCCAAAAGGGTTTCCAATATTAAAACTGATCTAGGGCTTTTGGGTTATGGGGTTTTTCCCAAAAAGGCTTCCAACATTAAAACTAGTCTATTGTGTTTATCTTTGTCCATCATATTTTCAATGTTCTTGTTTTTCATGTGCACCATCCCAATGTTGATGGAGTGACTTTGAAATCTTTCTTGTTTCCCTTATATATTGGCATGACGAAGGTATTTCTGTGCGTTGTAGTGATTCACCACCACATACTTGATTACATTTCATAGAATGACATGGGTGCTTGAATGTTTCCTCAAGGTTTGAATCTTAATGTAGTAGAAGAGAACTGGGAAAAACCATCACACAAGGCAAAAACATCTTAAAACATTCTATTGCATAGTTAATGTGCTTTACTTCTTGTTGAAGAGCATGCATTCAAAGACATTACATTTGCATTCAAATCTGTCAATTACATTTTACTGAAGCTACAAGACCTTTCCATTAGCTTTTAGATTGCTACATATTAAGAGATAATGTCCCAAGTCTTTATGCCACCCCTATGTCTATTTGATGATTCGTCCTTTACAATGACACCCCTATGAAATTTTTGCATTAATAGTGTGAGAAATATTAAAACAAAATCAAAAACTCACAACCCTAAAAATTGCAAGGCACAAACTATTACCGAGTGCCAAAAAAATTTGCTTGGTAAATATTAAGAAACTGAGTGTCAAGAGAGGTTACCAAGTGAGCTTGGTAAATGAAGGACACACAACTTGGTAGGCAAAGTGATTACCGAGTGAACTCGGTAACCACATGAAGGTGGAGCTCGGTAGAAGAGCAAGTTAGTAGCCATAGGAGAATGGAACTTGGTAGAAGAAGGCACCAAGTGTACTCGGTAGCCACTATAGAGAATGACTTCTACCAAAGACAATACTAAGTGCAGACTTATGATGTAAATATTTCCACCATTAAAACTAGAGACTCAAAACTTGAGATACTCAACAATAAACTTCACAAATGCAATGAATAAGAAAAAAAACAATAGATTCAAGTATGTCTTCTTGCTTTCTATTTAACTTTGATTCAAACTAATATAAGATCTGGGAGCATTCAGCTTCAACCAGAAAACCCTAAAATAACCCTAAACTTTAAACTGATAAAACTTCAAACTTACAGCTCTAATGGCTGCTTACAATAATGCCTAGAGAAAGCATTGCTTCAACAGGTCAAATCAAACAATGAAATATGAACCTACAAAATGACCAGAGAAGAAACATGTGCAATTGCAGGCATGAAATGAACTTCCTTTTCTCTGCACTCTAACGACTCGATCTGCTAATCACTTCTCTTCTCTTTGAAAATCTCTGATTTGCTCTTCTTCTCTCTGGTCAAATGAATCTGATCATTTCTTTTGTTATACTTGCGAAATTTTTTCTCTCTCATTTTTGAATTCAAAAAAATTTCACCTACCATGCAATAAATTCATTTGATCATTGTGTAAGCCGTCAGGGAGGTAGGTGGGCGTTTGGCTCTAGGGAGAAATGACCAACCACAATTAATATTTCAACACTCCCCCTTTATCTCAAGCCAAACAAACAAGGATCACTACTAATCCAAATCAACTACACCAAGACACTCTCTTAGGTGTACAAAAGTCCCAATGCCTAATGGCTTAGGAAAAATGTCTGCTAGCTGCTGCTCAGACTTGCAATATTCAATTTTGATATCTCCATTCTCCATGACCTCTCTGATGAAGTGATATCTGATCTCTATATGCTTACTTCTCCCATGAAAGACTAGATTCTTGGACAATGCAATAGATGAGATGTTGTCACAATAAATTGTGGTTCCATCCTCTTTCCTTTCATTTAAATCTGTCAACATCTTCCTTAGCCAAATTGCTTGACATGCTGCTGCATTTGCTACTATGTATTTAGCCTCTACTGTAGATTGAACAAAAATAGGTTGCTTCTTGGATGCCCATGAAATTGCACCCAAACCCATATGAAACATATATCCAGAAGTGCTCTTTCTATCATCTAAACTTTCAGCGCAATCACTATCCGTATAACCAACCAACTTGAAATCATTATTTTTAGTATACAAAATTCCAAATCCCTTGGTACCTTTCACATACCTTAGGATTCTCTTTCCCGCTTGCCAATGGGAATCTTTTGGTGTTTCCATAAATCTAGAAATCAAACTTACTGCATGCATTAGGTCTGGCCGAGTTGCAATCAAATACATTAAACTTCCAACCATACTCTTGTATAGTGTTGGATCCACTCTCTTACTAGAGTCTTCCTTGCTCAACTTTAGACTTACTACTATTGGTGTGGGGGCTGCCTTACTATTCTACATTTTAAATCTCTCCAAGATCTGCCTTGTATATTTTTCTTCAGAGATGAAGATGCCATCATGCATTTGTTTTACTTCTATGCCTAGAAAGTACTTCAAGAGACCTAGGTCTGTCATTTCAAATTCACTTTTTATGGCCTCTTTGAACTCACCAATTAGAGCCTTATCATTTTCAACAAAAATCAAATCATCTACATACAAAACAACAATTAACACATTACCATTTGCTGCCTTGATGCAGAGAGCAGGCTCACCATTGCTTTTGCTAAAGCCATTTCTCATCAAATATGAGTCAATCCTACTATACCATGCCCTTGGAGCTTGCTTGATCCCATAAAGAGCTCTCTTCAATCTATATACTTTCTTCTCTTCACTTGCAACTTCATAACTAGGTGGCTGCTCCACATTCACTTCTTCTTTCAATACACCATTTAGGAAGGCAGACTTTACATCCATTTGATATACCTTCCATTTGTGTTGAGCTGCAATTGCTATGACAACACACATGATTTCCATTCTTGCAACTAGGGCATATGTCTCATTATAATCTCTACCATACTATTGTTTGTAGCCCTTGACTACCAAACTTGTTTTATGCTTATCAATATTGCCTTCAGCATTTCATTTGGTCTTGTAGACCCATTTCACTCCAATCACTTACTTATTGGGAGGCAATTTAGTTAGCTCCCATGTCTCATTCCTTTCTATAGCATATATTTTCTCATCCATGGTTTTACACCATTTTTTCTCCTTAACAGCTTCTTAAAAATATATTGGATCGCTATGAAAAAATAATGCAAAATTAACACTCTCATCATAATCTTCATACCTTTCATCTTGGTATATCTCTCTAAGACTCTTGGTCTTTCTTGGTAATAGGGAGGAGAGTGTGGGATTAGGATCTTCGCTGCTACTACTTGGCACTAACACTCGGTCATGCCTAGAGGAGCTCGGTAATGATTGAGGTTGCTTGCCTTTTCTTCTATTTGCTCCTTCTTCTTGTTGTTCATCAACATCCTCTTCATTCATAATTGGCACTTTACTTGAAGTGCTCAGTGACTCATCAATTTGTCCATACCAAGATTGATTTTTAAGAAATTCCACATCTCTTGAAAGCATCATCTTGTTGTTCAATGGGTCATACAATCTGTATGCCTTTGATTCTGGGCTGTACCCTATGAAAATGCATTTCACACCTTTGTCATTAAATTTTTGTCTTTGTTCTTTAGGCACATGTGCATATGCAATACATCAAAACACCCTTAGGTTTTCAACTATCCATCTTCTTCGTGACCATGATTCCATTGGAATTCTATCACGAACTATCTTTGTAGGACACCTATTAATTAGGTAAACTGTTGTTGCCACAACCTCTCCCCAAAATTCAGTTGGGAGACCTTTCTCTTTCATCATGCTCCTTCCCATTTCAACAATAGTCCTATTCTTTCTTTCAACCACTCCATTCTGTTGTGGTGTGTAGCTGGTTGTGAGCTCTTTCTTTATGCCATGTTTCTTGCAAAAATTTACAAAAAAATTGGAGGTATACTGCCCTCCTCTATCTGATCTTAGGACTTTGATATAATGTCCACATTCTCTTTCAGCCTGGGCTTTAAATTCTACAAATTTATCAAATTCTTTAGATTTATTCTTTAAGAAATACACCCATGTCCTACAACTAAAATCATCTATGAATGTCATAAAATAAGTACTCCCCCCAATGGAAGTAACTTGCATAGGACTGACTAGGTCAGTATGCACTAACTCTAATGAATATCTAGCCCTCCTAGAATTTCTAGAATTAAAGGGAAGCCTATGTTGCTTACCCAAAATACAAGCCTCACACTTGTCACATGAATTTCTTATATGTGGAAAACCTTCTACCATTCTTTTATTTGACAATAAATTTAAAGCAGCATAGCCTAGATGACCATACCTGAGATGCCATAGCCGTGAGGGGTCTTCAATCACACTCCTTAGAGCTAATTGTGTGGGAGGTGCAGCATCAACTTGAGATGACAAACATGTCTCTATCCTCAAGGGAAACATGCTGTTCTTTGTCATTTGAACAGCTGCAAGTAGGTTCTTGCTCCCATATTTTTCTTGAATGATACACCTGTCATTCTCCATCAGCACTTTGTATCCATTTTGAATGAGCTGACCAATGGTCATCAAATTGTGCTTCATACCAGGGATGAAATACACATTTTGCATTTTCCTTTTCTCACCTTTCTTGGTGTGGACCATAATAGATCCTTTGCCCACAACTAGTAGGGTTCTATTGTTACCCATCTTAATTTCTAATTTGAAACTCTTGTCAATGAATCAAAATAAGGTTTCATTACAACTCATGTGGTTGCTACATCCACTGTCGATGTGCCAAACCTTAGGGCTTCCTTCTTCACCAACATTACACATGATGAAGGCAGCAGCATTGGGTCCACTTCCCATATTCACATCAGCCACATTTTCTTGTCTTGACTGATCATTCTACTTCTTGTAGCATTCACTTGCATAATGCCCATATTTATAATAGTAGTAGCATTCTATATTACTCTTATTTGAGTTGTAGTTTTTCTTACCTCCTCTTGAAGTATTTTGTGAGCTACTTGCTCCATCTGCTCTTCCTGAGCTTTCTACTGCAGCATTCCTTTGTCCTCCGTTACCTTGGCCTCTACCTCTAGAGTTTCTATCTGAGCTATTTCTTCCTCTCCCCCTTCCTCTTGGATTTGACTGAGCCTTGAATGCTTGCTCTTGGGTAGAAGAAGATGTGGATCTATTGATCCTATGCTCATGGGTTTGAAGTATACCCATCAACTAATCCATTGTCAAAATAGTGAGGTCTTTTGCCTCTTGTATGGTCATGACCAAATTGTCATATTTATGAGGTAAACTCCTCAATATCTTCTCCACTATCTTTTTCTCTTGATAGTCTTCTCCATTTGACTGGAGCTTGTTAATCACATTGGAGGTCCTTGAACTAAAGTCTGCAACTGATTCATTTTCCTTCATTTGAAGGTTCTCAAACTCCCTCCTTATATTCTGCAACTTTATAATATGAACTTTATCAGTCCTTTTGAAGTTCGTCTCAAGGATATCCCATGCTTCTTTTGCATAATTTGGTACTGCAATCTTTGGGAATATTGTCTCTGTCATTGTTGCTTCAATAAGACTTAATGCCTTTGCATCCTTTCTCCGTGACTCTTTCAAATGAGTCTTTTGTGCATTTGTGAGAGTAGCATACTGAGCTGGGTCTGTTACATCATTGAACCCATTAAATACAAACTCCCACAAATCATTTGCAACCATTATGGTCTTCATCTTCTTTTCCCATGTATCATAATTTTGTCCATTGAAGGATAGTGGCTGCTACCATATCTTTCCTGCATCTCCTGCCATGATAAATATCCTAAGGAAACAAATGCCCTAACTCACTTTGGATGTGGGGCCTCAAAGCTCTGATACCATGTGAGAAATATTAAAACAAAATTAAAAACTCACAACCCTAAAAATTGCACAGCACAAACTATTACCAAGTGCCAAAAAAATTTTCTTGGTAAACATTAAGAAATCGAGTAGCAGGAGAGGTTATCGAGTGAGCTCGGTAAATGAAGGACACACAACTCGGTAGGCAAAGTGATTACCGAGTGAACTCGCTAGAAGAGTGATTACCGAGTGAACTCAAAAACTATAGGAAGGTGGAGCTCAGTAGAAGAGCAACTCGGTAGCCACAGGAGAATGGAACTTGGTAGAAGAAGGCACCGAGTGTACTCAATAGCCACTATAGAGAATGACTTCTACCAAAGACAATATCGAGTGCAGACTTATGACATGAATATTTCCACCATTAAAACCAAAGACTCAAAACTTGAAATACTCAACAATAAACTTCACAAATGCAATGAACAAGAAAAAAAGCAATAGATTCAAGTATGTCTTCTTGCTTTCTATTTAACTTTGATTCAAAATAATACAAGATCTGGGAGCATTCGGCTTCAACCAGAAAACCCTAAAATAACCCTAAACTTTAAACTGATAAAACTTCAAACTTGCAGCTCTAATGGCTGCTTACAATAATGGCTAGAGCAATCACTGCTTCAACAGGTTGAATCAAACAATGAAATATGAACTTACAGAATGACCAGAGAAGAAACACGTGCAACTGCAGGCACGAAATGAACTTCCTTTTCTCTGCACTCTGACGACTGGATCTGCTGATCACTTCTCTTCTTTCTGCAACTCTCTGATCTGCTTTTCTTCTCTCTGGTCAAATGAATCTGATCATTCCTTTTGTTATACTTGCAAAATGTTTTCCCCCTCATTTGTGAATTCAAAAAATTTTCACCTACCATGCAATAAATTCATTTGATCGTTCTACAGGCCGTTAGGGAGGTAGGTGGGCGTTTGGTTCCAAGGAGAAATGACCAACCACAATTAATATTCCAACAAATAGACTCTTGATATGTTGCTTTAAGGATAAAACAAAGTCAAATAATTTATTTTTCAGATTAATGAAAACGTAGTGATTTATTTCTAATTTTGTTGTTGTTATCGATTACAAACTATAGAGATCATGCAGACTAAATGCTGAAATTTTCAAAAAAAATCCATGATACAGATCATTCACACTTATAAACACAAAATTAAAGATGACTTACCTCTCTAAAACACCTATATTACAGACCAATAGAATCTGCTTCCTCGCATGAACATTCCCTTCATACCACTCTGGGCATTGTGATAAACACTTATGTTGCAGACTAAAGTTTCTATTCGGCGCCATGGATCAAGAGAATGGAGGTGGTGAGCTGATACAGTTTACTTGCTTATATATTTTATTAACTTTGGAACTTTGGTGTTTTCATGATGTTGGGGTCAATGCACTATGTCAACATGTCCACACCATTCAGAATACCCACCACAACATTCAGTCAAACCTTGGAGCCATTCTGTCAAACAAATTGATGACATGTCGAGTCCATACATGATCCACATTTGATCAAACGGCTTGTGGTTATATCCTACGCTTCCAAATTTTGCCAATATGAATCCCTGAGCAGTCAATAGCCACAAAAATTTCCCAGTATGAATCGATGGATATTCGCTTAGTTGTGACTCTCTTCTGTACATGTCTTTCGTGATAAATTCGTTGTATCTGGACTGATTTCAATACGCGGCCCTTTTAACTACACCCACCAATTAAATTTGTTATCACTTTAGAAAACTCTTTCAATTCACTGATTTGGGACACGTTATTCCACAACCGCCTACAGGAGATGGCATATCTAGTGAAACTTTCGTCTTGCTTTGGCACTGTAATAAAAGCTGTACCATTCCAGCATTCTATTAAAATAGTGAACACACTTCTTGCATAGCAGAGCCAGGCAGATTGCAGGTGAGAGTTATGGAGTTTTCCTTTCCCATTTCATCTCGGATCCAGTTTCCTTAGATTCTTTGACATAGTCCATTAAGCTTCCATTAAAATGGATGTGTGTTCTCTTTCAGGTTGGCGAGATTATTCAGATAAGGGTTTGTTTGGCTGCGTGAATAAGAATGTGGGAATAGGAATACGTATTCTGAAATTGTTATTTTAGAATAGAAAATAAGAATATGTATTCTTATGCTTGTATGGTTCAGTTGAAATTTGATGGGAATTCAGGGACCTTCAAATTTGTGTTTTCTAATAAATAAATTTGGAATAGGAATACATATTTCAATTCCACCTATTTAAGTGGAATTGCAAATGTTCATTTTTGGGCCAAAATTGGAATACATATTCCTGTTCACAATTCCCATTGGATGCACTCAAACAGAGGATTTCACATTTTAAGAATTTACATATGCCTATTCCACTCATATTCTTGCTGCCAAATGGACCCTAACTTTTATTTGGGAATATTAACCTCTTAATTTTGTAAAGGATTAAGAGTTATATTCAAAATATGTGTTTTGGATCTCCCACTTAACCTTTTCAGTTTTTGGAAGTTAATGTTTGGTGTTTAAAAGCATGTTTGAAGTACTTTTCTTAACTCCTCTTTGGATAGGGAGGTTACATTTTTTGAACACCATTCATTTTGAAAGCTTTTATTAACCTCTCAAAACTTTTGACCCAGACATTGGATTCTGAAAATTTGAAATGCTAGACAGAGCTGAAGAGGAGTTCAAGGCATCGAAATCATAGAATCATAAAAAATCAATCAATTATCAACTCTTTTAAATCTTGAATTTTGACACATTTGTAACTTGTTTTGATTGAGAAAGATGATTTTTTTACAATTTGAACGAATATGAAAACCGAGGCAACAACTTACATTCATAAACTATTGTACTGGATCTTTCTAATATCATACATATTTTAGTATTATATACTGGATCTTTCTAATATCATACATATTTTAGTATTATATACAGTTATTTACGGGTTAGTACTCTATCCTCATATCATAATGCTCAATTCTACATCAAATTAAAGTAGTGATTTAATTCAAAGATTGAAATTGGACCCCAAAACTAATTTAGCATTACTAGATTGAACATTTCAATAGATTGGCATCGCTGGTCACCCAAAACATGTTGAAGTCATATTGTGAAAGTTAGCACCTTGTTTACTTTAATCACTGTACACAAAATTCTAGATTTGATTTACAGGCTTATCGAATCCCACTTCCACTATTGCATACATAATTTGGAATAACTTGGTAGATTAACAACAAACATGAAACCATAAGTCCATCTTAATCTAGCTAATAAAAAGTTCAAACTGTTACTATCACTATACAAGCTAATACTGTCACTGCCAAAACCAGAGTTCATATTCTATCGAGATAGTGAATACTATTATATCAGATATATTATACGATCATTTATACTACTGTTTCTGATAATTTTCATAATAAAATTCTCCACGACCAAATCTGATATCAATTGAAATACTAAAACTAAATAGCACTTGAGTGATATATTTAAATACTAGATTCATTCTTATAGTATGTTTGTGTAGTAGTGTGCATGTCGTTATGACCAGCTTGATACAAGATAATGTTCTACGATTGTGATCACAAACTTGTATCTTTGCTGAATGCTATCACTGCCAAAACCAGAGTTCATATTCCATCGAGATAGTAAATAGTAATATATGAGATCTATGTTATCCAATTATTTATATTACAATTTCTGATAATCTTCTTAATAAAATTCTCCAGGCCAAGTCGGATATTAATTGAAATACTAAAACTAAATAGCACTTAAGCGATGTATTCCAATATTAGATTCATTCTTCTAATATGTTTGTTATGTTGTAGCCATGTTGTCATGACCGCCTTGATTCAGGATTGTGTTCTACTATTGTGATCAGAGACTTCTGTTAATGATTCAATGTATTCACAAACTTTAGTACAAGCTAAAGATAGAAAGATTATCGAATTTTAATTTTTTTTAATCAACAGTCCCTTCTCTGTTAATTAGAATATTAAAGAATCTGTGGATTCACTCCGCGCAACAGAGCTGAAAGCAAACAACTATCCATCAAGAAAAACATATTAAGAACAATTGTAAATACAAAACTGAATATTGAATTCATTCAACACTTATGCCTAAAACTGAAAACAATAGAAAGAAATTGAATTTCTTTACAAATAATCCATGATCTTGGAGAATACATACCTAGATTCATATGCTTCGTTGGACTCTCCATAGGGCTGTTGTTCATATTCAACAAAATCATTTGGTCTACTAATATCATAGCCAGTTTGGCGATAAAGTGGGTGTCGGTCATATGGAGAATGGTGCACATAAGGGTAAGTCCAATTAGAGTTGCCATTGCGAATCACAGGTGTATGCTGTTGTGACAAAGATAAATGACCTTCCATAGGCTGTAAACCACCATTTTGACACTGATGTTGAAAACCACCATTCTGAAACTGCTCATGGTTCTCCATGACCATTAACTGGCTCCTCACAAACTCCAGCTCTTCTTTCAACCTCTCAACGTTGGTTTGCAGCATAACAATAATCCCAAAGCACCCATGAATTGGATCCTTTTCTCTTGCATTGGCCTGATAAATAATAGACCTCATGGCATCGTTCTTTTGGCTATCATCCAGCTGCTTTAATATACGCAAAATGTTGCTGACTCCAAAGAGTTTGTGAACATTGAGAAACTGTTTGGGCTGATCAGGCGGAAAGTAGGGCGCCAAGAGACATTCGAGAGAGCATTTTCTTCTCTGGTATTTGCACGCCGCGCATGCCTGCCCGGTGCAGCCTTTTCCCGTCATTATATGCTACAAAACTTCTCCTCCTAAAAATATATGAACTTTTGTTTGCTTCCTTGAAAAAGCGAAAAACATGACCTAAAACAACTCTTTTCAGTAATGTGGCTCATTACTGTGTTGGAAAGAGAGATAATATTGTACAGCTCAACAACGGCATATCTAAACAGAGTACAATTGACTCGGGCGAATGCCTACAAATCCTCGGGACAACAGTGGACTCATTCTCCTTCACATATTTTTAATCCAAACTTGGAATTGGGCTATCTTTAGGTGCTTTTCAGAACTGACCGAATGTTTCTGTTTTCTATTTATGCCATGCAAATTTAGTGGTACATTAGAAACGGATCATTGACCGTTGCATAAGTTTAGCGTATCAGAATTTCATGACTCCTCATTGAAGTGTCTTCTAAAAGATTTTATTCTATGTAATAAAGTTTGCAGAGTTGATTTTTTGGAGGATTAAATTAGATTTTGTTTTATAGTCTACTGTGTCAGCTGATCTATTCTTGGGTTTTAGGATGACTCACAGTATATGGAAGCTTCTATGCTTTCAATATGTATGATCCATCTAGCTTATTTTTAAAATGGGGTATAAAAAATATGAGCATCTTGAATATTTTGTTTGAGCAACCAAAATTGTTGTTTACCTGATCAAGATACATTTTAGAGTTTAGTGAAAACATTTATCTATTCATTCATGCCTTCTCACATTGATGATTTTAACTTGTGAGAATCAATGTCTTAAGTGAAGTCTTAACATCTATCATTATAATCTTTTTGTATATGTGCAACCCTCTAGCTATATAAGGATAAATTATCTAAACTAATAATGCTAGAAAGCAAACTAATAATGAAGGGAAATGTGCAACATTCAAAATACTTTTTGTAATAGGTGTATATTATAAATTATTGTGAGAAACACTTATAGCACATAAAAAGAAATCATGTTCTTCCCTAGGATATATATCTAATATTTTTGTTTACCTTCGCTTAAAGATAACTCTTACCTTATGTCTTTGGTGTAATTTTTGCTTAAATTTAAGTAGCTTGAGTGTCCCCATGGATTTTATTTTTTTAATGAGAGAAGGATAAATTGGGGGTTTTCCTACTTTAGTAGAGCAACCACTACCACAACCACTTGTTAAAATATGAAAGTAAGCTTTTGAGAAAAGATAGGGTTGAAAATAAGTAACAACTGCTTATTTGATAGAATGACACATGATTCAATAAGTTGTATTCCCTCTTGTATATTTGTCTTCTCTTTTTCTCTAAATTTTACAAGCAAGAACTATCATTAATGATTTTCCTTTAAAATACTATTTAAGATTACTTTAATAAAAAATAGCAAAATTTAGGAATTATAGACCAAAATAATTAATCATGAAGCCATTACCTCCATAAATTGTTGCTAAACATTTCTAGTAATGGCTTCTTTGACAAAATAAGCTACTCAATATTTGTTCCAATGTTATTGGTTTTGGTGTTGTATATATTGATTATGTTGAGGAGAGCTCCTTGTAAAAAGGAAATTGAGATTGTTATATTACATGATAACAATGACATGATTTTGACGAAAATTACTCTATTGAAAGGATAATGAAACCACCACCAAAGGTTCCTTTTGGTTGTTCATCAATAACCTAGATAACTCAATGAAGATAAATGTGATTGTCCATGAGGAGGCCTTTCCTAGTTTGTATAAATCTATAACATTCCAGCAATAATAATAATATCATTTTTTTAATATTTTATCTGTTATAATGAAATGCAAGTTTATTGATTCAATTCAAACTATCTCCTAGAAGGAATCCCTATTTAACCAATTTCAAAGGATCACAAATTGGTTACAGTAACAAGAATTTATGAAAATTGCTAAAATTGAAACCTAAATAGAGATAAGCTATCATAGCATCATCTTGTGAACCAAATTGCTAGAAAGATGAAGAAAACCTTGTAGATGCAATCACCAAGAAAAATTATGTAGATGTATGATGTATCCAAACTCATCAAATCATGAAGCTACAAGAAATTTACACACGTGCACACAAAATAAATCTATCTTAAATCACTGATAACATAACTTCACAAAAAATAGTCACAACAAGCTAATCATGACAATAACAAACTCAAAAAAAAATTATGATCACATATATTAATCATAATAAAATAATTGGTGTTTAAATTCATAACTGTAAAATGTATAATTCATAAAATTGCACAAAATGAAGAATTCTAACATCATGAGTGAAGCACCAATTATATGTAACTTTATTACAAAAATTGCCAATCATAATTACATTGAACAAACTTGTTTATATAGTGCTTCAACTCATAAACTAAGAAACTTGTAGCTATGGTTT
Source organism: Cupressus sempervirens (assembly GCA_028749045.1). NCBI lineage: Eukaryota > Viridiplantae > Streptophyta > Pinopsida > Cupressales > Cupressaceae > Cupressus > Cupressus sempervirens. Next base: position 156,988,371 of record CM053783.1, read on the forward strand.
TGACCATGCACAAGATTGAGATTACAATGTAGATACATGAAATTTCTACACCTAAACTAGTTATTGATGATTATGCATGAATATTTATCCATTTACAAAGTGCATGTTTGGACTACAACTCAAAAATCCATCCATAAATGGAAGAAAATAGAATTCAACAAAATATGATATCCAACTTGAGCTTGGTCTTCTTCTATAAATATCCTGCAATTTGTGCCCATGAAAGTCTTTGATTATATTAAATTTATTAATTCTTCTATGTCATGCAAAACCATCCAAAAATATGCATGCAAGCAGCCCAAAATAAAAGTGGTGTGATAAAATGCAAAAGTGTGCTCCTACCTAAAATAGTGAAAGCCAGACTCTAACTCTAAAATTATGAATGGGTAAAAGCACAAACCTGTGTCACCTTTTATAAAGGAGAAGTGATATTAGAATTTAAAGTCTTCAACTTTAATGAAATAAAAATGGCATTTGTACTTAGAATTTGAAGATGATGTAAACTAATGAAATGTGTAAAAATGGATGAAGTTTATGTCTATAATTTTTTTTTTTAAAATTGACTGAAAATTTTATTTATTTTTGAATTTTTAAAGTGTATTTTTTAATTTTTTAAAAATACTAAAAATATAGAGTTTTTTTCCCGTCAAACAAATATATGCAAATGTTATATTTTGGTTTGATTTTGGAATATGTTAGAGTTGACACGTATACCTGGTGCACCGAAAAATAAAAATTGAAATTCGGCTAATATTTTTGAAGTTATAACTGGTCAAAGTCAAAGTTATCAGAAATAGACAATTTTTTTCTCCCGTCAAACTTTTTCCATCAAATGTACATATATATTTTTTTTAAATTACATATTCTTGAAGAAGACTCTCTCCTCTAGTGCACCATAAAAAAATTTATAAAAAAAAAAAAAAAAAAAAAAAATTTAACATGATTTACTATTTTTTTCTTATTTTTGAATAGACATCTTCCTGAATCTTAAGATACCTACTTGTAATATTTTTAAATTATAACATATTATTCATAACCAAAACTTTAAAAAAAATATACAATCATAATCATGACTCCGAGAACTACAAAAGTATATTTTTAGTTTTAAAAAATACTTCAATTTAGTAGGTCAAATTGGCCTTCAAAGTGAGATGTTTACAGAAGTTCTAATTTTTGCTTGTTTGGCTGCCACATAGACTGTTACGACCGAAACTATTTCGGCCATAACTATTTCGGCCAAAACCGTTCCGACCGAAACCCCCAGTCGGCTTGAGAAACCGCTAGCGGTTAGTGTGACTTTTTGATATAAAAAAATATTGTTTTATCTTTTTTTAAAAATTAAATATACAGGGACAGCGAAAATTGGAAGAAGATTTGCAAAAAAAAATTAATTTTGAAGCAATTTTCAACAACTGTTTTGCGGATTTAATCAATATTGCAAAGGATCAAATATTTTGAAGGTGTTTTTTTTCTCTTCTAATTATTTTTATTTTTATGTATTATATATTGAACCATTAGCTGATATTTAGTGAAATCTAATTTTTAAAAAAAAAAATTTGCTATAGGTTGAATTATTCAATGGGTAGTAAAAGGAAAAGATCAAGGAAATATGATAGAAAAAGAGATGACAAAATGAAAGGCCATACAGAACATGCTCAAAACCAACCTACTGAAATTCCTGAACATGATGAGATTCATGAAGAAAATGAAAGTAATGAAAAGGAAGAAATTGGCAGTTCTATTGATAGAGACAAATTAGAAAGCATAAAAAATTTGATGGATTTGGATGAAGAACTACTTTTTAACCAAATTCCATCTAAAGATATGATAAATGATAACACTATCAAAAAGCATTGTCAGAACATGTGGGATGAATATTTCAAGGATAAAAGTATATTTGGACAGACACAATTATTTGTCAAGTTATTTAGGAGAAGAGATATGAGACCTGTCTTAGAGTTGTTGGGTGTTGATAATAGGAAAAGCCATGCTCATAATATTAATAAAACAATAGTTGAAAATTTGCAAAATGCTTATAACAAAATTGACAACACAACTCGAGGAGGTGATTTGAGTAATGCACGTAGAGCATTGATGACTACTATATCTAGTAGAAAATTGACACATAGAAAATAGGTACGTGCAATTTTTGATGTACTACATATATCTAGAAGAACTGTCCAGAGATACATAAAGAGGAGAAATATACTAGATGATAACATTGAGAATAACTGGGTGAATATTTGTAGAGTTCCTCGAAAAGACAGGATTACTAAAGAAGTAAAAAGACAAGTTATTGAATTTTGGACCACACATTCTCGTATTTCTTCCAACAAGCATGATACTATACAAATTAAAGATCAAGAAACAGGTGCCAAAATTGAACATCCAAAATATTTCATAGATATAACTCAAAGTGAACTTTTTGAAGCATTCAAACAAGAATTTTCAAATGTCAAAATATGTTAGAGAATGTTTGAGAGTTTACATCCTTCCTTTGTACGCATAAATAAGATGCGAGAAACTTGTTGTTGTAGAAATCATGTTGAATTTGGTCTATACTTGCAATCATTTAAAAAAGTTATGGCAATACTTGATCCTAATTTGGTCATCCCTAGCAGTACAACACAATTTGTGAGGTCCATATTATGTGATAAAGTAGAAGATTTAGATGAATTCAAAGTGCAATGCATCAAAAATCAGTGTGAAGTTTGTGCAGATTTACACAAATTTTCTCAAATTATGCAAGTTGAGAATATTAATGAATCCACACCAGTTTCATGGATGAGATATGAATATGAGACATACCAAAATAATAGAGGGGATGAATCTAGAAAAATTGTATTGAAGGAGAGTGAATTGCATTATGATGAGTTCATGGCCAAGTTTCGTCCATTGATATATCCACATATCCAACATTGTAATGGTGCACGATGGCAAGCTAAATAGTTTCATGATTTCAAAAATTATTTTCCACCTAGTTGTATACTTTCAATTGTAGATTTTTTTGAGAATTATACATTTGCACCTCATACAGAGCTCCAAAGACAATATTATCATTTTGAACAAGTTGCAATATTTGTGCAAGTGACCTATAGACATGCACAATTTGAGGTGGATCAGATAGAAAGATTGGATGAAAATGAACGCATCATCATCAAAGAGGTTCATTTCTATATTAGTGATGATAAAGTTCATGACAGGAGTTATGTGGCTCATTGTTTTGCAATGTTCTCCGAAGATCTCAAAAATCGTGGAATAAATGTTTCAGAGCACTAGATTTGGTCTAATGGATGTGTAGGTTAGTATACATGAAATAGTTACACATTTATTTAACTTTATTTTAACTTGTATTTATTTGGACATGTCTATTTCTATTTAATATATGTGCTTGGATAATTGTAGATACTTATCATGTTTCACGTTCACAGGACAATTCAAATCTGCAAAAGCATTTAATTGGTTAGCAATGCAACATGCTAGAACCAATGTTAAGTTTTTATGGAATTTCTTTGAAAGTGGACATAGAAGAGGGGAGCATGATGGAGCAAGAGCATGTATAAAACGTGCACTTTGACAACATGAACTTGCAGGTAAATATATGCATTTTTTAAATGTACATGTTTAATACTCTAATAGAATATATTTTAAATTTTATATATACATGCATATTTTATGTACATACAAGGAATAGGATAGAGAGCGCAAATCAAACTGTTGAATGGTGCAAAATTCATTGTGCTACTCGAAATACTGAATACAATAAGCATTACTTTTGGGAGGTGAAAGGTGAACTAAGTTATATTTATTTTTAATGTCTTTTTCAAATCAAGTTGAGTTTTTAATTAAATATTTATTTTGAAATATGACAATTAGTTTTTGTATTTGTAACAGATATAGATCGATCTAATCCTTACAATTTTCAAACGATTCCTAGAATTAGAAATTTACATCAAGTGATGACTACAGGAAACCATAAACCTCCAGTACTTAAAGTAAGAGAGAAAACATGTTTTTGTGATGACTGCATTAAGGACAATGTAGTGAGTGCATGTGAAAATATTGGGAATGGATATGTTTCACATTGGGATTTGAAGGAGATAGTTAGAAAGCCTCCTTTTGAAGATGTTGACATTGACATTGACATTCATGATCATGTATATTCAGCTGATTATGAGCGCATTTCTAATTTAGTTGTGGCAGGTTTGTGTGCATATATACATATATATAAATTAATATACATTTATATTTGTTTTTAAATTAATTTATATTTCTCTTTTAATATACATGAAGGAGATATTTTTGCAGTTCAAGCCTTACCAGATAATGCAGAAAATGTAGATTATTATCTTTTAAGATGCACAAAAGCAAAACACAAGTTGCTAGAAGGAACTATAGATGCTGATGAACAGTCATATCCAATTGGATCAGTTGTTATTGAAGGAACATATTATCAACAAACAAGGGTAATTGGTAGTGGTATTGAATTTATTGAATACAAGCCTAGAGAAAAGGTTTTACACTATAGTAACCATGTTATAGCAACCAAATTACAGTTTGAAGCAATACAAAGAAAAGGACGTCATGGAAATAAAAAGTGGAAATTGCCTATTGAAGAACATGAAAAACTTCTAGAGATAATAAAAAGTAGAGAGGATCCTAACAATACATTGTTTGTGGAGCTCTAGTTGAGTTATGCCTATATAGCTCTTATACTTTCATATTTAATATTGATAGGATATTTGTTTTATATAAATTTTTGTACATTGGATCATTTATCTTGCATATGCAAAATTAGACATGTATTGTTATTTTTATTTAAATTCGACATGGATATCTCATTTAAGACCAGGTCTCTTAGGACCTCCCCTTAAGACAACCTTTTTAGTATTTGTATATATTTGTATGTACATATAATCTTTATATGTTCTTATATGATACATTCTTTATGTTTGTATATAATCGTTATGTTCTTACATGTATATGTTATATGAACTATGTTACATATTACATGTACATTATATTTTATTAATTAAATGCTATTAATTATAGTTAATTAAGAATGTATGTCATTAAATACAGTTAATTAAGTCATTAAATAGAGTTAATTATTAAGACATTAAATATAATTAGATTAAATATAGTTAGTTATAGTTAATTAGGTTAAATATAGTTAATTATAGTTAATTAAGGCATGTCATTAAATATAGTTAATACATGATCTACATTAAATATAATTAGACTAAATATAGTTAATTATATAGTTAATTAAGATATGTCATTAAATATATGTTATATTGTTATGTACATCGACCATTAAAATTATATAGTTAATTACACTTAGATTAAGGCATTAAGATGAATAACTATACATATACATGTAAACTTGAATATTGAAAATATGAACAACATATAGAAACATTTGCATAACACATACATAAGTTAAATGAAAGGTGAAGACATCAAAAGATCAATAAAATAGACGTCTACATTAAAAGATCAATAACATACATGTGCATATATCTGGAGAATATAATGTACCCATATTAAATGTATAAAAATAGATCATGTAGATCAAATGTCTGAAAATAACATATAAAACATCATTTAGTCTCCATGATATAAACACATATCTAGAAATAACATATAAAACATCAAAGTGTCCATATAAACCATGTATCTGAAAATAACATATAAGACATCAAAGTGTCTGGATATAAAATGTATGCATATGGAAATAACATATAAAACATCAAACTGTCCATATAAATATGTATCTAGACATAACATGTGTGCAATAAAATAAAAGGCCACATATGATCTAATCAGCTACATCCCCCCTCCTGATCCTGGGCCTTGTCCCCAAAAGGGTCTATCAGCTGCATCTGAACCCTATGTAAAATGATAACAAGTGAGCCATTTAATTATGTGTACAGACAAATTATATCAAGATCTACATGTATATAAATCAAATATATATATATATATAAATTGTAACATACTTGGGACTCATGATGTGTAGGATCTGTCGGTGTCTGCAGATCAGCAAAACATAACATACTATCACTCAAACCCTATAACACATACAAAAACACACACATATACATTAATTTAAACATATAGACATATTATTTACTATAATAAAAATAAATCTAAACATATAGAGATATTTACCATAACATTATGTAATGCTCTACCGATCTGACTGATATCTGAATCATGTAATGAAAAAATATTATTAGCATCCAAGTTAATAGTGCGGCCTTGATCTAAAAGCATGGAAGTAAATAGACCAGGCTATATGGTGCCACTGAGATCCTGAGTATGGGGGTGTGTTGTAGGGTCCTGAGTAGCTGGGGCTGGTGCTGTAGCCTAGGCCTGTGTAGCAGTAGGAGTATTAGAAGGTGCAGGAATGTCCTCCTGCCTCTGTGAATTCTTTGGGACTACTGTACGTGAAAAAATATGTCTAATCTGAGAGCTCATTTCATGAAGTGGAATCCCTGAGAGTGTAGATAATGCTCGATATGCATTTAAAAGATTAGATGCTAAATATGATGCCAAATGATGCAATGCATCCACCTCTAAGACTGCAGAAATGTCTACAGGAGAAGGTATGTCTACAACTCCATAATCATCATCAACAGGTGTGCTAGATGATGCAGCTATGGGAGCGGTACCTCGAGACCCTAGCATATATCAACTACATCGATTAGAAGAAATCTCGTGTAACTGTGTGGCGACGGTGGTGATGCTCGAAAAATTTTGTGTCCTAATTGTGTCATCAGGAACACTCTCACCTGTAGTAGCCATTTGTGGACCTCTCAGCATAACCAAAAGGTTTGGACCCACCATTGCCCGTTTGTTAACGGGCGCAGGAGTGTCCGTGGGTCTAAATCTATCAGAAAGTCTCCCCTAACCTTTCCCAACATGCCCTGGATAATCTGTATAGTCAACATCATAGTGTACATGAAATTCTGCAAACAATTATTTGTAGAAATATAGGGGGAACTCATCCTTTTGTGGCCATCTATGATGAGTAGCCAACCAACGAGGATACATCAATGGTGCAACGAGTGGATCAATACACTTCATCATAGAGTAGCCTCTGACTCTGTGACGATCTGCATAAGATGGAAACATGGTTTTCACCATGTCGGTGGAAACCTCAGTATCAATCTGTGTGTACTTCACAGTGCCAGTGACACTGTGAGATAAAGAAGAATAAAATGTCTCAATGCTCATATCATCAAAAGGGTTGTATGATTCAACTGTCTGAATCATACAAAATAACTCCTCTCGCATCGCTATGACCTTCTCCCTATTAGGGAGGGTGGTAGAAGAGAAAAGCGAGGTATCCAAAACCTGCATAGCACAAGATAATCTCACCACTATATCTCTAAATAACTATTTTCTATCATGGGGGAGGTCGATCTACATGCTGTACAAGACTCAGCACTCTGACCCCCACCATGAACACTGGCATCCCCTGAGGATGCAGGAGCACAATCCCCAGAATCAGATGCCATAATGTATATATGAAAATAAATATGAGAATATGAATGTTAAGCTACAATCTGAGTGATAAATATCTAGAGATCTGCACATGCATATATATACAAATATAAACATACAAGTCTATTTAAATTAAAATAATTAAAAGTTAAATTTAATTTGAAACACATGTACATATAAATACACAACATTAAATGTATGGTGCTAAATGAACAATCATGTAACATACATATGTATTTTAAAACAAATTATCTTAGAGACCATATCTAATGTACATTGTAATGTGCTCATGCAAATGTGAAAAATAAATATTCGTACATGTACATGTATATGTAATAAAAATAAAATAAAATTTCTTGATTAAATGATAATTAAGGGCACACATGTACATACATGCAATAAAAAAATATAATTCTTGACTAAAATCTAAATTTTGATGTAAATGCTTTGATGATTATGGGGAGTGTAGATGAGAGTTAGGACATAGGGATAGAAAAATTTGTTACTAGATAAGTAAATGAGTTTAGTTAGCAAATGTTAATTTACAATTTAGAACTCATGACTTAATTTAGTAGTTTGAATTAGAGTTAAGAATGTTAATAAAGTAAATGGGATATAGTTTTATTAAGGTTGATAGTAAGGTCAGTCTATTATGTGCTAGTTTAAACATATGAATACCTATTACAACCTATAACAGATGTAATGACCTAGTAGGAGTCCCTAGGTCCCCTTAACATATATATGGATAAAAATACCTAGAAATGTATCATGAAGTCGTTATGTGTCATTTGATAATGTAAGAATCATCATTACCTAATAAGACCTATTATATCCTAATAATACATATTAAGAGTTATTAGAACCTAAAAATAATAATATGACCTATTACGACTCCTATGTCCCCTTAAGACACACATGTATGGATAACGTATTGAAAAACGTAGTTGACATAAGTGATCGTAATGTGTTGTTTGGTAATGTAAGACTCATTATTACCTGACAATACCTATTATGTGCTAGTAAACATATGAATACCTATTACAACCTGTAACAGACGTAATGACCTAGTAGGAGTCCCTAGGTCCCCTTAACATATATATGGATAAAAATACCTAAAAATGTATCATGAGGTCGTTATGTGTCATTTGGTAATGTAAGAATAATCATTATCTAATAAGACCTATTATATCCTAATAATACATATTAAGATTTATTAGAACCTATAAAAAATAGTATGACCTATTACGACTCCTATGTCCCCTTAAGACACACATGTATGGATAACATATTGAAAAACGCAGTTGACATAAGTGATCAAGTAATTTGTTGTTTGGTAATGTAAGACTCATTATTACCTGACAATACCTATTATGTACTAGTAAATATATGAATACCTATTACAACCTATAATAGACATAATGACCTAGTAGGAGTCCCTAGCTCCCCTTAACATATATATGGATAAAAATACCTAAAAATGTATCATGAGGTCATTATGTGTCATTTGGTAATGTAAGAATCATCATTACCTAATAAGACCTATTATATCCTAATAATACATATTAAGATTTATTAGAACCTATAAAAAATAGTATGACCTATTATGACTCCTATGTCCCCTTAAGACACACATGTATCATGGATAACGTATTGAAAAATGCAATTGACATAAGTGATCAAGTAATGTGTTGTTTGGTAATGTAAGACTCATTATTACCTGACAATACCTATTATGTGCTAGTAAACATATGAATACCTATTACAACCTATAATAGACGTAATGACCTAGTAGGAGTCCCTAGGTCCCCTTAACATATATATGGATAAAAATACCTAAAAATGTATCATGAGGTCGTTATGTGTCATTTGGTAATTAAGAATCATCATTACCTAATAAGACCTATTATATCCTAATAATACATATTAAGATTTATTAGAACCTATAAAAAATAGTATGACCTATAACGACTCGTATGTCCCCTTAAGACACACATGTATGGATAACGTATTGAAAAATGCAGTTGACATAATTGATCAAGTAATGTGTTGTTTGGTAATGTAAGACTCATTATTACCTAATAATACCTATTATGTGCTAGTAAACATATGAATACCTATTACAACCTATAATAGACATAATGACCTAGTAGGAGTCCCTAGGTCCCCTTAACATATATATGGATAAAAATACCTAGAAATGTATCATGAGGTCGTTATGTGTCATTTGGTAATGTAAGAATCATTATTACCTAACAACAACTAGTTGTTAAAATGAACATCATCAATATCTAAGTGTGGTTCATTCGGTTAGTAGAGGGCCTATGTTATGGTTAGAATGTGGTATGGGTTATGATTGTAGTTAATATAAGGTTATGTTAGAAGGTGTATTTAATGTCAAAATTAATTCCACCATAAGATATTATTGTTTCACCTCTAGATCCATCAGCTTATGTTAGAAACTGAATAATGTTCCCTAAAGGTTTGCTACATTTTTTACTAATATATTTTTACATGTTTACCTCATAACCTAATATTTTTCTATATTTTAACCTAATGTTTTTCCTAATGTTTTTCTAAATTTTAAACTAATATTTTTCTATATTTTAACCTAATTTTTTTCCTAATGTTTTTCTATATTTTAACCTAATGTTTTTCTATAAATTTAACCTGATGTTTTTCTACACTTTTAACTAATGTTTTTCTATATTTTACCTTAATATTTTTCCTAATATTTTTCTACACTTTTAATTAATGTTTTTCTACATTTTTATCTCATGTTTAACTACATTTTTGCTAACAAATTAATTTAAATACCGTTCTAAAATAATCTAAAATAATTTAAATAATTTAAATAATTTAACATATTAAAAAATAAACAATTTAAAGCATTTCACTCACAAAACATATCAAAAATAACTATTTTAAGTATGATTAACATCTATTAATCAAAAAATACGTTTAAAAACTATTAAAAAATGGGGAGGAAAAAACCACCAACCAGTTATGGTCGAAACCCTTAGCCCGCTCTCCAAACATTCAGGAACCACAACAGTAATAATGATAGCCGCTAGAGGTTTGCGCCAGAAATTATTTCGGCTTGGGGTTTCGGCCGGAACCCTTTCGGCCGAACCAGTTTTAGCCAAAATGGTACATGTCACGTAGGCGCACGAAACCACCACGTGTGTATGGTCGGATCTGTTACGGCCAAAATCGTTACGGTTGAAAGGGTTCCGACCGAAACAATACAAGATATCACAAACGGTGGCAGAGCTTTGTGCTTTTACCCGAATTCAAAAATTTCTAAGTGCTAACCAATTTTTAGGCTTAACAAAGTTGTTAGAGTTTTAGACTTGTCAGATATCCAAAACTCAAAGGTTAGGACTACAAATTTTCAATGTCCACAAAAAATTGAATTTTCTCTTTTCAAACTTCCTCCTTTGGGATTACTCCTGGATGTGTAGCAAACAATATCTCAATGATTTATACTACTTTTTTGTAGTCTAGCATAGGTATGTAATTTAACCTTCTATGTTTATTTGTCCATAATTTCCTTTCCTTGACAATAAATTCCTTTAGTTCATCAAATCCATCCATTAAATTTTGGATGTCCTAATGTAGGAGCATCTTGAGTCAATTAGCAATCTTGCATCAAAGAAAAATATTGCTCTATTTTATATATCATTTTGATGTTCAAGAAGTAGTCATTGTTGTTTGTGGTTTCAAGTTTTGAGTAGTTGGAATCTTATTGTGAACCCATTTGTGATCCTTACCCTAAGTGTGTGAAATCTAATGTTTTTTGTCCTTGGAGTTACGTGCTTCTTTCTTTGCTCACTTTTCATTCTATTTATTGTGCAACATATAGTTAGATTTCTTTCAGCATGGTTTACTATGATGATAAATCCTCTTGTGTGGTAAAGGAAATCTCTTGGACCACATGTGGACCTATTCCTAAGAGTTTGGATTCTATTTTGATTATTTGATAGTATTTTTTTCTCCTCCAAGGAAGGGCCTATTTTTAATTAAAATGCCCAAAAGGGTAACTTGTGGTCTTACTAACTATATAAGAATTTGAATTAGCTTTAGAAAGGTATTTTCTAAATTTAGGAGAATAAGATTCGGGTACAAAGATAGTTAGAAATATGGATGGAAGATGTGTTAGAAAGTAAAGACCACCAAGATAACTAGGGTGGGTGGGGGCTATTGAATTAGTAATGCAACTATTAAAATATTTATCAACCTTATTAATGCTTAACCATGTGAATAATATAGCCAAAAAGAATAAGAAAATATACATAGACAATAACATCAAATATGTTAACTAGGGAATCACTTGATTGTAGGGAAAACCCTGGTGGGGATGGTAAACACAAAATGATGTACTATTATAAAATTTCCTTGTAAAAGAATGGATCTTGGTAGGAGACTTTGAATTCATGTTAGGAGATTCTGACCCTATTAGGAGTTGTACCAACCCTATTCAGAGTTATGGAAGGTAGATGGACCCACTGTCTAAACAACTTCAAGGGCACGACCACCGAACTCATTGTCCAACTAATCTCTATATTATTCCTTACATAATAATAGAAATAAAATAACTTGAACTCCTCTGTCCTTTTGATGGGACCAAACCTCTTTCAGATCTCAATTCCAGATCACCAACTTTGCATCTAATAATCCCTTAGATTGTTTACATGCATTAACCAATTTCACATATCACTTTCTCACATACAATGGAATTTGTACTTCTTCCACATATATATATATATATATATATATATATATATATATATATATCTCCAAAAGTAAAATAACTTTCCTTTATACCATATCCTCAAAATTATTCCTTGAGTCGGCCTTTAGGCTTTCCCAATTAATTATAATAAGGCCTCATTAAGATATTACAATTCATTACATAATTTTGCTATTACAAAACACTATCACCTTGGAGTAAATACAACTTCTCACAAATTATGCATGTGTGATATCCAACCTCACACACTCACTAATGTCATCATTAGGTTATCTTCCGTAATTATCTACTTTGCCTATCACAATTCCATCCATGTTAAGAAATACAATCCAAACATTAGAAACCACTTCTTAGGTACTCTATATGTACATTATCCTCTGTAATTCTCAAATAACTCTTGCATCTCTTTGACTTTCTATATGTGCACTTTTTTATTTATTTAGGAAACAATCTAGAATATATCCTCAACTTTTCTTTACCTCATCATCAATACACAATCTGTAAGATCTCATTCTTTGTCTTCTACTTTGCTAGTCTTTACAAAAACAATAGTATGTTGGCATCAATGACAAACACAGTCAAATGAATGCAACATGTCAATCATGCTAACCATCTTTCCAATGATTAGGATATTCCCCCAAAGGAATACCATCAATAATTATGCTAACATTCTCTCACTTTGGCATTGATAGAAACATAGATGAAGAAGATCTAGGTTCCAAGAATACTAGAAATCCAACTCTATGGTTGCTATTGTTTTCTTATTTTCAAATCCTCTTCATCGATCAAATCTGAAACTCACAAGAAAAATTCTCCATTTTTTCTTTCCTCATTCTTACTTGGATTGCTATTAGTTTTTCACACTTCTAACTCATGGGAACAACTCTCCATCTATGCTTCATAATTATTACATGCACAGAAATCAATTGTCCACACTTCTCCCCCATTGATTTAACCCAATGTTTCTCCTCATTGAAACCAATCTACTAATGAACAATTCTAGCTCATACATACATCTCCCATATATTATCAAAAGATATTTTTCATGTGATTATCTCTTCCATTGACATCAATAAAAGAGGCTTCATTATGTCAATCATCTTCTTTGAGTCTTCAACCAGCTCAAGTGTCCAAAGAAAATATTATATACAAAGTACCAAGAGTCCTTGATGACTCTTCTCATCGGAGATGCTCCCCCATACAAGAAGAATTATCATTTAGTCTAGATAACTATAGTGTTCAATGCCACTAGCCTGATATCTACATCATTTACTCAAAAGTAGGCATGGGCATCACCCCAGGCATACCTTGCAAATACTCAAATGTACCCTTAGGCAAAGGCTTTGTAAAAATATCTGCAATTTTCTATTTTCTATTCACATACTTTAGTGTGATTTCTTTCTCTGCAACTTTTTCTCTCAAAACATGGTACTTAATAAACATATGTTTAATCTTAGAATGCAACACAAGATTCTTAGACATACTTACTATACTTCTGTTATCACAATGTTTGATAACAATTTTTAAAAAATCTATCCCAATGTCCTTCAACATCTGGTTCATCCACATGATGTAATTACAATTGTTTACTACTATAATATATTGTTGTTCTATTGTACTCTATGAGATATAGTATTGTTTTTTTCTTAACCAAGAAACCAGACACCCTCCAAGGAAAAATACTTCACCCTTGGTGATCTTTTCATCATCCATATTGTGTGTCCAATCCGCATCAATATATGCACACAAAGTAAATTCACTTTTTTTGTCATACCACAATCTAAAATTATGTACACCTATCAAATATCTAAATATTCTCTTTACTACTGTATACTTCTCTAGGATCTTCTTGAAATCTTTCTACTATACCAGCTACATTTTCTATATCTAGTCTAGTGTGCATCAAATATTGAAAACATCCAATTATGGATCTATACTTCATCTACTCAACTATAGGTGTATACAAAAATGTCAAGTACATACCAAGAAATCAGTGTATGCCAAGATCACTCAGGAGTCAAATGAAGTTTCAGTGTATGACGAGTGTCTCGATGTTTACCAAGTTCAAAATGAGTGTTAACTTAGCTCATTCAGCTACCAAAGGAATTTTTAAGGAAGATAGTGTCTACAAAGTTCACTCAGTAGCCAAATAAAAATTGGTATGGAACAAATGTTAACCGAGCTCACTCAGTTACTAAAGGAAGTCTAAAGGGGTTTATGAGTTAGTGTTGACTGAGTTGGGTCATCTAACAAGGGATTTTCCTATATCAGTTTTGTTGGTTAGTTCTAGCCAACTCATGGGATGAATTTGATTTATTTGAAATTTTATTCAAGCTAACTTGACAAGTTAAAAAATATAAATTATACTAGCCAAGTTGAGGATTGAATTATGAAAGAGAAGAAGAAGCATGGGATTAGAAAGATAAATTAAGGAAGTGAATTGACCGAGCTACAAAGAAAATTTTAATCAAGGAGGATCAAGTATTCAAGCTAGAATAGAGATCTAAAATCAAAAAATATAGTTTCTATCAGCAATCAGGTCATATCATTGTTACTCTCTAATAATTGTAGTAGTTTATCAAATCTCCTAGCAGAGTTAGCTTAATAGCTATTTTCCAAATCCTCTAACAAGGTGGCATTTCTAGATTAAATTTTATAAAGACCTCTAATAAGGCCATTGCTAATAGGTTGAATTAAATCATTTAACAAGGTCACACCTAATAGTGTGTTTTGTAACCTTTAATAGGGTTGGCTCCTAATAGGGCTCACTTTAGAAGAGTGAAAAATAGCAACTGGTTGCAATTCATGGTTTTTCCCAAATTGGGTTTCCATGTTAAATCCTAGTCTCTCTTATGCTAATGTTATTTTCTTTATGATTCTACAACTAAGTTAATTAAGGTTAATCACACTTGATATCATAAGATCTACATGTTTAATGTTAACAAAGTAAGAGTGCATATATTCAGTATTAACTAAGTGTTTATGAACTGACAATGATTGTTAGTGTAAACCGAGTTACTATGTTAACTGGGTGTTTTAGTGCTAACTAAGTTAGAACAATATATTTAGAAAAGTTTGATATTTTTTTGTACTAACATCTTACGGGATCTATGATTTTTTTTGTGGTAACTTATTCACCCCTCCCCTCTTAGTTACTCCTTTTGCATTTCCAACAATTAGTATTAGAGCTTTTGGTGCTTCCAAAGAAGGTTTCAAAGACTTAAGCTAAAGATTAAAATTTCTTATAGAAGAAAGATCTCTAAGATGGAAAAAGATAACTTCAAGTCATCACAAGAACTCATGAAACTGCATTTGGAAACCATTAGAGACTTGGGCCTAAAGTACCTAGGCACCAAGTATATGGCACCTACTAGAACTATAATTGTTGAAGAAATCATAGAAAAGAAGAATCATAATATTATGATTATTGAAATTTCTTCAACTCTAAACTATGCTGAATTTGATGAGGTAAAAGATAGGTATTTCTTATGAGATGTGGATCAAGATGCAAGCTCTCTATGGAGGTGATGATAATGTTAGGAGAGCTAAAGTAGAAAGTCTCAGAGGTGAATTTGACCAGATGAAGATGAAAGAAGATGAGAACATTTCAAACTACAGTAAAAGAATCAAAGCTAGTGTATGTGCAATCACAACCTCGAGTGGGAAAATTGATGATGTAACAGTGGTAAGCAAGGTACTTAGAAGCCTTCTTCTAATTTATGCAATTAGAGTGTCGGCATTTCAAGAAATGAGATGTGATTCTAAGAATGATATAACCTTGGATGCACTAGTTGGAAGGTTGACTACATTTGAGTTAGATAATTTTGATAATTATGTTCTTAACTCTAGTAACCTAGAGTCTGTATTCCAAGCCAAGCTATCACTCAAGAAGAGAGCTGCAAAGTCTAAAAATAAGAAGTCTAATAGTGAAGATGAAGATTGTTTTGATGATGATCTTAAAGTCATTGAAGAATTAATTGCAAGAAGATTTCCCAAAGGCAAAGGAGAGTACAAAGGTAAAATTCCTTTGATCTACTTTTCTTGTGAAGAAGTTAGTCACATTGTTGCAAGGTGTCCAAATAGAGAAGGCAAAGAAGAAAAGAGGAAAGAAAAGTAGAAAGGTAAGAAGGATTTAAAAAGCCATAAGGACAAAGGTAAGAAAATGTTGTTACATAGCTAAAGATTCTGATAGTAGTGAAGAAGATGAAATGGTTTACATTGTTGTCAAAGATGAATTAGATGATGAGAATGATGAGATGACCCTTATCTCACATGTTAGTACAAATGATACATGGATTATTGATAGTGGTTGTTCTCACTACATGACTGGTGATAGATCTAAATTTAAGCACTTGGAACACTATGATGGTGGCAGTGTCAAATTTGGAAATGATGAACCATGTTATGTGAAGTAAAAAGGTTTTATTGCACTAACTAATGATCTCTAATGTGATAATGCTTATTGGGTTGAAGGATTGAAGCATAATCTTCTTAGTGTGGCACAATTGAATAACATTGGATTCAAGGTAGAATTCATGAATAGAAAAGCCAAGCTACTTGATGGAGATTGAAATCTAGTTGGGACTAGTAATAAAAAAAGAGGTAACCTATTCTACCTAGATCTAACTATAAATTCATGTTTCATAGTTTAAGTAGAAGAAAGTTGGTTATGGCATAAAAGGTTGTGTCATGTGAATTCTGATAACCTAGTAAATATAAGCAATAACAAAAGGGTTCGATGCATTCCAAGCCTGAAGAAACCTAGCATGGACATGTACAAGAATTATCAAATTGGTAAAATGGGAAAGACAAGTTTTAAAAGAAAAAAACTATCACTCTGAAGAAGTCTTGGAGCTGGTTCATATAGACCTTTGTGTACCTATTGGCATACAAAGCTACACTAGAGATAAGTACTTTATTTTTTTGTTGATGATTATTCTAGAATGATGATAGTTATGTATTTAAATGATAAATAAGAATCTTTTCAAAAGTTCAAATGGTATTTGGCTAGAGTTGAGAAGGAAATAGGAAAGAAACTAAAATGCTTAAGATTAGACAAAGGAGGCAATTTCATCTCAAATGAATTCAATGAATTCTACAGTGAAAGAGGAATTAAAAGACATGTATTTGCAACTAGCACACCTTAGCAAAATGTGATTGGTAAAAGAAGGAATGGATCAATCATGGATTGTGCAAGAACACTAATGATAAAGAAGAACATTGCCAACAAATGCTGGAAAAAAGAAATCAACACTGCAATTCATACCTTGAACTGAGTTCAATTGAAGAAGGACTCAAGTCAAACACCTTTTGAATTATGGTATGTCTATAAATCTAATGTTTGTTATTTCAAAGTATTTGGAGGCAAATGTTATATTCTAAAGGAGTCAAGAAAAAGAAAATTTGATGTCAAAATTGATGAAGGCATAATCTTGGGATACTCCAATAAGAGTAAAACATACAAATGTTTGAATCTATCTACTCACAAAGTTATAGAAAGTACACATGCAAAGATTGATGAGTTTGTAGAAGAGTCTGAAGAACAAAGCAAAAAGGAACTGGAAGACTATAGAAAATTTGTTTACTATGATCCTGATACTTTACTTGAAGTTCAAGAAAGTGGAAGTCAATAGTCTTCACCATCCAAGTCCCCAAAATCCCTAGTTCAACCTAAGTTACAGTTAGTGCAACCTAAGTCATATTCTAAAGGACCTGAGTCAAAGTTAGAATGACTCAAATTTTAGCAAGTGCAAACTAAGTCATTTGATGGACATGAGTCACAGATAGTGGGACCTAAGCATGATTCAGAAGTTCATGGTGAACCTAGTGATTTGAGAAAGAAGGATCCCTGACCAACTAGATATGTCAAAAGGCATCATGCACCCATGAAAATCATTAGAGATCATTTAGTTGGTATAATAACAAGGAATAGATTGTTGGAATTATTTAGAATAATTAAGATCAGGGATAAATTAGTTATCCAAGGTCCAGATGTAGAAATAATATTTTTCAATTCTTAGTAGACCCCATATCCATAAAACCTTATCATGAATACATCCATTAAATGATAAAATATATAAAATTTATAGGTTACTATCCTAGGTTAAAATAACTTTGTAGAAATGTAAACATGAAATAGCATAAGAGCATTCGCATGATTTTGACACAAGGATTTTATGTGGAAGCCCAATTTGGGAAAAACCAATAGTAACATGCTACCAATTCTCACTCTTTTGAAGTAATGCCCTATGAAAAGCCAACCCTATTAAAGGTTACAATACACACTATTAAATGTGACCTAGTTAAAGGATTTCAATCAATCTATTAGGATTGAGCCTTTTTTTAGACCATTCCATTACAATTCCACCTGGTTAAAGGATTTATGAATGATTGCTAGGTCAACCTTAATCAAAATGATTAGAAAGTAATAGTAAGCCTTGATTTGATAAAAAAATAAACCTCACTTGTAGATTACAGATCTCTATTTTAGTCCTCTAGTCTACTTGGAATTCACATGCTTCATCTCTGATAGCTTGTTCACCATTTAAGAATTCATAATCTCAAGCCTTCATTCTTTGCATTCCAACAATAGTCACTTTCATTTGGCCACTAAATAAATCAATACCCTAGACTCCATGTCTTCTTTACGTTCTCACACATGACAATATTTACTTTTGACCAGCTATCTTTATAAATAGAGAATTGAGATTTTTTTTCTTAACCACAATCATCCAGTTTAGTGTTAGGTAGGATTAGGTAGGATAGAATAAATATACCCACTTTTCCATTTAGTTCCTCTAGAAACTTCTTCTACAATATTCCTTGAATTCATCTCAAAATGGTTTACCTTGACTTTTGTGCCACCATCTCATCATATTTATCTTCCACAACTTCAAATAATTTAAGAAAATAAAATGGTTGGCTCAGATTCATCAAATCTTCAATTTAGATATTGTTCTTTCACTCAACATCTATTATGTTTTGTCACTCAGTCAACACTAGTTCACTTGGAAAACAGTAAAGTTTATTGATGCTTGACACCAACTAAACTTTACTCGACATATACTAACAATCACTTAGATTGCACTATTTTCCATCTTTCCTTGGCACCTCTTTATTTTCACTTGACTCCCACTAATTTCTTCTTGGCTTGCACTAATTCCTCAACAAGCCTTTATAGACACTTTTCTTACTTGATCTTCTTTTAGTCTCAACAAGCCTTTACATACATTTTTCTTATTTGATCTTCTTTCAGTCTCAACTTGAGTAATCTTTCATTTTAGACTTTAAGTAGATAAAAAATACACTATAGTACCAATTTCTTACTCAATCTTAGTGCTTCTTTTACATACAAAATAACTCAACCATTCTTTAGGTGCTATTTTTATCTCCTCTTTTCAAATCCTCTTCATCAATCAACTAAATGATAGCTTTTAGACCAAAAAGAAATCATCTCTCTAGTAGGTAGCAGGTTTGACATCATTGAAAAAAATAATGATTTTTTCATTATAGGTTCTTCACTTCAAAACAATATTGTATCAACAATATCCCTCTTTGACTTTGATAGGAAACTAATACCAACAATAATACCAAAAAGAAAATAAATCTTTGAAAGTTCTCCCTCTATCAGTGTAGTATATGTCCTTCCTCTATGTAGGTAATGTGAGCTTTGTCAAGTTCCTTTACCATATCTTCTCCCATTAACTTATATCTCCTTTGTCAAGTTCCTTTACTGTATCATGTCCCTTTGACTTATATCTCCCACTTTAGAATATCACTCCCTCTTTCTGATAGTGAGGTGTGTCTAGCTCAATTTGCTCTACTCTTTTAGATTATTTCTCCCTCTAACTAGTTATATGTTTTTCTTTAGTCATTTCTCCCTCATTATTATTTTTATGTACTCTATCTACCTCCAATAATTATTTCTCCCTCTATGAAAACAATGCCAAATACTTGTCATCATGTGACTATAAGTCTTCAAATTCAACTCCTTTATTACTTTAGGTAGCTCCTAAAGTAATATCCATTGCATCAATTTGTAAGATAGAACATTCAAATCAGTTGATGCAGCTTTGGATAGGGGTATCACCCATAGTTTACCTCTTAGATACTCATGAGCATCATTAGGTAAAGCTTTTGTGAAGATATCAGCTATCTAATCTTATGTATTTGCATATTTCATCCTCACTTCTTTGTCTTGAACTATTTCTCTCAAGTAATTATACTTGATTGCAATGTGCTTAGTATTTGTGTGCATCACATGGTTTTTTGATATGTTTATAGCACTTGTATTATCACAATTAAGTATGATGAGTTCAATGATTTCCTTCTTCATACCTTTGAGTAGAGTTGTTTGATCCAATCATGTTTGTATAATTTTTTTCAATAGCCACATATTTAGCTTTAGCAGTATATTGAGATATGCAATTTTGTTTCTTTCCAGTTTAGTAACCAACCCCTTTCCTAAGAAAAATGCTCCAACACCACTTTTTCTCTTTCTGTCATCAATATTTTTGGCCAAATCAGCATGAGTGTAGGCTCTCACCTCAAATTTTTCATTTTTCTTATAGTATAGACCATATTCTTCTATTCCTTTTAGATATCTCATAATTCTCTTAAAAACCATCAAATGATTCTCCTTAGGATTCGCAAAGAATCTTGCTGTCCTATTAAAACTTTTCACTAAGTATAGTGGAATCATTCAACCATTCATTCATCTAAGCTTTAACTTATCTAATCAACAAGTTACTATAAATCAACATGCAAGTATAACACACAAGAAATCAATACATGACAGTGATTTACGTGGAAACCCAATTTGGGAAAAACCACCAGTAACATGCTACTCAATTTTCACCCTTCTAAAGTGATGCCCTATGAAAGGCTTGCCCTATTAAAGGCTTACAACACACTGTTAAATGTGACCTTGTTAGAGGATTTAACCACCCTATTAGAAGTGGGCCTATTTAGAGGACTTTAGAACATTCACTTGGAATGCCACCCTATTAAAGGATTTACAAATAGCTGTTAGGCCAACCTAAGTCCATAGGATTTTCAAATCTAATACAATTTCTAGAGAGTATTAGAAAATCTTGACCTGACTATAACATACAACTTATGTTGTAGATCTTAGATCACTTCTCAACTCATACCCTTGCTTGGCCTTCAATCTCTGCAACTCTTAATAGCTTGCCTTTTCTTTCAAGCTTTGTCTCCTTGAGTCTTCATACTCAATGTACCAGTGCAATCATTTCTTCATGACCACTCATAGAAGTAGAGCCTTTGTGCTCTTCCTTCTCCTAGATGTAGCAATAGTATCAGCATCTCTCTACTTCTTGGTTTATGACTCCTTAAATAGAAGCCTTGGAGTTCCTTTTCCCACTTGATTATTCCATTTTTCAATTTCAATTTGTATGGATTAGGTAGGATTCATTGTATCTAACCCATATTCTATTTCCTCTAGAAACTTCTTGAATAATCCTTTAGAATTCACCCAAAAATAGTTTACATAAGATTATGTGCCAACAACTCATCATCTTTATCTTCCAACTTGTTCAAAAAATTCAATGCAACCACTATGTCAGCTTAGATTTGGAAAATCTTCATCATTTGAAATAATGTAGCAACTCGACACTATTGAAATACTAGTGCTCAGCACATACTATGTTACTTAGCATCAAGTATGTTTTTCTTGATGCTCGATACCTAAAGATCACTCGACATCAATAGAATTTTTTTTGATGCTCAACATATTATCTTTACTCAGTACTTGAAGATCACTCGGCACATGCTAGAAATGTTTTTTACTCAGCTTCTAGTAAGAATTTTCTCAACTTCAACTAACTTTCTTGGCACCTACTGATGATCTTAGTTAAAGCTTTGCAGTCAACCTTGTTACAACTTCTTCTTCTAATGTATCTAAGTGTGACCAATATCTATATCTTTGAGTATGTTATTAATACATTACTTAACCATTGTCTTGACTGATCCTTGCTCTTCATTACAACATCATAACTCAACCTTTCCTTTAGGTGCTCTTGTTACATCTTGTTGATCAAATCCTTACAAATAGTAGGTTTAACATCAATGGCAAAAAAATGATTGAAAACATTCTTTTACAAAAATCTCCCTCTTTGATCTTCAACAACAATGAGTTTTTCAATCAGATTTCCAACACTTGCAACAATCTCAATAGATAATGCAATGTCAAGTCTCCTATGTACTACATATTGAAATTTTCCAATCATAGACTTGTAGAATGTTTGATCACATCAACAGTATCATCATTCTTTGATAATTTGTATCTTGTCACCATAGGTGTGCTAACTATTTTGGAATCTTCCAATCCAAAAGTTTTTAATAGTTATTTCACATATTTAGACTAAGCGATCTATATACCATATTTTATTTGATATACTTACAACCCAACAAAGAAATTGATCTCTCCAAACATAGACATCTCAAACTATTTCTTCATTTCATTTTCAAATGCCTTACATAATGTATCTTTACCTCCAAATATGATATCATCAACATAAATTTCAGCTAGTAAAATAGCTTTACTTCCTTCTATCTTTAAGTAGAAATTGTTGTTATCGTCAATCTTCTCAAAAAAAATCTTCACAAGATAATTGTGAAACCTTTCATAACATGTTCTTGGGGATCTCTTTAAACCATATAAAGATTTGTGTAGTCTACATGCCATGTTTTTGTTGTTAGCATCAAAAAATCCTTCTGGTTGTTCTATATAAACATCTTCTTCTAATATAACATTCAAAAATATTGACTTCACATCCAATTGATAAAAATTCAAACCTTTATATGCAGAGTAAGAAAAAATTTCTTACTCCTTCCAATCTTGTTATAGGGTCAAATTTTTCTCCATAGTTTATTCCTTCTTCTTGTGCATACCCTTTGAAAACTAATCTTGCCTTAATCCTTGCAACTTCACGATTTTCATCTAACTTGTTTCTATACACCCACTTCATTACAATCACATTATTGTCCTCTAGTTTGGGAACTAGAATCTATGCCTTGTTTTTCTCAATCTTCTCAATCTCTTCTCTCATGAATTTACTCCCATTCTCATTTTCTAAGAAATCTTTCAATGTCTTAGGCTCATGCATTTCCAACGAACATGTATCACTTCTCAGCTGATTTCTTGTCATTGGTCTTGTTGGCTCCTGATTTAATAGTGTTTAAATAACCAAGCATGCAAGACAAGAATGCATCTATGGGCAGCTATCTCCAATAATGGACACACTTCACCAAGAACCTAGGCCAACTATAAGGCTACACTCCTTTTGCACTTCAGGCTCTGCGAAACCTAGGCGGGTATACCTATAGATTCTTTATATGGTACCAGTTGTCAAAGCATACACTAAATCTAATGTAAAGCAGATAAAAACCCCTAAATCTTCTATACTTAACTAAGAATCACAAGCATGAAATAGCTAAGAACATAACTCACAAAATTGGCAAGCTATGTGCAGGTTAACATTCAATAACTTTCAACATAAAAGGGAAAAGCGTTTGATTTAATATGTTGATAACAACAAGACCCAAGTATGAGCAACAAAACTTAATGATCCTATCTCTGATCAGTGCCTTATCTATTGGGAAATTACATGAATTACAATAGTACATCTCCTAGAAACCTCTGACATAATTCCTACATCAAGATCCCTGATCTATCTTTCACCTTGTGAATAGACATCTGCTTCATATTTGAATCTCATACTCAGACAATCCTTTCATGAAATCAGTAAACCCTGTGATAAACACCAAGCAATTACATGGCTCTTTGTTCCATAAGAAAGGTACTTCAATCACATACATCACTAAATGAGATGCAACCTAATCTATACTCTTTGATCACAAACTAGAAAAGATTACAGATCCACAAACATGAGACAAGATTCAAATTGAATTTGAAACCATTGCTGCTCTTTATTTGCTTTTCTTGAAACCAAATACATAAAATGTACATAAATTAACTCATAAATCACCTAACAGATAAGAACTATCTGCATAAAACATAAAATGCTCCTCAATACAACAAAGAAATGTTGGGTGTGTGGCTTTCACAGCCTAAGAAGAGCTCCAAGAACTGGAAATAGAAAATTAACCAACAACCTTCTCTCAGAGAAGAAGAAATAATAAATATGGAGAAGACAATTCCTGGATTTATTTTGCAACTGACATGTGTCCCTTCAAAATTCCCTTCTAAGAAGATCAAAAGCCTCTCTCTACCTTCTCTCTTTAACTGAAAATCAAATCCCCATGATTCTGGCTTTTAGAAGCATACAGAATATCAGATATTTGGTGATGAGAATGTAACTGATTTATGATGTTAAAATGAGTCACCAGATAAAAGTAAAAATAAGTTCAATATGACTTCAAGAAGCCAATAAAACATGTCAAAATTGATTTTCTTCATTTTTAGGCTTCAAAAGATCCTCAAAAATGTCCTGCAACCAACTTTGACGCTTCATGATCAAATCTGCTCATTCCATTGAGAAAGCCCTAGGGATCAAAAAATGGCTTATAGCTCAAACCAATGAGAATTTGTGCACAAACTAACTTCATATTCAAAAAATTTAGATCTTCCCTATTCTAGCGGTATATTGTAGTGCTTATTTTCGATAAAAAATGCTCCAGATATGGCCTTTTGAAGTTGTAAGTGTGGTTCATAGCTCCATGGCATATTTTGCAAAATTTAAAATTTTAAAAAGTTTGAACTACATTAAACTTCAGACATTTATTTAAAAGATCCACTAACTGTACGTGATTCAAGAAGATTTTTAAAATATTTAAATGTTTACCCTTATCTTCCACTTCAAGTCAACTTTGTTTCACCACTGGTGACACGTGGCACATTTTTATTAGCTCAAACTTGGGTAAGTGCCACATGTCACATCCACATCAGCACCACGTGAGCACCACCTATCATTTCCATCTTAGCCTCACTACCTTGCTATACTAACTTCCTTGCAACTTTCCTATAGCGAGTTAATGACAGCCATTGGATTGGCCACATGGCACGATCTTGGTGATCTCTGAGATTTTCTCACCACATCATCACTCAGCCATTTTATTTCCTGTCACTTGGCACCACTTGATTCATTGCTAGATCCGCAGGCAAGACCCATCTCTATATGTCATGTCTTCATGGTTTTTTGAGGACCTCACTACTTCGCTAGTTCAAGTTTCCAATATTTTCTAGCTAGCGAGGTAGTGACTAGCCAGATTTCCTACCTTTTTTGATCGCTTGGGATGCTGACATCATCATACCTTGGACTACGTGTTAATTAAAATGTATGCCTTTGTTTGCTCCAGCTGGCATCCACATTAATTAATGATCACTAGGCCCCACATGCATGTGATCCTCTTTACCTTTTAAAAGGTGGCATCTTTTGGACAACATGCTATGGTGTAGAGTTATATTTAAACTACTAAAAAGAGTGCAATATCCCAAATGTGGGACTAAAACCTTTAAATGTTCCTCCGCCCTGTTCTGCCTATGTGTGGAGATTTCTTTTAAAATCTTTTCCTTCCTTTAATGGCATGGATTTCATTCTCTATCTATGGCTTAATTTGTATTTGCCCCTATCCTTCCCACGTGAGCTCTTAAGTTTAATTGGTGACTTTTTTGTTGTGCTTGTGTGGATTCTTGTCTTTCTATGATGGTGGATTTTCCTTTGGATCTACAGTTTCATTGTTCTTAGATGCCTTTGCCCCTCCATGTGGACTCTATAAAATTCGATCACAGGTCCTCTACTACTTTAGTCAGCTTGAGCTCTTAATCTTCCTTACCTCTTCAAGTGTCCGCTTCATTTTGGGCTGCTTTGTTCCCTTTGCCACATGAGGTTCCTCCTATTCATGCACTGTGGTGATTTTTTTATGTGAGCTGCTCAATGCTTGGTGTGAGCTCAAAGATCTATCCTTAGTGATTTCTACTCTGCTCTTTAAAACACAAAGCTCCTCCTCTAGAGTCTTTTCATAAGCTTCCAAAACTTCAGCAGCTTTCTTCTATTGCGTGGGTTCTCATTTCAAATGCTACCTCTGTTTTGGCATGGATGGCTATTGCAAGGTGTCTTTCTCCTAGATTGTGAGTTTCTCTGGACATCTTACACTGGTTCAACAATATCATACAGAATCTTCTTATATAGGAAACCCATCAACAACAAGCAATGTAGCCAAAACTATGCCTAGTACCTTGAATAATGTTGCATCCAATCTGGACATGTCCAAATTCAGTATGGAAAATTCTTTCCCTCCTGCAGCATCATGCATACCATATGACACAACATTAAATGTAACTCACACTTGCTCTACCACGTCTTTAACTAAAGCAACAATGTGTGAAATTATCGAAGAAGTAGGTGTTCCACATTCTAAATTATCTAATTCTAATTCTAATATTGTTGGTATAACGGGTATTACCGATAGCTACATACTACAGGTAAAAATAAATCAAAGTGGTAAGTTAATGTCAAATCCCAGATCAAGAGTGATAGATCAGTTGAAGGGAAAGTGCTCCAACTTGCAATGAGGATTCAGTGTGTTTCATGGATGAGTGTAGCTAGTTAGAGCTGGCTAGCCATAGGCAAGATCACAACCATGAAATGAATAGCCACCAATTCTTTTAGAGAATCAAGCTCAAAGACCAAAAAACTGCGGCATCACTTCAAGTTCTAAAAGAAAGTGGCTTACCTAAATCATTGAAGGAGCACACCCTTAAAGCCCAACAGAATCATACAAATTTTGTGAGAAAGCTTCATAGAGGTTTACTCTTGCATCTTTCATACAATAATGCTATTCACTAACATTTTTTTTAGTTTTAAGACATGCTTCCAAATGATTCCTCAAGAATAAGAAGAAGATTGGAAAATAGTATTGTTGTCCTAATCCGTTAGAAATAAATAATAAGCAACACTTGTAGCTTTCTAATGCCTTAGAGAAAGAAAGAATCATTATCATCCTCCGATCATTTAACCTTCCTTCTATTCATTAAAAACATGTCTCTAGGACTCATTAATCTTTCCACCATAGTCTACTTCTTCACCCTTCAATCCTTTCATAAGGGCCTCTGACTTCTTGGCCTTGTGATTCAGTGATTTCCCTCTTAATCTAATTCACTGAGATTTCAAATCAATCCATCATTTTAAAGTAATTAGTCGGACCCCAAAATGGGTTTGGCTAAAAAATATTTTGTTTCCAAACACCTGACCTACAAAACTAATCCATTAACCATCACATACTGATAGAAATCAAATTTGATCACTGAATCGTCAATTCAAACCTCATTTTATCACTTATCTAGAAATTGTCAAATTGGTGCCAGAAGGTCTGTTGACTGGCCTTAAAAATTGACCCAAACACCTGATCGGGCTCTGGAAACTGGCACACTGAATCTCTGTTCTGCCACTTTCACCCTGTCAGATCTCATCTTATGAAGAATTTCTAGTCAAAAGATATTCGCCGTCAAAGTCATCTTCTCAAAATTACCTGCAAGTAAACAAGTCAAAAAACACTAAACTGGGTTCAAGTTTGGCTTTAAAAAACTGGGCGAACTGACACTTGGGAAAACAAAAATAGGGGCATTGAATCACTTTCATTAGGTGAATATAAATCTAGGATTTGGGCTCATCATGAACAACAAGACACATTTGGCGAACAGTCAAAGTAGGCTGCTTGGATTTGCTGATTGGAGACAATGGCACGAAATCATTTTTTGCAAATGGAAACAACCTGGAAAAGTGTGCAAATGGATTCGTGATGACTTGCAAACTGACACACTTGGAGTATTCTTAGAGTAAAACATAGTGACACAATCCATTCTATCTTACAATCACAAATTAGGAGTTATAACATCACAAACAGAGGTCCTAACAAATCTACAAATGCTGACACCAATAAGAAGATAGAAATTGCGTTTGGAATCGCATTTGAAAATTGATCAAATGGATTTGTCATAAGCTGAAGCTTGAAACATGAAAAGTCTCTAACCTCTAAAATGTAACATAAAAGGAATTTTAGCATTTCAATCAATTGATCAAAAGTTACAACACGTCAAACAGGGCTTCCTAGAATTATGTGCAATGTGCATCAACATGACAAATTTAAATGACCAAATTTGAGGGATTAAAAACCTAGTCAAACAGACTCGAAATGACTCAAAATCTAAAACAAAGGTTCTCAGGTATGGACACTAGGCACTCCTAAAGTAGAAAGTCACAAAACATTTTTGGGTGTGAGATATTCAATTGCAAACATAGTCTCCTATTGCTATTTGACACTTAGGTGAAAATGCAAATTTGGAACTAGCTCAAAACAAGACTTTAGGAAATAGCTTGGAATGGCGATTCAACTTCATAAAACAAGTAGGCATACTAAATGGAGGGTGTTAGAAACATTAAACACCTTAGGGGACTCAAATGTACAGTCGAGTACAACCAGGTACATATGCATTTACGGGGCTTGATTTCTCAAAAAAATTTAATGTGACTAAAAATGAATCATGTAATATTTAGTCCCAACATGTCTATCATCTTTGTCTCCAATAATTTGTTTGGCAGGGTGATGTCCCTTGACATGCTTTGAAAATCTTGGTTTCGCTCTTCTTTCGTTATTAGGTCTATCAACTTTTGAATCACTATGTACTTCTCTATTGGGAAATTTAGCATCTCTTTCATGTACACTTATCTCAAAATTATAATGTGCCTCATCTTTTGTCTGCAATTTAGGTCCTGACTATAGTTTTGTTCCTGAATGCAACTTGATATTCATTGTATGTGACTCGATAGCCACTAAAACTTGATGTCGATTTACAACTTGGTTTACAAAATTTTTGTTAGTAGACATACCTTCATAAACGTATACAAATTATTTATACTCTTCAGGTTCCTTCATAGGTTCAGCTTCATGTACCTCTATATATTCATCAAACTTCACATTTTCACTTTCCACAACTTTGTTAGTGTTATTATTTAAACACTTATAAGCTT
This sequence comes from Cupressus sempervirens, assembly GCA_028749045.1. Taxonomy (NCBI): domain Eukaryota; kingdom Viridiplantae; phylum Streptophyta; class Pinopsida; order Cupressales; family Cupressaceae; genus Cupressus; species Cupressus sempervirens. Next base: position 157,017,642 of record CM053783.1, read on the forward strand.
TACTTCTTGTGGAATAACAAAGGAATATACCTTCTTCACTTTTAGCATCTAATTTTTTATTCCTAAAATCCTTAGGAATGTAGCACTTGCGTCCAAATACCTTAAAATATTTTACATTTGGTGAGTATCCATACCATAATTCAAAAGGAGTTAAATGAGTACCTTTCTTGATTTGTAGATGGTTCAAGGTATAGACAGTTGTACTTATAGGCTTTCTCCAATGTTTCAAAGCAACATTCTTCTCTGTCATAAGTTTCCTAGCACAACCCACTACATATTTGTTCCTCCTTTCAGAAATTCCTTTTTGTGGAGGGGTTCTAGGTGTAGAAGTTCTTATTTTGATTCCTCTGTCATTATAGAATGTCTCAAACTCATTTGATGTAAATTCTCCACCTCTATCAAATCTTAGACATTTCAATATTTTGCATGTCTCCATCTCAACTCAAGCTAATTACCACTTAAACATTTCGAAAACATTAGATTTCTATTTCAAAAACATAATTCTCATCATCCTAAAATAATCATCAAAAAATAGGATAATGTACTTGTCACCTTTGTAGCTTTGCATATTAATTGGTCCACACAAGTTAGTATGAACAATCTCCACAATATCTTTAGAGGTGATAGTCTTACTTTTAAAACTGGATTTTGTCATTTTGCCTAAGTGACATTTTTTGCATATCATATTGTCAAGTTTCTTCAATTTAGGCAAACCTCTAACTCTTTTCATGCTACCGATACTAACTAAGTTATCAAAGTTAACATAACATAACCTCTTGTTCCATAACCATACATCATAAAATTACATAACAAGACAAGTAGCATCATTCATATTAGGATAAAATAGATTACCTCTAGTTTGATCATCTTTCCTAATGAGTTTCCCATTAGTGTCATAATTTTTTTCTATCTTATTCTCAAACTCAACTTTGCAACCTAAACTATTCAATTGTGACACACTCAACAAATTATAGTTAAGTCCTACATAATAAGAATTGTCACATATGATCTTTTTGTGAATTTGATTAATCCTTTTCCTTTTATCAGATAGGGTGCATCATTACCAAAAATTATAATATTTCCATCATAATAATCAAGGGTAATGAACTTACTTTTATCTCTAGTCATTTGATGTGAAAACCCATTATAAATGTTCCATCTGTCACTCTTATTCACATAAGATACTAGTGTAGTTACCTCATCCTTATAAGAATCATCCTTCATTGCAACATACACCACTTCATCATCATGGTCATCAGATCCATCTTTAGTTTCCTCTTTAGCAATGTAGCAAGACTTCTTGCCTTTATCTTTGTAATCTTTTTGTCCTCATCTCTTTTACTTCTGTATTTGTCTACACTTCTATTGTTCTTCTTTTCTAGACATCTAGCAACAATATGACCAACCTCATTACAATTAAAACACATAATAGGCAACTTACCTTTGAAATTCCCTTTACCTCTATGAAATCTCCTTGCCAACATTGCTTCATGTTTTTCTACATCCTCCTCATCTATAGCACTATCACTAGAAACACAGTTGACCATTTCCTTCTTCTCCTTAGGTTCCTTTACTGATAGTTTAGCTTTGAAAGTAGATTCAAAATTCTCATATTTGAAATTATCAAAATTAGAGATTTCAAAAGCAGTGAGTCTACACATCAATATTTGATGGAGACACAACCTAAGAACATAATGGACACAACAAGAAAGGAAAAAATTTATTAACTATGTAAATATGCTAATACACTCAATATAGAGAAAATAGACTTCAAAACATGCCCTAAGGGCTTACAATAGCATAAATCTGGAGATAAATCCTTCTCCTAGTACTTCTTCTCAAACTCCACTCTGAACTACCTTTTACAATGCCAGAAATGTCCTTAAATAGACCCCAGAGGGTTAAGGATTAGGAATACATTCTAGAAAGTGCTAGTTAGCATCCACTGACCAAATAGAAGGCTCTAGAAGTTGCATTAGAAGTCAGCACAAAATTAGAAGAATCCAGAAATAGTAATTGAACTTTTGGGAGGCATAACTTTTGAACCATAGCTCTGATTGACAAATCGTTTACATTTTCAAAATCTCTCAAAGCACTCTATAGTCCTATGGACCAGCTTGGCTCATCCCCCATTTTTTGGCCCTGTTCAAGGTCACTTAATGCCCCTAACCTGACTTTGAAGCATTCTTGGGAGGTCTCCAAAAATTGAAAAACTACAATAACTTTCAAACCGCGGGGCCTTTTGACCTGATTCCTTTTCTGGAATGCTCTAAATTACAATTACCATCATCCAACCAATTTACACATTCTAGTTCACCAAAATGATGGCTAAATTACATACTCCTATTTTATTGACATTTACACGTATCCCAAGGTGTTCAAATACTCTATCCTAGAACACTGATAGTGGAACTGTGAGAGTTGGAACCTTTATTTGACCCAAATGGGTATCTAGAAATGAAAACACTTGAAATAGAAACTAAGTCTAGGTACATTTTTTTGGGTGACACAGGATTGCCCTTATACCTTTGGATGCTCCTGCATCAATATTTCAAGGGTTAGATCATTACTAGGTGTACACCTAAGTTCTTGTATGGTAGAGACTCTACTAGCATAGATGGACAATAGGGTTTACAATACTTTGCCGATCATAGTCTCATATTCAATCTTACCAGTTGCTCCTCTAATAACATTAACTACTTCTTTTACTCTAGCAAATATCAAATTATATTCTCACCTTCTTGCATTCTCATATCATCAAACTTACCTCTAAGACTTTTAGATTTGGCTCTTAGCACATTTTTTTCTTGTCCATAGATTTTTTTATAGCATCCCAAATCTTCTTAGAAGTATCACATTCCTTGATGTCATCAAACTCAGTATATCTTAGGGTAGATGTAATCTCCAACATTGCTTGATTGTGTTCTTTCTTCTTTTTCAAATCCTTGGCAGTTAGGGCTCTAGCAAGATCAACATGCTAAGTGGTGATTGTAGATTGTGTATGGTCTTCAAGACCTCCTAGGTGTAGCTTCATCAAAATTTTCCATGCAAGGAAGTTTTCCTTATTGAGCTTGGGTACCTCTCTTTTGGACATCTTGATCTTTTGATTTTAGTAGCTTCAAACTAGTCCTCTTAAGGACTATGGCTCTAATACCAATTGTTGAAATTATTTAGAATAACTTGAGGGATGGGGGGTGACTCAATTATTCAAGGTCCAAATGAACAAATAAAAATTTTCAATGCTTAGTAGACCCATATCTATAAGACCTAATCATCCATGCATCCATCAGATCATACAATACATAAAATTTGTAGGTTCTTGTCCTAGGTCAAAACAACTTTGTAGAAATGTAAACATGAAATAGCATAAGAACATTCCCACAATTTTGACACAAGGATTTAATGTGGAAAGCCAATTTAAGAAAAACCACCAGTAATAATGTATGTGCAAGATCATGGTCAACCAAACTATGGCCTTAAGTGGTGGTGAAAAACTAACAAATCAGGGTTATGTCAAATTGACCATAATGTTAAAGTGGTTTTGGGCTTTATATCAAAAATTTGTAAGAAAATAATCTTTGGAAAATTGAATCTAGTTTATAAACTACTAGGCCTTATCTAGAGAAAAAAATATTTGATTGGTCAAAAGTTTAGATTTTAATTCAGTACTACGAAAATTTTAGGGCGAAAATAAAAAGTAGGTTATGTCTAACCACCTTAAACAAAATCAAATGATAATATTTTTTAATATAATTATAGATATAAAAAGTAGACTCATGCCTAGTTATGAAAAATATTTTTGAGAATTTTATTACAAATAAATAATTAATTGTGGATTTTCTACTTTATTATTTTCAGAAGTAAAAAACTCCTATGTCTGACCACCTTAACTAGTTCAAAAAAATTCAAAATTAATTATTTTTTTCTTATACTAGTCAAAGCATAGTATGTGGTACATCTTTTGGATTTCACAAATCTTATATGGTTTGAAAGTTATAGTTATTTTTCAATTAGTATGTCAATCAACACTTTTTAGCTAACTCCATTATAAAATAAGTAATAATTAATTACTTAACTCATAATTTGACAAACATTATATCGATGGAAAGCTGAGAACATTCTCAAAAAACCCTTTTCATTTCATCAAATTTGGATGAAAAAAAGTCATCAACTTCATTGTCAAAGTCAGAAACACACAACAACACACCAAAAAACATGTTTTTGGGACTTTTTGGCATTGACCATGGAGGGTTGGCATCCAAATAAAAACCAAGCCTAATCAAGCACCCATTCCAAAATCTGGTATATGTTCCCAAATCAGATACTCATTCTCAAATTAGATACCAATTTTCTAAAAAATCTTTTTAATTTTTTTTTCAATTTTTTTTTTTAAAATTCTTTTATAATAGTATGTGTTGGTGTTTTATTTTGATGTTAACAGTACTAAAACTACTAGGCGACAAAAGGCTTAGTACCTAGATATCAGTACATACACAACCTAAAGAATAGCCAATTCTCATTATCACTTGCATATGCAAAGTATTAGGGCCCAACTTCAACAAAACCTTAGACAGTTTTCTACTCTTTTGGCTCTGTAAAACCAGGGCGGGTGCACCCGGGGATGGTTCAAAGATGGAATAATTGTATGATAATTATCCTTAGTTTCATTTTGATTCTCATCTCTAAATCCTCAAACATATAGGTAAATAACTGATAAACACATCCCTTGAACAGATATGGCCAAGAAATCTTCTATAGCTCTGCAGATGTTTCCAACAACAATGGCTAAATGAAGCTAAAACAATCCAGGCAGGCAAGTGCTAGCCAACTTTGAAAATCTTATAGGAAAGATAAATGAAAATTGATTTTATGATGTATTTTGAAAAAGCTAGTTATAATATACTTCTCTTTTGGCTGAAAAACTTTCGATCAGTGCCTAATCCATTGGGAATTCACAGTCAAGTAAATTCTTAGATCTAATTTGTTGCCTTGCAACGAATTTTCATCAGCAATTCTTACCAAAATTTATCATTCAAAAATCCTTATTAACACCCGAGCAACCTCATCACATTCATCAAAGCCTTTACTTAATCCATTGAATTAACAACATTAACAAATGGATGTATAGTCTTACTAAATTGCAATCAATTGCATAAGCTTTTACTCACACAACATCAAGGTAGTTCAGTATTAAAAAGGAGACAAAATTCAGAGAAGAACAGATATGGGGACAGTTCATAACTTGTATTCATTTCCTTTGAAAATGATATATCCTTTACAAAAGACCCAGAAAACCTTCCTAGAAGAAGCACAGTTCTTTCTACATTCATCCATATATCAGAAATTTTGACAGGAAAAAGTATACTATAAATTTCTTTCCCAAAATGTTTGGACCAAAAAAGAACTAAGCACAATACTTAGTGAAAACCAAATTCGGACCAATCTTTAGCCTTGGGATCTCACTTAAATAATGTGAGATGCAACAAGCTTCAGGCTACAGTAGGTGACAGGTGTCCTTCTTTTGAAAATCAAAAAACAAGAATAACAGAAAGGTTGATTACAATAGCACTTCTTGGCGGGTCCCTTTCTGTTATGCTTCTTGGTTGTTATGATCTGCTCTCGCAATCATTCCTCATCTTCAGAGTACATACCCATAAGGTCTGCAAGTGATGTATCATCTTCTGTTACATGCAAAATCACTTTAACCTGAGGATTTTCTATGTCATCATTGCTGACTACAAGAGTAACTATTACTCTTACATCTTCCTCGTCATCTTCTCCTGACATCTGTTCACTAAACTAATCTTTCCATCTGTTGAAAGTATCATCATCTGGCCAATCAAAACTTAGGGTTTCTCTTTGTATCTTTATTAAAGAATTGGCATTTTCTTCTAAATCATCGAATTCTTTTCTTATATCAGCATAATACAATTGTATTTTTACCAGCTCTTCATTTGTCTTTGCCCAAAACCAATAGCCAGTCTCACTGATGATGTTTGTTATTCTATTATCAAATAATTCATCCATTTCCTTTTTCCATTTGTCCTTTTCCTTTACTATATCAACAGATTCTAAGGCACAAGGAAATAGGGTGAATTTTTTAGCAAAATATCTTGAAAAACAGAGTTTCAATTTCCTCTGTAAAGAATCTCTTTTATTTTCAAAATTATCTAATTGATTCAATAAATCAAAAATCCTCTCAACCTGATGATAAGGCATTTGAACTGTAAATATACAAATAATTGTAACATCATTATTCCTCTGTCTCCACTTCTGTGGAAGAGAATCTAGTCCATTCTTTTCTTTATTTAACTCATCTATGAGGGTTACAATCCTTGTCAACTGGTCATAAAAATTTGACCATTGTATTTTATCCCTCAAGTATGTCACACCCTGCCTCCATTTCTCTTCCTGCTGATTTCTAAATTCTATCTGCCACTCATGTAATTTGGTTTTTTCTGCTTCAAATTCCTCTGTAGTATAGAATTGGGGTCTTTCAGGGGTGTCAGGTATCTCAATAATAGGGGTTAATCCCATAGATGACTGTGGGGGATATGCAATTCTTAATGTACTGGATTCTCCCACTTTTCTCTTTCCAAGTACCTTTTCTAATTGAGATACCCTATTTTCTAACTCAATTCTCCTTTTTACCTCTTGATTATAGGCTTCCACCACTACTTCATATTTATTATGCATATCCATCATTTCCCTCTCCTCTCTTTCCGCAGTAGCCAGGGCAAATTTAGAATAATCCAAATTCATGTGGGCTGCCTGTACATTTGAAGTGTCAACAACTCTTCTTACAATGATACTCCCTGTCAATCCTGAATCATCAGACTGTGATGAAGTAACTCTGGATCCTCTTCTCAGGGACCACATAACAAGGGCAGCTTGATCATTGCTGAATGCTGTACCCAAGAATTCCTCTTTATTTGGATCTTGGAGTCCTAAATTATTTGAAACAGAATTAAAAACTAATGCGTCAGTAATGTCCCAATTGGGCAATAATAAAACATTAGCATTTTTTACCATCTGTCTTCCCTCATCAGGGGTTATATTTTGGAACTCTTGAACCATTTGTTCCTTTATTAGATTTTGAATGGAGGTCTCATCCATTTCTGGATGTTCTGCTCTCATATTATTGCACCTTTGCTCAAAAATGTGCATATTTACTCTCCACGCAAACTGATGGAAAGCCCTAGATCTTACAAAATTGTTATCAGACAAAAAATGCTGACTGGCTTGTTCCAAAATAGGGTCCAATTCCCTTCCTCTGAAATCTGCTGTAGTTAATTCAAAACTTGGTACAGGGGGTTCCGGAGGGTTCCCTTTATCAATCTCTGCTTGTGTAACAAAAATTTCTCCTTGTGACCCCATTTGTTCGAATTGCTCATTGGTGAGCTGTTCTTCCTCAACTCTTATTGGGATTTGAGAAGGTGAGCCACTTTCATCAGGGGATTCTTCCTCCCTTATTATTCTCCTTCTTTTGGGGGAAGGTTCAGGGGGTCTTTCTTCTAGGACAGTGCTGGAGGATCCAACAATCTGTTTTTCTTTATGCACAACGGGCACCTGCTGTCGGACAATAGTATATCCTGTTTTCTTCCGTACCACCAGTGGACCTATTCCAATGTTGGGAGTGAAACCCAATTTTCTCATAATTTCTCTAGCTTTATCTGGAAAAGAATTAATAAAATGTTGTTTCTTCTCATTCATTACCTCCATTATCTCAGAGAAATTACTCATGAGCTTATGTATTTTATCTGCATTGTTTGCAGCATTACTAAGAAGACTGAAATTTTTATCAAAACAATTAATGAATTCCAAAACTTTTGAATAGACTCTCCATTTTTCTTTCTTTATTTCTTGCTCATGGAGAGAATAGTCATTTCTTATTACATCTTCTGGAAAATAGAATTCATGCTGAACTGGACGCAGCTTGATTCTCAATCTAAGGGTAGAGTTAAAGAAACCTTCTGTATCACAAAAACGAGAGTGAGACACTGCCATTTTGTATTGATCCAAAAATTTATGGAGAAAGACCCACCCTTCTTTAGTTATCACAAACTGGTGGGCTATAGTACAAGTAGGAAAAATTGATCCTGTCCCCCTTTTGCGCAAAAAGGCCTTCTCCACTCCTCCCAACTGCCACAAAAATTTAGCTATCCCTACCTTTAAAGGTACCTGATAGGGTAACACATGGGGTGTTCCTTTGAAACCATAGACCCTGATGACCGTTGAGACTGAAAATGGGATAATATCTCTCCAATTATGTGAAAATTTTAGATTGTGGGTTTTGTCCATAGGCCTGATAAGGTGCATTAATGCCTTAGGGATTCTGGGATTATCACTCAATAAGAGGCACCTTAGTTTGGAGGCAAAGTGCCTATCAAATCTAACGAAGCTAGCATTTTCTGCTTCCCAGGTCATGTCTGCACTCCATAATTGGACTGGTAATGCTTCCCCTTCTTGTTCTCTATTTAAAACCATTTCTTTACCAAAATAAGTGGCCCCTTTAAAAAGAAACATATGCATCAGTAAGGAATACTGACCCCAAACCTTTTCCACCTTGCCCTGTGCAATCCCCACCAATCCATGATGGATCTCATTTGCCAAGTAAGATGCAAAATCAAAAATTATTTCCACACCAAAAGAAGAGATTTGGGTGATCATATACATGAAGCTCACCGGAATAAAATCTTCTTCGCCCTCTCCGAAGACTCTGCACAGGGTCCTATATATCTCCACTGCCCTGGCATTAAAACATGATTTCTTGAAGGGCTCTTTAGAAGATGATGTTATGGTTGGGAGGCCTCCAATTCGGCCTATGTGGGCTTTCAATGCACCCTATCTAACTACATCCCTCTTGGATATATATTCTTTTTCTAAATCTATCAGATTAATGGGCACATGATACATGGTGAGGGGTCCCAGACTGAAAACCTTCCTAATCTCCTTGGGACTGATGGTAACTAAAGCCTCACCATCTATTCTCCTCACTATCTTAGTGGCTTGGTATAGTTTTTTGCTATGGCTTCAAGTAGTTCAAAATCCATAAACACGCTGGGGACAACAAGCTTCCCAAGATAAAAATTCCAAATGTTGGCATGAGGGGCATATAACTTTCTCTCTGCAAACCATTTCTTGAATAAACTCAAACCAGTTTGAGCAGTTTGAGCATCCCAAACCCAATTACCCTTATCATACAATCCATCAGCTACCCTAAGCCTAGGGTTGAGTGAGGTTAACCTCTTAACTTGCACCGTTTCTACAGTGGACTCAGGAAGTAACTCAAGCAAATCATCATGCACATTTCTATCCAGGTAGTTTACTGCTCCTATAAATCCCTTCTTAGGAGGCATCTTGGGCTATCCTTTTTAAAACTTAAAAGCTCACAAAGATGATGGCAGTTTTACTTACTTGAATTCTGTCTCAATTCTCCTCTGTATTCCTACAAAATTTCAGTGAACAGATAACTTGACAATTTTTTATCAACCTTGGCACGCTTTTCTTTCAGTAATAGCTTCTGCACAAGAATGGCTTCAAATCTTTTCTCGCGTGAAATGAAACTGATGCAATCTCTCTGTATTATACTCTATTTTTTCTCACGAACGAAGCTTTCTTGTCTAATTAATACAGAGAGTGGCACTACATTTTTTATTTAAAACAGCGTCGTTGATCTTCAAAGATCCTACGATCATGCGGTACAAAGAGAACAACTAGGAGTTATATTTGCCATGTCAGTTATTTTACCCAATGAGAGCTTGCCACGTACATAATTCTTTCTTTTGATGGCATTTACCTTTAGACCCACTGACGTTGGAGAACACGTGTCAGCATGTCGCTACTTTGTTATGCATAAAGAACAAGCACCTTGCCATAACGAGGCAGCGACAACTGTTGATCGGATCAAGAAATGATCGAAAGATACGCTACAGGACTTCTTAAGAAAGAAGGCGGTGGGTCCATCTCGCTATGTCGCTGTAATTATCTTCCTTGCAACTCTTCATAGCGAGGTAGCGAGCTCCGTTGATTCACTTCAAGCTGATGTTTCAGATTTATTATACATTTAGTCAGGTAGGTATTAATGAGAATCGGATCTCTGCATAGCTGGCACATGTCAAAATTTATCATAGTCATCTGTCATTACACGTCATCATAGATCTTGCTGATCTTTTACCATTTTACGGGGCCTCACTAACTTGCTAACGGTGAAGCACCTCAATTTTCCGATAGCGAGGTAGCGAGCTTCGGCACTTTAAAGGATTCCGTGCCGGAAAATGCAAGGGGTACCCAGTAATTACTTCTGTTAATTAAAACTGATTCTGACAACGGTATTTATGATTGGTCATGCCACCTGGTGTAATTATGATATAAGCAAGATGCAATGTCATCATTTTTAGATTTTCACGTGGCCTCGCTACTTCGCTAACGGTGAAGTGCCTAAATTTTCTGATAGCGAGGTGGCGGAACTTTCGAAAAAATCAACATTCTGGCTATGATGTCAGATATTCTAGTGGGTCCTTCTCCCCCTTTTTATGGTGAATTGCAAAGTGTACCTGCACAATAAAGAAATTAATAAGCAAATCTCTGATCACCGCACCTTCACTTCATGGTCCCACCGCTTAAAAACTCAACACTCACTATCTCGCTATACTTAATGAGCATGCAACTCTCAATAGCGAGGTAACGCCAGCGGTAGATCTAATCGGATTTGACGGTTGGGACAAATAGGAAAAAGGTAACCCGGGAGAAAAGAAAAGGAATACGGAAGCATATTCGTTTCTTTTGAAATTTGAAACTTTCGCGCCTGACCATTTATGAATAGGGATGAATATAGGGCTTATATGGCGAATATTTCTTATAGATGGTTTATCCAAAACCTTATACTTCACTTAGACATAGAACATCTGACTTTTCTATGGTTTAACTGAAAAAAATTTTACTACAGAAAAAGTCAGACCAACAGTGGCTCTGTCTGGGGATGATAGACTACTTGAGTCTATGCAAGGATTCAGAGTCTATGGGAGAGCAGACCACACATCCGGGAAATGACAACTTCTTCAGAGAGCACAGAGCAACACACAAAATTAAAAACCCAGACTGTACAAGGATTTACAGAAAACAGGACGCCAGGAAAACCTAAAACTAATGTTCATGGAAGAAAATAAGTATTTTTTCAAGAAAAATACCTCTTCAAGAACTGTCCATGAACTGGCAATTCAAGAATATTATCAAATACATCTTTGATTATGTAGGAATATTCACCCCAAGCATTCTCAATGAGATATGGGCCTAACCAAATGGGATCAAATTTGCCATGTTTTCCTTTATCTTCAATTCTGGCGTTCCACATTAAGACTAGGTCTCCATTTTCAAATTTCTTGTTTACAGTTCTTTTATCATAGAGTGTTTTGACTTGTAACTGCAATTTTTGATTTCTCAGAGATGCTTCTCTTCTGGCTTCGGTCAATCCTACCAATTCATTCATTCTTTCTTTCATTTCATCAGTAGTATCTTCATCATATGACTGGATGTAATTGTATAATCCCATAAAATTGTTCTGGGGCATTCTAGCTTGAATTCCATACACTAAATCAAAAGGAGCCACCCCAATTGCCTTCTTTACAGTTACTCTGTCAGCCCATATTGCCAACTGTAACTTGGAATCCCATGCCTTTTTATTATCGTCCAAGGTTCTCTTAATAATTTTCAACAGGCTTTTATTTGTGGACTCAGCTTGTCCATTCCCTTGTGGATGATATGGGGCAGACGTTGTTCTTGTCATTCCATATTTATCACAAAACTTGATGAATTCCTCAGACCTAAAACACATAGCATTATCTGTGACAAATTTCTGTGGACATCCAAATCTGGAAATGATATTATTCAATAAGAAATTATTTACTACTTTACTCGTTGCATTTCTGGTAGGGATAGCCTCTACCCATTTTGTAAAGTAGTCAGTAGCAACCAGAATCCAAGAATAGCCAGTACTGGACTTGGGAAAAATTTCTCCTATGAAGTCCAGACCCCATTGTTGAAAAGGTGCTTTAGTTTCAACTGGCTTCAGTGGAGTATTTCCTGAGAATTTCAGCTTCCCAGCAAATCTCTGACAAGGATCACATTTTTTAACCATAATTTGAGCATCTTTGAACAAAGTGAGCCACCAGAAACCAGCTCTCATTATCTTATGCGCAGTATTTTTGGCCATGTAATGTCCTCCACATACTCCAGCATGCATTTCTTTCAAAATCTCTTTTGCCCTTTCTCTGTCAACACATTTCAACAGAACTCCTTCAAAGTTTCTCCACCATAAGTTATTTTGAACAATTACATACCTGATGGCTTGCAATTTAATATTCCTTTTTTCATTATCAGGCAGATGGGGAGGAACTTCCATGTGTTGCAAATAATGTATAACATTAATGTACCAGTCACACTGGTCCATGTCGCATAAATCAGTTCTGAAATCATCATTTACTAGGTTTATCTGATTAGCTTCCAGGTTAGTTTCGGCCATAAGTTTGGCCAAACCTTGACCTCTTACTAACTTAGTTATCTGCATATCAATGTTAAATTCTTGGATTCTATTGATCCATCTGCATCTCCTTCCTGACACTTCCTGCTGAGAGAAAATATCTTTAACTGCAGCACTAGGTACAAAGGCAATAATAGTAGCACCTACCAAATAACTTCTGAATGCTTTTACAGCCTTTACCAAAGCATATGCTTGTTTTTCATTTATTTCATACTTCAGTTCAGCATGCTGCAGGGATTTGCTAAAAAAGGCAATAGGCTGTTCATACCCTTCTTGGTTTTTCTATAATAAAACTGCAGCTACAGTATGGAATGATGCAAAAGAAAAAATATGCATGGGTTTTGTATAATCTGGGGTCCTCAACACTGGAGCATTTTTTATCGCAGTTTTTATATCCTGGAATGCCTGTGAAGGTTCACCATTCCAATCTATAACAGCTCCTTTCTTGAGCATTTTCGAAATGGGTCTACTGATTTCAGCGAAGTTGGTAACAAACCTCCTCAGAAAATTAACCTGGCCAAAAAAGGACTGTATACCTTTCACGTTTTTAGGTTTAGGGACTTTATCAATAGCTATTACCCTTTCTGGGTCTATTTTTACCCCATCCTTGGAAACTATGTGTCCTAATAACTTTCCTTCTGTGACCCCAAACGAGCATTTCTTTGGGTTTAGGGATACCCCATATTCCAGGGCTTTTACAAAAAAATTTTCCAAATGTTTGCAGTGATCTTCAGCCTTGTTAGAATACGCTGTAAGATCATCCTGGTACACAACCATAAATTTGTCAATATATTCATGAAATGCTACATCCATGGCTCTTTGGAAAGTAGCTCCTGCATTAATCAAGCCAAAAGGCATCCTCACATACACATACGTTCCCCAAGGGGTTGTGAAGGCTGTTTTGAACTGTTCACTTTCTTTTACCAGAACTTGATTATATCCAAAAAAGCCATCCATCATTGACATCAATTCAAAGCCGGTCACTTGTTGCAACATGGCTTCCATATTAGGTAAGCCATAATTATCTTTTAGAGATGCAATGTTTAGATTTCTAAAATCCACACAAAGCCTAATATCTCCATTCTTTTTTCTTACAGGAACAAGGTTTGAAACCCAAGTGGAATGCCTAATTGGTTTGATTATTCCACCATCTCTCAGTTTTGTCAGTTCTTCCTGCATTTTTGGGGCAAGGGTAGGATTGATTGGCCTCTGTTTTTGCCTAAAAGGTTTTACACTTTCTTTCAACGGTATGACATGCTGGAAAAGGTCCTCCCTATAAGCTTTAAGGTCATCATATGACCAAGCAAAAACATGCCTGTACTTTCTAAGTAGGTCAATCAATGCTTTTCTGATTTGAGCTGGCAGATCTTGGCCGATGTAAACCTTTTTAGGGAATTCATCCGTTCCCAAATTCATTTCTTCTAGCTCCTGTGGTTTGGGGTCCTTTATTCCCGATTTTACTCTGTCTTGGTTATCAAAAATATTCTCCAAGACTACCAACCCCTTAGGCATCTTATTTGTTTTTAATTGCATGATTTCTTGACCAAAAATGGTTTCCTTCCCATTTATTGTTTCAATCAGTCCATTGCAGTCCATCTCCTGCATCTTCAAACACCTGCCAATTGTCAATGTTGTCAGGTATAGAAGGTCTGTTTTGAATCTCAATCTGGGAGATTCCTGCAAATGATATTTCTTTTGGTTTGATAGCTACATTGGCCAGAAGATCAGCCATTTTATTCTGGGTTCTATCTCTCCATGAGATCCCAAATGCATCAAAGAATTCTATTTGATCCCAGACCGCATTTCTATATTGTTTTAATCTCCTATTTTTTGAGGAGTATGTTCCTTTAATCTGAGAGATGATCAATTCAGAATCCCCTATGACACACAATTTCTTAATTTTGTGATGTGTGGCCACTTTGAGACCTAGCAGCAATGCTTCATATTCAGCAATGTTATTTGTGCAAGCAAACTTCAAGGTGAATGAATACCTGAAGGTGTTATTTTCAGGGGACACAAAGACTACACCTGCCCCTGCACCCTCTTTAGAACTAGCCCCATCAAAGAACATTGTCCACAATTTTGGTGAATTCATGCAACATTCAACCTCATTTTCAATGATATCAGGTAAGTTTTCCACTTCCTGAATAATTAATTCAGCCCTGAAAGCATTAATCCCCGTGTCTAGAAAATAGGTGGTATCTTTGTCAATTTCTTCACCTAAGATGTGGTTAACCCTTGGTTCCCTATTTACCCTGACAGCTTTGTCCCCTATATGGAAAGTGGCATAAGTAAGGTCACATTGTAGACTTCCCCCCATGGCGGCACTCCATTTTCTGGAAAGTAGCATCCCGTAATGTGGGGGTATATCTGCTACAAGGACAGACATGGTTAATTCCATCTCAGAAAATGCAGCCAGTTTGAATGGTAAGGCATTTATAGTACCTATTACTGGAACCTCTCTAGCATCCATCCCTCGGCATCTAACTTGCTTAGTATCCACCTTCAATCCTAGGGCTTCCATTACTTTAAAAGGTATTATAGTGTTGGAAGCTCCAGAATCTATCATACAATTTTTCAAGGTTTTCCCTTTTACGATTAAACTAAGGAAAAAAGGATCAATATCTTGTATGAACGCAACTGATGAATCATCTAAGAACATCTGAGGAATCTGGGATATAATACCATTGTCCTCTATTATTAATGGGGTCTGTTGGGCTACAGCTTGATTATCAATACTATTGTTGTTTGCTATTCCACCCAACCATGACAAAGCCTTATTTTTATGCTCTTCAATTCTAAAAAGCTCAGATAAGGGTACTTTCACAGTAATTTGAGATAACATGGCAATCATATCAATAGGTTCAACCACAGTAGGTTTTACAATAGTACCTGGGATCAGAGTCTTTTGAGTAGTGGGCACCACTTTTAGCTTGACAACATCCGGTTCTGATTTCTTTGGTTGCACTACGGTCTTTGTTGCTTCACCTTTCTGAAATTGAACCTTCTTTTTTGGTTCCCATTTTTGACCCTTGTTCTCCTTGATCTTAGACACATCTATACTGACTTTCTTGTGTTGATCATCTGTCTTATGAGTGGTGTCTTTGATGAACATACTAGATGGCCTTCCTGCCTCATTATTTATTGCTCTATTTCTCAAATTGTAATTACTGTGGACTTGTGAAATCATTTCGGCTGTAATTCTATCAATTTCCTCCTTGGAGGGGATTCTTAGGTTTGTGAAACCTACTTCAGAAAATGTATTGCATACCTTATATGTATCATTCTTTTCATCATCTGAAAATATTTGCTGATGATGTAACTGGTAAGCAATTCTCTGGCTGGTAACATCATTCTCAAGTTCTTCTGAATCAGAATCTATCAAATCATCAGATGTATTCGCCATATTACAGCTTATATCATCATGGTTTTTTTCTTCTGTTTCTTCTTCTGCTTGCACTCCTTGAGCTTGGGCGAATGACTGGGCAACAGCACAATAATCAGAAGAATGAGGTGATTGGCATATAATGCACCAAGTTACATCATCATTCATATTTATAGTGTTCCTTTGCAGGGGGTCTGGGGTACCCTTATCTTTCATATTTTGGATCTGGTTAGGAACTGGTTTACCATCTTTCCATTGGGTGGTGTAAGGGTAATTCTGCATCCTAGGCTGTCTATTGAAACTGTTGTTATTCACAGGGGTTCTCTCAGTAACATTTGTCTTATTGAAAATAGTGGGATTCATCTTCTTAAGCATTTCTAAAACATGGCCTATAGTAGGTTCTTCAGGCCTTTTTCCTATGGGAGTTTTGTCACCTTCCTTTTTATTATTATTCTTAGGGTTGAAAAGCTTAGGATCATCCCTCCTCCCTAATTTGCCAGAGGCCTTTCTATTATTTTCTATATTCACTGCAACTCTATAGGCATCTCTCAGAGTTTTAGGATCCTTATCTCTCAGTTGGTAGGCCATTTTGCTATCAAAGGCATTAAAATAGGTTGTAAGACAAACGTCTTCATTTAACCGCATAAACTGAAATAGTTTGTACATCCCTTTCTGAAATCTCACATTGAAATCAAATGTGGATTCATTTGGATTCTTCTTGATATTGTTGAACTCATTCAACATGAATCCTGCATTAGTATTGTCCCCATATTGTTCCTTGAACAATTTCTCCAAATCACTCCATGAAGTAATACTATCATCAGGCAACCTCCTGAACCAATCCCTTGCATCCTCTGTGAGTGAATGCACAAATAATTTCATCACCATGTCCTCATGTTCAACTTCATAATCATTGAGCATGTCAATGAAAATTCTCAAATGTTCTTCACCAGTAACAGCATTATTTCCAGAAAACTTAACCACTTTATCCCTTAAATCAAAAGATATGGGATGGGGGGCACCAGGAATACTGGCAAATGATATTTGTCTATATTTTTCGAGGTATATAGGTTTCTTCTGGAAACCAGGAGCATTAGAGGTACTAGCTACATTAGCTTGAGTTAGGAGAGCAGCTTGGGATAGCTGTGGTGGGACAAATGGGACTTGAGTGCCAATATTGGAAGATGAGGTAGGAGCAGATTGGGGTGCTTTCTGAGTCGGGATTATGGGAGCATTAACTGGTGCAAGATTTGTAGGTGGGATAGACAAACTAGGCCATGAATTCAATGCAGAATTAGACTTTATGAATTGGATTTTCCTTCTGGTTTCTGTGGCCTGAGCTTCATTTTCAACCTTCTCAAGTTCTTTTGCAAGGTCTTCCTTCTCCTTTCGAGCCTTCTCTAGTTCTAGATCTAATTTTGATATGGAGGGTTGTATAGGTTTGCTCGGTATGGCTTGAGGCTCATTTATTTGGATTCCTATAGCCTTGCCTTTCCCTTTATCTGGAACTGTTCCAGTGGGCTCTATTGGATTAACTTGAATGGGTTTATAAGCTTGAACTTGAGCAATAATTGGTTCTTGTCTTTGATTTAGGAGTTTTTCCTGTTGTTGAACTTTAGCTCTTAGATTATCAATATTTCCAAAGACGTCCTGATGGAGAGTGGGGGTATTCTCTTCTAATTTTTTATTTTGCTCTTTCAAAGCAGCCATCCTTCTTAGCAAATTATCTCTTTCTATTATTGCATCCAAAGTGGCTCGCTCCCTTTCCTTTTCAAGACAGATGCGCTTAGCTTCTTCCTCAGCAATCCATTTCTTCAAAAATCCTATTTCAGATTGCACTTCTTTAGAATCAGCAGAGGTTGCCTTGGAATCAACAGGATCATCTAGATCTATAAGGTTTGGTTCCATATATGGGGCTACTCTGGGATTAAAAAGGGTATCAGATGAACTCCTGAATCCTAGCCTACAATTTATATCTACTACAGGCCCTGGTCTGGGTGAAGCAATTCTCATAGTAGATACGTCTTTATCTTGAAAAACTCTCTGATCTGGTAATGGGTACTGAAAATACCTCCTAAAAGTCTTGTATTTTCGGATTCAGAACTAAGCGAAGATGATTCTCTTGCTATTATCGGTTGATAATGGGAATTTACAGAGGCATTACCTCTAGGCTTCCAAGTAGGATTTGGATCTATTCTTTTCTTATTTTGGTTCTTCCTACCACCTTGGGGTAAATTAGTATACATTGATACATCGGGATTGGCTCTCATGTAAGCCCTTGTGTTTTTTCTCTTGTCAGCCATATTCTCCTTTTGTTACAATAAGCACTAGCTTCAAAACCTTGACTGAGTCACCACCCTTTTTCGGGAAAATATAATAACACTTCTTACTGACAGAAAGAAAACAATACACAAGTGGAAATAGAAAAACGGCACAAAGAGATCAATCACTGATGTTGTAAGACTTCAACTCTTGCTTGTTAGATAAGACACTCGGATAAGCTGGATGTGTCAGTGTGTAGCAACGGTACTTGGGTTTATATCTTCTTTAAATTCTCAAGTTTTGACACTAAAGATTCCCCTATAGCTACGGGCAAAATAAAGATCACACGATACAAACTTACTTAGTAAGACTAAAGACAACTGCAGTACTTTTTACAGATGTGTTAGAGATTCCCCAGCGGAGTCGCCATTTTGTTGGTGTTTTATTTTGATGTTAACAGTACTAAAACTACTAGGCGACAAAAGGCTTAGTACCTAGATATCAGTACATACACAACCTAAAGAATAGCCAATTCTCATTATCACTTGCATATGCAAAGTATTAGGGCCCAACTTCAACAAAACCTTAGACGGTTTTCTACTCTTTTGGCTCTGTAAAACCAGGGCGGGTGCACCCGGGGATGGTTCAAAGATGGAATAATTGTATGAGAATTATCCTTAGTTTCATTTTGATTCTCATCTCTAAATCCTCAAACATATAGGTAAATAACTGATAAACACATCCCTTGAACAGATATGGCCAAGAAATCTTCTATAGCTCTGCAGATGTTTCCAACAACAATGGCTAAATGAAGCTAAAACAATCCAGGCAGGCAAGTGCTGGCCAACTTTGAAAATCTTACAAGAAAGATAAATGAAAATTGATTTTATGATGTATTTTGAAAAATCTAGTTATAATATACTTCTCTTTTGGCTGAAAAACTTTCGATCAGTGCCTAATCCATTGGGAATTTAGAGTCAAGTAAATTCTTAGATCTAATTTGTTGCCTTGCAACGAATTTTCATCAGCAATTCTTACCAAAATTTATCATTCAAAAATCCTTATTAACACCCGAGCAACCTCATCACATTCATCAAAGCCTTTACTTAATCCATTGAATTAACAGCAATAACAAATGGATGTACAGTCTTACTAAATTGCAATCAATTGCATAAGCTTTTACTCACACAACATCAAGGTAGTTCAATATTAAAAAGGAGACAAAATTCAGAGAAGAATAGATATGGGGACAGTTCATAACTTGTATTCATTTCCTTTGAAAATGATATATCCTTTACAAAAGACCCAGAAAACCTTCCTAGAAGAAGCACAGTTCTTTCTACATTCATCCATATATCAGAAATTTTGACAGGAAAAAGTATACTATAAATTTCTTTCCCAAAATGTTTGGATCAAAAAAGAACTAAGCACAATACTTAGTGAAAACCAAATTTGGACCAATCTTTAGCCTTGGGATCTCACTTAAATAATGTGAGATGCAACAAGCTTCAGGCTACAGTAGGTGACAGGTGTCCTTCTTTTGAAAATCAAAAAACAAGAATAACAGAAAGGTTGATTACAATAGCACTTCTTGGTGGGTCCCTTTCTGTTATGCTTCTTGGTTGTTATGATCTGCTCTCGCAATTATTCCTCATCTTCAGAGTACATACCCATAAGGTCTGCAAGTGATGTATCATCTTCTGTTACATGCAAAATCACTTTAACCTGGGGATTTTCTATGTCATCATTGCTGACTACAAGAGTAACTATTACTCTTACATCTTCCTCGTCATCTTCTCCTGACATCTGTTTACTAAACTGATCTTTCCATCTGTTGAAAGTATCATCATCTAGCCAATCAAAACTTAGGGTTTCTCTTTGTATCTTTATTAAAGAATTGGCATTTTCTTCTAAATCATCGAATTCTTTTCTTATATCAGCATAATACAATTGTATTTTTACCAGCTCTTCATTTGTCTTTGCCCAAAACCAATAGCCAGTCTCACTGATGATGTTTGTTATTCTATTATCAAATAATTCATCCATTTCCTTTTTCCATTTGTCCTTTTCCTTTACTGTATCAACAGATTCTAAGGCATAAGGAAATAGGGTGAATTGTTTAGCAAAATATCTTGAAAAACAGAGTGTCAATTTCCTCTGTAAAGAATCTCTTTTATTTTCAAAATTATCTAATTGATTCAATAAATCAAAAATCCTCTCAACCTGATGATAAGGCATTTGAACTGTAGATATACAAATAATTGTAACATCATTATTCCTCTGTCTCCACTTCTGTGCAAGAGAATTTAGTCCATTCTTTTCTTTATTTAACTCATCTATGAGGGTTACAATCCTTGTCAACTGGTCATAAAAATTTGACCATTGTATTTTATCCCTCAAGTATGTCACACCCTGCCTCCATTTCTCTTCCTGCTGATTTCTAAATTCTATCTGCCACTCATGTAATTTGGTTTTTTCTGCTTCAAATTCCTCTGTAGTATAGAATTGGGGTCTTTCAGGGGTGTCAGGTATCTCAATAATAGGGGTTAATCCCACAGATGACTGTGGGGGATATGCAATTCTTAATGTACTGGATTCTCCCACTTTTCTCTTTCCAAGTACCTTTTCTAATTGAGATACCCTATTTTCTAACTCAATTCTCCTTTTTACCTCTTGATTATAGGCTTCCACCACTACTTCATATTTATTATGCATATCCATCATTTCCCTCTCTTCTCTTTCCGCAGTAGCCAGGGAAAATTTAGAATAATCCACATTCATGTGGGCTGCCTGTACATTTGAAGTGTCAGCAACTCTTCTTACAATGATGCTCCCTGTCAATCCTGAATCATCAAGCTGTGATGAAGTAACTCTGGATCCTCTTCTCAGGGACCACATAACAAGGGCAGCTTGATCATTGTTGAATGCTGTACCCAAGAATTCCTCTTTATTTGGATCCTGGAGTCCTAAATTATTTGAAACAGAATTTAAAACTAATGCGTCAGCAATGTCCCAATTGGGCAATAATAAAACATTAGCATTTTTTACCATCTGTCTTCCCTCATCAGGGGTTATATTTTGGAACTCTTGAACCATTTGTTCCTTTATTAGATTTTGAATGGAGGTCTCATCCATTTCTGGATGTTCTGCTCTCATATTATTGCACCTTTGCTCAAAAATGTGCATGTTTACTCTCCACGCAAACTGATGGAAAGCCCTAGATCTTACAAAATTGTTATCAGACAAAAAATGCTGAAGACCCACCCTTCTTTAGTTATCACAAACTGGTGGGCTATAGTACAAGTAGGAAAATTTGATCATGTCCCCCTTTTGTGCAAAAAGGCCTCCTCCACTCCTCCCAACTGCCACAAAAATTCAGCTATCCCTACCTTTAAAGGTACCTGATAGGGTAACACATGGGGTGTTCCTTTGAAACCATAGACCCTGATGACCGTTGAGACTGAATATGGGATAATATCTCCCCAATTATGTAAAACTTTTAGATTGTGGGTTTTGTCCATAGGCCTGATAAGGTGCATTAATGCCTTAGGGATTCTGGGATTATCACTCAATAACAGGCACCTTAGTTTGGAGGCAAAGTGCCTATCAAATCTAACGAAGCTAGCATTTTGTGCTTCCCAGGTCATGTCTGCACTCCATAATTGGACTGGTAGTGCTTCCCCTTCTTGTTCTCTATTTAAAACAATTTCTTTACCAAAATAAGTGGCCCCTTTAAAAAGAAACATATGCATCAGTAAGGAATACTGACCCCAAACCTTTTCCACCTTGCCTTGTGCAATCCCCACCAATCCATGATGGATCTCATTTGCCAAGTAAGATGCAAAATCAAAAATTATTTCCACACCAAAAGAAGAGATTTGGGTGATCATATACATGAAGCTCACTGGAATAAAATCTTCTTCGCCCTCTCCGAAGACTCTGCACAGGGTCCTATATATCTCCACTGCCCTGGCATTAAGACATGATTTCTTGAAGGGCTCTTTAGAAGATGATGTTATGGTTGGGAGGCCTCCAATTCAGCCTATGTGGGCTTTCAATGCACCCTTTCTAACTACATCCCTCTTGGATATATATTCTTTTTCTAAATCTATCAGATTAATGGGCACATGATACATGGTGAGGGGTCCCAGACTGAAAACCTTCCTAATCTCCTCGGGACTGATGGTAACCAAAGCCTCACCATCTATTCTCCTCACTACCTTAGTGGCTTGGTCATAGTTTTTTGCTATGGCTTCAAGCAGGTCAAAATCCATAAACATGCTGGGGACAACAAGCTTCCCAAGATCAAAATTCCAAATGTTGGCATGAGGGGCATATAACTTTCTCTCTGCAAACCATTTCTTGAATAAACTCAAACCAGTTTGAGTAGTTTGAGCATCGCAGACCCAATTACCCTTATCATACAATCCATCAGCTACCCTAAGCCTAGGGTTGAGTGAGGTTAACCTCTTAACTTGCACCGTTTCTACAGTGGACTCAGGAAGTAACTCAAGCAAATCATCATGCACATTTCTATCCAAGTAGTTTACTGCTCCTGTAAATCCCTTCTTAGGAGGCATCTTGGGCTATCCTTTTTAAAACTTAAAAGCTCACAAAGATGATGGCAGTTTTACTTACTTGAATTCTGTCTCAATTCTCCTCTGTATTCCTGCAAAATTTCAGCGAACAGATAACTTGACAATTTTTTATCAACCTTGGCACGCTTTTCTTTCAGTAATAGCTTCTGCACAAGAATGGCTTCAAATCTTTTCTCACGTGAAATGAAACTGATGCAATCTCTCTGTATTATACTCTATTTTTTCTCATGGACGAAGCTTTCTTGTCTAATTAATACAGAAAGTGGCACTACATTTTTTATTTAAAACTGCGCCGTTGATCTTCAAAGATCCTACGATCATGCGGTACAAAGAGAACAACTAGGAGTTATATTTGCCATGTCAGTTATTTTACCCAATGAGAGCTTGCCATGTACATAATTCTTTCTTTTGATGGCATTTACCTTTAGACCCACTGACGTCGGAGAACACGTGTCAGCATGTCGCTACTTCGTTATGCATAAAGAACAAGCACCTTGCCATAACGAGGCGGCGACAACCGTTGATCGGATCAAGAAATGATCGAAAGATACGCTACAAGACTTCTTAAGAAAGAAGGCGGTGGGCCCATCTCGCTATGTCGCTGTAATTATCTTCCTTGCAACTCTTCATAGCGAGGTAGCAAGCTCCGTTGATTCACTTCAAGATGATGTTCCAAATTTCTTGTACATTTAGTCAGGTAGGTATTAATGAGAATCGGATCTCTGCATAGCTGGCACATGTCAAAATTTATCACAGTCATCTGTCATTACACATCATCATAGATCTTGCCGATCTTTTACCATTTTACGGGGCCTCGGTAACTCGCTAACGGTGAAGCACCTCAATTTTCCGATAGCGAGGTAGCGAACTTCGGCACTTTAAAGGATTCCGTGCCAGAAAATGCAAGGGGTACCCAGTAATTACTTCTGTTAATTAAAACTGATTCTAACAACGGTATTTATGACTGGTCATGCCACCTGGTGTAATTATGATATAAGCAAGATGCAATGTCATCATTTTTAGATTTTCACGTGGCCTCGCTACTTCGCTAACGGTGAAGTGCCTGAATTTTCTGATAGCGAGGTGGCGAAACTTCTTGAAAAATCAACATTCCGGCTCTGATGTCAGATATTCTAGTGGGTCCTTCTCCCCCTTTTTATGGCGAATTGCAAAGTGTACCTGCATAATAAAGCAATTAATAAGCAAATCTCTGATTGCCGCACCTTCACTTCATGGTCCCACCGCTTAAAAACTCAACACTTGCTATCTTGCTATACTTAATGAGCATGCAACTCTCAATAGCGAGGTAACGCCAGCGGTAGATCTAATCGGATCTGACGGTTGGGACAAATAGGAAAAAGGTAACCCGGGAGAAAAGAAAAGGAATACGGAAGCATATTCACTTTTTTTGAAATTTGAAAATTTCGTGCCCGACCATTTATGAATAGGGATGAATATAGGGCTTATATGGCGAATATTTATTATAGATGGTTTATCCAAAACCTTATACTTCACTTAAACATAGAACATCTGACTTTTCTATGGTTTAACTGAAAAAATTTTTACTGCAGAAAAAGTCAGACCAACAGTATGACCCCTTTTTAGGATACTTAATATATTTTTTAAAGGCTTTAGGACCTTTAACCATACATATAATGGTTCCAAAAGATCAAAAGGGGTCATAGGGTACCTTTCGACACTCTTTAACCCATTCAATCACCATATGTGTGGTTATGGTTCCTAGGACCCCTAACCACATAAATGATGAGATCTAATGACTCAAATTGACCTTAGAATATCCTATGACCATTTTTGACCCATTCGATGACATTAAGTGTCCTCAAGGGTCATAAGATAGTCTATTACCCCTTTTGTCTCATCTAAACATATAATATATATTCCTAAGACCCCTAGGAATGTATTATCTTTTTTAATGAGTAAAAATGGGTCATAAGGAATTTTATAATCCCATTCAACCCATTCAAAGACATAATATATGTCCCTAGGGGTCTGAACATATGTGGTCCTACCCTTTGGACCAATATAAATGATTGTAATATGTTCGTAGGAGTCAAAAGACACCTAGAGACATATGTTGTCATGAAAAGTGTCGAAAGGGGTCATAAGTTATCCTATGACCCCTATCAACCCATATAAATGATTATAATATGTCCTTAAGGATATTAAGGCCCCTAGACACATATGTTATAATAAAATATGTTGTAAGGGGTCATAAGTTATTCTGTGACCCCTTTCAACCCATATAAATGATTAGAATATGTCCCTAGGGGTCCTAGGACCCCTAGAAACATATGTTATAATGAAATGTGTTGAAAGGGGTCATAGGTTATCCAATGACCCCTTTAGACCTATATAAATGATTATAATGTCCCTAGGGGTTTTAGGACCCTTAGAGACATATGTTCAAATGAAATGTGTCAAAAGGGTTCATAGGTTATCCTATGACCCCTTTCAATCCATATAAATGCTTATAATATGTCCCTAGGGGTCGTTGGACCCCTAGATACATATATTATAATGAAATTTTGAGCCATATAAATTATGATAATATGTCCCTAGGGGTCCTAGGACCCCTAGAGACATATGTTATCATGAGATGTGTCCAAGGGGGTCATAGGTTATCCTATGACCCTTTTTGACCCATATAAACTATTATAATATGTTCTTAGGATCTTGAGACCCCTAGAGACATATGTTGTCATGAAATCTATTGAAAGGGGTCATACATTATTCTATTACCCCTTTTAACCCATATAAATGATTATAATATATCGCTATGGGTCCTAGGACCCCTTGAGACATATGTTGTAATGAAATATGTCGAAAGGGGTCACAAGTTTTCTTATGAATTATTTCAACACATATAAATAATTATAATATGTTACTAGGAGTCTGAGGACCCCTAGGTACATATGATGTAATGAAACATGTCAAAAAGTGTCATAAGGTTATCCTATGACTCCTTTCAAATCATACAAATGATTATAATATATCCCTAGGGGTCCTAGGACCCCTAGTGACATATGTTGTAATGAAATGTGTCGAAAAGGGTCATAAGTTATCTTATGACACCTTTCAAAACATATAAACAATTATAATATGTCCCTAGGGGTATCAGGGCCCATAGAGACATATACTATAATGAAATATCTTGAAAAGGGTAAAAGGACATCATATGGCCCATTTCAACCCATATAAATGAGTATAATAAGTTTCTAGAGGTCCTACAAATCGTAGATACATATGTTGTAATGAAATATGTTGAAAGGGGTCATAGGCTATCATATGACCCTTTTAAATGTATATAAATGATTATAATATGTCCCTAGGGCTCTTGGGACCCCTAGAGACATGTTGTAATGAAAAGTGTTGAAAGGGGTCATAAGTTATCCTATCACCCCTCTCAACTCATTAAAAAATTCTAATATGTCCCTAAGGGTCCTGGGACCCCTAGAGACATATGTTGCAATGAGATGTGTCAAAAGGGGTCATATGTTATCCTATGGCCCCTTTCCACCCATATAAATGGCTATAATATGTTGCTAGGATCTTGGGACCCCTAGAGACATATGTTACCATGAAATGTGTCAAAGAGGTCATAGGTTATCCTATGACACCTTTTGACTCATGTAAATGATTATAATATGTTCCTAGGGGTCTTAGGACCTCCAAAGACATATGTTGTAATGAAACATGTCAAAAGGACATATACCCCCTTTTGACCCATATAAATGATAATAATATGTATTTAGGGATCCTAGGTACCCTAGTAAAATATGTTTTAATAAAATGTGTTGAAAGGGGTCATAGGTTATCCCATTACCCCTTTGGACATATATAAATGATTATAATATGTTCTCAGGAGTCCTAGGACTCCTAGGGACATATGTTCTCATGAAACATGTTGAAAGGGGTCATAAGGTTATCTTATAACTCCTTTCAACCAATATAAATGATTATAATATGTCCCTAGGGGTACTAAGACCCCTAGAGACATATATTGTAATGAAATGTGGCAAAAGAGGTCATAGGTTATATTATAACCACTTTCAAACTCTAGAAATGATTATAATATGTACCTAGGGGTCCTATGGCCCATAGAAACATATGTTGTACTCAAATATGTTGAAAGGAGTCATAGATTATCCTATGAAACCTTTCGACCCATATAAATGATTCTAATATGTCCCTAAGGGTCATGGGACCCCTAGAGACATATTTTGTCATGAAATGTGTTGAAAGGGGTCATAGGTTATCCTATCAGCCCTTTCAACCCATCTAAATGATTATAATATGTCCGTAGGGGTCCTAGGACCCCTAGAAACTTATGTTGTAATGAAATGTTTCAAAAGGGGTCAGAGGTTATCCTGTGATGCCTTTCAACCCATATAAATGATAATAATATGTTTCAAGGGGTTTTGGGATTCCTAGAGACATATGTTGTAATGAAATGTGTCAAAATGGGTCATAGGTTATCCTTTGACCCCTTTCAACCCATATAAATAATTGTAATATGTCCCTAGGAGTCCTAGGACTCTTAGAGACATGTTGTAATGAAATGTGTTGAAAGGGGTCATGGGATATCCTATGACCCATTTTGACCCATATAAATGATTATAATATTTTCTAAGGAGTCCTACGACCCTTAGGGACATATCTTGTCATGAGACATGTCAAAAGGGGTCATAATGTTATCCTATGACTCCTTACAATGCATATAAATGATTATAATATGTCCGTAGTTGTCCTAAGACCCTACAGACATATGTTGTAATTAAATGTATTGAAAGGGGTCATAGGTTATACTATCACCCGTTTGAAATCATAGAAATGATTATAATATTTCCCTAGGTGTCTTAGGACCCCCAGAGACATATGTTGTAATGAAATATTTCAAAAGGGGTCATAGGTTATCCTATCACACCATTCAAACCATTTACAAAATTATATGTCCCTAGGGGTTCTAGGACTTCTAGCAACATATGTTGTAATAAAATGTGTCAAAAGGGGTCATAGGTCATCCTATGGCCCCTTTCGACCCATGTAAATGATTATAATATGTTTCTAGGGTCTTGGGACCCATAAAGACATATGTTTTCATGAAATGTGTCAAAATGGGTCATAGGTTATCCAATAACCACTTTTGACCCATATAAACGATTATAATATGTCCCTAGGGGTTTTGGGACCCCTAGAGACATATGTTGTAATGAAATGTGTCAAAAAGGGTAATAAATATTTTGATGACCCATTTGACTCATATAAATAATTATAATATGTCCCTAGGGGTCCTAGGACCCCTTGAGACACATGTTGTCATGAAATGTGTTGAAAGGGGTCATAGGTTACCCTATCACCCCTTTTGACCCATATAAATGATTATAATAAGTCCCTAGTGGTCCTAGAACACCAGGAGTGTGATGAAATGTGTCAATAGGGTTCATAAGTTATCCTATGACTTCTTTCAATCCATATAAATGATTATAATATGTCCCTAAGAGTCCTTGGACCTCTAAAGAGATATGTTGTAAGGAAATGTGTCGAAAGGGATCATATGGTATCCTATGTCCCCTTTCATCCCATATAAACAATTATAATATATCTCTAGAGGTCCTAGGAACCCTAGAGGCATATGTTGTAATGAAATGTGTCAAATCATCGGCGATACTATGGTCACCTATGACCCATTTGGATCCATATAAACTATTATAATATGTCCCTAGATGTCTCGGGACCCCTAGAGACATATGTTGTAATGAAATGTGTAGAAAGGGGTCATAGCTTTTTCGATGACCACGTTTGACCCATATGAACTATTATAATATGTCCCTAGGGGTCTTGGGACCCCTAGAAACATATGTTGTCATGAAATGTGTTGAAAGGGGTTATAGATTATCGTGTGACCCCTTTTGACCCATATAAATAGTTATAATAAGTCCCTAGAAGTCCAAGGACCCCTACATACATATGTTGAGATGAAATGTGTTGAAAAGGATCATAGGTTATCCTATGAGCTCTTTCAACCCATATAACTGATTATAATATGTCCCTAAGGGTACTGAGATCCCTAGTGACATATGTTGTAATGAAATGTGTCAAAAAAGGTCATTGGTTATCCTATGTCCTCTTTCAACCCATATAAACAATTATAATATGTTCTTAAGAATCCTAGGACACTTAGAGATATATGTTGTAATGAAATGTGTCGAAAGGGGTCATAGGTCATCCTATGGCACCTTTTGACCCATATAAATGGTTATAATATGCTAATAGTGTCTTGGGATTCTTAGAGAAATATATTGTCATGAAATGTGTCAAAAAGGGTCATAGGTTATCGTATGAAACTTTTTGATCAATATAAATGATTATAATATGTCCCTAGGGGTCCTAGGACCCCTAGAGACATATGTTGTAACAAAATGTATCGAAAAGGGTAATAGCTTTTCTAATGACCCCTTTTGACCCATATAAATGATTATAATATGTCTCTAGCATTCTTGCAAACCCTAGAAACATATGTTGTCATGAAATATGTCAAAAGAGGTCATAGGTTATTCTATAACACCTATTGTCCCATATAAACAATTATAATATGTCTCTATGTGTCTTAGGACCCTTACAGACATATGTTTTAATGAAATGTGTTGAAAGGGTCATAGATTATCTTATGAAGCCTTATGACCCATATAAATGATTATAATATGTCCCTAGGGGTCCTGAGACCCCTAGTGACATATGTTCTAATAAAATGTGTAGAAAGGGGTCATAGCCTTTTCGATGACCCATTTTGACCTATATAAATGATTATAATATATCCCTAAGGGTCTTGGAACCCTTAGAGACATGTTATCATGAAATGTGTTGAAACAGATCATAGGTTAACCTATGACCCCTTTTGACACATATAAACACATATAATATGTCCCTAGGGTTCCTAGGACCCCTAAAGACATGTGTTGTAATAAAATGTGTCGAAAGGGGTCATAGGTTATCCTATGACTACTTTCAACCCATATAAATGATTATAATATGTATTTAGGGGTCTTAGGATTCTTAGAGATATATGTTATAATGAAATGTGTCAAAAGAGGTCATAGGTCATCCTATAGCCCCTTTCGACCCATATAAATGATTATAATATGTTTGTAAGGTCTTGGGACCCCTAGAGAGATATGTTGTCATGAAATGTGTCAAAATGGATCATAGATTATCCTCTAACCCCTTTTGACCCAAATAAATGATTATAATATGTCCCTATGGGTCTTAGGACCCCTATAAACATATGTTGCAACCAAATGTGTGAAAAAGGGTCATAGATTATACTATCACCCCTTTCAAACCATACAAATGATTATAATATGTCCCTATGGGTCCTATGATCCCTAGAGACATATGTTGTAATGAAATATGTCAAAAGGAGTCATAGGTTATCCTATGACCCCTTTCGACCCATATAAATAATTATAATATTTTCTTAGGGGTGCTAGGACCCCTAGAGACATATGTTGTAATGAAATATGTCAAAAGGGGTCATAAGTTATCCTATGACCCATTTTAACCCATACAAACAATTATAATATGTCCGTACAGGTCCTAGGACCCCTAGTGACATATTTTGTAATGAAATTTGTCGAAAGGGGTGATAGGACATCCTATGGCCCATTTTGACCAATATAAATGATTATAATAAGTCTCTAGGGAACCTATGGCACCTGCTGACATATGTTATAATTAAATGTGTTGAATGGTGTCATAGGTTATCCTATAACCCTTTTTGACCCATATAAATGTTTATAATATGTACCTAGGGGTCCTAAAACTTCTATAGACATATGTTGTAATGAAATGTGTCGAAAGGGTTCATAGGTTATACTATGACTCCTTTCAAACCATAGAAATGATTATAATATGTCCCTGCAGTTCTTATGATCTTTAGAGTCATATGTTATAATAAAATATGTTGAAAGGGGTCATAGGGTAACCTATGACCCCGTTCAACCCATATAAACAATTCTAAAATGTCCCTAGGGGTCCTAGGACCCCTAGAGACATATGTTGTCATGAAATGTGTTGAAAATGGTCGTATGTTATCCTATGACCCCTTTTGACGCATATAAATGATTATAATATCTCCCTAGGTGTCCTAGGACCCCTAGAGAAATATGTTGTAATGAAATGTATTGAAAGGGGTCATAGGTCATCCTGTGGTCCCTTATGAACTATATAAATAATTATAATATGTTCTTAGGGTCATGGAATCCCTAGTGACATATATTGTTATGAAATGTGTCAAAAGGGGTCATATGTTATCCTATGACCCCTTTTGACCCATATAAATGATTATAATATGTCACTAGGGGTCTTGGGATCCCTAGAGACATATGTTGTATTGAAATGTGTCAAAAGGGGTCATAGTTTTTTCGTTGACCCATTTCAACCCGAATAAATGATTATAATATGTCCCTAGGGGTCCCATATGTTGTTATGAGATATGTCAAAAGGGGTCATAGTTTATTCTATGACCCCTTTTGACCCATATATATGATTATAATATGTTACTAAGGTTCTGAGACTCCTAGAGACATATGTTGTCATGAGAAATGATTAAAATATATTCCTTGGGTCCCAAGATCCCTAGAGACATATTGTTTCATGAAATGTGTTAAAAGGGGTCATAGGTTATCCTATGACACCTTTTGACTCATATAAATGATTATAATATGTCTCTAGGGGTCCTGGGATCCCTAAAGACATATGTTGTAATGAAACATGTTTAAAGGTTTCAAAATTTATCTTATGACCCCTTTCAACCCAAATAAATGGTTATAATATGTTTCTAAGGGTCCTAGAATCCCTAAAGACATATGTTATAATGAAATGTTTTGAAAGAGGTCATGGGTTATACAATGACCCCCTTCAAACCATTGAAATGATTGTAATATGCCCCTAGGGGTCCTATGACCCCTAGAGACATATGTTATAATGAAATATGTTGAAAGGGGTCATAGGTTATCCTATGACACCTTTCAACCCATATAAATGATTATAATATGTTTGTAGGGGTCCTAGGACCCCTAGTGACATATGTTGTATTGAAATGTGTCAAAAGGGGTCATAGGTTTTCCTATGACCCCTTTTGAAATATATAAATGATTATAATATGTCCCTAAGGGTCCTAGGACCCCTAGAGACATATGTTGTCATTTAATGGGTGAAAATAGGTCATATGTTAGCTTATGAGGACTTTCAAATTATATAAACACATGATTTATGTCCATAGGGGTTTGAGGACCCCTATGAATATATATTGTCATACAATGTATTGAAAGGGGTCATTGTGTATGCTATGACTCCTTTCGAATCATTTGAAGAGTTGATATTTTTTTTAGGGGTTATAGGATCCCTATTAACATATGTTATCATTTAATGGGTCAAAAGAGGTCATAGGGAACCCTATGATCCCTTTCGGCCCATTCAAGCACATGATGTATGTTCGTAAGGGACCCAGGACCCATAGGGACATAAAATGTGTATTATAATGGGTAAAAAGGGGTCATAGAGCATGCCATGACACATTTCGACCTATTACATGACAAAATATGATCATAGGGTTTGTAGGACCCCTAGGGACATACATGTTGTGTTCCAATGGGTTGAATTTGGTTAAATAATATCTTGTGACCCATTTCAACCCTTCACATGACAAAATTTGTTCTTGTGGGTCCTAAGACCTCTATGGACAAGCATGTTGTTTTGAAGTGGGTTGAAAGGTGTCATAGGATCATCTATGATCCATTTCAATAAAATACATGATAACTTATGTTTCAAGGGATCCTAGGGCCCCTCGAGACATGTATTTTGTGTTCTAATGGATAGAAAGGTGTAATAGGGTATCCTATGACCCCTATGGACATACATCTTATATTCCAAAGGGTAGAAAGGGGTCATAAGGTACTCTATGACCCTTTTTGACACATTATAGGAGAACATGTGTTGCTAGGGGTTATAGGACACTTATCATGATATGTTTTGTGCTCCAATGGGTCAAATTTTGACCCATTACATTATAACATATGTTCCTAAGGGTCCTAATACCCTAGGGCCATACATGTTGTGTTCCAATTGGTCAAAAGGGGTCATCAAATTTCCTATGACCCCTTTTGGCCCATTACATAACAACATATGTTCCTAGGGGTCCTATGACCCCTAAGAATGTATGTTATCATGTAATGGCTTGAAAGGGTCATAATATACTCTATGAACCCTTTTGACCTATTGGAACACAACACATATGTCTGTAAGGGTCCTAGGACCTCTATGAACATATTTTATCATGTATTAGGTCAAAAGGGTTCATAGGATACTCCATAACCCCTTTCTACCCATTAAAACACAAGATATATGTCCCTAGGCATCCTTTGACCCTTAAAAAGATATGTTGTCATATAATGGGGTCATATTGTATCTCATGACCTATTTGAACTCATTGGAACACATGTATGTTCCTAGTGAAGCCCGTAGGAACATATATCATCATATAGTTTATTAACTTAGGTTATATATATATATATATATGACATATAATTAGGGTATCCAATGACCCATTTGGACTCATTAGAATACATGTATGTCCCTAGGGGAACCCCTAGGAACATACATCATCATAAAGTTTGTTAACTTAGGTTAGTAATATATATAATGTATAATAAGTTATAACTATATATGAAATAATTATATAATAAATAATAATTATTATTTAATACTATATAATAAATTATTATTATTATTTAATACTATATAATAAATTTTAGTAACTATGTATAATAATTAGTCACCCACCAATTATGTTATAACTATATTATATTAGGACTTGATATAACTTTAAAAATTGGTCCCCACTCCCTTTACATTTGAATTCGGTGCCATAATTTGGGAGCATAAATTGGATACTCATTCTAAAATCAGATATCCATTCTCAAATCAGATACCCATTCTGAAATTGGATAACTGATTAGGAAAGGTATTACATTTTTGGCTTGATAGTAGGATGGTGGGAAAAAAGTTAAAGTGCATTTGGAAATTCTTTTAGGCATTTCAAAACTACATGTTTTTCAGATTGCCACTTTTTGGTACACCATGATCCTCCACATACCCAACATGCTACTTATTGTCTCTCTTTAGAAGTGATGCCCTATGAAAGACCAACCCTGGTAAAGGTTACAATACACACTGTTAAATCTAACCTAGTTAAAGGATTTCAATCACCTTGTTAGGAGTGATCCTTTTTAGAGGACTTTAGGCCATTCCATTAGAATGTCACCTTTTCAAAGGATTTAAAAATTATTGTTAGGTCAACCTTAATCCAAAAGATTTACCCTTGACTAATTCAATGATTAGAGAGTAATAGTAAGGCTTGATTTGATAACAAATTACAACTCCCTTGTAGATTATAGACCTCTATTTCAGTCCTCCATTCTACTTGGAATTCACATGCTTCAACTCTGATAGCTTGTTCAACCTTAAAACATTCATACTCTTAAGCTTTCTTCATTTGCATGCCAACAATAGTCACTTTTGTTCAGCCACTGAATGAAGTAATACCCTAGACTCCTTGTCTTCCTTAGGTTCTCACACATGATAACCTTTTCATCTAACCAACTATCTCTATAAATGAGAATTTAGATATTTTTCTACTTAACCACAGCCATCTAGTTTAAGGTTAGGTAGGATTAGGTAGGATACAATGAATCTAATCACTTTTTAATTTGGTTCCTCTAGAAAATTCTTCTACAATCTTCCTTGAATTTGCCTCAAAATGGTTTACCTTGAATTCTGTGCCATTAGCTCATCATAGTTATCTTCCACACAATTCAAGAAAACAAAATAGTTAACTTAGATTCATCAAATCTTTGATTTGACATTATTTTTTGTCACTCAACATCTATACTATTATGTCACTTGGCCAACACTAGTTCACTTGACAAACACTAAATTTTATTGATGCTTGGTACCAACTAAAATTTACTCAACATATACTAACAATCACTCAACTTGCACTATTTCCATCTTTCCTCACTATCTCTTGATTTTCACTCAGCTTCCACTGATTTCCACTCAGCTGCAAGGCAAGGCTTTGTAGAGACTTTTATTACTTGATCTTCTTCCAATCTCAACTTGAGAAATATTTCATTTCAAACTTTAAGTAGATAAACAATATACTATAGTATCAATGTCTTACTTGGTCTTAGTACTTCTTTTACATACCAAATAACTCAACCTTTCTTTTGGTGTTATTGTTATCTCCTCTTTTCAAATCCTTTTCATCAATCAACTAAATGATAGATTTCAGACCAAAAACCAATTATCTCTCCAAAAGGTTTAACATCATTCACAAAATAATGATTTTTCCATTATAGGTTCTTCACTTCAAAAAGATCTTATATGAACACAAATTAAAAGGTACATGTTTTCTTACTGAATTTGAACATAGAATTGTCAAAGATGCATTAGATAGTGAAAGATAGATAGAGGCAATGAATGAAGAGATTGATCAGATAGAAAGGATAAAACTTAGACTCTTGTTCCTAGACCCAAGGACAAGAATGCAATTGGAACAAAATGGGTTTTCAAAAATAAGCTAAATGAGAATGGACAAGTTTCAAGAAACAAGACAAGATTGGTTTGCAAGGGTTATGCTCAAGAGGAAGCTATTGACTATGCAGAAAATTTTGCTCATGTTGCTAGACTTGAAGGTTTTAGAACACTACTTGCATATGCAACACACAAAATATTCAAAGTATATCAAATGGATGTGAAATCAACATTCTTGAATGGAATCCTAGAAGACGAAGTCTACATAGAGAAACCAAAAAGTTTCTATTAACCAAAATGCCCTCTTACAATAAAATCAAATTTAAATGATAATCCATTCAATGGTCACCTAGGGATTTTATGAAATAAATTAACATTGGCTATATTATTATTTCATGTTATGCCTTATAAAATTTTCAATTCATGACCTTGGGATTCATTATCATGATCAATTAAGTGCTAACTCAGGTCAAGAGGGTGAAGGTGTGACTATTTTGTGTTTGCATCATCACTAAGTTAGTTGGCTTAACCAAGGTCAAAACAATGAAAGTGTGATTGTATTGTTTTTTCCTCGTCACAAGATCATACTAACATGCTATGGTTTAAGTTGTGATAGTATGAAAAGGGCCAATATTCAATGTTAAAAGGAGACATTTCACACTATTAAATCTTTTAGATCTATGGCTAGCACATGGTCAAAACAGGTAGAGAAGAAGCTAAGATCAAAGTTGCAATCAAGCAATTCCCTCTTTTTTTCTTGGTTGCAGGGTTATAAAGTGAACCATGGGTCAAGGTGGAAATGATGTGAATGTAGTCAGGATCTATGGTCTCCACAATGTCATAGCAAGGCTTGATGGTTGACTCTAGTTGATCAAATAACACAATTGATTTGACACACTTATGATAGTAGAAGTAGCTCCTTGATGATGGATCTGATCTTTTCAATATTCTACAACCAATTTCATCTTTCCCTAGGTATGATAAATGCAAGGGGACACTCCATTTCCTTCTGTTGATCCATATGTTTAGTTAGAAGTTAATGGCCATTGTTCTTGTCTCTCAAAGATTATGTAGTGGTTAAGTAATCTTCTTGCATCTAGACTTGCACTTTGATTGGACCTTTTATAGTTTTGGTAATAATTATTCTCTATAATTTGAATGTAGTGGTTGAATTTTATCTTAGGGTGGAAGCTATCTAAGTTATGCTTACACTATAAAAGATGATATTGTACTCTTTCTTAGGGTCAGATCTTCTCTATTTCTCTAGTATTGCCTTGGCATGATATTATATTCCCTTTTTGCCTCTGAATTATATGACATCCTATCTTATCTCCTTCAGCCATTGATGTGTTGTGCAAGCTTTTTCTTACATCTCTTCAATGTACTATGAATATCTATAATCTACATTTTTGTATCTTTGTTGGCCTATAAATGATAAGAAGTGAAGCATTTTCTCCTTATGTCACTCATGTGATTATTTGATCTATATGTAGCTAATAGATTAAAGCAAGTCTAAATCCATATATCTTTGTATTGTCATGATAATGGTAATATACTTGTATGGGTAGAGATTGGTCTAAACACCCTATTTTGGTGCATCACCTCTTTAGAATAGACTAGGTAGTTACTTTCATGTATTCCTTACCCCTCTTCTCTTCAAGAATACTTTAGATGCATCCTAATAGTAGAGGAAGTCAACCTTCTCCAGAGACTTAACCTCAAAGTTCAAGTCCTATAGCTTAGAGGTTGTTTCCATGTTCCACAATGTTTTCCTTAGGTCAAAACTTTGGATAAGGGTGCAAGCTTTTGTGAAAATAGTTTTTTGGCATGCCTAGTGGGACAATATATTAAAATATTTAAAGTTCACTAGCATCGAAGAAAGATTCCATGTTCATGTTGAGGAGATAGTACTACCTTTAGTATAAAGCCTTCAAGAGGCTCATATATTCAAGAGTACGTGATGACTCTAATCTTTAACCACAATCTAGTTCCAGACCAAAATTGCTATGATTCATGCCCAAGACACACACAAGAGCATCTTCCAGATGTAATTTCCAATACCAAGATCTTTCTTTTTCTAATCCAAGGAGAAAGTCTAGGGTATCTCTATCACCAGTTAGGAGTGCAGTAGTAACACATACCCCTGTAAGATCCATCTCCACTCCTCCTATTGTTAGGTCTTAGCCTAGAATACCATCTGCTCATTTCAATAGGTCACTTTCTTACATGGCTAGAGCTCATGCTTTTTCCACCTTGAATGGTGGGAGCCCCCTCCTATTAGCCCAAAGGCATGATATACCAGTGTTAGATCTTAAAACTGTGTTTACTAGTGAAACCTCCATCTCCCCTATTTAGCATATTCAAGGGGTGTCTAACATTTTTAATATTCATAGAATCACTAAGGATGATGTCATAATCAAGATTCTGGCCTCATCCTTGAAAGGGAAGGTACTAGAATGGTATAGAGGTTTTACTCATAACTCTATTGCTGATTGGGATGGGTTAGGGGCAGCCCTATGCAAGAATTTTGAGGACAAAGTAAAAACCTATCACCTTTAGAACAACTAACAACTATCAAGAGCCCCCCCCCCCCCCCCATGAATGTTTGACTAATTTCAAGTATATATTTTAGAAGACATGGGAAAAAATATCTATTGTAGTGAAGCCCTCTCCTGGTAATGTATTCTTGTATTATCTTAGAGCCTTCAACAATGATATTGCTACTACTCTAAAATATATGGGAGGGGACACTCTACCAAATGCTTATGAGGTTTCTATAAGAGTGTAAAATATTTTGATACATGGAAGAAAGTTAGCTCCAAGGCCCCTAATTCCTTTCATCCTTGACATGCCCAATCACCAGCCTATTATAGCACCTATTCATACTTTGTCTACAAGTCAACCTCTTGTTATGATCCCAATAGCCTCCATGTCCTATAATGGAGTTGATAGAATTGAAGCCATGATGTAAACAATAATGCATAATGTAGATAGGAGGATGCTAGATCAAGAAAAGAAGATGGAGGAAAATAGTGTAGTAGTACAAAAGATGGGAAATGAGATGGTAACTATGAAAAGGTAGCAAGCTGAAAATAATAGGCCTCTCCAACTCCAAAGTCAATATCCCATTCATGGTAGACCCCCAAACTAGATTCATGTCTCCTATAATCAAAATAGACCTATTGACCACCCAAAAACTTTAAACACCAACCTAAATAGAGCTTTAGTCCCTCAGAACAATCTTTCCCAAGATCAAGATTTCTTCCCTTCTTGTAACTACTCCTATGGATATTTCATGTGTTAGAAGGAAGAATCTTACTTGGCATTAATTGTACTAGAGTGAGTAGTTTTCTAGCAACACAATGCTAATCAACCAGATGATACTTTTCAGCAAGATGGTTGTTCTTTCATGAACCATCTGGAGGAAGAGCATTGTAATGTAAACTAGGATTCTTGTGCTTTCAATACCAAGAGAAAAAGAAGAGTTGTGGAAGAGGTTACTCCTCCTCCTTCTAATCAAGCTTCAACATCAAGTGTAGTGCCACACATACAAATAGTTTCCCAAAAACACAATGCTAGTCAACCCACTAAGGTCCATCGGCAACAAAGGCAAAATGAAAGCAGAGGAGATGCAATTACCCTCAAGCTATTCCATCTCAAGATTCTACATATAGGGCCTCTACCAAGATATCTAATGCATCTTTTAGTGTAGTACATGAAATAAGGAAGACCAACGTAAACATTTCTATGTGGGATGCTATTGCTAATATACCATCACAAAAGAAGCTACTGCAATGGGAGTTGGAAAGCATTGAACTCAAAGATCAACTACCTAGCATGGAGAATGCCATGAGTTTGGTACAACCATCAAAGGAGGTAGAAAAAATTAAAAAGGTTAGACCTCCTCCATTTTATGTTTCTTTGATTATATAAGATAATCTAGTCCATAACTACATGATTCATTTAGGGGCTAGTAGTTTAGTAATGCCCAAATGTGTTGCTAATATTTTAGAATTGAAATATGAACCCATTGTTAATCATGTGTTGTAGTTAGATAGTAGTATTGTAAAGACTATGGGAATCCTTAGAAATG
The DNA here is from genome assembly GCA_028749045.1 of Cupressus sempervirens. Classification (NCBI taxonomy): domain Eukaryota; kingdom Viridiplantae; phylum Streptophyta; class Pinopsida; order Cupressales; family Cupressaceae; genus Cupressus; species Cupressus sempervirens. Next base: position 157,057,130 of record CM053783.1, read on the forward strand.
TTGAAATGGCCTTACATGCATGCCTGGGTTGTATTGTAGTTCAAGATATATCAATAGCTAAGGTCAAACCACACTTTTCCATTTGCCTTTCAAAAGATTTTACTACCCAAATAGGCAATTACATATCCTTTGATTGGTCATATATGTTTTTGAGAACTAGATATGGAACCAAAGATTCAATCAAAGAAAAACCATTAGCCCTTCATTATATTAAGCCCTATACTCCTAATCTCATCAATATGGACTACACCATCTTAAAAATAGATGAAAATGACACAAAAAATGAGCTTGCCACTTCTCTAGCTGAGATATCTAATTTCCTTCTAGATGAATGGGCCAATGTATATTAGTTTGATCCTATATCAGAAACCTTGGAGATAAGCCTTGACACCTATTGTATATTAAAAAAGGATGCTCTTGTTCCCAACTTAATGAAAATCAAAAGAAGACATAGGTAGGATATGGATTATGTATTTTGATGGATCAAGAAATAAAAATTGATTAGGGGTTGGTGTGATGTTGGTTTCTTCTGCACTAGAAAGGTACTACTTCTCATTTAGGCTTCAATTCAGTTGTACCAATAATGTGGCCAAGTATGAGGCATTGATTCAAGGTATCTTAATTGCTCAAAAAAGAGGAATTCAAGCATTAAGTGTATATAGAGATAGTGAGTTGGTAGTCAATGAGGTGAGGAATCAAAATGTTACTAAGAATGGTTTGCTAAGGTCTTACAAACATAGAGTATGGGATATTCTTGAAAGTTTCAATGAGTTTAGTATCTAGAGGATCTATATGAAAGGAAATAGACATGTTGATAGACTTGCAATAGTGGATGCATCTTATGAACTCCAAAGGAGCCTCAAAGATGAGAAGAAGTAGAAGATTAAAGTGGTAGTCAGACCCACTATCCTTGATAATAATATCAATTAGCAAGTTTTTGAATTTGATGCATAAATTGTGAGTTTCTTGCAAAATGAAGAAGAGTTCTCAAATAGAAATTAGTTGAGATTGCATGACCAATATAGTGATCAAATCATCAACCTCAACTCCAATAAGTTGCCTAAGGGTCTGATTACCTTAGAAAGTGTCTTCAATCTTGATAACCAAGCAAGGTATAGAGACATGAATGTTGATGTAAACAAAGGAGATCATATGCTGGTTACAGTTGCTAATGGAAGAATGCTAAACATGGGGAAGGTATGTTCTGAAACCAAGCAAGAATATTTTGTTCATCTATGTCAATAATTTAATGATGTATTTTCTTGGACATATGATGATTTAAAGGGTTTTGATCCTAGTCTATTTCAACATACTATAGATCTAGTGGACAATGTCAAGCTTGTTACAAAAAAGTGGAGACCAATAAATCCCAAGATTGAGCCACTAATGAGATATGAGCTATCAAAATTAATTGAATCAAATATCATTTTCCCTATTAAACACTCCTCTTGGGTGGCAAACCATGTCCTTGTTAGGAAAAATAAAGAAGAGATTAGACTATGTGTAGATTTTAGGGATCTTAACCAAGCCTCCTTTAAAGATCATCATCCCCTTCCTTCAATGGAGTAGATATTGTCCAAAGTTAGTGGTTTAGAGAGATTCTCCTTCTTTGATGGATTATCAAGTTATAATTAGGTGTTAGTCAAAGAAGTTGATAGCTATAAAACTAGTTTCACTACCACATGGGGCACCTATGCCTATAGTAAAATGCCTTTTGGACTAACAAATGTAGGTGGCACATTTCAAAAGGCAATGGAGATGGCCTTCAAAAATATTATTGAAAGGTTTTTGATGGTCTACCTTGATGATATCATAGTATATTGAAAAGATGTAGTAGAGAATTTTGGTCATCTCAAGAAAGTGTTTATAAAATGTAGAGTATGAAGTATCTTTGAATCCAAGAAAGTGTGTATTTTTCACTAATCAAGGGAAATTATCAGGACACATTTTTTGGAAATAGAGATGGAGTAACTGAGAGGGGAGGGGTGAATTAGTTACCACAAAAATAAATCCATAGGTCCTTAGATGTCTTAAAATATAGTTGCTGTTGATACTCGATAACCACACAAATAAATGTTGAAACTTGATAGATGTTATGTGAACTTATTAAGCATTTAAAGTGATTAGCATGCATGCATAAAGAAATAACATGAACACAAGAGACACCATATTTAACGTGGAAACTCAATTTGGAAAAAACCACCAAGTAACTAGTTACCAATTTTCACTCTTCTGAAGTGAGCCCTATTAGGAGCCAACCCTATTAAAGGTTACAAAACACGTTGTTAGGTGTGACCCTATTAGAGGATTTAATCACCTTGTTAGAAGTGGCCTTCTCAGAGGTCTTTAGAACAATTCAACTAAATTTTCATCTTGTTAGAAGATTTACAAAATGGTTGTTAAACCAACTCTGTTAAGAGATTTTGAATCACTGTTACAATGATTAGAAAGCAACAATGAAGTGATCTAAAATATATGCAACTTATCTTTGCTGAATATAGATCTTTGTTCTACTTTACTAGATCCTCACTGATCGAATATAACTTTGCAGCTCCATAAGCATATCTAGTCCTTCTTCAACATTCACTCATATATTCAATATTTTCTCATTCCATATCCATACATTCACACTCTTATGCATCTAAATTCCCACATCTTATGAATTCACAACTTGAACTTTCATATATACCTTACAGATTGTCAAGTTGGATCAATTACAAGATACAACAAGTGAAAAACATTAAATCAGTTGGCTGCAAACATTGCACAAAACAATTAAACTTGATTCTTTAGAACCATAAAGTTCTTCACTGCTTGACCCAACTCAGTGACCACTGCTCCAGAATAGTTTCCCTAGTGTTAACCAGGTGAAGCTCGGTAATCACTGCAAACCTTGCAACTTTCTTTGAAGGCTGATTTAACTCTATAAACACTGACCTTCCTTCATTTACCGAGTGAGCTCGGTAAAAGCTAACTTTCTTTTTGATGACCGAGTCAACTCGATAGACATTGTCTTTCCTTTTGTTAACCTTGGGAGCTTGGTTAACATTAACTTTTTGCTATAGAATCCTTTGATGCCCAAGTGAGATCAATAAGAGCTAATTTTCCTTTGTGTTGTTCAAGAACATTTAGTAGACATTGTAAATTGCTTTGCTAACCGCTTGAGCTCGATAGACTCTGTCTGATGTCTGATATGAAATTTGTGTAACATCAAAGACAATACACAATTAACAATTGTATCCAACAATCTCCCTCTTTGGCATTGATGGTAAGACAAAATGTCATAGCAGAATGAAATTTGAAAACTAGTCTTTGTCTTATATGCCAACACAATATGTCAACATAACAATTCTTCCTCTAAGATAAAAAAACTCTCCCTCTTCAAATAATCTCCCTCTGTGAAGGAATTACATAGCAAACTCTTTTATGTTAAACAAATTTCAGAGAGATGTGACAGTAAAAATCTCCCTCTTTGAAAACACATGCCAAAGACAACTCAACTCAAATGAATTTCAGTGTACCTTTAGTACTGATTCATATGCAATATTTTCTGGTTATGCTACATCAATTTATAGATCTTCAACCTGGTATGAGTTGATGCATCACTAAAACTTTATTTTAGTGAACTTTAGATAGGGGAGTGACCCCTAAGTTACCTCTTAGATACAGGAATGCATCCTTAGGTAATGGTTTTTTGAATATGTTAGCAATTTGTTCCTTTGTATGAACATATTCCAATTTGATCTCCTTATCTTGCACCAATTCTCTGACAAAATGATATTTTATTGCAATGTGCTTGGTTTTGAAATGCATCACTAGATTCTTAGATATGTTGATTGCACTTGTATTATCACAAAACATAAAAAATGGTTCTTTGATTTCCATCTTCATGCCTTCCAACAATTGTTTAAACCAAACAATATTAGAACAGCTTACTGCTGTAGCAACATACTCTGCCTCTACTATAGATTGAGATGTACAATTTTTCTTTTTGCTTGTCCAAGAAACCAACCTCTTTCCAAGAAAGAATGCACCTCCACTTGTACTTTTTCTATCATCAAGGTTTCCTGCCCAATCAACATCAGTAAACACTTTCAAATCCAAATTACCTCCAAACTTATACCATAAACCATACTCTTTAGTTCCTTTCAAATATCTCATTATTCTTTTAATTGCCATAATGTGATTTTCTTTTGCTTTTTCTGAAAATCTTGCTACAATACCAACTGCAAGGGCAATATCTAGCCTAGTATGAACTACATACTACAACTTTCCAATCATAGATCTATACAATGTTTGATCTACTTCTTTTGATTCATCTTCCTTGGTAAGTTTTAATCCAGTACACATAGGAGTCCCAACTGGTTTACAATCTTCCATTCCAAACTTTTTCAATATCTCCTTGATGTATTTTGATTGAGTGATGTAGATACCATTTTTATTCTATTGAATTTGAAGACCAACAAAGAATTTGATCTCACTAAACATAGACATTTCAAATTCCTTGTTCATTTGTTTTGAGAATTCTTTGCACATATCATCATTCCTTGTGAAAATAGTATCATCTACAAATATTTCTACCAAGACAATCTTATTATTTGGTCCTTCCTTAATATACAAGCTATTGTTATCATTAGTTCTTTGAAAACCAATCTGAATAAGATAGTTATGCAATCTTTCATACCATGCTCTAGGGGCTTGTTTCAGACCATACAATGCCTTGTGTAATTTGCAGAACATGTTCTTCTTATCTGGATCAACAAAACCTTCAGGTTGTTCAATGTAAACCTCTTCATTTATTATACCATTGAGAAATGCTGACTTAACATCCATCTGATAAACTTTGAATCCTTTATGAGCAGCATATGCTAGTAAGGTTCTGACTCCTTCCAATCTTGCAATAGGAGAAAAAGTTTCTCCATAGTCTATTCCTTCTTCTTGAGCATATCCTTTGCATACTAGTCTAGCTTTGTTTCTTGATACCTTACCATCTTCATCCAACTTGTTTCTAAATACCCACTTGGTTCCAATCACATTTTTATCTTTAGGCCTGGGTACAAGAGTCCATGTCTTATTTTTCTCTATTTTCTCTATTTCTTCATTCATAGCCTCAATCTAACTATCATATTCTAAAGCATCTTTGATATTTCTAGGTTCAAAATCAGTAAGTAAACAAGTACCTTTTCACTTGCTTCTTGTCATGCTTCCTTCAGATTTGTCTCCAATGATTTGATCTATTGAATGATGTCTCCTAACATATTTAGCTAATATAGGTTCCTTGCGTTTTGAATAGATTTCGTTATTATCCTCTTGCATTTCAACTTCAGGTTCTATCTATTCTAGCTCGGTAGATATTTACTCGGTAGATGCTAGCTTGGGTCCTTCAGACTTGGTAGACACTAAATTTAACTCGATTTGTTGTGGCTCAGTTTGAACTTCTTGTAACTTGGTTATAGATGACTCGAGAGAAGAAGATTCCTGATTCTCTGATGTAACTAGTATTATATCAAGGTCAATGAAGAAAAACTTTCTATAATCTTCTGGTTCCCTTTTGTTTTCTTCTTTGGTCCTTTCTAAAAACTCATCAACTTTCACATGTGCACTTTCTATGACTTTGTGAGTAGACAAGTTCAAACATCTATATGCCTTACTTTTGCATGAGTATCCAAAGAATATACCTTCATCACCTTTCACATCAAATTTTCCTTTTCTATATTCTTTCAAAATGTAACATTTACTTCCAAATACTTTAAGGTAACTTATATTAGGTTTATAGCCATACCATAACTCATAGGGGATTTTGAATGAGTCTTTCTTCAGTTGTACTCAGTTCAAGGTATAAACTTCAGTGTTGATAGCTTCCTTCTAGTATTTGATAGCAATTCTCTTTTCAATCATTAAAGTTCTTGCACAATCCATGATAGATCTGTTCCTTCTTTTAGCTATTCCATTTTTCTGGGGTGTTCTGGGGGCTGATACCTGTCTTCTGATTCCTCTTTCAATGCAAAAGTTATTAAACTCATGTGAAATGAATTCTCCACCTCTGTCTGACCTCAAGCATTTTAATCTTTTCCCTGTTTCCTTTTCTACTCTAGCCAAATACCATTTGAACTTTTCAAATACTTCTAATTTGTTTCTTAGATACATGACTATCATCATTCTTGAGCAATCATCAACAAAAAGAATGAAGAACTTTTCTCCAGTATAGCTTAAAATTTAAATGGGTCCACATAAATTAGTATGCACAATTTCTAATATATCTTTTGACTGATAGTTTTTACTTTTAAAACTAGTCTTTTCCATTTTTCCAATCTGACAATTTTTGCATAGACCGACCTCAGGTTTCTTTATGTTAGGAATGCCTCTTACTTTCTTGAATTTGCTTATCTTTACTAGATTATCAAAGTTCACATGACACAACCTTTTATGCCATAACCAACTTTCTTCTACTTGAGCAATGAAACATGAACATTCACCTAGTTCAAGATAGAACAAGTTACCTTTAGTTTGAGTACCTAATCCAATCAACTTTCCTTTGCCATCCAGTAGTCTTTCTTTACCATGCATGAATTCTACTTTGAATCCATTATTGAGTAACTGTGCCACACTTAACAAATTATTCTTTAGTCCTTCTACCCAATAGGCATTATCACATATGCGTTCCTTGGTTAGAGAGATTCTTCCTTTTCCTTTTATACAGAAAGGTTCATTGTTACCAAATCTTACACTGCCACCATCATAGTCTTCAAAGTATTCAAACTTAGTTTTGTCACCAGTCATGTGATGAGAAAAACCACTATCTATGATCCATGTATCATTTTTTCTCACATGAGAAATGAGTGCCATTTCCTCATCATTATCAGATTCATCTTTCACAACAATGTAGACAATTTCATCTTCTTCTTCTTCGTTAGAATCATTAGATTTTTTAGCCATAAAACATGTTTTCTTACCTTTATGCTTGAATGATTTGAAATATTTTTTGCCATTCCATTTGTGATATTTCTTCTCATCTTTATTCTTCTTCTTTGGACACCTAGCAGTAATATGACCAACTTCTTCACATGAAAAATAGATTACGGGTACTTTACCTTTGTATTTTCCTCTACCTTGAGAATATTTCCTTGCTAGAAGGGCTTCAATTACTTCACGATCACTATCTGAACTTTTGTTTGATTCATCTTCACTTTCTGACTGATATTTCTTTTTGCCTTTCTCCTTGAGTGAAAGTTTGGCTTCAATGCTGATTTAATGTTCTTGGAAGCTAGAACATAGTTATCAAAGTTGTCTAGTTCAAATGCAGTCAATCTTCCAACTATAGCCTCTAGATTTATCTTATGATTTGCTTCACATATTCTTTCTTGAATTGCAGAAATTTTGATTGCATAAATGGGAAGCAGAGTTCTGAGAACTTTAATTATAACTGTCTCTTCATTGATATCTCCTCCAGATGCTTTGATTGCACTGACACATGCTTTGGCTTTTTCAACATATTTTGCAATGTTTTCATCCTCTCTCATCCTCATTTGATCAAATTGTCCTCTCAAACTTTCTGCTTTGGCTCTTCTAACATTATCATCTCCTCCATAGATCTCTTTCAGCTTTTTTCACATTTCAAAAGTAGATTTTCATTCCTTGATTTTATCAAATTCTTCATAACTTAGAGCAAATGCTATATCTATCATCATAATGTTGTGGGTCTTATTTTCAGCAATATCATTGACATATAGTTTACCAGCTGGTTTTGCATATTTTTCATCAATGTATTTTAGTCTTGTATCTCCAATAGAAGCTAGATGAAGTTTCATCAACCCTTGCCATGCTGAGAAGTTGTCCCTGTTAAGTCTTGGAATTTCTCTCTTATAAGACACCCTGATCTTTAGCTTAGATCCTTGAGATCTTATCCTGCAAGCACCAAGAGCTCTGATACCAATTGTTGGAAATAAAGATGGATTTATTGAGAGGGGAGAGGTGAATCAATTACCAGATAAATAAATGCATAGGTCCTTAGATGTCTTAAAATATAGTTGTTGTTGATACTCGGTAACCACACAAATAAATGTTGAAACTTGATAGATGTTCTGTTAACTTATTAAGCATTTAAAGTGATTAACATGCATGCATAAAGAAATAACATGAACACAAGAGACACCATATTTAACGTGGAAATGCAATTTGGGAAAAACCACCAAGTAACTAGTTACCAATTTTCACTCTTCTGAAGTGAGTTCTGTTAGGAGCCAACCTTGTTAAAGGTTACAAAACACACTATTAGGTGTGACCCTATTAGAGGATTTAATCACCCTATTAGAAGTGGCCTTGTTAGAGGTCTTTAGAAAAATTCAACTGAATTGTCACCTTGTTAGAGGATTTACAAAATGGCTATTAAACCAACTCTGTTAACATATTTTGAATCACTATTACAATGATTAGAAAGAAACAATGAAGTGATCTCAAATATATGGAACTTATCTTTGCTGAACACAGATCTCTGTTCTACTTTACTAGATCCTCACTAATCAAATATAACTTTGCAGCTCCATAAGCATATCTAATCCTTCTTCAACATTCGCTCATATATTCAATATTTTCTCATTCCATATCCATACATTCACACTCTTATGCATCTAAATTCTCACATCGTATGAATTCACAACTTGACCTTTCATATATACCTTAAAGATTGTCAAGTTGGCTCAATTACAAGTTATAACAACTAAAAAACATTAAATCAATTAGCTGCAAACATTGCACAAAACAATTAAACTTGATTCTTTAGAACCATAAAATTCTTCGCTGGCTGACCTAGCTCAGTGACCACTGCTCCTGAATAGTTTCCCCAGTGTTAACCAAGTGAAGCTTAGTAATCATTGCAAACCTTGCAACTTTCTTCGGAGACTGAGTTAACTTGGTAAACACTGACCTTCCTTCATTTATCGAGTGATCTCGATAAAAGCTAAGTTTCTTTTTGATGACCGAGTACACTCGGTAGAAATTATCTTTCTTTTTGTTAACCTCGGGAGCTCGGTTAACATTAACTTTTTGCTACAGAATTGTTTGATGCTTGAGTCAGCTCAGTAAGAGCTAACTTTTCTTTGTGCTATTTAGGAACGTTTGGTAGACACTATAAATTGCTTTGCTAACTATTTGAGCTTGGTAGACTCTATCTGATGGCTGATATGACATTTGTGTAACATCAAAGACAATACACAATTAACAATTGTATCCAACAACATTGTATCTAAGGATGGTTTGACCATTGATCCAGAAAGAACAAAGGCAATACTTTCCTTTTCTCTTCCTAGTCATAAGAAAGGTTTGCAAAGTTTTCTTGGTAGAATAAATTTTGTGAGAATATTTATTCCTAATCTAGCTACCATGGTGAAACCTCTTACAATGATGGTTAAAATAAATATGGTCTTCTAATACACTAAGGAAGGGAAAGAATTTTTTTTAGAAATCAAAGTGGCCATACCTTTAGCTCCTACTCTCATTAATCCAAACTTTCATAAGGATTTCATTCATTACATCTTAGGAGGTGAGTCAAGTATTTCTACTATTTTGACTCAATTAAATGATAAAAATGAAGAGTATCCTATTGCTTTCTTTAGTTAAGGTCCAAAAGAGTATGAAAATAAGTACAACTACATGGAAAGGTAGGCCCTTGAAATCATAAGAGCTTTAAACAAATCCAGACAACTAATGTCTTATAACAAAATCCATTTGCTTTTCCCTCATGCAAGCGTTAAGGATTTCCTATTGAGAATTGATATTAGTGAGAAAAGGGTAGGTTGGCTCACCACATTGGTAAGAGGGAAGGGGTTATGTAGACAGATGATCTCATCTCATGAACCTAATGAGGAAGTTTTCTTGGTATTGGTAAAAAAATAGGAGGTGAGGGATGATAATCCAAGGATTTGGATAGATAATATGAAGATCTTCTTAGCTAGGAATGGATATCCTCAAGGGTTGAATAAAGATAAAAGAAGATAGTTTAGACTATAGTCTATTCCTTGTGATTTAATTGATTATTTTCTTTATAGGGGGGACTTAAATGGAGCTTTTCTATGATGTATTGATGTAGTTCAAGTGGAGAGAATGATTAAGAAGCTTCATGATGGTCCTAGTGGGGGCCACTTTTCAACAAGAACCACTACAATGAAGATCATGAGAGCCAATTACTACTAGCCATCCATGTTCCATGACTACCATAGACATGTAAGGAAGTGTGAAAAGTGTGCCTTCTTCTTAGATAAATAGAGACTTGCAACCTTTCCACTTCACCCCATCTAGGTTGATTAGTATTTTTCTCAGTGGGGATTAGATTTTATTGGTCCTATTAATCCACCTTCTATTTTTGGTCATAGGTGAATTTTGGCTGCAAGAGATTAATTCACAAGGTGGATAGAGGTAGAAGCCTTGTAGGATTTTGTAGAGGCTTTAGTTGTGGAATTCTTGAATGGAATTGTTACCAAATTTGGTGCTCCTTCGACTATAATATTAGAAAATGCAAAATCATTCATAGGAGCTCATATTTGTGCATGGATAATTGATCATGCTATTTATTTGAGCACATCTTCAATCACTATGATCAAGGTGATGGTTTGGCTAAGTCATCTAATAAGAATTTGATCAGGATCATCAAAATGAATCTTGAAGATAATCAAAGGTGTTCGCATCAAAAATTGAGGACTACCCTTTGGCTAATAGAATAAAACCTAAAAGGGCTATTAGAAATTCTCCTTTCATGTTAATATGTGGTAGGGAAGCTAGACTTCCTATGTCATTGCATTTTCTAGCTATTAAGCTAGCTCACTACTTGGAACTAATAGGAAATGATGCTATGTCTATAAGAATGGTAGATTTGATGGAGCTAGAAGAAAAGACACACCAAGCAATACAAACCTTAGAAATACATCAGCTATAGATGAAGAGGAGCTTTGATAAGAAGGATAAGACTAATTTTTTTAGGGAGGGTGATCTTATGTTGAATTTGGATATAGATAGAGCAAAAGAAGGGAGACACTTAAAATTTGATATCTTGTAGAGTGGTCCCTATATAATCATCATTTGCAAACAAACCAATGCTTTTTAGTTAAGCAGGCCTAATGGTGAAATATTGCCTATTCCAATTGATGGAATATATCTCAAGCCTTGTTTCTAATAGAAAAAATGTTCATGCCTATAGTTAGATTAGTTTTCTTCTTTTTCTTTCCTATTTTCCAACAAGTGCACGAGCACATGTTATGTTTTTGTAATAGAGATTTTTTGTTCTAGTTTTTGCAAAATTATAGAGGTAGAAGGTATGTTTTGTGGCTTATAATGATTTTATGTTTTTCTAGAGACTCTATAGCCCAAAGGATCTTTTAATGGTCACTAGTCATATATTTCCAAGCAGGCTTACATACCCTTTGAGTCACCAAAAATGTTAACCAAAATGTTGTACCGCTAGAGAATCAAACTTAAATGATAATCTGTTCAACAATCACCTAGGGTTTTATGAAATAAATTAACATTTTATATATCCTTATTTCATGTTATACCTTAGAAAATTGTCAATTTTTCATGTCCCCTTTTCAAATAATTAAAAATAATAATCTTTTCTAAGGCAGGCAAGCCCAAAAAGGTGAAGTTTTGAAAAAAGGGGATAATCTTTGGAAGCTAATGGACTAATAAATGAAGATTATTATTAAAATGTATTTTATTAACCCCTCTTGGACATTGAATATATGTATTTGGTTGTTATTATGCTTCTATGATAGATTATTAGTGTATTTGTGGTGTTTCGGGCTATTCTATGTTGTTTTCGAGAGCTCAACGAGCATTGTTTTTATTCTCCATTTGGGGAGCTGTTGTGTAAATGTTATACAGATCTGAAAATGTCATTTTTTAAGCTATTATGGTGCTGAAATTTCTATAAAAATTTCCACTTTCATATTTACTAATAATATGTGAAGCTGTGAAGTTTTTGGCACTATTTCCGGCATACCTGATTTGGGGTTTATTGAGAAATTGGTGGATCTTTGAAAGATTGGTTGTTTGATCTTAAAGATCTGATTAGAGGCTTGAAATATCATATAAAATTAGAGGAAGGGACATTTTAGTGGTATCAAAGCTATGATCTTGCTAGCCTGAGGGTTTGTAGAATTTTGCATGTCAATTTTGACAACTACCCAAATCTTGCATGTCATAATTTATGGTTGCATGTTGCTTCTAATCAGCTGCATGTCAAAATTTATGGTTGAATGCTACTTCTAATCATTTGCATGTTAGTTCCTAGTGAATTTGGTGGTTTCATGTTGCTTCTAATCAATTGCATGTCAAAATCTATGGTTGCATGCTACTTCTAATCATTTGCATGTTAGTTCTTGGTGTTTGAAGAAGTTATAACCTATTGGGGTTACACTCTACTTTATCCAGAATGGATAGGTATAGTACATTTTAGAGGAAGGGACATTTTAGTGGTATCAGAGCTATGATCTTGCAAGCTTGAGGGTTTGTAGAAGTTTGCATGTCAGTTTTGACAACTACCCAAATCTTGCATGTCATAATCTATGGTTGCATGTTGTTTCTAATCAGCTACATGTCAAAATTTATGGTTGAATGCTACTTCTAATTATTTGTGTGTTAGTTCTTGGTGAATTTGGTGGTTTCATGTTGCTTCTAATCAGTTGCATGTCAAAATCTATGGTTGCATGCTACTTCTAATCATTTGCATGTTAGTTCTTGGTGTTTGAAGAAGTTATAACCTATTGGGGTTACACTCTACTTTATCCAGAATGGATAGGTATAGTACAGAGTCTTAGAGGACATGATCTTTGACAATTGATATCCAGAGTTAGAAAAATAGAAAGGATGGTTATTTAGACATTCGAGATAAACTTAGGAAAATAAGCCATGACATGTCTGAACAGTTGGTTGAGCACCATCGTATGATGAATGACATGTTGTCTGACCTAGCTAAGGTGGATAAGTTGACCATATTTCTATTTGGTAGATTTTCTCATTGGGCAGTTGACACAATTACCAAGAACTTGCATGAGGAGTTTGAAAAACTAGCTTATAGCCAGGTAGAGGTCTCAGATTCTACTCCAGCACAGGAGGTAGTGAGAAAGGATATTATGTAAATTGATAGTAATGGTCAACTTGATACTCAAATTGAGACAATTGTATATAGGTTTTTTAAAGGGCGATATCATAGGTATTCAAGATGGTATAGTTATGACAAGTAGTGACTATAGCGTAGTGGGTTTAGATGATGATTATGAGGATGTTGTTGTGCATGATGGTGAGATACCTAGTAGAGATGAGTAGACATTGAGAATTCATGACTTTGCTGAGAAAGAGTACCAGGCACAGTTAGATGCTTCGTCACATGAGGTTGAGGCTAGTAGTACTTCACATGATTTGTCCAGCCAGCTGAAGGTGAACAAAGATAGTATTGTGACTTCATTATCTCATCATGATAGGTATGTGGAGTTAGTTAGTATTGGTCATATTACTCAAGTGAGGATTTTTCTTGAGTTACCAGCTGATTCTAGTTTACAGATATGGACTCAAGATTGTTATATTGGCATTTGGGATTTAGTTGACTAGAGATCTTTAACACTTTTTGGTAGCAGTGTTTGTTTGGGTGCTATCATGGATTTGATTAGCAGATTGCACGGTGTTGTCTTTTCTTGTGCTAGTAGCTTGTCCAATGTTGGTATTAGTTTTTATACACTAATGTTGGGCTTTGTTCATATATCCAGTTGACCATACTTGCTGGAATGTGTTGATGATCTTTCATATTTGGCACTGTGTACAAACGAGTCCCAGGATCATATTGGCATTGATGACATCTAGGAGGATGCAATGGGCAGTTTTGAAGACTTAGTTTCCTTGGGTACAAAGGAGTTGGACAATAGTGCTACAGTTTTTGATACTCCATTTGTTGATATGAGCTTTAGAGTTGATTCACAGGATATGGATGGTAATAATATAGAGACTAGTAACTTTTAGGATACTCCTTTAGACAGTGCATCAGTGGAGGTTTGTAGGAGACAGTCAAGTCAGTGCCATCATGTGTCTAATCAATTGAGAGTTAGTGAGTGAGACATGGCTATCGCTTGCCAACATTTTGATGCTGCTCGTCAATTGTTAGCAGTTTATGGATGGGGTTTTCCTACTAGTGATGAGAAGGGAGGCAGTTATCTTTCCTTGAATGAGTTCCGCTCTTTATGGGAGGCTATCCAGATTCTGAGACAAGATTATATGTAGTTGGTAACCGACAGATATTATCTTATGGAGTGGGGTAGTACAACATATGATGCATTGTTGGCCAAGGAAGATGAGGTGAGTGAGCTTACTAAGTAGCTTGAGGTGACTTTTGAGATTCTTGAGAGTACACAGTTGGCTTTCAAGGAGTCACAATTTCATTTGGCTAAGGTGACCATGGAGTTAGAGAAACTACAGTCTTTACTAGATTTTGTATAGTCACAAGCTGTGGTGTCTGATGATCTAAGGATGTCCATGGTCGGGATTGTCAAAGATAGTGGAGATGGGGATGCATCCATCCTTGATACTAACATTGGCATATCGAGTTCATCCCCACTAGAGTCAAGTTCAGTTGAGTTGGGTGCTAGAAAAAATTGTTGTGGTATGCTTGACATGGTTGTGACCTCTAGCACTAATGGCACGAAGACTAGAGATGTTGTATCAAAGACCATGTATGATGTTGGTGAGCTAATAGTTGGCATGGTTCCTACTAGTAATACTACTCCCTTGGTGATGCCTTTAGAGGTAGTAGTCAGTTCCAACTTGGTTAGTGATCAATCGTAGTTAGTTACATTTGGATTGTAGTCTAAGCCACTGACTAAGATTGTCGCATTCTATCAGCATTACATTGTGAGGTATGCTTATCAATTTACCTTTGATGACCATGTGTATGAGATGATGATATAGAGATGTACTTTGGTTCCTAGTGCTTATCATCAGTTATGGGATAGTTTAACACCTCAGGATGAGAGTTGTGATGGGCATGACATGGTGATAGGTTTTGCAGTTGACAGCTTGAGAATACATGACTTAGAGCAGGAGTTTCAGAGTGATGCTTCAATGGGTGTTGTTATTGATTCTACTCCTTTGGCTATGACATCTCCTGACTTAGCTGGTGATTATTCACAGTGGGTTATATCACTTGTTCATGGTGAGCTATTGACTGAGGTTGGTTTTTTTTATCAACATTATATTGCAAGGCATGTACATCAGTTAGCATTTGATCCTTGCGTTGAGGAGTTGATGGTAGGAAAATTTGGTTTGGGTTCCAATCCTTGTTGTTTATCTTGTGATGGCTTTTCACCATTAGGGTTGCATGGGAGTTATGGTTATGAGATAGTGGTCGGTGATCTACAGAGTTGTGTTGACTGCAAGACTTGTATAGTGTGTGGATTCTCCATACTTGGTACAATTTCATTCAGGAGAATTCACCATTGTTGCAGAGTCAGATTGTACATTTCATATAGGCCAGTGGAATGCATTGATGGTATTTACTATGTTGGCAATTTGATTTGTCCACTTTACTTGGGTTTTGATGTTCTAAGAGTTTGTGCCTCGTGGGTTTCTGACTGTGGAAGTTGTGACTTTGGAGTTTGGTTGAGCTATAATTGTCAGTTTGATTATAGATTCCTCTTGGTTATATTGCAGAGGATATTGTAGGAGCCTATGTTAATTGACAATAGTATAGTTCATGACTACATTTGGGATCTAGGTGGATTGATTGGTTTATTTTTTAGCCATTTTTTGAGGAAAAGAAATATTTGGAAGGGGAGGACTTGTCATGTCCCCTTTTCAAATAATTAAAAATAATAATCTTTTCTAAGGCAGGCGGGCCCAAAAAGGTGAAGTTTTGGAAAAAGGGGATAATCTTTGGAAGCTAATGGACTAATAAATGAAGATTATTATTAAAATATTTTTTATTAACCCCTCTTGGATGTGAGTTATTTTATGCCCTCTTTTAATGGGTTTGGAGGTATTTTGGGGGGATTCCAGAACTTGATTTTTGCTCATTTCTTTGTTATTCTTTAGAGGCTGTCAAACCTGTGGAGAAGGAGACCCAAGAATAGGAGTTTGTAGGTTTTTAGGAAGGCTAAAGATGGTATTTTGAACCCATTCCATGTTCATGCTCATACAAAGTTTTCCTTTGTGCTGAACAGTGCAGACTTGTGAGTTTTCAGGTGTATTTTTTGTAATAGTTTGGTGTTTCCAGTTGAGTATTTCATATCAGTTTGGGTTGCTTCTGTATTTCAGACTTTTAGATTTTAAAATGGAGCTGAATATATTCATTTAGTCATGATTATACTTCTGTGACAGATTATTAGTGTTCTTGTGGTGTTCTGAGCTATTCTATGTTGTTTTTGAGAGCCCGATGAGCATTATTTTTATCCTCTGTTTGGAGAGCTATTGTGTAAATGTTATACAGATATGAAAATTTAATTTTGTAGGCTTTTATGCTGCTAAAATTTCTATAAAAATTTCCACTTTCATATTTACTAATGATATGTGAAGCTATGAAGTTTTTGGCACTATTTCTGGCATACCCGATTTGGGGTTTATTGAGAAATTGGTGGATCTTTGAAAGATTGGTTGTTTGATCTTAAAGATCTGATTAGAGGCTTGAAATATCATATAAAATCAGAGGAAGATAAATTTCACAAGTCATGACTATGTAATTCACACAATCATGGTCAGCTAAGTGCTAACATAGGTCAAGATTGTGAAGGCGTGATTGCTTTATGTTTACATCATCGCAAAGTTAGTTGGCTTAACCAAGGTCAGAGTGGTGAAAGAATGATTGTATTGTTTTCACCTAGTCACAAGATCATATTGATATGCTATCAATTAAGTGGCAACAATACAAAAAAGGCTAGTCTTTAGTGTTAAAAGGTGACATTTCACATCATTAGATCTTTTAGAAATATGGCTAGTGCATGGTCACAATAGGTTAAGGAAAAGATAAGATCAAAGTTGAAATCAAGTGATTCCCTTTATTTCAAATGGTCTCAAGGTTAGAAAGTTAACCACAGGTCAAGGTGGTGATGGTGCAAATGTAGTTAGGATCTATGGTCTTTGCAACATTGCAGTGGTTAAGGAAAGATGTTAAGGGTGGGCTACAAAGCAACGATAACCAATTGGTTATAGTTTGACAAGTAGGAACTATTATTAAAGAATGGTGGTGGCAAAGCTATGATCACAGGTGGCCAAACATAAGGTATAAGGCTAAATATTGATAGAATGAAAAAATGGTAAGAGATGTCTGGTCCATGTAGCAAGGCTTGATGGTTGATTCTAGTTGATTGAATAACATAACTGATTTGGCACACTTATGATAGTATAAGTACCTCCTTGATGATGGATTTGATCTTTTTGATCTTTTGCAACCACTTTAATCATTTCCTAGGCCTGATAAATGCAAGGGGACACTTCATTGCTACCTGTTGATCTATCTATTTAATTAGAAGATAATGGTCATCATTCTTATCCTCTTAGAGATTGTTTGGTGGTTAAGTGATCTTATTACATCTATATTTTCACTTTGATTAGATCTTTTCCAATTTTTGTGGTAATTATTCTCTGTAATTTGAATGTAGTGGTCAAATTTTGTCTTAGGGTGGAAGCTAGCTAAGTTTTGCTTGTACTATAAAAGTAGATGTTGTACTCTTTCTTAGGGTCAGATCTTCTTTGTTTCTCTGGTATTGCCTTTGCATGCTACTATAAATTCTCTCTTTGCCTCTAAATTATATGACATCTTGTCTTATCTCCTTCAGCCATCAATGTAATATATAAGATTTGTCTTCCTCTCTTTTATGTACTATGGATATCTATATTTTACATTTTTGTATCTCTATTGGGCTATGAATGATAAGTGAATTGTTTGTTCCTTATCTCACTCATGTTGTTGTATGATCTGTATGTAGCTAAAAGATTAAAGAAAGCCTAAATTTGTATATCTTTGGACTATCATAATAATGGTAATATGCATGTATGGAATAGATTGGTATGAACAACCTATTTTGGTGCATCACCTCTTTAGAATATATTAGATAGTTACTTTCATGTATTCCTTCCCCCTTTTCTCTTTAGGAATAGTTTAAATGCATCCTAATAGTAGAGGAAGTCAGCCGTCTCTAAAGAATCAACCTCATAGTTCAAGTCCCACAGCTTGGAGGTTTTTTCCATGTTTCACAAGGTTGTCCTTAAGTAAAAACTTTGGACTAGGGTGCAAGCTTTTGTGACAAATTCTTCATTGATTCTAGCAAAAGGGACATGGTTTGTAGACTACACAAAGTTAGAATGTATGGTTTTGTTTGTTAACACTTTGTCTCCTGTATCTTTTTGGTTTATGCCTTGACTCTTAAACTACCCAATGGCTTATAGAGGAAAAAGAAGTTAACAATAGAATGGGCCAGTGTAGTAATCTATCAAATATCCATGAATTGAGAGGTAAAACTCCCTTTTAAATGCATGATTTGCAATGAATTTTGTTTTTAAGGTTTTGGGGGTATGCTCTTAATTGGAGAATAGAAGAGGAAAATACCAAAATTTTGAACACTTTAAACAACTTAGGCAAGTGAACATGTGGACTAACTCACAAAAT
The DNA here is from genome assembly GCA_028749045.1 of Cupressus sempervirens. Taxonomy (NCBI): domain Eukaryota; kingdom Viridiplantae; phylum Streptophyta; class Pinopsida; order Cupressales; family Cupressaceae; genus Cupressus; species Cupressus sempervirens. The sequence continues at coordinate 157,075,764 of CM053783.1, forward strand.
GAAATCTATTCTAACTTTAATGCAAGGAATCAAAACATGCATAACCATCTATGACAACAAGGCAAAAAGAAAAGATGGAAAAATGGGTAATTTCCATACGACAAAGTTAACTGATGTTTTGACAATACCCAAATTGTCTATCTCTAAGCCACTCCATTGACCAATTTCTAGCCTCCTTATGCAAGAACTACACTAAACACATAAACTATAGTATATAGTAGAAATAATAAAGGGAAACTTATGCTAAAGAAAGTAAGGCATAAAATATACTAAACGAAGGAAATAAAACATAGTTCATTAGCATTCATTTAATTTTCAAGAAAAGATAGTTTGTTCCAAATAGTAAACTATAAATTAAATGAAAAACATTATTAAAATTGGACTCAAATTCACACATATTAGTCCCAACTATATGGGTTTTTCCAATAGTAATTTATCTAATCTTATTAAGTTATCAAAAAGTTACATATATAAGCCTTTTCAAAATGTCCATTACAATGGATTATTGAATCATAGAGCATCTTTGAGAAAAATAAGATAAAAATAGGACAAGCTTGAATCATTTTCCATTGTAGAGATTGAAAAATTTCCATGAATGACTACAAAGAGAAAGAAGAGAGAGAATGATAGATGTTTGGAAAAGCATCAAAACATCATGCCTTCTTAGAAGTAACTACTCTGGGTTTGTAAGCTTTCATAGTGTCTATTACTGTGTCTAGTTCCTTGACATTTGGAATGATGATATTGTCAACTAAAATGACCTAGTAGTCATGCATCTTAGTCAATTCATAAATTATGGCAACCCTTAACTGGAACTTCTCTGATTCTCTCCTTATGATTGAGTCTTCTTCTAAGAGTTCTTGGATCTTTTCCATTTGAAAGTTGAGTGGGTCAACAACTTCATCAACAAATGCTAAGAACTTTGACTTCATCCTCTCAATATCCACAAGCTCACCATTAGTAGACACCAATGATTCTATATGTAGTATCTTTGGATATTGAAATAATTTATTAATGTCCACTAGGTCATGTACATCCTTGAGCACATTTCCAGACCTTGTAAAGTTCTCTATAATGAACTTCAAGGATTGTTTGTAGTGAAACAATGTCTCCTTTCCCATATTGAGGATCCCATGGGTAGTGGTAATATTGATCTTCATGTCAATAACTTCTTGTAGTAGGGCTAACTTCTCTATTAGTCCATCTATTGCCTTTTGTATGGTTGTCTAATGATTGGAAGTTTCCTCCCTTAGCTTGTGAGCATTTAACACTAGACTTCACAATTTTTCAATTACTAGAGGACCTTGAGTCTTCATCTGTTGTACCCATGTCCACCCAACCTACCCAAATTGCCTCTCTTGTTGTAGCTTTAAGAGTAGATTTTTGTTCTACTCTACATTTAGTTCAAATTGGCTTGATAAAGTGCTCATGAGTGTAGACCTAATTTATTCCATCAATTCTCTATTTGAGGCCTTCAAGGCCTCCTTTTCTACTCTAATCTCTTCTAACTTATCTTCAATATTCTAATTGGTGGACTTCCATATGTTCACCATGGATTCATGAATAGGGATACTAAGATCCACTTTTATGATATGGAAATAATCTTTGGAAACCTCATGGAATTTCCTTCCTTTTATGTCTTAGAAATCTCTACCAACAATTTGGTAAGTAGTTGAATTAATGGTCAATGCAATAATTATTTTCTACTTCTTCATTTTCTTCGATGGCTGAGAAGAGGTGGCTTGTGTGATCAAGTCCTTTGATGGAGCTACTTCCTCATTCCTCCTCTACTTCCTATCAATGGTTTTCTTGAGCCATGATGTACTAGAGAGCACATTGATAGCGGATTTCAAGGTAGTATGATCAAATATCTTCCTCAATAGTAGGGGAGTTTTCTTGCTCTGGGAAGAAACATGGAAGGCATCAACCTTATTCATTGAGAGGGCCAAGGTATCCCCTTCCTAAGATGCATCTTGTTCTTGGCCATAAATGTGGTTGGTGTTACCATCCAAATTGATGACTTGGATAGGAGAAGTAGGTTTGGAAAATGATTTCTCTTGTTCTTTCTCCTTGTCCTTGTCTCCTTCCTTCTCCGCAGCATCTTCAGTGTTTGGAAGAGAGAAACCTTTGTAGGTAGGAGTGACTGGCATATTCTTCTCTAGAGGTTGGTCTCCACCTTGACCAATAGACTATAATGGGCCTATATATGTTAAAGTAGTAGTTGTGGTGGTGGCTACTATAGTTTTCTAGGAAGCACCAGAAGATACTCCACCCATAGAACCAATGTTCCCATTCCACTTCTTCCTCACTCAAGTCCACTTTACCCACTTATCTATTCTTTTGATTATTCCATGCATGAGGAACTCCATGGATTTTATGACAAGACCTATAGGTGGGGTAGACACAATAGGAGTACTTTTGATCTTCTCATTAGGTGTGGGGTGCATATAGGTTCCATCATCTGCAATGTCAGAAACATCAACAAAATAGTTATATAATTAATCTTATCAATTTTAATCATAACCAAAATTTCTCTTGGGTCTATTATTCATTCAAACACTTGGCCCAATAGTCCTCAATATCTAAAACATGCCTGTAGGAATATTCCAACTTCAAGTGTTCCCTTACAAAGTTGACTAAATCTATTGAGGCCCAAGTACCTCGTAGTCTACCAACTTAATTATGTTCTCAAAACTCTTCACTAGATTACAAGTATCAGATCTAGAAGCATAGGAATAGGGTCCAACCACTATGAGGAAGGGAATCCTAGCTATTTTATTTACATTAGAACACAATGTGTTCACTTTTAAGAATTTATTGATATAATTTGACTAGAACGGCCATGTCTTCTGGATACCTTGGAAGTCTCTTGGGAAGACCATCGTAAGAACCTATCATAAAGTAAGAGAAGCTAGGAAATTGGATGAATGAGCATCCAAATTGGTTGATAGAAAAAATTGCCTCTGATGAGAATCTCCTTTTAGGGTATCCTTGCAATTCTCAACATAGCCTCATTATGAAGACATAGTTTACTATCACATATTCCTTGAAGCTTCTATGCAATTGTAGATGGGGGTAAAACTCCTATACCTTCATACACTCATCATAGTTTTGGATGCTAGGAAGGTTAGGCAATAAGCAGTGTGTAGCCAAGGCATAAATTAGATAGTAGGACATCTAAAATTGTTTAAATCCCCTGGCTAAATTCATCCATGAAGCAAGCTCATCACAAATGATCTGCACCTAGTCAATCTGCATACCTTCAGAATAAATAACCTGTACTAGGAAGAAATGGTTCTTGATGATCTCTAAGATCTCCTCTTTTCCTTTTATTCTAAGAAACATGGAAATAATATCTACTATCTCTCTCTTTAAATTTGTGTGGAACAAGGTCTTGGGAATTTTTCTCTTCTTCAAGAGAGGAGTTTGAAACCATGTCCAGTACATGTCTTCCCATCTAAGGCTCTTCTTCTCATTGAACATAGAAATGGAAGAGCCAATGTCAATATCAAAATACTTCTCTTTTATTGGAATGATAAATACAAACTACATTAGTTCCTTGCTGATCGAGATGATGATGGATTAATCAGGAAAAAAATCTTCTCTATTTTTGGGTCATATCTCTTGATACATTCCTTCACAAGCTTTGGTGGATGTACTTCCATTGGAAAACAAGCTACCTCATCTAGTCTTTTCTCTTTAAGATTTTGATTTTTTAGGTGAATTGGCTAAGAATTGAATCTCCCATGGAGATCACCCAAAATTGTAGAATTTGAATGTCATATCTATTAGTTATTTCAATTCACTCTCTAGGCCTATTAACTTATAATAACCCACAACTCTGATTGCCATTCATTATGATTGCACAAGATATAGTTCTTGATAAATAGACATTTTAATATGCTTGAAGAAATCAATTTTACGTGGTTTGGATGTAATAGGTATATGAATTAGAACATTGGCACCACACAAATGAAATAAATTTTGGCCAACGATTATAATGGTAGGATTTGTATTTAATTATATGATCAATGGCTATTTAAACTTTCAATTCACTTGCACATAAAAACTTGTATTTATAGAAACTCTATTACTTTACTTAGAGTAAACTGCTATTACTAAAAAAAACTTTAAAAAACAAGGTCTTTAGTTCCATGAGCAGTACTTTATTTGGCTTTAGAATCTAGAATGTAGAAATACTTGATAATATTAACATATGTGGGGAAGAGAGAGAGAAACATAGCTTTTCTGCAAACCCACTTTCCTTCTACTTGGAATCATAGTGCAAGGAGTGATCCTTTGTTAGCTTGTGCACTTCATCCTTTCACTTTCCACCTTAAACATTTAACACTTCCTTTCCTTTATATTGGAGTCACATTTTCACCACTGACATTTTTGGAAGTATCTTTTGAGCATCTTTGAAGAATATTCATACTTTAAAAACACTTTTTTTCTATTTCTAAAACCTTCAAAGAAGTAATCATTTTTGTTACCTTGGGATAAAAAACCACTCAATCAACAACATTTCTTAGAATGGAGTAACTAACAAAATTTTACCCCTTAAGCTCAATTTGATGGCTTCAAAGCTAGATCTTGAGTATGCCTCACTAATTAAGAGATTAAATAGTTCATTAAACATAATGCTTTTATTTCTTATATGTAAAGGCTTAGATTTCAAATAAATCATTGTAGCTTTAGAAGCTAAAAAAAAAATCTTCGCTTTCATTAGTGTGCAACAGAAAACCCATAGATTTGCTCTTCCCTATGAAGGTAAAATTTACCTCTACAATATGAATGAACCTATTCTGAGCTTTGACACATAGCTTTGTGGGTCTTTCCATCATGATATAATAATATACATAGCTTCTTAATCATTTTCATGGCTTCATCCTTTAGATACAAACTTCATTAAGTTCACCAAAAAGGAAAACTAGTTTGATAGCTCAGAATGTATAGGAAAAAGAATGGCAAGGCAAGATAGCATATAGTTAAACACATACAACCTACATCTCATTAGGAATATGCCCAAACATATCCCACCATACCTAGATCACCTAGACCCCTCATACACCAAAAAAATAGAAAGCCCACATAGAATGATGGGTAAAGGTAATGGAAGGATAGCCAAAAAATAGAGAAAGTGATGTACTTAAGAAAGATGAGAAGTAAGTAACCTAAAAGAATCTTAGACAATAAAAATTTGACATAAAACTATTCAATACCAATTAGTTTAAACTTTTAAGGCTTCAACTAAAATTTGGTAATAGCTAGCTCTAACTAGGGACTTGGGCACTACCAATGTCTAAGAAGTTAACTAAAATCTCTATTTTCATACAGCCAAAATGAAAAACTATAGGGGAAAACTAAGCTAAGCACACAATAGAAAGGAAAACTAAACTAGGAAAGAAGGATACCAAATCAAGGAAAGACACAAAGAAAAGCTACCTAGACTAACACTAACTTCAGGTGCTACCTAATTTCAATCATGAACTTGGTAAAACTTTATATCCTAACCATTACAAGAAAATGCTAGAGTCTCTCCAGATGGATATGCTAGAATGAAATATTGTTCTAATTTTCTTACATAATCTTGAAAGGACTCTTCCAAAGGGACTTGAACTTATGGTGCATACCTTTGGGTTTGTGCCTCTTATCCCACAATAGGACCAAATCACCCTCCACGAACTTCCTTCGTATGGCTCTCTTGTCGAGGAATATCTTAACATGCTTCTAATGCTCCATATTGTGATCAACTAGCCTTTCACACTCATATTCTAGATTAATTAGGTACATAATGTGCTTCTCCAAACCATTATGGAAAATTGAATCCTCGATCACTTGTTGTACTTTATAATTGGATAACTCTGATGGGAGTGGAAAACTAGCTTCAACTTCATATACCAGCTTGAATGGAGAAATATTGATTTCCTTTGTTGATCTCAGATTTTTTTTGACAATTGAGTGTCAACACACTTAAGTTATTTACTTAGTTCATGTTGAACTAGTAGTACATGCCAAGTCATAGTGAGTGTCGAGCTACTCATCTACCAAGTCACTAAAGTGCTAAGCAAAGAGACCATGCTGAGTGATTCAAGAGAAGAGTAAGATAGTGGATGTTGAGAAATATAGGTGCTAAGTCACATTAGAAAGATCAATATATATATAGAGAATTAGAGACTTTAGGTGTTGAGTAACACAGTTTTGACATTTTTTTGGTAATGGCACAAACAACTATCGATATTTTAAAGATAAGGACAAATCTCAAGTTGGATTTCCTATGAATTTGCATGCAACCAATTAGAAAATGGGTAGTATTAAGTGGAAAAAGGGATGAATCTTAGCCATATATTCATACCTAACCCTAAGCCACCAAAGTCTTCTTAAGGAGGACAAAACCCTAAACTCTCTATGAGTGTGTAAGGAATTGAAGGAGCAAAGAGAGAAGTTTGCATGAGAAAATAGAGCACTCATGGTGACCTAGAAGTTATGAAGAGAAAGTGAATTATAGAATTAGTTAGAGAAGAATAGAGGGTAGAGTTAAGGATACATCATTGAGACATCTGATTGAGAAGAATCAAGAAGACATTATTTAGAGGTGATTTGTTATCAGGCAAGCAATTTCCAACAATAGGATCCATGCTGATACATTCTAACAAGTGATTTCAATCAAATCTCTTAATAGAGTAGTCCTAATAGGCTATATGAAATCCTTTAATAGGGTGCTTACTTAGTTTTAAGTTAAAGTCCTCTACCAAGGCACACTTCTAACAAGGTGAGACCTAATAGTCTTTGTAAGCCTTTAACAAGGTAGACCTTACATAGGGTAAATCATGTTTCATGGTCAAAATATTTTAACCTTCATTAAATACACTTTATTACTGTAGTAGTGAAGATTTGTGGGTGCCATCCCCACCCCAGTATTACCTTCTAACTTGGAGGGTTTATGAGTAATCATATCTGGTGTTATGTGTGTGAATGCTTGTACATGTTTACATGATTTAGATATATATGCTTTATATGTTATTTTAGTTTACTCATTAAATGCATGAGATGGATGTGTAGTGAAATTTTTTTGGATCCAAGTTTAAACTATTGATTCAATCCCACCCCAAACCCCCCCCCCCCACCCCCCTCCCCAGAAGTTAACCTTTCCTATTGTAATTCCAACAATTGGTCTCAGAGCTAGTTCTTTGAAAGAGAAGTTTTGCAGCTTTAAGGAAAGATCTTGAAATGGAAGTCTACAAGTTGGGAAAGACTATTGAGAACCAAGAGATTGAAATACATCTCATACTACATCAATTAAATCAAGCAAGAGAAGACCTAAAGAATTCCTTGAAGAGAAGGAAAGAAATTACTATTGTAGAGAATGATACACAATACAAAGAGATAGACACTCCTAAGCTATTTGCAAATGGAGACTCAAAATAATTTGATGCAATAGTTGCAGATCTAATGGAAAATAATAGAACAAAAGATGAGGAAATTAGAAATATCAAGTTAAAGAAAGAATCACAAGGCATACTACTATGTGAGGTAACTAAACAAAAGAAGAAAGTTATGGAAGACAAAGGCATGATTGGAGAAGATAAAGGAATTCCGGCCAATAGACTAGATGAGAAATTATTAGAGCTAACCAAGGTTTTTAACATGCAATTGGACACTCTAATTCAAATTATGAATGCCAAGTATGAGTTAAATGCCAATGACATTGAGATAACTACATTGAAGTTACAGAATCAACAATTCTAGAGTGACATAAAGAGAGAAAAGGAATTTTCTGAAAGTTTCAACAAACCAAATGAATCTATCAAATACTTTGAGAAATTATTGAGATACCCTAAATCCAAGAAAGATACATTAGGACTAGGATATGCAAGTACTAAAGAAGGAGAATTGTCCAAAAGTGCAGAAGAAAGGAACAAGAAAGGCAAGAACTCCAAACCTACTTGTCATAATTGTGGTAAGAAAGGACATACTACTAATGTGTTTAGGAAAAAAATTGTAAATTAGATTGTCAAGCCTAAGACCATGGTTCACTACCATAAATGCAACAAGTAAGGTCATTAGGCACATGAATATAGAACTAGGATCATGCATACATAAAGATTTGAAAGATATTGTTACAATTGTCAAAAGTATGGACATCAAGCTTTTGAATGTAGATCTAAATCCATGTGGTCATCAAACAAACAAATAAAGGTAAGGAAAAATGACAACTCTTATAAATGAGATTATAATACAAAAAATATTTGTCATTATTGTCAAGAATATGGACATGTTCCTAAGAGTCATATTAGGACACACTTCAGTACTAATTACAAAAGGTGGTTAAGTCAAACCATATGTTTTAGTTGTTTGAAGACTAGTCATGTTAGTAGATATTGTCCAACTAGTTTAAAGGCACTAAGTTTTGAATTTGATAAAGGAAAAGGCAAGGAAAATTTTGAACACATCATAGATGAGATGAATAAGACATGGAAAAAGAAAGATGATTGTAGCACATCAAATGGAGAAGGGATCACTTCACCCAATGGGTCAGGTGATCACATCTCATCAAAATAGGTAATTAAAAGGTATGTGGAACTAATATATAAAGGCTATATCATGCATCAGTTCCAAAAGGAAATAGTACTAAAAAGATGATATTAACATAAATAAAGATGCAAGATATTGTTAGTAATTCAAGACAAATCTTCAAGTTTTTCATGTTGTTTTCAAGCTTGAAATATTTCCTATGTATGTCAAGTGAAATGTTAGAAGATGTCAAGCTATGAGACTAGGTAGTCAATGTCAGGCTCATAGTGGTTGTTGAGTGATGGAAATTTCAATGGATGCTAAGTGAGACTTAAATTGGTTGATGCCAAGCTTATAGTTGTGTAAGCACTGAACATTAATTGCAAGGTTTTTAAAGGGTATTTGATTGATTTTATCTCATTTTTCATTATTTCAAATTTGAGAAAGAATGAGTAGAGTAGAAGGTGATCTATAAATTCCTTCCAAGAATTTACAAAAGATTTCAACAATGATTCTACAATTGTTTGTCATATTTTCTAAGGTATTTATCAAGAGTTGAACTATGCAGTTTTAATTTTCATAAACCCTAGTTTCACACAATGACATCAAGTTTGAAGAATGTTGAAGGGAAGGAAGTTTTGAACACTTAGTTAGAAAGTAATGAAGTCAAGAACCCCATTTTCAAATCTATTCCTGACATTTCTTATAAGAAAGACCCTTCTAGTGCATTATCAATGATTCTGCCAAATGTAATAATGGTGCAAGATGTAAGAAAATGCTATAACTACAAGATTGGTAGTATTGGTGACATGGAGATTAGGTATGCATACAATAGGTTATGTGATAATGGTGTTTTGAAATAAGAGTTCAAAATTATTGAGAGAAAGGGATTAACGCAAGCCCTAGATTTTCCAAATGTGTTTAAGATAGAATGGATAAGAATAGTGCTTAGCCGAATTCATGATGGTTCCTTATGGCTAGAGAAAAGACCTATTAACATTAATAAGAGATTAATTTATAGGGTTAATTGCTACCCAACCCTATATTAGCTTAAGACACTGAGAAGTGAATCTAGGGAGGTGATTGAAAAAAATACTGAAGTTGTCTAGAACAAAAGAGGCATGACAATAGATACAATCACTGATCCTTTAATAAATTTTTTTGTAAAGGGTTATATCACACAAGTTCTATCAGTCTAGTAGATTAAATAGTGTACCCTATATAGCTATGAATGTTGGATATAAGATTGTCAAGAAAGATCATACATATGATCTAGTAGAGCTACAATTACAACAACTAATGGAGAACCTTGGAGCAATCAGAAAAACTACGAGTGCACAATGAAAATTTGATTCAATTTTTATTTGTATATTCATTTATATAGAAAACACATTCCCCTCATTTGGTATTGTAGGATGGAAGACCAATAGATTAGTTCTAATATATATTGGTGATTACATTGAGTAGCTAGGAGAGAATTTTGAATCCTTAATGACTAGTTACTTTGAAGATTTCAAGAAATCTATGAAGGAAAGACTAAGAATATCAATATTCTTAGTTGAGAAACACTATAATGATGTATGTTTTCTTATGGATGCTGATTACACATCTGTGCAAGTTGCCACACCAAGGGTATGATACTTGAGACCCTTAGGCTATGAGATAAATGTGGATGAAGCCTCTACAGCCATAACAAGTTTATTTGTAGAAGAGGTAGATAAAAATACAAAGATATTTGGAAATTATGAAGTGGCAAAGTCCAAAATCACCATGGAATTGAAAACTACTTCAGTTATAAAAAAAAAAAAAGAGGACAAGCTAGTAAAGAAACTAAAAGCCAAATTTGGAGAGGGTGCCAAGGAGGAAGAAGAAGAAGAAGAGGAGGAAGAAGAGGAAGAAGGAACTCAAGTACAAGAATTCAAGACAAAACTACTAGAATTTATCAACTCTGTACCTAAGAGTTTATATGGCATAGTTGAACAAAAATTATTGTCTAAATCTAGAAAGACAAATTAGAAAGACCACACTAGCCCAAGTGATACCTAAATTAACTAAGGTATGAATTGCTAAGGTTGTGAAGAAGTATGTAGTTAGGTTCACACCTAAATACAAAGCATTTGGAATTTTACAAAATAATATTGAGGATGTTGTTAAAAAGTCAACATAGATATGGAAACCCATTTATGGGTTAACCATAGTAAATAAAGGAGAACCTAAACCTACTAAGGTCAACGATGATGTTGAAGAAGGTGATGAAAAATATGATACTATTGGAGGAGGAATAGAAATGGATATAGATGGCAAGGCAATGACTATGCCTGAGTAGCCAAAAGAATAGAGTGTGCAAGACACACAATTATCAAGTGTTAGTCTTCCACATGACACAACTGAGATAACTAAAAAAATGACTATCAAGGATGTTTTTGATCTATTGGATCACAACATCAATCCCCTTACTGTAGAAGATTTGAAGAAGATACTAGTCAGTCTATACTATAGGAAAAACTTTGTGGCAATCTAATTTTGGTAGGTGCAAATGAACTACAAAAGTCTATGACTGATGTTGCAAGGCAAAAGGTGAATCCACAAGAACCACCTTCTATCATCCCTTTAGTTACTAATGTACAACCTTTGATCCAAATCCCAAAAGATACATCTACCAAGATTGATACTATTGAGAAGAAGACAATAGAAGAACAAGCCACCATTATAGGACAACAAGAAATAGGTCAAATAGACTTATTTACACTTAAAACACAAGGACAAGGTGCAAGACAAGTCACTATGGGAGAATAGGGCAAGCCTGAAGAGAGTGAGCTAACACCTAAGGTGAAGGAACAAGTTTCCATTCAAAATTTGGTAGCTTTACCAGTATCTGGCACTTGTTCCACACAAACTCTTCAGAAGCAAACCACAAATGCTATTCCATTGCAAATCTCAGTGCCAAGCCCAAGTTCATGAAAGGCTAAGAAGGTAATTCACTATGGAGATATAAGCCTTGATGAAGAAATTTTTATACCCAAATATGATTATGATACTATGACATTAGAACAAATAGGCATATTACAGTAGGCCCTAGAAAGGAAAATGCATCAAGAAATGCTTAGGAGGGAGCATAGGCAAAAGTAGGCACTACAAGACATCAAATATATCTTTCTAGATGCATTTAGTCTACCAACTCCTAATGAGACAAAGCCACTAATGGAATAGTTGACAGATATAGTGAAGAAGTTCAATAATGAAGACCTTGATATTAATGCCAAATTATTAGAATGGTTAGAAAAGAAGTTCCAAAACAAAGTGAATGAGAAAATATCTGGTGACATAGCACTCACACAAGTTTCATTGGAAGCTAAGGTTGAGGATGTAAAGAAGGTACTTGAGAAAATATTCTCATTGTACACTAAATTGTGCAACCCATCGCTCTTCACCCAAGAGACAAGGAGTCACATTTTGAGTTTGGAAAGCCAAATTTCTACATCAGGTACAAGACTAGCAACAAACCTAGCTCAGAGTGGGAAGCATTTGAGGAAATTGCTTTTAAAAAAAAGTCAGTTAGCTATATTGATAGAAAATAGGGCTAACATAAGAGCCAAATTGACTAGCATCCAAGAAACCCACACCCCCCATATGGGAATTTTGCACAAGGACCTAGGCTATGTTGAAACTCTACTAAAGAAAGACCCCAATCTTTCTACTTTATTTAGATGGTCTACTTCACCTTCCTACCAAGATTGCCATTAAAATCAAGCCATTAGATGTTGCATGTGATAACTAGGATGCAACCCTCAAGATAATGTTAGATGTCCATAAATTTTTTCTAGAGAAACACATAATAAGTGTATAGCCCATTTGACATAAGTGTCAAAAACGGGGAGATATATCATTGGGGGAGATGTATTTTTTTGGGGGAGAAAAAGACATTGGGGAAGAAAATGAAAAAAGAGGGAGAAATAGATAAAGAGGGAAACATATTTTTGAGAATGAAATAAAAGCATGGGGGAGATATGGAGATATCAGCTAAGGGAGAGCAAGTATACAAGAATTATTAGATGACAGAGTATAAGAAAAATAGAGCATGAAGTCAAAATGTATTAGCAAAGACACATTTACTCAAAAGGAGCATAGAATTTTGGTTACAAAAAAGAGTTGCCAACTTAGGGGGAGTTTTGAAACTTTGAGGTATCTAAGTTATTGCAAAATTTTGAAGTTTTGTATATAAGCTGAGTTAAGATATGTTATGCTCAAGAGATCAAGGATATTAATGTATACTCAAGTTTTTTTGACACTCATGTCAAAGGGGGAGATTTTTTATCTTAGATTGTTTTTGGTGAGTGTCAACACACTTAAGTTATTTACTTAGTTCATGTCAAACTAGTAGTACATGCCAACCACAACATGTAAATATTAGACCATGCTGAGTCATAGTGAGTGTCAAGCCACTCATGTAACAAGTAGATAGACCATGCCAAGTGATTTAGGAGCTGAGTAAAATAGTGGATGCCAAGAAATATAGGTGCTAAGTCACAACAAAAAGATCAATGTATGCTGAGCATTAGAGACTTTAGGTGTTGAGTAACATAATTTTGATATATTTGTTTGTAATGTCACAAAAAACTGTGTAAACTATTTTTGAGCTGACTTAAGATTGTATTTTGATATTTTGGAGATAAAGATGAATCTCAGGTTAGATTCCCTATGCAATTACATGTAACCAATCAAAAAATGGGAAAGATTAAGCAAAAAAATGGATGAATCTAAGCTGTAGATTCGTAACTATTCCTAAGCCACCAAAGTCTTCTCAAGGAGGGAAAAACCCTAAACTCTCTATGAGTGTATAAGGAATTGAAGAAACAAAGAGAGAAGTTTGCATGAGAAAATAGAGAATTCATGGTGACTTAGAAGTTATGAAGAGAGAGTGAATTATAGAATCAGTTAGAGCAGAATAGAGGATAAAGAAATAAAGAAAAGGATATAGCATTGAGAAAAATGATCGACAAGGATCAAGAAAACATTTATTAGAGGTGATCTATTATCAAGCAAGCAAGTGCTAACTATAGGATCTATGCTAAGACATTCTAACATGTGAATTCAATCAAATCTCTTAATAATGTAGTCCTAATAGGCTATATGAAATCCTTTAACAAGGTGCTTACTTAGCTATAAGTTAATTCCTCTAACAAGGAACACTTCTAACAAGGTGATACTTAATAGTCTTTGTAAGCCTTTAATGGGATAGACCTTTCATAGGGTGGATCATGTTTCATGGTCAAAATATTGTAACATTCATTGGATACACTTTATTACTATAGTTTACTCGTTGAATGCATGAAATGAATGTGTGGTGAAAGTTTTATGGGTCCAAGTTTAAACTATTGATTCACCCCCTGCCTTATAAGTTTACCTTTCCTATTGTAATTCCAGCATCCTTCTTGGGTGTTAGTCTATCTACCTAGAGTGCTTCATGAAATCACTTGTGCTAGTCCTTCTGATTCTGAGAAACCAACTTCTTCATGATATTGATCAAGTTCTTATTACTTAATTCTTCTTGGCCATTCCCTTGAGGGAAGTAATTTGATGAATGACTAAGCTATGTGATGTTTTCATAGTAGAATTCTATGATCTCTGTAGAAGAAAAATAAGTAGCATTATCCATGACAAGATTTAACAACACATTAAACCTTACCAATATGTTCTCTTTGATTAATTCAAAAACAATTTGAAGTAGTTTTCTTAATAGGCTTGGCTTCCACCCACCTTGTGAAGTAGACTATAGTAGTGATGATGTACAAGTGACTAGTAGAGGAAGTAGGATTGATTGGTCTAATAAAGTCAATTCCCCACTACTAAAAAGGGCCTTCTATTTGAGGCTTGCTAGAGAACATCCTATATTTTTTGCATTTGGCCACCCAAATATAAGCATCCTTGAACATGCCAAGTCAATAGTAACATTGCCTCAATATCTTATATGTTGTGATCATGGAAGAGAAATGGCCTTCACAAGTCTCATTATGGAAAGTTTGAAGTAGTCTTTCTTGTTGAGGCTTACTCATGCATCTTAAGAAGGTTCCATCTATTTCTCTCTTTTATAGTTGGTCATCATAGATGACATACTTAGTTGACTTAACCCTAAGGTCTCTTTTCTACTTTTATGTCAGTCTAGCAGGGAAATCTTTGTATGTGAGTAAATAGGGAATGTTTGAGAACCAAGGATCTTAAAGACTAACCATTAGTGCTCTAGGGACTTCCTCTTCTTGACTTGAGTTCTAATTTTCTACCAAGATTTTACACAGGCCATTCCCTCACACCATCATTGTTGGATTTAGCTCTATGTCATATTCTTTCACTTTTTCTATCTACACACCTCTAATATTACAACCTATCTCTTGTTGGCTTAATATTCTTGTAACAACTGAGTTAGGTACATAAACCATACAATGCAAGTTGTTGGCTCTTGATTTAATAGTGATTATTATTATAGCAAGCAACTAAATTTATTATACCTAGAGGTATCCAATGCTCATGATTAGAATAATAAATTATTTCTTTGGGCTAACTACAAAAAGCACAATTCTTCTTCCTACACTTCTAGCTCTAAAAAACCAATGTGGGAGTACCTTAGGGCTTGAATTAACTTCTTGAATCTTACCTCTAATCCCTAGAAATAGTAGTTATGGTCCATTTTCTCTAATATATGTGAAATGAAGATGAGCTACAATAATTAAAAATAACTCATAAATTTCCATAGATAGATAATCACTACCCTTGTACACTTGATACAATATTTGATTGATTTAGAGTTGAGTATAAATTTGATACATGTAGCAAAATTTACTTTAGTTTGTCTCTAATTTATATTCCCATTTCCTTATGCATTGCTACATAGTGTAAACTATTAGTAGGGGATCTAATTCAAATAACTTATAAATGAATTTTGTCAACTGTAATCACCAATTCCCATTCTTATGAAATATCCCTTTTATAAACTCATAGACCCTATTGATTCATTGAAGCATTTCCTTAACTCCTTGAATTAAAAGAAACAATAGAACCAATATACAACCTATCCAAATTGCATTCAATCAATTATACCTTATTTAACTAATCTCAAAGTAAAAAAAAAACTCATAAAATAGAGACAAAGATTGATAACACAAATGTAGTGTAAATTCCCTTTTGTATTATCCTTTGAAAAGACTGATACAATAACTAATAGAAAACTCAATGAAATTCAAAATATCTTGCTAATTCTATCATTGATATGAAAACATCAGAAAATTACAAAGCTTGAAAGTAGATTAAAAAAACTACACATAAAATGGATCAATTGTACTCTTGAACAACGAAAAATTAGACAAAATTCTTGGACCCTTTGTCTCACCTTGGGATCTCACTTATATAAGGTAAGATGCTTCAAGCTTTAGGTATAGAGAACTAACAACTATCATTTAGATAGAAAATATCTACATTTTTACTATCACAAAAAATAAAAATTTGTGCAACAGGATGTCTTCATTATGAATATTCTATAGTGGGACCATCTTCTGCTGCATCTTTTTACTATTGAGGATCTCATGATTGGGTTTGATGTTGTTGCAATTCCTTGAAGGATGCAACCAATGGAACTGCACATGATGGATCTAGCTCATATGTTTGTAAAGTAACTTCAACTTGAGAATTTCCATCCATGTCATCACATATTGCCAAAATTATAGTTACATCTGATTCTTTTTTTTTGTGTTATCAGTTTGAATTTATGTGCTTGCAATAGCAATTGGTTGCTCACCTTTGCCTTCTTCTTTTACTGATGTGTCAATAATTTGTACTTCATCCTATTCCATATCTTCATCATCAATTTCAGCATGTTTTAATTATTTTACATCAACAAGCTTTGCCATCCACTTATTAAAAAGTATGTCATCTGGCCAGTTAAAGCTTAGAATATCTTGTTGCCTTTTAAGTATATATTCTCCAATTCTATCAACCTCCACAAAATATTTCATCAGTGAATCATAAAAGAGCTACACTTTTACCACTTCTTTAGTTGTAGCTACCCACCATGTATTCCTTGATCTAATTCCCTTTGTCATACAAGCCATCAACAATTTTGAGCCTTGGGTTCACAAGAACTAGTTTTTTTCATTTGAGCAGATTCAATTGTAGACTTAAGTAGTGGTTCCAGAAAGTCATCATGGATATTTCTACTTGCATAGTCTACCTTTCTTGAAAAAAATTTCTTTGGAGGCATGTTTACTTATTATGTAGAATACTAGAATTATTTACTTTCTAAGATATGTAGATACTTACTCAGTTGTTTTCTATTCCTTCACTACAATTTTGCAACACATGGTAGATATTGGGAATTCTTTTGCACTTTAATCATGCATGAAACAATTTTTCAATGGCTCTTACATCTCTAAAAAAATTTCAATTTGAAAACAAGCCATACGTTTCAAAAAAATTGGTGATCTAGGAATAAAGTTGTTAATGACTTGGTTTCAAATAACCAAGGTGGTAGTCAACCCAAACAAATGTTGCCACATAAGCCTTTCTTTCCACAACTAGCTAGTTCTACTAGACCCATTGGTACTTTTGGACACATGTCACATTTTTACTATGTTGCTATGCATAAACATTGAGCAACTCTTGTATGTGACATAGTGACCATCATCGATGTATCTTTGATCTGACGATGTACATTTCACAATTATTTTATTGCAACTATGTTGGTTTTTTCTAAAATTCCCTTTGGTTACCATGTCATGTGCATTAAAAATCAAGTAAGTTTCAAATAGCTACATGGCGCCTATCATCAATCTAGGAAAATCTGATAGTGCTGACCAACACATAGCTTCTTCTAAGTGTGGATCCATGTGGCACATGATGTAATACCATCTTGACATGGTGGAAAGCCTTTTATGAAAAGCGGTTTCTATGGTGCCACCTTTTAATTAGGTTCAACTACTTTTCTTATTTCATGAAGGGTCACTATGTCTTGTCTAACAAAGTTTTCACAATTTTTGGTGGCGACATAGTGACCACCATATATTTCAAAGAGATCTAGCATCATGAAATATCAGTATGTTCTTTCTAGCTTGGAAAAAATATGTATTATCCCACCAATAACTGTGTTCCTTATCATCATACTTTTCCATCTTGATGTGATTAGGCAATTTTTTGAACAAGCAATCACTCTTGCTCACATATCAAGTAGGTGCTCCCCCATTTTGACTAAACTTCAGTCATTTTTGTTTTGCAAAAATGCCCTGCCCATTGCTCTTCCCAAGACCAACAGTGTATTAGATCAGATCATGCCCTTTTAAAATCTAGTCAGCAAGGTTAACCAATAAATGTACTACCTTTTTCCAACATATTTTAATAGTTTCTAGTAGTATGTACTATATTACTACCTTTTGAGCTTGTAGGCTCATGAGCTTATCAACTGCTACATGTCAAGCATGTACTTTACCACATTAAATAAAATCTTTGCATCTTCACCAAGTGAGAATATGCCCACCATTGATCTTCCAGAGATCAAAGACTTAATGGTATGATGCCCAAAAGTGTCCCTACTATTCAACTAAACCAATGAGATTTCCAAAAATTCCAATGTGCACTGACAATTCTGCAAAAGTTTTGAAAAGGTTCTAATAGGTTTTGACATTCTTTAGTCTTTGTGACACATTTGAAAGCTCAACATCACCAAGTGTTAAGTGGCACAAAGGTACTTGCCTACATTTTCTAAAAGTCATGCAAATTTTGAATGTTGGCATGAGCTCACCATTGATCTTCAAAAGATCAACAATTGAGCAAGGTTAACCATAATGATCAAAAATTATTTCATAAAATTCAAAGGATAACATCAAATGAAAAACCCTGGTTAAGGCCAAGTTTAATATGAAAAGGTTTAAAATCATGAAAAATAAAACTTAGGAAAAAGCTTCCTGTGCTTTTAAATTTCAAATATTTCTTTCCACTATTTTGAGGGTTAGGGCACCAAAACAAGGGTTTATGAAATTTGAAGAGTTTTATCTAGGGTTTTAACAAATTTCACAAATTTTAAACACAAAGCTAGGGTTTTTCACTACAAGGTGTAACAAAATCATAAAGAGTGAAAAACCATGCCAACGTGAGTGTTAGACAAAGAATCTCAAATCATTGAGTGCTCTTACCACTACATAGGCATACTTTTCCATTTGAGAGTATCTTAACTCATTCTCTTCAAGAGTACTCATGAAAGAGATTGGTGCTTGGATTCCTTCCTTAGTTTCCTACATGAGTATTGTAGATAGTGTAAGGGCCGAGGCACAGCAATACAATATGAACTCCTTAATATAGTCTAGGTGGACTAGAACATAAGCTTTGGTTATGGCATCCTTGATATGATCAAAAGCACTTCTTTTGGAATCATTCGATTTGAAGCTTTCACTTCCCTTCATCATATCAACTATGCATTTGGTGATTTTTGAAAAATGAGGGATGAAGTGTCTTAGAAAGTTCACCTATCCAAAGAATGATTTGACTCTAGAATATCTTCCCAACAAAGATAACTACTCGATAGCTCTAACCCATTCTGGGTCAATCCTAATGCCTTCTTGGGAGACTATATGACCTAAAAAATTTCCTTCTATAACACAAAAGACTAACTTCTTGGGATTGAGTAAAATCCCATGCTCCCTGCATCTTCTTAGTGCTTTCCCCAAGTCCCTTAAGTGATTTTCTCTTTTCTAGGAGAAGACTATCAAATCGTCCAAGTATATGATGATGATCTTATCTTTGAGATCAGAAAAGGAAAAATTCATTTCCCTTTGAAAGGTGGCTCTAACATTAATGAGACCAAAGGGTATTATGCTATATGAAAACATTCCCTAATGGGTGGTGAATGATGTCTTAAACTAATCTTCTAGATCTACCTCAATTTGGTTGAAACCCAAAAATTCATCTAACATAGACATTATTTTAGAGCTAGCTACTATTTGCAGAAGATGATCCATGCTGGTCAAGGCATAGTTTTCCTTTAGAGATGCTTGATTCAAATATTTGAAACACACACAAATTCCAATCTCCCTATTTTTTTTGGGCAAGGAAAATATTGGCTATCCATGTCAAATGGTGAATGGGGTAGATGATTCTTGCTTCCAACATCTTGTGAACTTTAAAGATGGTATCTAAGACCATAGGTTTATAATTACACTGCTTCTATCTAAAGGAAGTAAGTTCAGATTTGAGGGGATTTTGTGCTTGAATTCACCATTCCTAAAGGTCTTTAGGTCCTCATAGCCCAAAGGAAATACATCTTGGCATTTTGACAATAGTCCCTTAGCATTAACCCTTTGTTCATTTGAGCAACTACTACCAATATTGACCATTTTAGGTTTATATTTAGTATCAATGTTCATCCCTTCAAATTATTTGGAAGTGCCACACTTCCTACCCCTTTCCCTTTTGAAAAATGCATCATACCTATCAAAAAAAAATTCTAGAGAAATGAGATGTCTAGGAATCTCATTACCTTTATGCTGCTCAACTCCAAGATCCAACTCTTTCTTAGTGTTAGGTGAAAAATCTTTTTAGGTATTTTTTCTTCCTTCAAAGTACTGATCACTAAAAGGTTTAGATTCTTCTAGGAAAGATTGGATATATTTATCATCTTTGAAACTTTTTCATGTCTCAACATTGGGCCTAAATAAGACTTCAACTTTGTATTGATTATCTATAAAGTCTAGATGTAGAAGTAAAATTGAGGATAAGGTGGCTAACAAATCTAGCCTTGCATTATGTTACCTTATAAAATCTTGTATCAAGAAGGCATCTAGGATCTCAATTTCATCCTTGACCATGTTTCTATAATTTATGAACCTTGTATTTTTCATAGTTTACTAAACTTGAACTTGTTTTACTATAAGATCTGCATCTCCTTTATCTGTTAAAACTTTCACTCCTCTCTACTTTGTGACAATAATACCTAACAACAAGGCTTCATAATCTATTGTATTTTTGGTGTTTTTGAATTGCAGCTTGTATGCAAGCTAAGTTACATCTTCATCTAGGGACACAAGCACCACATTAGCTCTAGACACAATAATAACACAACTACCGTTGAACTGAAGGGACCAAATCTCCTAGTCAATAGAAGGTTCTAATTGTTCTTCTGAATGACTAAAGTCAAAGAACATCATGTAGTTCCCAAACTCCATCTCTTGATATAAGATTTGTGTCTTAGGATCATTAGGATTTAAGACCATAAACTTGACCTTTTCCTTAGGTTCCAAATTAATTTTCCTTTTACCCATAGGAATTATGGCATGAAACCAATCTATTTTGATTTCCCCTCCCATGTCCCTTTAAAAGGTTCTACTTAAAAGTATGTCATAGCTAGCTAGAATATCAACTACTAGGATAGTCAACTTTATTCTCTTTGTAAGGTGTGTGGCTAATGCTACTTGTACATCATTCAATTTTCCTAAGAGGGGAACATGTTTTGTGTCAATGGAGTAGCAATGTCCAAATGTCTTGGTTAAAGTCAAGCCAAGGGGATGACAAACAAAAGAAGGCATGAGACTATTAGAGGCTCTAGAATAAATTATGAAGTTACTAAGCTTATGACCATTTACATATAAGGAAACATAAAATGGATAAGGTTTATGACCATGAGAGGTAGCCAAGACTGATGGTTCTTCATCTTTAAAGAGAAAAGGAAAGATAGGCTCTTCATTAGTTAGTGGGCCACTATCCAATTGAGGTTGGTCATTGCTAATGGTAGAATTTATATTAGGCTAAGATTTAGCATTAGCATCACCATTACAATAATCTACTGACCTTTATAATTTAGCTGGATGGGTTTCTAGATAATCAAGGGGAGACACTTAGATATAAGCATCTTTAAAATGTTGTATTATGTTAAATGAGGAGTAAGACTTACCATTTGGCTCAAACTTTGAATGATTTTTCCTCCAGGAGGAGGAAGTAGATGCTTTAGCTATAGCTGGAGAGGAGCCAGTCATTGTATTATAGGTGGGAACAAAGGCCATTGGATTCTTCTCTCTTTAGATTCTTGTTTCCATGGTCATCTGTATTCCATCAAATGTGGCAAAGTAGACCCCCAACTTTTGAATCTAATTTATACTCCAAAAAAATGTTCCATGGTCACCATGGGGAGTAGAATCATCTTCACTTTCATCGTACTCAATTGTTAGATCATTACTAGTTGTGAGATACTTATTTTTGTCCATTTATAGAAAGGAATCACCATCATCATCCTTTCTTAGGTGAAATATGCACATATTTTACTTCTTGGGAGGTGCCTCAATAGAAAGCTTTTACTAAGTGGATGTCAATTATAGTGGTTTACCTTCATGTTGCCTTCGAGGAATTGCTTGATATGGTTTTTGGGATGAGGGAACAATCTTCCCATTTGTCTTTTTATGTAATCATCTTATTTGATAGCTTCTAAAGAAGCACTTCAGTGTTGTTAGTTATACTAGTGGCAGAGCTTGTCGAGGCTCCACTTTGAATCTCTCTTTTCCATTTCTTGACTACTATGAGATCATCTTCCAACTCTATTGTCAAGATCTAAGAAGCCTAGATATTAGCTACATGTGCTCATCTAACTTGAAACTGATGTTAGGGGGCATGGAGCTAATGAAGAACATTTTTTGATTGTCTATTGTAGGTCTACTTATAGCAAGAATCCTATTGACCAACTTATTGAATTTTATGATAAATTCTCTCATAGGAATATTGGGTTCCTTCTTTATGTGGCTAAGTTGAGTCAACATAGTGTGTTCATCTTTTGTACTCATATAGCATGCTCTAAATTGATTCTACATATCATCCTAGGTCATGATACATCCTACTAGAAGGTGTTGAAACCAGTCAGCTGCATTCTCAACCATAGTTTCCACAAACATCTTTACTACTACATATTCATGCAAAGGACAAATAATATTGCATGCAGAAATGGAAGTCACCATGTTCTCATCAGAAAGGACCTTCCCATCACCATTGAATTTAGGAAACTTCTTTCAAGAATCTCTAGGTAGGAAATTATTGGTAGCAAGCCATAGAGGGCTAATAGAATTGCCCTAGGGAACATTCATTAAGGCAAGAAGGATTACTGGTATGGATTGAAAAGTAATAGCATTAGGTGAAACTACTTCATGAAGAGTTAGGGTGTTACACAATGATGGGAGCTAAGTGCAAAAAATAGGAGGAGGATAAGAATGACTACATATCCAAGAAGTAGGATGGGGTGGAAAAAAAAGAGCTCCACAGATACCCTAGAACACTAGATCACATAATCAGGCTCTTCCTTTTCTTAGGGGGTCTTCCAGTATTGGGAAATCAGCTTTTTGCAATTCTTTGAATAGAGGATCAACTTTCCCTTTACCACAAGCACTATAGGTATATTTAAGATCTAGGGTGAAGATTCTTGATTCATAATGGGTGCACTTTAGTTAATCTTCTTTCCTATAAAACTCCCTCCCAATATTCAACATTGGCCTCTTCTCTTTCAAGGGAAAAGCTTACTCTTCTATATTGGTCAAGGGACTTTTGGCTTTTTTAGGAAAGGGTATTCAACTAATTTATTATGTCCTCTTATTCATCTTGGAAACTAAGATTAGGTTTCACTACTAGAATTTCTCCATCATGAGGCAACACCATTTATCCTTAGGAGTTGTTATACATAGCTCAATGAATTTCATGAAACAGAGATAAGCCCTAACTCACTTAGTAAAGCCACATATAGACTTACTAGGAAAACTTAGGATATATGAGTTCTTTTTTGACTCATATCAAGACATGCCTTAGTAGAAAGAACATTGATGGAGGATTGCAAGGCAGTAGGATAGAGTAGATTTCTCAATACTGGGGATTTTT
Organism: Cupressus sempervirens; assembly: GCA_028749045.1. Taxonomy (NCBI): domain Eukaryota; kingdom Viridiplantae; phylum Streptophyta; class Pinopsida; order Cupressales; family Cupressaceae; genus Cupressus; species Cupressus sempervirens. The sequence goes on from CM053783.1 coordinate 157,099,158, forward strand.
TTTTCTATGGGAAGAAATAGGGAAGGCATTGACCTTAGTCACTAAGAGGACCAAGGTATCCCCTTGCTATGATGCATCTTTTTCTTAGCCATCCATGGGGTTGGTGTCACCATCCAAATTTATGACTTGGATATAAGAAGTAGGCTTGGCTACTAATTTCTCTTATTCTTTCTCCTTGTCCTTGTCTACTTCCTTCTCCCAAAACTTTTTTGGTATTCAAAAGAGAGCCACCTCTAGAGGTAGGAGTGATTGGCACATTATTTTTTATATTTTGGTCTCCACCTTGACCACTAGACTATAATGGGTCTATAGATGTTGAAGTAGTAGTTGTGGTGGTGGCTACTATAGTTCACTGGGTAGCCCAGTCCTCTTGTTTCTCACTTGGGTCCACTATACCCACTTATCTTCTCCTTTGATTATTCCATGCATGAGGACCTCCATGGTCTCTATGATAGGTCCTTCATGTGGAGTAGATACAATAGGAGTGTCTTTGATCTTCTCATGAAATGTGGGGTACATATATACTCCATCATATGCAAGGTTAGAAACATCAACATAATCATTATAGAACTTAATCTCATCAGTTATTAGCCATGATCAAATGTTTTCCTAGGTCTAGTATTCATTAATACAACCAACCCAGTAGTCCTTAATATCTAGAGCATGCTTGTAGGCATATCCCTACTTAAAGTAATCCCTTAAAAAGTTGAATAGATCCTATTGAGGCCTAAGTACCTCATAGTCCACGAACTTGATTTTTTTCTTGAAACTCTTCACAAAATTCTTAACATTAGATCTAGAAGTATAAGAATAGGGTCCAATCACTATGGGGAAGGGAATCTAGACTATATTCTTTACATTAGAACACAAGCTCTTCACTTCAAGAATTTGTTCACATAATTCAACTAGAACCACCTTTTCTTTTGGATACCTTTGAAGTCTCTTGGGAAAACCATTGTAAGCACCTATCTGAAAGTAAGACAAGCTCAAAAATTGGATGAATGAGCATCCAAACTAGCTAATAGGAAAAATCACCTTTGGTGAGAATCTCCTTTCAAGGTATCCTTGTAAATCTTGGCATAGCCTCATTATGAAGGCACCATTTACTACCACATACTCCTTAAATCTTCTATGTAGCTACAGATGGGGTGTAAAAATCATATACCTTCAAATGCTCATCATAGTTTTGGATGCTAGGAAGGTTGGGCCACAAGTTTTTAGTAGCCAAGACATAAATTAGATAGGAGGACCTATAAAATTGTTTAAATCCTCTAGCCGAATTCATCCATGATGCAATCTCATCACAAATTATTTGTGTCCAATCAATCTACACACCTTAAACATAGATAGGTTGCACTAGGAAGAAATGGTGCTTAATAAGCTCTAAGATCACCCCTTTTCCTTTTAGTCTGAGTAGTAGGGAAAGAATATATACTATCTTTCTCTTCAAATTTTTGCCAAATAGAGTCTTGGGCATTTTTCTCTTCTTTGAGAAAGGAGTATGAAACCATATTCTCTACATGTCTTCCCATCTTAGGGTCTTCTTATCATTGAATATAGACACAAAAGAGCCATATTCAATATCATAATACTCCTTTTTTATGGGAATGTCGAATACAAACTACATCAATGCCTTGTTGATCAAGATGAGGATGGATTGATCATGAAACAAAATCTACTTTGTTTCTAGGTCATATCTCTCAATACATTTATTCACAAGGTCTGATGCATGTACTTCCATTAAAAAACTAGTTTCCTCAACCAATCCACTCTCTTGAAGCTTTTAAGTGATCGGGTGAATTGGCTTTGAATTGAGTCTCCTGTGGAGATCACCCAAATTGTAGAATTTGAATGACGTATTTTATTAGCTCTTTCAATTCACTCTCCCATAGCTTTGATTATCATTAGTTATGATTACACATGATACATTTTTGCATATGCTAAGAGTAACCTTACTTCTTCTAGTCTAGCCACAAGAGCATAGGTCTCATCATAGTATATTCCTTCTTGCTATGAGTAACCTTTATGTACCAATCTCACCTTGTTCCTTACAACTTCACCTTGCTCATTCATATTATTTCTAAATATCCATTTAGTTCCTATCAGATTCTTGATTGTTGGTTTGGGGACCAATTCCCATGTCTCATTCTTTACCATTTGATCCAATTTCTCTTTCATAGTTTGTTTCCAGTGATCATCTTTACATGCATTATCTACATTCTTAGGTTCAACTTGAGATATCAAACATAGTTCTTCATTGACTTTGCTTCTAATGATCTACTTAGGTGGATGATTCTTTGTCATATTCTTACTCAAAGTAGGAGTTGTTATCTCAAATCTTAGCTCTTTTGAAGGTTCTAAACTTTGTCCCTGACTTGGCTCTCCTTCATTCTACAAATAATTGTTAGTCTCAAGAAATACTTCATCATACCTTGGTTTAGTAACAACATCATCATTTGAATTGTAATCAATTATTCTTTCTTCTATCCTCAATTTCTCATCAACTCTAACATTTGTACTTTCCATAATAGTCTTAGTTCTTATATTATAACATCTATAAGCCTTAATCTTAATGAATAACCAATAAAAAAACCTTCATCACTTCTAGCATCAAAATTACCAATATCATCATCTCTTTGGATATGACACTTACTGCCAAATTTTTTAAAATTCTTAATTGTAGGTGAGTGACCAAATGACAGTTCATAAGGGGTCTTGTTTGTGTCTTTCTTGACCTACACCCTACTCATAGTGTAGACTATTGTATTCATAGCTTCTCCCCAAAACATGTTGGATACATCATTCTCAGATAACATAGCTCTTGTTGCCTCTATAACAAACCTATTTCTTCTCTCTACTATACCATTCTATTTAGCAGTTCTCTCTAGAGAGTTGATAAGCATCTTTTGATTCCATTAGATTTATAAAACATGTTAAATTCATTTGAAGTAAACTCTCCTCATCTATCTAATCTTAAACATTTAATCTTCACGCCTAATTCATTCTCAACTCTATCCCTAAATACCTTGAACTTATCAAATGCCTTAGATTTCTCTTTAAAAAATGCAACCCACATCATTCTAGAAAATTCATCAACTAAAATCATGAAATACCTTTCACCATATAATCCTTTAGTCTTTGTAGGACCACTGAGATCTATGTGTACAATCTCCAAATTTTTTGTAGTATTAAACTTCTTGTAGGGAAAAGAAGCTCTTTTATGCTTTGCAAAAACACACTCCTTGCAAATTGTGTTAGTAGGCTTTAGAATCTTAGGAAAATCTCTAACTACAAACATACTACTGGTCTTCACAATGTTGTAAAAGTTTATCTAAAAAAATATTTTGTGCCATAGCCAACTATCATCTACCTTAGCAACCAAACATTTCATTTTAGTAGGATTCAACTAAAATACATTACCATCAACAAAATATACATCCTTAGTGTTAGTCTTACCATCAAGAGTTATAGATCCAATACCTTTAACTTGGCATGCTACATTATTTCCAACTCTGACAATGCTCCCATCGTGACTTTTTAATGTTAACAAATTCGTTCATATCATTAGTCATATGATGTGAATAGCCACTATAGATTATCTAATTAGATTTATTTTTAACTTGTGATACAATAGCCATTTTCTCTAGACTTTCTTCTTTAATAGCTACAAATCCAATTTCATCATCACTAGCACTTATTACTTGTTCATTAGAATCATCTTCTTTAGTTACATACAAACATTCTCTATCTTTTATAGGTTTTAAATTACCTCTGTACTTTTTGTCTCTTTTAGGACACTTAGGTTCATAATGACCATACTCATCACAAGTCCATCATTTAAAAAATTTCTTACCACCTATTTCTCCTCTTACTAGAAGAATTGCTCCTTCTTCAATATTTCTATCCTCATCTAATTTTCTACTACTAGCATAATCTCCTTTATCATTTGTGCTCCCTGATAGACCAGGTCAAATATTCAAGGCACTGAAATTTTTTTCAATTCTAGTCAATTCTCCAAACTGTCTAAGCTCATTCTCAACTACTTCAAGTCTTCTAAGAAATATCTTCCATATCACCACATCATCTTCTTTGGTTTCTATTTTAGATCTAATACCTATAGTAATTTATAATATTTTACCTACATATGATATTATAGATTTATCTTCCATCATTTTTGCATATTGAAATGCACAAATTGAACTTTGTAGCATTAATTTCTTAGAATGTTCATCACCATTAAAACTAGTTTCCAAAGCTTTCCAAATCAAATGTGAAGTAGCAATTAAATTTACCTAATTGTATTCAATTTTAGGAAGTGCAGTCAATAGGGCTACTCTAGCTCTCATGTCACACATAAAAAGATCTCTTTCTTCCTCAGTACAAGTTTCTACATCTTTCTCAGCAATAATTGTCATTGATGTTTTTGTCAAGATCTAATATCCTGGACCCATACACAATAGATGTATCTTCATCTTTTCCTTCCATCTATCATAATTTGTTCCATCAAACTTCAAACTATATTTTCTAAATATGCTCACCATGGATCTCCCAAAGTTGTTAAACTTTATCTTTAAGGACCTAATGCTTTGATACCAATTGTTAGAAACAATAGTCCACCAAGATAACTAAGAGGGGAATGGGCGGGGCTGAATTAGTTATTCAACAATAAATTTTTTTTATCTTATTTAACTAAACTTAACCATTTAACCAAGGTAAATATAAATTGTAACAATATGCACATAGGCAATTACATTAGATATGTTAATTGAGGAAACATGTGATCAAAGGGAAAACCTTGTTAGGTATGATCCCCACAAGATGATGTACTAATATAAATATTCCTTATTAGAGGATGGACCCTATTAGGATTCTATTATAACATTTAGAACATATGAGTCCCTATTAGGAGACTTTGAATCCTTATTAGGAGATTCCAATCCTATTGAAAGTTGTGCTAACCCTGTTAGGAGTTTTAGTACAATGTATGTAAGAAGAGCTTACTGCCCAAACATGCAATTTCAATTACAAGAAAAGCTTATTACCCAAACAAGTAATTTACTATTGAGTTCTTGTTTCTTTTATTTTGTCAACTAAACCAATCTTTATCAGACCTTGTAGACTAGGTCATGAACCTTGGATCCAAATATCAAACCTTAGATCATACAATAAAACTTCAAAAATGAAGTTTCCTTCACTTTTTCTCTACTCTACTCAACTTCACATTATGCTCTTGTTTTGCTTACAAGTTACTTCTCTATGCTAGAATTGATAATGGAAAGTGTCCTTCCTTTATACTAAATCCATAAAAAAAATTCCCTGAGTCAGCTATTAGACCTTCTTAATTAATTATTATAGGACCACTTTAAGAACATGTTACACTTAGCGATAACATTAATCTTCTGTCTTGCAACTTGAATAAATTTTTGTACATACAATATTATGATGACAAAGCTTAGCTACATCATCATCAACATGAATTATTCACATCCTCCACCTTGATTCTTAGAATAACAATTTTACTAAGATATATAAAAATTTTACCAGAACATGCCTCTGGAAAATCTATCTCAAAATAGACATCATCGAAACTTTCATAACTTCTCCTAGGCTTAACATTTCTTCACCTAACATTAAATACATATACTAGATACTCAAAATTATCTCCCATAATCTCAAATAGTGATAATACTTAACTAGCCATATGTACCAACTTCATCTTTTTGATGTTCTTTCGTTAGATACCACAAAAGATTATTATGTTGACATCAATGAAAAACTTAGCTATGAATGTAACATATCATCATAGTAACATATCTACAATACTCCCCCATAGGAATATCATCATCATTCATGGTTCCAACATCAAGATGGCTTGACATAGAGGAAATGCAGATAATAGCATTATGGATATGTTGAGGAAGATCACAAAAATACTTGAATCTATTGAAATAGCCCAAAGAAGACATGTATATCTTGAGGATGTTGCTGATGATCAAGTATCCCCTAATACGAATTCTAAAATTGAAGTGGAACAACATGAGGAGAGGCTTTTGAGAGTTATATCTAGGGAAAACTCTACACCTATTTTTGAATTTTCTTTCTATCAAGGTATTTTTTAGTGGCTAATATTCATAAACTGGCTAATTTTAGAAAGTTTGGCTAGTAATTTGGCTAATAATTTAAGATTTAATGCAACCTAAATTGCCATATTTTTATAAATTTTAGCTTGACAAAAGTTAAAATCATTCAATAATTTATTTTATTAAAAAAATTATGTTTAAAGATTCACCATAATATTTGATATATGATTAGATTTGATTCACCTAATTTTTATTTTTTTTGGAGAAATTAAAATTAATTCACCAATAATTATCATAATTATTAGTTACTTAAGGGACATATCACATATATTTAGTTTTCATTATTGATTTAAAATATACTATAATGATCCTCATAATAATCCACGAGTTAAAAAATATTCAATATTCATTTTTGTTATTCTATGGTGATTAATGAAATTTCTATTATTGTTGAGATTTAGCAATATTTTCTATACAAAATTTATGATTCCAAAATAATTTCCAATACAAATAATATTTAAAATAAAAAATTTGAAAGATTCGTGAATAGAAACATTTTTTTCAAAACAATGAAAGATTCATGAATATTTTATATCTTTTTTCGAGTGGGGTTTCTTAAAATTACCCTACTTGCTACGATGGAAGACTTGAGACTAATGTAATGTTGAATTGGATCTCTAAAATGGATAAGTTCTTTGAGTACAAAAATACTCCTAATAATAAGAAGTTAAAGATAGAACTCACCAAGTTGTAGGGTCATGCTTCACTTTGGTAGGATCATTTGCAGACTGAAATGAAAAAATAAGGAAAAGGAATGATCAAGACTTGGGAAAAGAGATTAGAAAAATGAAGAAGAATTTATTTCCTATACATTACCATGTTAATCTATTAAGAAGAATCCAAAACTTGAGACTAAAGGATTGTTGATATGAGATTGTTTTGAAGTGAAGAACCTATAATGGAACAATCATTATTTTGTTAATGATGTTAAACCTACTACCTGCTAGTGAGACAATTGCATTTTTACCTAAAAGATATCATTTAGTTGATTGATAAAGAGGATTTTAAAAGAGAAAATAACAAGAGAACCTAGAAAAAGGCTAACTTATTTGGTATGTAAAATAAGCGCTAAGACAAAGTAGGACATTGATACTATAGTGAATTATTTATCTACTTAAAGTCTGAAATGAAAGATTATTCAAGTTAAGACTAGAAGAAGATAAAGTAAAAATAATGTCTTCCAAGACTTGTTGAGTAATCAATGCAAGATGAGTAGAAATCTATTGAAGCCAAGTGAAAATCAAGAGGTGCTAAGAAAAGATGAAAAATAGTGCAAGCCAAGTGAATATTAGTATATGTTGAGTGAAGTTTAGTTGGTGTCGAGCATCAATAAACTTTATTGTTTGCCAATGGAACTAGTGTTGCCTGAGTGACCAAATAGTATAGATCTTGAGTGAGAGCAAATAGTGTTAAATAAAATGTTTGATGAATCTAAGCTAGCTATTTTGTTTTCTTGAAGCATGTGAAGTGGGTGGAAGATAACTATGATAAGTTGGTGGCATAGAATTCAAGGTAAATCATTTTGAGGTGAATAGAAGGAAGATTGTAGAGGAATTTTCTAGAGGAACCAAATGAAAAAGTAGGTAGATTCATTGAATCCTACCTAATCCTACCTCACCCTAAAATGGACAATTATGGTCAAGTGACAAAATATCTAAATTCTCTATTTATAGAAATAGTTGATCAGAAGAAAAGGTTTTTGTCTGCAAGAACCTAAGGAAGACAATGATTCTAGGGCATTGCTTCATTCCATGGCCAAACAAAAGAGACTATATCTAGCATACAAAGCAAGAGGACTTAAGGGGATGAATTCTTAAAGGGTGACCAAGCTATTAGATCTTAAGAGTATGAATGCCAAGCAGAATGGAGGACTAAAATAGAGATCCGTAATCTACAATTGAGTTGTAATTTTTTATCAAATCAAGTCCTACTATTACATTCTAATAACTGAACCAATGTCGATAAAATTCTTTGGATTAAGGTTGACCTAACAATCATTTGTAAATCATTTAACTAGGTGAAATTCTAATAGAATTCTCTAAATTCCTCTAATGAGGATCACTCCTAATAGATTAATTGTAATCCTTTAACTAGGTCACATTTTGCAGTGTCTATTGTAACCTTTAATAGGGTAGGCCTTTTATAGAGCATCACTTCAGAAGAGTGAAAATAGTAGCATGTTACTGGTGGTTTTTAACAAATTGTGTTTCCACATAAAATCCTTGTGTCAAATTGTATAAATGTTCTTATGGTGTTTCATGTTTACATTTCTATAAAGTTGTTCTAACCTAGGATAGTAACCTACAAAGTTTAAGAATTGTATGATCTAGTGAACGCATGCATGTCTAAGTTTTATGGATATGGGTCTACTAAGGATTAAAATATTTTATTTGTACATATGGACCTTGGATAACTAATTCACCCCCTTGGTAGTTAATCTAAATAATTCCAACAATGATATCAAAGTCATAGTTCTTGAGAGAATTAGTTGAAAGTACTGAAAGAAAATATCAAAGATGTTTAAAAGAGAGGTACCCATGCTTAACAAAGAAAAATTTCCTACATGAAAAAGTTTGATGAAGCTACATATAGGAGGTCTTGGAGACCGTGCATAATATATTATCATCATTGAACATGTTTATCCTGTTGAAACCCTAACTATTGATGATCTAAAAAAGAAGAAAGAACACAAGCAGGTAATGCTAGAGATTGCCTCTACCCTAAGTTACTCTGAGTTCCATAACATCAAGGATTTTGATAGTACAAAGAAGATGTGGGATGCTTTACACACAATTTATGGAGGAGATACAAATTTTTTGATAGCCAAATCTAAAATTCTAAGAGGGAAGTTCGATGACATGAGAATGTAAGTAGGTGAGAACATTGTTCAATATTTCTCTAGAATAAAAGATGTTGTTAATGTTGTTAGAGGAGTGTTACCTATTTTTCCTCCTGCCAAAGTTTGAATTCAAACACTTGAGCCCTCCCAACAGTCATCTTCCATATTTATGTATTATTTAAATAGCATGGAAATATCAAAAAATAAAATGATTAAACTTATGGTATTTCTTTTATTTTGTTTCCATTGGCCCACAAATTTCTGCACTGTTAGATCTTTGGTGATCCATGATGGGCACTTTCCCACATTCTCAAGATGTACTACCTTTAAAAAATGCAGGGACATCCCTTTATGACATGTGATAGGTGGGTCTGTCTCTTTTGTCGCTACAAGGTTGGTGAGCTACTGGTGAGCTGGCAGTTTGATTGGTGCCCACTTTCTTGCATTTTGTCTTTTGTCCGACTTTCTTACAATGTAGGCAAGCGCCCTAGTGACACATGTCCTAGTGACATCATAGAGGATATTCACATAGGTTTAGAGGGCACATGTTATGAACACTATTTGATGCAATGAGATCGAGGGTTGGTGCTTGCCTACAATATGAAGATGCAAGGATGTTAAGGAATGTGGGCAAGTGCCTCACTACCACGTGTCCTTGTGGGGTCGAGTTTTTTCCATATGCCACAGGGTGATACCAAGGTGGTGCTAGGTTGTGTTGAGTTGTTCATAGGCCCAAAAATTTAGTGGGCAGACACAATATAATGGATGATCTTCTGTGATCATTGATCTTATGGAGATCAATGATTGACACTTTCTCGCAATATGAATATGCGAGGAAGTTAAACATTGCGAGCCAAGTGAATATTAGTATATGTTGGGTGAAGTTTAGTTGGTGTCGAGCATCAATAAACTTTATTGTTTGCCAATGGAACTAGTGTTGCCTGAGTGACCAAATAGTATAGATCTTGAGTGAGAGCAAATAGTGTTAAATAAAATGTTTGATGAATCTAAGCTAGCTATTTTTTTTTCTTGAAGCATGTGAAGTGGGTGGAAGATAACTATGATAAGTTGGTGGCATAGAATTCAAGGTAAATCATTTTGAGGTGAATAGAAGGAAGATTGTAGAGGAATTTTCTAGAGGAACCAAATGAAAAAGTAGGTAGATTCATTGAATCCTACCTAATCCTACCTCACCCTAAAATGGACAATTATGGTCAAGTGACAAAATATCTAAATTCTCTATTTATAGAAATAGTTGGTCAGAAGAAAAGGTTTTTGTCTGCAAGAACCTAAGGAAGACAATGATTCTAGGGCATTGCTTCATTCCATGGCCAAACAAAAGAGACTATATCTAGCATACAAAGCAAGAGGACTTAAGGGGATGAATTCTTAAAGGGTGACCAAGCTATTAGATCTTAAGAGTATGAATGCCTAGCAGAATGGACGACTAAAATAGAGATCCATAATCTACAATTGAGTTGTAATTTTTTATCAAATCAAGTCCTACTATTACATTCTAATAACTGAACCAATGTGGATAAAATTCTTTAGATTAAGGTTGACCTAACAATCATTTGTAAATCATTTAACTAGGTGAAATTCTAATAGAATTCTCTAAATTCCTCTAATGAGGATCACTCCTAATAGATTAATTGTAATCCTTTAACTAGGTCACATTTTGCAGTGTCTATTGTAACCTTTAATAGGGTAGGCCTTTTATAGAGCATCACTTCAGAAGAGTGAAAATAGTAGCATGTTACTGGTGGTTTTTAACAAATTGTGTTTCCACATAAAATCCTTGTGTCAAATTGTATAAATGTTCTTATGGTGTTTCATGTTTACATTTCTATAAATTTGTTCTAACCTAGGATAGTAACCTACAAAGTTTAAGAATTGTATGATCTAGTGAACGCATGCATGTCTAAGTTTTATGGATATGGGTCTACTAAGGATTAAAATATTTTATTTTTACATATGGACCTTGGATAACTAATTCACCCCCTTGGTAGTTAATTTAAATAATTCCAACAATGATATCAAAGTCATAGTTCTTGAGAGAATTAGTTGAAAGTACTGAAAGAAAATATCAAAGATGTCTAAAAGAGAGGTACCCATGCTTAACAAAGAAAAATTTCCTACATGGAAAAGTTTGATGAAGCTACATATAGGAGGTCTTGGAGACCATGCACAATATATTATCATCATTAAACATGTTGATCCTATTGGAACCTTAACTATTGATGATCTAAAAAAGAAGAAAGAACACAAGTAGGTAATGCTAGAGATTGCCTCTACCCTAAGTTACTCTGAGTTCCATAACATCAAGGATTTTGATAGTACAAAGAAGATGTGGGATGCTTTACACACAATTTATGGAGGAGATACAAATTTTTTGATAGCCAAATCTAACATTTTAAGAGGGAAGTTCGATGACATGAGAATGTAAGTAGGTGAGAACATTGTTCAATATTTCTCTAGAATAAAAGATGTTGTTAATGTTGTTAGAGGAGTGTTACCTATTTTTCCTCCTGCCAAAGTTTGAATTCAAACACTTGAGCCCTCCCAACTATCATCTTCCATATTTATGTATTATTTAAATAGCATGGAAATATCAAAAAATAAAATGATTAAACTTATGGTATTTCTTTTATTTTGTTTCCATTGGCCCACAAATTTCTGCACCATTAGATATTTGGTGATCCATGATGGGCACTTTCCCACATTCTCAAGATGTATTACCTTTAAAAAATGCAGGGACATCCCTTTGTGACATGTGATAGGTGGGTCTGTCTCTTTTGTCGCTACAAGGTTGGCGAGCTACTGGTGAGCTGGCAGTTTGATTGGTGCCCACTTTCTTGCATTTTGTCTTTTGTCCAACTTTCTCACAATGTAGGCAAGCACCCTAGTGACACATGTCCTAGTGACATCATAGAGGATATTCACACAGGTTTAGAGGGCACGTGTTATGAACACTATTTGATGCAATGAGATCGAGGGTTGGTGCTTGCCTACAATATGAAGATGCAAGGATGTTAAGGAATGTGGGCAAGTGCCTCACTACCACGTGTCCTTGTGGGGTCAAGTTTTCTCCATATGCCACAGGGTGATACCAAGGTGGTGCTAGGTTGTGTTGAGTTGTTCATGGGCCCAAAAATTTAGTGGGCAGACACAATATAATGGATGATCTTCTGTGATCATTGATCTTATGGAGATCAATGATTGACACTTTCTCACAATATGAAGATGTGAGGAAGTTAAACATCGCGAGTAAGCACTTGAAGGACACATGTCCTTATGGGCCAACAGAGATAGCATTGCAATTAGTGTTGGTAGTGAAGGCTAGCAGTTATGAGACTGTCATGGTCAAGGTTTTGAGGAGGTGGCACAGTTAGTTATGAAGATGTGGTCAAACTTGAGAAGACCTTGTGAGGTGGAAAAATGAAGTGAAAGTATTGGCCCATGTGGCTCATCTTGATGGCAAGGTTTGGTTGACTTATTGACTATTCAGATTCATGAGCTAGAAATGGAGGGGATCAAGTTTTCTTGCATTATCCAATCTTCATGATCAATTCCAACCACTTTTGAGTGAATGTTGAACCCAGTAAACACAGGAAAACACTCCACCACCCCACTTCATCCACCTACTTGGTCAAAATTATTAATGGCACCATTTCTATCAGACCCCTATTTCAACAAATATAAGGTTTCATTGCATCTGAATCTATACCACGATTAGATTTTCTCTAGATCCTTATCAAGACTTAATGGCAGTGGTTGTGGAGTAACTTTAGTTAGAAAATATCTCAATTATGCCTGAACTATAAAGGTATTTTTTGTAATTTTGTTTTGGTCAACTCTTCTTTGACTTCTCTGATATTGCTTTGAACTGTATGACATTCTGCCTTATCTCCTTCAGCCATTGATGTAAAGTGCAAGAACTATTTTCCTCTCATTGGTGTGTTATAGAGATATGAAATCTTATTTGACTATATCTCTTTTGGCCTATGAATGGTATATAAGTGAAACCTCTCTTTCCTTGTGTCATTCATTTGGGTTTTCTAATCTACATGTGATTGTTAGATTAAAGAAAGTTTGGATTTGTATATCTTTTTGGTGTCATGATGGTTCAATAGTGCACGTATGGGCAGAGATTCATTTGAACACTCTATTTTGGTGCATCACCCCCTTTGGTTAGAGTAGGTAGATTTTCTTTCACACATTCCTTCTTCCTATTCCTCTCCAAGAGTAGTTAGGTGCACCCTAATAGTAAAGGAAGTTGACCTTCTCCAGAGACTCAACCTCACAGTTCAAGTCCCATAGCTTGGAGGTTGTTTCCACATTTCACAAGGTAGTCCTTAGGTAAAAACTTTGGACAAGGGTGCAAACTTTTGTGAGAACAGTTTTTGGCATGCCTGGTGGGACTCTATTCAAAAAAATTTAAGTCTACTGGTGTCAAAAGGAAGATTTCAAGATTAATATCGAGGAGATAGTACTAGTTTTGATGTTCAAGCCTTCAAGGGCTCATTCTTCAAGTACTTGGTGAATTTGAGCTTCAAATACATTTGGTTCTAGATCAAAGTTGTAGTAATTCATGCCCAAACCTAAAACAAAGGCATCTTCTTGAGGTAAATTATAGTACTAAGAGCTTTCATTTTCAAATCCTAGAAGAAGGAAGACTAGAGTATCTTTATCACTAGTTAGGAGTGCAATAGCAACAAATACACCTGTAAGATCTATCTCTACTACTCCTATTGTTAGATCTCAGCCTAGATTTACATCAACACATATCAATAGATCACTTGTCTTTATGGCACAGCCTAGGGCTCATTCTTTTTCCACCTTTAATGGTGGGAGTCCTCTTTTATTGGCCCAAAGACATGACATAACAATAGCTACACTCAAAATTGTACTAGAATTTATTAGCAAAACTTCTATCTCTCCCTTAGAACACATTCAAAAAGCTCCAAAGTTCTATAATATCCATGGTATTATGAGGATGATGTTGCAGTAAGGCTTCTAGCCTCATCCTTGATAGGAAAAGCACTACAATGGTATAGAGGTTTGGCTCATGGTTCTATAGTAGATTGGGATGGATTAGGAGCAGAACTGTGGAAACACTTTGAGGACAAAAGTGACCATTTGTCACTTTTAGAATAGTTGACTACTATAAAAAGAGTCCCCCATGAATGTATGACTAATTTCAACTATAGATTTCAAAAGATATGAGATAGAATATCTACTTCAGTGAAGCTTATGCTTAGTAATGCCTTCTTGCATTACCTCTGAGCTTTTAATAGTGACATTTGCACTACAATCCAAACTATGGGAGGAGATACATTGCCTAATGCTTATGACATAGAAATAAAGTTAGAAAACATCCTAATACAAGGAGGTAAGCTAGCTCCAAGATCTCTTATGCCTTTCTTTCCCAATGTTTCAAATCACCAACCAACGATGGCTCCCCTTCCCACAACTTCCACATCACAATTCTTTGCTCTAGTCCCTCAAACTTCCACATCTTCAAATGGGATAGATGAAATCAAGGAGATGATACAATCTATGATGTTGAACATAGATAAAAGATTTTAGGGCCAAGAAAAGAATTTGGAGGATAGCTTCTTTGTGATGTAGAAAGTGAGCAAGAAGGTGGTGACTTTAGAGAGATAGCAAGCTCAAGTTAGTAAGGCACATCAATTGCAACATCAAACTATGAACAGTGGTAGGCCTCCAAATCATAATCATGGGAACTTTTCTTTTGATGAAAATAGGTAGAATAGCCATGCTTCAACCTCAAATATAAACCAAAGTAGGGCCATAGTCCCTCAAAACAACATGACCCAAGATCAAGATTTTTGTCCCTCTTGTAACTACTCCTATGCCCATTGCATGTGTCAGAAGGATGAATCTTATTTGGCTTTGACAATCCAAGAGCCTACAATAGGAAAATCATACAAAGAGGACCAATTTAAAGATGCCTCGCATATGCAAGGACAAGGTGATTGCTCCTTTATGAATCATTAGGTGGAAGAACATTGTAATGTAAACCAGGGTACCATTGCTCACAACTCTAGGAGAAAAAGAAGAGCTATTGAAGATGCTACCCCTCCTCCTCCTAATTAGGCCTCAAATTCAAATGTCATACCTCATGAGCAAGCAATAAATGATCAATCAAATACCTTTCAGCAGAAAAGGCAAAATAATGGTAGAAAGGATGTAAGTGATCCTTAGGTTGTTCCATCTCAACCTCCTAAAAATGTAGGTCGCAAGGCTTCTACTAAAGCAACTAATATGCCATTCAGTGTGGTAGAACAAATGAAGAAGATAAATGTGAATATTTCCATGTTGGATGTTGTTGCTACTATACCCATGCAAAAGAGGTTGTTGCAGCAAGAATTGTAAAGTATTGAACCAAAGGATCAACTACCTAGCATGGAAAGTGCCACAAGCCTAGTACAGCCACCAAGGGATGAAGAAACAACTAAAAAGGTTAGACCCCCTCCATTTTATGTTTCTCTAATTATAGGGGATAAACTAGTCCATAATTGCATGATTGATTCAGGGGCTAGTAGTTCATTGATGCCTAAGTGTGTTGTTGATGCTTTGGGAATGAAACATGAACCCATCGTTAGGGATATATTATAGTTGGATGGTAGTACTATCAAGACTATAGGGATCCTTAGGAATGTGTAAATGGCCCTACATGCATGCCTTAGTTGTATTGTAACTCAAGATATATCCATTGCTGAAATCAAGCCACATTTTGCCATCTGCCTATCAAGAGATTTCACTACCCAAATAGGTGGTTACATATCCTTTGATTGGTCATATATGTCTTTTAGAACAAGATATGGGGCCAAAGCTTCAATCAAAGTAGAGCCTCTAGCCCTCCATCATATTGAACCCTACACTCCTAATCTCATCAACATGAAATGCACTATCCTATAAATGGATGATAATGACATAATGAATGAGCCTACTACTTCCCTAGTAGAGATACCTAATTTTCTCTGAGATGAATGGACTAATGCATATCAATTTGATCCTATGTCAGAAACCCTTGAGATAGGTCTCAGTACATATTGTATATTAGAGAAGGATGCTCTAGTTCCCAATCTTGTGGAGACTAAAGAAGATGTGAGTGGGATATGGAGTATGCACTTTGATGGCTCAAGGAATAAGAATGGATCAGGGGCTGGTGTGATGTTGATTTCTCATGCACAAGTAAGGTACTATGTTTCCTTTAGGCTCTAGTTTAATTGTACTAACAATGTGGTCGAGTATAAATCCTTGATTCAAGCTCTCCTACTTGCTCAAAAAAGAGGAATTCAAGCCTTAAGTGTATATGGAGATAGTGAGTTGGTGGTTAATCAAGTGAGAAATTAGAATATCACCAAGAACAGTTTTCTCAAGTCTTATAAACATAGGGTATGAGATTTTCTTGAGGGTTTCAATGCATTTAATATTGAAAGCATCCCTAGAAGAGAAAATAGACATGTTGATAGACTTGCAGCAATAGGTGCATCTCATGATGTGCCAGGGAATCTTGAGGAGAAGAAGAAGAAAAAAATCAAAATGGTAGTAAGGCCTGCCATCCCTGACAACAACATCCATTGGCAAGTGTTTGAATCTAATGAACAAATTGTAAGCTTCTTGTAGAATGAAGCAAAGTTTTCAGACATAAACTAGTCGAGACTGCAAGATCAGTATGGTGATCAAATCATTAATCTCAGTTCGAAAAAATTTCCTAAGGGTCTCATTACCTTAGAGAGTTTTTTTAATCTTGATGACCAGGCAAGAGGCAAAGTCATGAACCTAGCTACTAAAAAAGAGGATCACACCCTAGTCACAATTGCTAATGGAAAATCTTTAAACATGGGGAAGGTATGTTATGAAATTGAGCAAGAAAGTTTCATTCATCTATGTCAAGAATTTAATGATGTATTTGTCTAGATGTATGATGATTTAAAGGGTTTTGACCCAAGGTTTTTTCAGCATACCATAGATTTAAGTGATAATATCAAACTAGTAAGACAAAAATAGAGGCCACTAAATCCCAACATTGAACCCTTAATGAGAACGGAGCTATCCAAATTGATTGAGCCCAATATAATTTTCCCCATCAAGCACTCATCATGGGTAGCAAACCTTGTCCCTGTTAGGAAGAAGAATGGAGAAATTAGATTGTGTGTGGACTTTAGGGACCTTAACCAAGCTTCCCTTAAAGATCACCATCCTCTCCCTTCCATAGAGCAGATTTTGTCCAAGTTCATTGGTTCAAAGAGGTTTTCATTTCTTGATGGATTTTTTGGCTACAATCAAGTGCTGGTCAAAGAGTCTGATAGATACAAGACTATATTTACCACCAAATGGGGTACCTATGATTATTTTAAGATGCCATTTGGGCTAACCAATGCAGGTGCTACATTTCAGAATGCAATGGAGATGGCCTTCAAAAATGTGATTGGAAAGTTTGTATTAGTTTACCTTGATGATATCACAGTGTATTCAAAGAGTGCAGAAGATCATTTTGATCATTTGAGACAAGTGTTCTTAAGGTGTAGAGAGTTTGGTATATCCATTTGTTAGCTTAAAGAACAAATTTGACAACTGAGTGTCAATACACTTAACCAAGATCAAGAATAGGTGCCGAGTGCAATAGATGCCGAGTAATCTTCAGGTGCTGAGTAAAGTGTAGGTGCTGAGTAAAGTGTAAATGCCAAGTAAAGTGTAGGTGCTGAGTAAAGTGTAAATTCCAAGTAAAGTGTAGGTGCCGAGTGAAGATCAAGTGCCGAGTAAAGTTTAGATGCTGAGTAACTTAGTAGAACAGCATATGTCGAGCAATAGAAATATTCTAGGAGCCGACTAATCCAGGATATTAGCATAAGATTTTGGAATCGCACAAACTATGATGAAAATAGTCTTTACAGCCGACATAAGGAAATCTCGAAGGATTTAATGATTAGATCGAATCTTTTATATTTCCTATGTAATTTGCATGCAGCCAATAAGAAAAATGATAAAGGCATGCAACCAATCAGCAAAAGATAAGTATTAAGCAGAAATGAAGATTGAATATGGATCGTAGATCTAGACCTAACCCTAAATCCTCAAATGTCTTTATAAGGAAGACGATATCTCATAGAGAAGACATGATAGAGAAGGAGATGATGAAGATGATGATATAGAGGAGAAGATATAGAGTGGTTAATATACTATTTTCAGAAGCAAAAGATATCAGATCATAAAGGATCAAGATCAGACGAAGCAGAACAGAGCTAGCATTCCGCAATCAAGGATTGTAAACTATCAGGTTTATTTTACCTAATACTTTCTATCCATTGTATTAGCATGGAAATCCTATGGTGATAGGTTAGCTTAACAACTATTTCATTGATCCTAGAGATAGGTGATTAAATCCTTTAACAGGGTGACACTTCATGTTAAGTGTTTATAAATCCTCTAACCAGGTCACTATTGACACAGTGTAAGGCCTTTAACAAGGCAGGCCTTTAACAGGGCAAACCATCAGAAGTGGTTAAACAATATTGCTGCAGTAATTTTTGTGGGTATCATCCCCACCCCAGTTTTACCTTCTTATTCTTGGAGGGTTTCTGGGTTACCAATTTCAGGTGTTATGTGTTATTGATGCATGTGTTAGTTTCATGTTTACTTAATGTATTTACATGCATGCAATTTATTTCCACATAAAAGTTTTATAGGACAAATTTTAGTACTTCTGATTCACCCCCCCTACCTCTCATAAGTACTCTTTCCACATTTGAATATTCCAACACCATTAATCGAAGCAAGTGTGTTTTTGCTACCAATCAAGAAAAATTATTAGGACACATTGTATCTGAGGATGGTTTAACCATTGATCTAGAAAGAACAAAAGAAATACTCTCTCTCCCTCTTTCGAAACATAAGAAAGGGTTGCAAAGTTTCCTTGGTAGGATAAATTTTGTGAGAATATTTATCCCTAATCTTGCTACCATGGTAAAACCCATTACAACTATGCTCAAGAAAAGTATGGTTTTTGCATGGACCAAGGAAGGGAAGGAAAGTTTTGAAGAGATTAAGGTAGCCATAGCCTCGGCCCCCACTCTCATTAATTCAAATTTTGAAAAGGATTTCATCCATTATACCCTAGGTGGTGAGTCAAGTATTTCTACTATCTTGACTCAAACAAATGATAAAGATGAAGAGCAGCCTATAGCCTTCTTTAGTGAAGGGCTTAAAGAGTATGAAGACAAATACAACTATCTAGAGAAGAAAGCCCTTGCAGTCATTAGAGCTTTAAAGAAATTTAGACACCTCCTATCTCATAATAAAATTCATTTGTTAGTATCCCATGCCAGTGTGAAGGATTTCCTTTTGAGCAAAGATATTAGTGAAAAGAGAGCTAGTTGGATTACTAAAATAATGGAATATGATGTTGACATCTAGATCACCAAGCTAGTAAGAGGGAAGGGGTTGTGTAAACAGATGATATCATGTCCAGAATTAGATGAGGAAGTCAATATGATACTAATAGAACAACAAGACAAGAAATGATGACCCAAGGAATTGGATGGATGATATGAGGAATTTCTTATTAGGCCATAGATACCCTCAAGGATTAGATAGAACTAAAATGAGATAGTATAGATTACAGTCAATTCCTTATGTCATAGTTGATGGTATCCTTTTTCAAGAAAGATTTTAATGGAGCCCTATTAAGATGCATTAACATAGACCAAGCTGAAAGAATGATCAAAGAGCTTCATGATGGTCCTGATGGTGGTCATTTCTCAGCAAGGACAACTACAATGAAGATTATGAGGGATGGTTACTACTGGCCATCCTTGTTCTATGATTGTCATAGCTATGTGAGGAAGTGTGAAAAATGTGCCATCTTCTTTGGTAAGAAAAAGTTTGCAGCTCTTCCTCTTCATCTCATTCAGGTGGACTGGCCTTTTTCTCAATGGGGATTGGATTTCATAGGCCCTATCAATCCTCCTTCTAGTTCTAGTCACAAATGGATTTTATCTACTATAGATTACTTCACCAAATGGACAAAGGAAGTTACATTGAAGGACATAATAGAATCTTCAATCATTGAGCTCCTTAACAGAATTGTGACCAGGTTTGGTGCCCCTTCAACCATTATTTTAGATAATGCAAAATCTTTCATAGGAACTTAGATATGTGCATGGGAAGTTGACCATAATATCTACTTGAGTACATCCTCAAACTACTATCCTCAAGGCAATGGTTTGGCTGAGTCATATAACAAAAAATTGATAAGAATTATGGAAAGAACTTTAGAGGATAACCAAAGGTGTTA
Source organism: Cupressus sempervirens (assembly GCA_028749045.1). Lineage (NCBI taxonomy): Eukaryota > Viridiplantae > Streptophyta > Pinopsida > Cupressales > Cupressaceae > Cupressus > Cupressus sempervirens. The sequence goes on from CM053783.1 coordinate 157,119,463, forward strand.
GCATCAAAAGTTGAGGATTGCATTATGTGCTAACAAAATAAACCCTAAGAGGTCAATAGGAAATTCACCATTTATGTTGGTATATGGCAAAGAAGCAAGGCTTTCAATTTCATTAGAATTCCAATCCCTAGAACTAGTTCATTAGCTAGAGCTAATTAAAGATGATTCCATGATAGTAAGAATGATAGAGTTGATGGAGCTGGAAGAGAAAAGAAGTCAGGCCATGCAGACCCTAGAAACACATCTGTAGTAGGTGAAAGGGAGCTTTGACAAGAAGGCTAGGGTCAGAATCTTTAGAGAGGGTGATTTGGTTTTGAAATGGGATGTAGAGAGGGAAAAATTAGGAAGACACTCAAAATTTGATGCACTATGGAGTGGCCCCTATGTGATTGTTAGTTGCAAGTAGGCCAATGCTTTTCAATTAAATAGGCTTGGTGGTGAAACGTTTCCTATCCCAATCAATGGGATCCATCTCAAACCATGTTTCTAATAGGGTTTGAGGTTTAATGTACATAGGTAGCTTAGTTTTCTCCCTATTGTTTTCCATCTTTCCAAGAAGTGCATGAGCACATGTGTTTTGTTGAGGTTACAGAGTTGCACAGATAGAGTTTTCAGTGCTTTTCTACTGCAAAGGTAGGGTTAGGGTTTTGTAGTGCACCGATCCAATTTTTTATGACTCTATGGCCCAATGGATGCATAAGGCCACTAGTCATATGCATAGCTTTCTTCCATCCCCTCTGAGTCACCAAAAATGTTACCTATTTTTCCTCCTACCAAATTTTGAATTCAAACACTTGAGCCTTCCCAACGGTCATCTTCCATATTTAAGTATTATTTAAATGGCATGGAAATATCAAAAAATAAAATGATTAAACTTATGGTATTTCTTTTATTTTATTTCCACTGGCTGGAAACTTTTTGTGTTGTCAGATCTTTGACGATCCACAGTGGGCACTTTCCCACATTGTCAAGATGCACTACCTTTAAACAATGTGGGGAAGCCCCTTTGTGATGCATGGCAAGTGGGTCTATCTCTTCTATGTGCCGTAAAGTTGGTGAGCTACTGGTGAGATGATAGTTTGATTGGCACCCACTTTCCCACATTTTTTCTTTTTTCAGACTTTTTGATGATTTAGGCAAGCACCATAGTGACACATGTCCTAGTGACATCACAGAGGGCACGTGTTATGAACATTGTCTGATGTAATGAGATAGAGGGTTGGCACTTGCCCGTAATATGAAGATGCAAGGATGTTAAGGAATATAGGTAAGTGCCTCACTACCATGTGTCCATGTGGGGTCAGGTTTGTTCCATATGACATACGGTGATATCAAGGTGGTGCTAGCTTGCTAAGTTGGATGCCAAGTTGTTCCGAGTGGTTCATGGGCCCAAAAATTTTAGTGGATAGGTGCAGTATAATGGAGGATCTTTCACGATCGTTGATCTTACAAAGATCAAGGATTGGCACTTTTTTGCAATATGAAGATGCGAGGAAGTTAAACATTGTGGGGAAGAACTTGAAGGACACGTGTTCTTCTGGGCTTGGGTAGATAATGCTACAGTTAGCATTGGTAGTGAAGGCTGAAAATTATGAGACCATCATAGTCAAGGTTTTGAGGGGGTGGTGTAGTTAGTTATGAAGATGTCATCAAACTTGAGAAGATCTTTCTAGATGGCAAAATGAAGCAAAACTATTGGCCCACGTGGCTCATCTTGGTGGCAAGGTTTGGTTGACTTGTTGACTTTACTAATTCATGAGCTAGAAATAGTGGGGATCGAGTTTTCTTGTATGATCTGATCATTGATTCCAACCACTTTTGAGTGAATGCTGAACCCATTAAATAGCAAGAAAATACTCCACCACCCTACTTCATCCACCTACTTGGTCAGAATGGTTAATGGTGTCATTTCTGTCAGGCCCTTATTTCAACAGATATCAAGTTTCATTCTTTCTGAATCTATACCCAAATCAGATTTTCTCTAGATCCTTATCAAGACTTAATGGTAGTGGTTGTGGAGTAACTTTAGTTAGAAAATATCTCAATTACACCTGAACTATAAAAGAAATTTTTGTAGATTTTGTTCTCATCGTCTCTTCTCTGACTTCTCTGATATTGCTCTACAATTTCACTATAAATTCCCTTTGTCTCTGAACTATATGATATTCTACCTTATCTCCTTCAGCCATTGATGTAAAGTGCAAGAACTATTTGCCTCTCATTGGTGTATTATAGAGATCTGCAATCTTGTATGATATATCTCTTTTGGCCTATGAATGGTATATAAGTGAAACCTCTCTTTCCTTGTGTCATTCATTTGGGTTTTTTGATCTACATGTGATTATTAGATTAAAGCAAGTCTAGACATGTATATCTTTTGGTGTCATGATGGTTCAATAGTGCATGTATAGGTAGATTTTTGTTTGAACACTCTATTTTGGTGCATCACCCCCTTAGGTTAGAGTAGGTAGATTTTCTTTCATGCATTCCTTCTCATTTTTCCTCTCCAAGAGTAGTTATGTGCACCTTGATAGTAATGAAAGCTAGCCTTCTTCAAAGACTCAACCTCACAGTTCAAGTCCCATAGCTTGGAGGTTGTTTCCATGTTTCACAAGGTTTTCCTTAGGTAAAAAATTTGGACAAGGGTGCAAAATTTTTTGACAACAAGGAGCTAATGTTATCATTGATGATGATATTGTAATGAAAAAAGTACCAAGAACACTACTTCTTATCTATGCTATTAGATTTTTTTTCCATACAAGAACTAAGATGTATACATGGTACTACTCTATCCCTTGAAGGTTTGGTGGGTAGGCTCATTACCTTTGAACTCTCTAATTCTGATAATTTCAAAACTAAAAAATGTTGAATCTACTTTCAAAGCTAAACTATCATTAAAGGAACCTAAAGAAAAAAAGAAGAAGGTCAATTATGTTTCTACTGACAGTTATACAAATGAGGAATATGTAGAAAAAATTGAAGCATTTTTGGCAAGGAGATTTCTTAGAAACAAAGGAAAATTCAAAGGTAAGATACATATCATGTGCTTTAAGTATAATGAGGTTGGTCATATTATTGTTAGATGTCCAAAGAAGAAGAACAATAGAAGTGGAGACAAATACAGAAGCAAAAGAGATGAGAACAAAAAAGATTACAAACATAAAGGAAAGAAGTCTTGCTATATTTCTAAAGAGGAAACAAAAGATGGGTTTGACGACCATGATGATGAAGTGGTATATGTTGCAATGAAGGATGATTCTAATGAGGATGAGGCAACTATGCTAGTATCCTATGTGAACAAGAGTGATAGATGGATCATTGATAGTGGGTGTTTACATCACATGACTAGATATAAAAGTAAGTTCATTACCCTAGATTATTTCACTGGAAATAGTGTAAGGTATGGTAATGATGCACCCTATCTAGTAAAGGGTAAAGTATCAATCAAACTTACATAAAAGATCATGTGTAACAATTATTATTATGTAGAAGAACTTAACTATAATTTTTTGAGTGTGTCACAACTGAATAGTTTAGGTTGTAAAGTTGATTTATAGAACAAGATAACAAATATCTATGATACCGATGGGAAACTAATTGGAAAGGGTGATCAGACTATAGTAATCTTGTTTATCTTGACATGAATGATGCTACTTGTCTTTTTGTAGAGTTTGATGATGTGTGGCTATGGAAAAGGAGGTAATGTCATCTTATCTTTGATAACTTAGTGAGTATCAATAACATGAAAAGAGTCAGAGGTTTTCCTAAACAACAAAAACATCACAATAAGATTTACAAACAATGTTAGTTAGGAAAAATGACAAAATCAAATTTTAAAAGACTCACACCTCTAAAGAAAGTATGGAATTAGTTCATACTAATTTGTGTGGACCAATTGATGTGAAAAGCTACAAAGGTGAGAAGTACATTATCCCATTTATTGATGATTATTCTAGGATGATGATAGTTATGTTTCTAAAACAAAAACCTAATGCTTTCCAAATGTTTAAGTGGTACTTAGCTAGAGTTGAAAAGGAGACAACAAAAATTTTGAAATTTATGAGATCTAATAGAGGTCAAGAACTTACATCAAATGATTTTGAAATGTTATATAATGATAGAGAAATCAAGAGACAAAATTATGCACCTAGAACCCCTCCACAAAATGGGATTTCTAAAAGGAGGAGAAGATCTATAATGGACCATGATAGAACACTCATGATGGAGAAGAATGTTACTTTGAAATACTACAGAGAAGTTTTAATTATAACTATTTATACCTTGAATCATGTACAAGTCAAGAAAGGTACTCATTCACCACCTTTTAACCTATGGTATGGATACTCACCCATTGTAAAATATTTTAAGGTATTTGGAAGCAAGTGCTACATTCTTAAGGATTTCAGGAATGGTAAACTTGATGCTAAAAGTGAAGAAGGTATATTCCTTGGCTACTCCATAAGAAGTAAATCTTATAAGTGTTTGAATACTAACACTAACAAAGTTGTGGAAAGTGCAAATGTGAAGTTTGATGAATATATAGATGTACATGAAGTTAAACCTATGAAGGAACCTAAAGAGTACAAATATTTATGTACTCTTATGAAGATATACATGCTAAGGAAGGTTTTGTAAACCAAGTTGTAAATCAATAGGATGTTTTAGTAACTGTTGAGTCACATACAATGAATGTTGAGTTGCATTCAGGAACCAAATTACCTCTAGGAGCCAAATTGTAGATAGAAGCTGAGGTACATTCTGATTCTGAGAAAAGTGTAAATGAAAGGAATGTCTATCTACCTAATAGATAAGTACATATTGATTCAAAAATTTATGAAGTCATTGAATAAAGAAGAGTAGGAAAAAAATTACCAAAGTATGTCAAAAGACATCACCTTGTTGAAGAAATTATTGGATATAAAGAAGCTAGATCTATGACAAGAAATAGGTTGAAAAATGATACATGTTTATTGAGAATGCATGATCCTTAGATAGTAAAAGATGCCTTAGAGAATGAAGAATAGAGTAAATCCATGAAATAAGAGATTGATCGGATTAAGAAGAACAATACATGGACTCTAGTACCTAGACCAAAGAACAAGAATGTGATTGGAACCAAGTGGGTGTACAGAAACAAGTTAGATGATAATGGTGAAGTCATAAGAAATATGGAAACATTAGTTTCCAAGGGGTATGCACAAGAAGAAAGAATTGACTAGAATATCCTAAAGGATTTATTGATCCAAACAACAATAAAATGATATATTGACTACAAAAATCTTTATATGGTTTAAAGAAAGTCCCAAGAGCATGGTATGGAAAGATTCACAATTATCTTGTGAAGATTGGTTTTGGGAAGACTGATGATAAGAGCATTCTATACTTGAAGACAAAAGGAGGTAAAGGTATTTTACTAGGTGAAATTTTTTTTGATGATATCATATTTGGAGGTCAAGATGCATTATGTAAGGCATTTGCAAATGAAATGAAAAAAGAATTTGAAATGTTTATGTTTGTAGAGGTCAAGTTCTTTATTGGTTTGCAAGTATATCAGATGAAATATGGTATATACATCACCCAGTCTAAGTATGCAAAGGAAATATTGAAAACTTTTAGTTTAGAGGATTCTAAACCACTTAGCACTCCTATGATGATGGGACACAAATTTTCAAAGAATAATTATTTTGATTATGTGAACCAAACATTGTATAGGTCTAGGATTGGAAAGTTGCAATATGTAGTGCCTAGTATACCTGACATTGCATTAGATGTTGGATTGTTGCAAGATTTTTTGTAAATCCTAAGGAGATTCATGTGATGCTTGTTAAGAGAATCATGAGATATTTGAAAGGAATAAAAGACTATGGTCAATACTACAAGAAAAATGACAATTTTGAGTTACAAGATAGAGTTGGTTCAAGACAAAGGAATGAGGATGGAATATCTGAATATAAAATAATAGATAGCTGATATATTCACAAAATATTTACCTAATGATACACATGAATATCTTAGAGGTAAATTAGGGGTGATACCCCTATCTAAAGCTACTACTTAGAAAGCATGATTACTACCCTGCATCAACTAAGATGAATGTTATATCTTACAACTTGATGTAGTGGATCTTCTTTTAGGAGTTATATAAAGTAATGAAGGAGATGAAATAGAAGACTTATAGTCACATGCAAGGTGATAAAGGGAGAAGCTAAATTGATTATATCTACATTAAGAGATGACAAGTCTTTGTAATTGCTATCAAAGAGGGAGATATAGGAAAATGAGGAAGATATAAGAAAGAGAGAGATAAGTACCTAAATATCTTATAAGGGAGATATAATAGAGATACATTAGAGGAGATTGATAAATCTCACATTATGAAATATAGAGGAAGGGCACATACTAATAGAGGAAGAAATTTCAAATATTTATCTTTTTGGTATTTTTTTTGTTGGTATTGGTTTGCCATCAATGTCAAAGAGGGAGATTATTGATATCAAATTATTTTGAAGTGAAGAACCTATAATGGAACACTCATTATTTTTTCAATGATGTCAAACCTACTACCTGCTAGTGAGATAATTTCTTTTTGATCTAAAAGCTATCATTCAACTAATAGAAGAAGAGGATTTGAAAAGAGGAGATAACAATAGAACCTAGAGAAAGGTTGAGTTATTTGGTATGTAAAATAAGCACCAAGACCAAGTAAGACATTGATACAATAGTGAATTTTTTATCTACTTAAAGTTTGAAATGAAATATTACTCAAGTTAACACTGGAAGAAGATCAAGTAAGAAAAGTGTGTGTCAAGACTTTTTGAGCAGTTAGTGGAAGCCGAGCAAAAAATTGTTGAAGTTGAGTGAAAAATAAAAAGGTCTCTGGAAAAGATAAAAAATAGTGCAAGATGAATGTTAGTATATGCTGAGTAAATTTTAGTTGGTGTCAAGCATCAATAAACTTTAGTGTTTGCCAAGTGCACTAGTGTTGGCCGAGTCACAAAACAATATAAATGTGGAGTGATAGCAAACCATGTTAAATCTAAGATGACTATTTTGTTTTCTTGAATAATGTGAAGTGTGTGGAAGATAACTATGATGAGCTTATAGCATAAAATTCAAGGTAAACCATTTTGAGGTGAATACAAGGAATATTTTAGAGGAATTTCCTAGAGGAACCAAATGAAAAAGTAGGTAGATTCATTGAATCCTACCTAATTCTTGTTGGAAATAATCAAGAGTAGCCAGGTTACTGAGAGGGGAGTGGTAAATCAGTAACCTCAAAAAATTTAAATTAATTCAGCACTTAATCCATTCATCATTCATTCAACTAATCTATTGTATGCATAAGAAAAGATAAACATTCATAACACATGAACATAGAATTTTGGTGACCCAGAAACCTTCCAAATAGAAAGTAAAACTGGGGCGGCGATGATACCCACAAAACTTCACTACTATAGTATAAAGTTGGCCTGCTAGGGCTTACATTGACCACTATTGATGATCTACCCTATTAAGAGCAATTTGGGTTGCTAGGTCCACCTTATTAGAGCTTTTACAAACATACAATGAAGTAGGCATTGTATTAAGAGATTTATACAAAGACTATTAAGTCTACCCTATTAAAGGATTTAGAAAATTGATTCACTTGTCAGGATGAAATAGCAGATCTGACTTACAACTCGATTGATGATTAGATCCTTGAAGTACAAATCACCTCTTGTGATTGATATAACTATACTACTCCTTGTAGACCTTGTTGAATACTCTCCTCTGCTGCTAATTCACATTCACTCTTCTCAAAACATTACATATCCATCACTTGGTACTCTCATGCATATATTGTAAATGATATAATACATTACATATATATCATTCCAATATTTACAATTACAAGTTTAGCTAAAACACAAGTAAACAAAATATTATTGAGTTAGCCAAATAGTAGAAACTTGGGTTCTGTAAGCTGACTTGGTGAACTTTTGATAGTCAGCATACACTACATTACTCGGCATCATCATGCACTCAATACAAGTAGAATCTTAGTCCATACCAATCACACAATGTAGCTATGAATTTAATAACCAATGGAAACTCAGTAGATATAGTGTTACTCAGTAGATACTAAATCCTTCATTTACCTTCCTTTCACTTAGTAAACACTACACATCCATCACTCAATAGACACTGGCTTCTCATCACACAAACTGATGGCTCGATAGACATTATGAAGCTCAATGACCACTATCTACTAGGTAAATATTGTTGGACTGCACACTCACTCAATAGCTTCAGGAATGCTCGGAATGAACTACTTAACTAATGATCATACTTGGCAACCACTAAATGCTTGTATAAACTATAGACTGAGTGATGAGCTCGGTAAACATTTAGAGTTGAAAAAGTTTTGTCACTAATGATAGATATAACATAATGCCAGAAATCTCCCCCTTTAGCATTAGTGACAAAAACACTTATAAGCCAAGACTTATGTAGACTGACATACTAATTTTTGATTTTTCAAAATTCATCTTTATAAATCTACTATATACACATTTTCACATATCTCACCCATACATATGATATAATATATACATAGTCTTTCATCCTTTTTATCATGTACATAAATCAATCTATTTTCTCCCTTTTTGTCTTGACAAGTTTCTTATGATCTCTTACTCCCCCTTTTTGACAACAATGCCAAAGAGTTATGAAATATATTCAAATAGAGACATAAAAATGTGAGAGAAATTTAGAGTGTACCTTGAGAATAAGAGCTAATGTCTTATCCTAGTTGTCTTGCAAAAATTTGTAGGTGGAAAGTACCACTTGAACTTCTATAGAAATTTCAATCATATGATTTGCAATAGAAAAATTGTTATCCTATACCAATGTCTTTGAATATGAAATATGTTTCTACATTGTGTCCATAACTAGAAAGATCATATTTTGGATGTCTACCAATGTGGACCTGATCCTAGCTTCCTCTCTTACCAATTATGCCTACATATCTAACAAAAATCTCACCTTAATGTGATGTGTTGAGCTTGAACTAGGGTCAACCTGTAGCCTTTGAGCGCTGGCCTTGATATCAATTTCTCCTTTATCTCCTTGGTATACTTGGTAGCATCACAAAGCTTGCCAAAAAGTATTGTCACATTGGTGAAAGAATGTTCAAGATTTCTCAAAATTGATGATAGTTCTACCTAGTTTATTGCAATGTGCTCAAGTACCTTATTATCAAACCTTTTCTCTACCTTTCTAATAAGCTTTTCTTGCCTAGATGTATCCTCAAAGAAATTATTAACTACTTCTTCCAATTATAGCAAAACATGTTGTGATGAATCCACATCAACACCTATAGCTTCTATTATTATATTCTTAGCATTTACAATTATTCTAAACTCTCGATCTCTTTTAGCTCTTAGTTATTTCTGCCTTGTCTTCTATTCCAAAAGCTAACTGACTAATCTCATTTAATCAATTGTAGCAGTATCCAAATGAAACTTGGGAATGACAATTTCCTTGTCTAAATAAATGTCATCATAAATTTATTTACCAGTAATTAGAAGTTTTAGGGGTGTCCTTGGTTCTACTTCTAACCTTACTTCCTTGGAGATAGAAATAGAAACAATTATAGAAATAGCTAGACTTGTAGAAAAAACTTGAATGGGTCCAACTAAATGAAAACTAAAACAATTGCTAACTAAATCTAAAACCAATGTGCTACCCAAAATTGAAGTAACACTAGGTGGAGCAAAAACTAGAGTACTTACAAAAAAAGAACTAATTGGAACAAAAGTTGGTGCTACCAAAGCTATAATAGTCAAAACTATAGAACATGATGGTGAACTTACTATACATATTGTAATTGTAGAACTAGATGCTTCACATAATGTTGATGTAGATGACTCAAGAGCTGATGAAGAGAGTTGTAGCTCAGTAGATGAAGTGGTAGACACTTCCATTATTGATACCTGGAGTTGAAGGGTAGCAAATAATGACTAAACGGATGATGTGTCTATTATTTGTTGAAGCTGTCTCCAACCCTAATGATATAGTAGTCTTAGGTGGAGAATGAGGAAGGGAGGCTATAACTTGTGCTACTATTCTCATTGGATCATTATCTTCATCTCCTTCCTTGTCTTCCTCTTTAGCTTCTTCCTCTTTCTCTTCATCATCATTCTTTAATGCCTAATAGTCCACAACATACAAAGTGACACATGGATTGTTATCTTCTTCATCATTGTCACTATCATCATCATCATGCTTGATCTCTACTAGATCTTTATTGGGTTTGTTTAGATGATAGATGTTTTCCTACATAGATGTGGCATCCTTGACCACAAGCTAAATTTCCTTTACTAAAATCAAACACATATGAAATCTCATCATCATTTTCTCTTCATTCTCTTTCATTGTTGCCTTAACCTCTACATTAGAAATCTATTTGGTAGAAATTTTCTCAAGGATTACTCAAATATGTCTTTAGCTGTCTATTTAGCTGATTACCACCTAACCTTGACTTTGTCTAATAATACTATAGGGATTTGTGAAGCAAACTAATTAGGAGAGAATTTCCATCTTCCTAGCTTGTCCATGATCAGATCTTCAACTTCCTTTTGTTTTGCTAGAGTTCTGGATTCATACTTGAGTGCTTTGAAGTTATTGATTCTAGCACCTACTTTCAATCGGTTGAGTCTTTCTTGAAATGTGGGAGGAGGCTTAACAAGAACAACTTCACTATCTCCTTTCCTTTTAGATCTCCTTGTGAATATAGCTATGGAGGCCTTGGGTCATTTGGTAATGATTACCCTACCTTCTTTTTCACTGGCTCTTCCTCCTTCTTAGATTCCTACTCTTCTTCTTCTTTAGATTCTTCTTCATCCTCTCCTTTTCCCTCGATAAGCATGAGAGGGGCACTTGCAGTTTTCAACTTAGCAACCTTCCTCTTGCCTTTGCTTATAGCCTGGGTAGCTTGATTTCAAGCTCAATTCTAGCCTTTGCCTCATCATATGTTCCAAAAATAGGTAGCTTTGGATCTATAGGCTCATTGACCAAGGCTTCAATGATATCTTTTGTTTCATCAATGTTAACTTCATATGGAAGAGGTTTCACCATGCAATTCTAGGCTTGACTACCTCAATATACACTCTATCACAATCAACCATAAAACATACATCATCTTTGTAGTCATCAACAAGCTTGGGAGGAATCCTGAACCTATTATTCATCTTCTCCTTGAAAAATTCAAAGTAATTATCCATAATGCTATCAAAGTTTTCACCCATTTCTGCAATGATATCATTAATCTGATACAAAATTGGAGTGTTTCTTCCATACTACTAAACCTTTTGATGGGAAAAAATTTTGAACATAAAAGAAAAGACATGTTAATATAGAACCAAATTTTCAAGGTTTGTTCTTTGATGTCTTGATGCTATCCATTATTTTATTCAACAGTTTCAACAATAACTCTGACAGATCAAATTCTAAATTTTTCTTTACAACCTTATATGCCAAATCTACTACCTCACATGGCACACTATTCAAATGATTGGAGCTATAAATCTTGTGAGAAATGATGTGACTACCAAACCTTAAATCAATGTTATATGCTATGCTATTCTTTAGACTTCTACCATCCCACTTGGCTAGGGTTTTAATTTGAAGCTCTTCCCAACCTAGGGTTTTGATAGTTTTGGCTTTGCTTAGCATAGGGAAACCCATAATCTTACGAATCATTTTCTTTGTGATCAACACTAGCTACTCTAACCACAATTGACCATTGTGCACATGACTAAAAATATACCTAATCCACTTAATCTAAAAGCTCCTTGGCATATGTGGGATATGAGTTAATCCTTTGGTTTCTAGATGCTTATGCTCAGGTTTAGTGAACCATCAACACACATTTCTCCTAGGGCACTATCCATCTCTAGGGTCCTAATATCTTCAACAAAACACTTAAAATGAGTGCAGATATTGTTAATTATGAGTACCTTTAGAGGAATTTGTGATTGAGCTCCATTCAGGTTGAGTGCCTCCACAACTGCTAGAACTAACTTGAAATGTGGTGCTTTCCACTCCACACCTTTTACCATCATCTCAGATCCTCTTTTTTCCTTGCGGCTACTAGTGCTCTCAGATACCATGGCATATTGATAAATGAGAGAAAATTTTTGAACAAATTCTTTATTGCAAATTTCCTTGATATTGCTTGGATGCACCTAGAATCGCTCTGCTCTATGTATTCTAAAGTTGTGGTGAAAAATGAAGTCAAATTCTACCCTTTTTGATGAAAAATTCTCCATTAATGCTTGGTACCATATTATGTAGTGCATTACAGACTATCATCCACTCACTTGCTCAGTAGAAGCTTGTGACTCAATGTTTGAACAAAACTTTATTACTCTTGACCTAGCTTGGTTGAGTCTATGACCAACCTTGCTTAGTAAATGCTAATTTCTTGTGATCCCTCTATATCTAATATACTCGATTTGGATCTTTTTCTTCCTTTCATTGGAACTACTCAAGATTTGACTTGAAGATATAGTTCTAGTTCTCCTTTTAAGAATCTAATTGGAAATGGTGGAGTCACCCACTTCTTGAGTGACATGACCATATGTTGAACTAGCTTGCTTGGTAGATTTTGGAATCTACTGTTGTCTCATTTATTTCTTGATATTATCATCTTTAGATTTCTTTTCATCTTCAACCTTTCCTATGTTCATACAATTCTTAGCTATATGACCAAGTTTGGTGCATGTATAACATCTTACTATTGTATCCTTCTTTCTCAAATGATGCCTTGCACAATTTATGCCAATGTGTCCATATTCTCCACAATAGTGATGTCTACACCAAGTATTGTAGTCCCAACCAAATATTGCCTTTACAAGTTGTTTAGTTGGATTGAATGGTTTAGATCTGTATTCAGATGCCTTGTGACCTTGTTTCTTACATTTGTGACATTTATCTTCAAATTTTGGTTTCTCCTTGCATTCATTAGCTTTATGACCATGTTGAATGCAATTGTAGCATTTTTCATTGAATTTTTCCTTTTCATTGCTCCAAAATTTGTTTGATGTATGACCTAACTTACCATAGTGATTCCAAGTAGGTCTTTGATTCCTTTGGGCACCTTTTTTGGAAGATTCACCTTCTTCTTTGTATCCAAGTCCTACTTTACCTTTTTGCCTATAAAGATTATGCTTACTTTGCTAATTCAATTCATCTGTGGCTAATTGAGATTTCATCATTCTTTCATTTATTTTCTTTTCAAAAATTAGATTAGCTTTCAATCTTTCATTGATTTGTCTTTCAGTGATTAAATCGTTCCTTAAACTTTCATTTTCAGATCTTAGATTCATGATTTCCTCATTTGCATTGGAGAGTTGATTGATAAGACCTTCTTGCTAAAGGAATTGACTTTGAGTTGCATTATTTCTTATCTCCAAGTCTTCAGTTGCCTTATTCCTTTGTTCCAAGATCTCACACATTGTTATTGACTAAATTTCTTGTTCTCTTTTCAATTTTTTCACCTCTTTTTATAGAGAGCCATTCCTTTTTAGGAGTTCTTTGATTGCCTCATTTGCTCTGTCTAAACTGCTTGAGGGGGAAAAGTCTTCAATATTTTCTTCAACATACTGATGGTCATTCATTTGTTTTACAAGTTCCTTCCTTCTTTTTAGGGATTGAGAAATATGCTCTTTTGCTTCCTTGAGTTGAGGTATGGTCATCTCTAGATCTAGCTTCTCATTATTAATAGCTTTATCAAGTTTGAATATCTCCATTGTCCTTGATCTTTGCTCAAGCTGTCAAACTTTATCTTGAGAACCACAAAGCTTTGATACCAATTGTTGGAAATAATTAAGACTAGCTAGGTTACTAAGAGGGGAGGGGTGAATTAGTCACCTCAATAACTTTAAATTAATTCAACACTTAATCCATTCATCATTCATTCATCTAATCTTCTACATGCATGAGAAAAGATAAACATTCATAACACATGAACATAGAATTTTGGTGACCCAAAAACCTTCCAAATAGAAAGTAAAACTGGGGTGGGGATGATACTCACAAAACTTTACTGTTGCAGTATAAAGTTGGCTTCTTAGGGCTTACATTGACCACTTTTGATGATATTCCCTATTAAGAGAAATTTAGATTGCTAGATCCACCTTGTTAGAGGTTTTACAAACATACAATGAAGTATGCACTCTGTTAAGAGATTTAAACAAAGATTTTTAAGTCTACCCTATTAAAGGATTTAGAAAATTGATTCACTTGTCAAGATGAAATAGTAGATTTGACTTACAACTTGGTTGTTGCTTAGATTCTTGAAGTAAAAATCACCTCTTCTTATTGATATAACTTTATTGCTCCTTGTAGACCTTGCTAATACTCTACTCTACTGTTGATTCACATTCACTCTTCTCAAAACATTACATATCCATTACTTGATACTCTCATGCATATATTACAAATGATACAATAAATTACATATATATCATTCCATTATTTACAATTACAAGGTAAGCTAAAACACAAGTAAACAAAATATTACTAAGTCGGCCAAATAGTAGAAACTCAGGTTCTGTAAGCTGACTTGGTGAACTTCTAATACTCAACATCCACTACATTACTTGACATCATGATGCACTTAGTAGAAGTAGAAGCTTGGTACATACTAATCACTCAATGTAGCTATGAACTTGGTAACCATTGGAGACTTGGTAGATATAGTGTTACTCGATAGATACTGAATCCTTTGTTTACCTTGCTTTCACTCGATAAAAACTATACATCCATCACTTAGTAGACACTAGCTTCTCATCACAAAACTAATGACTTAGTAGACACTATGAAGCTTGGTGAGCAGTATCTACTCAGTAAACACTACTAGACTACACACTCACTTGGTAGATTCAGGAATGCTCAATATGAACTACTTAACTGATGATCTTACTTGGCAACCACTGAATGCTTGATATAAACTGTAGATTGAGTGATGAGCTTGGTAACCATTTAGAGTTGAATAAGTGTTGTCACTAATGACAAATATAACATAATGCGAACAAATTCTGCCTAACCCAAAATTGGACAATTGTGGTTAAGTGATAAAAGATCTAAATTGTCTATTATAGAGATAGCTGGTTAGAAGAAAAGGTTTTTCATGTGCAAGAATCTAAGGAAGATAAGGATTCTATGGTGTTGCTTCATTCAATGGCTAAAGAAAAGAGACTATAGCTAACATAAAAAGCAAGAAGACTTAAGGAGATGAATGCTTGAAGGGTGAATATGCTATCAGAGCTAAAGAGTAAGAATTCTAAGTAGAATGGAGGACTAAAATAGATATCTATAATCTACAATTGAGTTGTAAGTTTTTATTAGATCATGTCCTACTCTTACTTTCTAATAACTATACTAGTGTGGATAAAATCCTTTGGATTAAGGTTTAACTATCAGTCATTTGTAAATCCTTTAACTAGGTGACATTCTAATGAAAGGGTTTAAATTCCTCTAATAAGGCTCACTCTTAATAGATTAATTGAAATCCTTTAATTGGGTCACATTTAATAGTGTGTATTGTAACCTTTAATAGGGTTATCTTTTCACAAAGCATCACTTAAGAATGATAAAAACTAGTAGCATGTTACTAGTGGTTTTTCCCAAATTGAGTTTCGATGTAAAATCCTTGTGTCAAATTATGTAAATGTTCTTATGGTGTTTCATGTTTGCATTTCTACAAATTTGTTTTGACCTAGGACAATAACCTACAAAGTTTAAGTATTGTATGATCTAATGGATGAATACATGTTGAAGTTTTATGGATATGGGTAGGACCTACTAAGAATTGAAAAGTTTTATTTGTACATCTGGATCTTGGATAAATAATTTAGTCCCCATCTTAGTTATTTTGAATAATTTGAACAAGGATATGAATGTGAAAGAATACATTAAGGAATTCTATAAATTAGCTATCAGATCTAGACGTGTGGATGATGAAGTTGAGAATTGGTTATATACATGAATTATTTGAGGAAATCAATTCAAGATGAGATTATTTATGCGAAGATGGATAGTGTAGAGGAAACATATTAGTATGTATTGAAGATTAAGGACATGTTAAAATATATAGTTCATTGATATAATTAGGGGGCGGGGGGGTGAATCAGTTATCCAACTAATATCAAATTAACAATCTTAAAAAATCTTAACCATATGAGTAATGCAAATTGAAACCACAAAAAGATACTCATGCACAATACTACCATATATCTTAACTAGGGAAACCTTTGATCAGAGGGAAAAGCCCGGTGGGGATGGTACCCATAAGATAAGGTACTGATATAAATATTCCATATTAAAGGATAGACCCTCTTAGTAGTCTGTTACAATATTTAGTACATATGAGTCCCTATTAGGAGACTTTGAGTCCCTATTAGGAGACTTTGAATCCCTATTAGGAGATTCCAACCTGTTAGGAGTTGTGCCAACCCTGTTAGGATTTGTGGAAGATAGTTGGACCCACTGCCCAAATAGCTTCAAGGGAAAGACCAATGAACCCACTATCCAAATGATCTTTGTATTATTCTTTGCAAAATAATATAATTGAAATGTACTTCCTTCCTTTATCTTTGTCCTGTCAACCTAACTACTTCTCCTTCAGATCTTGTAACCATATCTAGAATCTCACATCCAATAATCCCTTGAATCTCTTACACACATTCAGTAAACACTTTGCTCCTTTTTGCAATTTTCACTTCAAGAATGATAACAATGCTTAAACACTTTTTTACACACACTTTTCAATAAATAAATAAAAATCTTTTTTTTTATACCATATCTTCATAATAATTCCTTGAGTAGGCCTTGAGGATTTCCCAATTAATTAAAATAAGATAATTAATTAAATTATAATTCCAATAGTACTGTTAGCTCACAGTGTATACAAAAATTTATATGTGGGATACTAAGGCTTGCACATTCATTGATAGCATCATCTAAATATGCTCTATCACTGCCTGACTACACACCACTTCATTACATCTGGGATGTAAGATAGACAAAAATCATCAAGAACTATTTTTTCAATAGTTTATCTCTAAAACACTTTCTATAAATTAGGGACAACTTCTATATGCCATTGACTTAGACTCGACACACTTAACCACATCATCAAGACATTGTTTTGTACATGTCCATAATTGCACATGACTAGACAATCAAAAAATTGTCTATACAATCAAGATCTTTGTCTACTACTCTGCTAGTCTTTACAGAAAAAATACTATGTTGACATCAATGATAAACACAACCATGAATGCAACATATCAATACTCTCCAATGCTCATGATACTCCCCCAATGTAATATAATCAACATTCATGCTAACAATCTCCCCCTTTGGCACTGATGGAAACATAGATGAAAAACATATGAGTTCCAAGAATACCAAGTAGAACTCTATTGTTTCTTTTGTCCTCATCTCATGCATATTCTCCCCTATGCTTTAGGAAGTGTTTTTCATGCATTTTCTCACCCCCATTAACATCAATGTCAAAGGTCTCAATCTCAATGTACCAATTATTAATCAGCTTCTCCACATCATCAACTAGCTCGAGTGTCCAAAGACATTGTTCAATACCAACTACCAAATGCCAAAGAGTCCTTAATGACTCAATACATACTCGATACTCCCCCATACATTAGGCATCATCATTAAATCTAGTCAAATAATAGTGCTTCATACCACTAGGCTGATACACTCTCTGCATCAACTGTTTAGAAGTAGGTAGGGGCATAATACCAAGCATACCTCTTAATTACTCAACTGTATCTTTAGGAAAAGGCTTCACTAAAATATCTACATTTTATCCTTAGTACTTACTATAGGACCTATAAAATGGGATAATGTCTAACATACTATGAGAAAATCACAAACTCAATCAACATACATTAACACCCTCTAGTCTACCATGAAAGCCAAATGGATGAAGAAAGAAAACAATGTAAAACTCCCTCTTTCACTTGTAGCTCCCATGTCCTTCTTTCTTCTCCATGTGATGTAGCTCCAAATTGCCTATAATGTAGAAAATATTTAAGAAAGAGTCTATGACAATGATGGTTCTATGAGAATACTTGAAGTTGTGATTTTAGTGTGAGAGATGGAGTGAAAATACCAAAAAGCCAAGGACCAAAAATGAAAGAAAGAGTGCTCATTTTATAATCAACACTCACGGTGAGAGCATTGGATTTGTCACCCTTAGATATTCTACTTGGCATGTGATTCCTTTGAGAATCTATGACACATATGACACAAGATGCCAAGTGTAGGATTCTATGATGCTAGAAGTCAAACTTGGCTAAAGCAAGAAGAGAATCTATGATGCATCATATGACACTTCAACCCACTTAAAGTCAAGAATCTATGACAAAGGAAGACAAATATGGACATGCATAAGGGAATAAGAATATATGGAATATGGAATATATTAGCCATGTATCAATGGAGAATCCATGTGGTGTTACACCCATGTGTCATGATGATATCAATATTTTATGGAATATTTGAATTAGAAAATCCTTTATTCCACAAAATACAAATTAGTAAAATGGAATTAATGGAGGAAAATATGACTTAGGAAATTAATATTTTTCATAGTTTGTGAATGATAAATAAATTAATTAATAAAATATCAATTAATTAAGGAGGTTAGTAAAAGAATAATTAGTAATGACTTTGGATTAAATTATGGGTTATTTAATCCTATAGAGAAAATTAGTAGGTGACTGGCCAATTGATTAAATAAGTGCAATAGTATCCTTTGATGAAATGCGATGATGATATGAATTGAACAGGATGATGAGAGGTAGACCAAAACCATGGTCAAATTGATTTATTAATTGAAATTGATAACATGCCAAGGATACATGACATGAACTAAAGATATGTAACATTTGACTAACATCGTAAATGCTACATGATCAAGATTAATTGATAAGGTTGATCATAATAATATCGACAGACATAGTTAATATTATTAAAGTGGTTTGATGATGTCATGATTTGACACTAAGAGCCTCGAAAATGTCAAAGATCAGATGGCATGAATGATAGTTTGACCTAGCACTGAGAGCCATGATAGCACTAAGGCTATATTAATAAGATTTGATAGATTGATAAGTTTCCAAGGCACTGAAAGCCACAATAATGCCTAGGATTGGATAGATAATGATTTATTTGGGATGTTTGATATTTTTTTTGATGATTAGGACTAATTAAGATTGATTTTGGATGATTCTGGGTTGATTTGGGGTGATTTTGAGTTGATATGAAATGGTTTCGAGTTGGTTTGATATGATTTCTAGTTGATTTGATATGATTTTTTATGATGTTGAAATGGTTCCAAAAATGATGTGAAATTGATGTGAAAGAGGATATGAATAATGATAGACACTATTGAGATATAATTAGGTTGGCCAAAAGATCAGAGTTAGTGGAATTAGAAAATGGGATGAATTAGTATGAAAGGTGATGTTGATTCAGGGGCCTGAGAGTATTTTCAATGGTTACCACTCAATATAGTGACCAAACAACAAAAATGATAGCTCAATGTGTTCACAATGAAGATAAAAATCCAACACAATTGATGGTTTGAAAATTAGAGTTGAAATGCAAAAATTATGGCCTCTAGAGTACAACATAGGGGCTCTCAGAGTAGTTTTGGGCATCCTACTACCCCAAGTGCACCTAGTGCACACTTGGTAAGCCTAAGTGTTCTATGATAGTATGAAGTGCACCCATGGTGCACTTGGGAAGCCCAAGTGTGCTTAAAAAGTGCAGAATGTGCCCTAGAAGGCTCTGAGGGCCAAAAATAGCCCAACTGGACTCGGAATGACTTGAAACTTTGTACGCATGCCCCAAATGGTATAAAGAGGTTAGAAAATGAGTGAAATCAGTAAAAAATGATCAAATTTGATCAAAATTGGTCACAAAAAGGTTTGACTAAGGCTAGAGTAGTTGGAAAGCCATAGAAGGTTGACAGATAGTGTGGGATGATGCTGAAATGTAGGAATGCAAGATGAAGATGATTTGGGGTATCAAACCACATGATCATGGTGATGAATGAAGATATTAATGAAAGAAGACCTAAGAGATGAGATGAGGACTAGTTAGAAAGAGGTGAATACTTTTGCTTTCAAAAGGTGTCCTATATGTCAAATGGAGCTTCATTTTGATTGAACCATAGATGTGAACCATTTTTGAGCATCTACATTTTGCCCATCTTTGATGCAATGTGGTTTAGAGAATTGTGTCAAAGAACACTGATGAGAAGACCATAATAACATGCCCCAATAGGAATGATATATATCAGTGCCCCCTCAAAAAATTGATTGAGATATGCATATGGTAGGTCAACTTGTCGATAATGAGATGCAAGGTAGTGGATGAAGAAGACACAAAAGATGGAGGAGAAGAGATGAGGAATAGTTACTATGATGGGAAGACATTTTCTTTTGTAAAGTGCACTATATGTCAAATGGAGCTTTATTTTGATATGAAAAATGGAATGCAATGCATCATGGCATAAAGGGCCAGAGCGCTAATGCAAACCTTTTGCGTAAAGAAGTATGATGCAAATAGAAAATGACCTTTGTCCTTCCTAAGGCATATATACATGCGCCAAAATCTCAAAGGTACATTGTAATAGATAGAAAATAAAAGATGACCATAAACCATCCTGACCACTCTCATAAATTAGTTTATATCATCGAGTAACATAGGAACATGATCGAAGAAAAACAAAGGAAAAAATAAATCACTCACTAAACAACGTGAGCCAATAGCTATTCTTGTCCATTATTAATTTCTTTTTAGTGTTTTAGGTAATCAGATAGCATTTGATAGGTTGATCGTGTGATGGTTGTGATTGTTGATTTAGTTGATAGGTTCATAGTGACATGTTTATTGATTGTTGGTTCACATTGCTCATGTTGGCTCTCGCTTTAACATAATTTGAACAACCAAGTATGCAAGGAAAGAATGCATCTATGGGAAGCTATCTCTAATAATGGACACACTTTACCAAGAACCTAGGTCAACTATAAGGTTATACTCCTCCTGCACTTCAGGTTCTACAAGACCTAGGCAGGTGAACCTATAGATCCTTTATATGGTACCAGTTATCAAAGCATACACTGAATCTAATGTGAAGTAGATAAAAACCTCTAAATCTTCTATACTTAACTAGGAATCACAAGCATGAAATAGCTAAAAACATAACTCATGAAACTGGCAAGCTAAGTGTGGGTTAAAATTGAATAGCTTTCAACATAAAAGGGAAAATTGATTTAATATGTTGATAACAGAAAGACCCAAGTATGGGCAACAGAACTTAATGATCCTATCTCTGACTAGTGCCTTATCTATTGGGCAATTAAATGAATCATAACCATACATCTTCTGGAAATCTATGACATAATTCCTACATCAAGATTCCTGGTCTATCTTTCACTTTGTGAGTAGACATCTGCTACAGAATGAATCTCATACTTAGAACATCCTATCACAAAATCTGCAAACCTTGACAAACATCAAGCAATTACATGGTTCTTTGCCCCACCAGTAAGACATTTTAATTACATATATTCCTAAATGAACTGCAACCTAATCTATTCTCTTTGATCACAAATTGGAAGAAATAACATATCCATAATTAGGAGACAAGATTCAGATTGAACTTAAAACCTTTGTTGCTCTTTATTTACTTTCTTTGAAATCAAATACATGAAATGTATAGAAATTAACTCATAGATCACCTAAAAGAATAGAACTATCTGCATAAAACATAAATGTTGTTCAATACCACAGAGAAATGCTGGGTGTGTGGCTTTCACAACCTGAGTAGAGCTCCAAGAACTAGAAAATAGAAAACCAACCAACAACTTGTTTCCAAGAAGAAGAAAGAATAAATATGGAGAAGACAATTCCCGGATTTAATTTACAACTGACAACTATCCCTTTGGAAATCCTTCCCTAGAAGAATCAAAGCTTCTTTCTAACTTCTCTCTATAATAGCATATCAGATCCTCTTTATTCCACCTCTCATAGGCATCAAAATATCTCAAAATTTCATGATGAGAAAAGTAACTAAATTTGGTGTAAAAATGAACTCGAGGAAAAGTAACAAATTAGTTAAAATGGTCTTGAGAAGACAGGAAAACAACCCCAAGTTAATTTTCTTCACTTTCAGATTGCAACAGACCTTTAAAACTATCCTCTAACCAATCTTAATCATCAATGAAGAACTCAACCTATTCTATCGCCAATGCCCAAGATTTTACAAATTGGCCTATAACTTGAACCAGGAAACACTTGTGCAAAAACTGACTTCAGATTCACAAAGTTTAGCTCATCCCATTTCTAGCAGTATATTGGAGTGCATATCTAGCCTTCCAAAAATACCTAGAATCTCAATTTAAAAAATGCTCTTCTACTAAAACACTAAGGTCTGCAACATCTTTGATCTTTAAAATTTCAAAAATTTAAAAGTCTTAAAGTTAAAACTTTAGAGAAATGACCTTTTAAATTTAAAATTTGATGTACAATCCATTTTTTTTAAAAAGACATTTTATTTTTCCCTCTGCCTTTAAATTTGAGTCAACAAGCTTTGACCAAGCCCTTTTGCCATGTGGTAGCCTCTGACTAGCCAACCATTTCTCCTCAAATTCCATGTCATCATCTATAGGACCCATGCCATGTGTCACCTTCCCGCAATCCCACATTATTTAACTAGTGCACATCTTCATTTTTTGGAAATGTCTTATCCATTGGATCTGCCACATGGCAACATCTTATGCGTCACATCCAAATTGGTTGTCTGCACCACCTCATCGTCGACTGGGCCCATGCTGCCACATGGAAAAAATTTGCATTCTCACAATTTTTATCTACCCCACAACTTCATATTGTAGAATTGTGGATACCGTTGATTTTAGCCACATGTCAAAATCTCATTCAATCTCCATTTTTTGGTGCCATGTCATCAAGGGGTAGCTTCGATTAAAATTATGCATTCGATCACACTGAGGTCATCATACCTTGTTGGATTTGGGGGTCCCATGTACACATGAGCTTCTAAAAGGTCTTTTTCTTAAGACACAATGTGATGTGTTTAAAATTGTATTTAAAAACTTTAGAAAGACCTCCCATGGGCAATGTGGGATATATGCCATTTATTGTTCTCCACAGCCTGTGCTCTTAGCTAAATCGTCTCTCCTAGCCATGACTTTCTTCAAACAATGCATGGATTCCCTTTTTAGAATGCATGGATTATGTTTCTATTGCTTCGTAAGGCTCATTATTACTATCATGCTCTTTTATTTTGATCTCTGTGTTTTGACATGTTCTTTGACTGTGGTGATTCTCTTTTTTTTATGTGGCATTTTCCATTTGATTGTTGAGCCTCCTTTTCTTATCACTGCATGAGTTCCATTTGAAAAGAGTCTACAGATTCTATTCTATCCTTGCCTTTTTTTTTAGCATGAAATGTTCTTTCTATCAATGCGTGGGTTCCATTTTCTGCTATGTTGGCATGAACTTCTTTGTTGTTCCTTGGCTTGGATGGTTGTTTTGTCATGCTCACGGGATATTGGTTGCATGGAGCTCTAATTTCTCTTTTCTCTGATGCTAGATTACCACACACCAATGCTAAGCATGAACAACTATATCTTTTTGAACCTTTGACTGGCGCCCTTGTCTACAGTTTGTTTAACATGGACCTTCTCCCTCTATTAGTGCGGCACTTGTACAATGTGTGAAACATCTGATTGCTTGTTGATGCCTTCAACTAATGGACGCCTCTCTCATTTTTTGGTGTTGACTACTGTCATGGGCCTCTACTACAGCTTCCTTCAAATTATAGAGGCTTTTTATCAACATGAGCTCCCCTGTTTAAGGAGTGGTTTATCTTTTGTTAAAACATTGACTTCAATGGAGGCTCCCATTCTATGTTGAAGAGATCCCCTGCCTAGCCAGGTGCTCTTCTAGTGTATGGCATCTATTCTCTACTACCTTTGACTATGTGGAACATCTAATTTCTTGCTAAAGACTTCAACTAATGGATTCCTCTCTCATTTTTTGGTGTTGACTACCATATTTTTCCTAGATCTACTCTTCCCTGTAGACTTTGGAATCCTAACATCGCACTCATTGTCATCTGAGAAAACCTTACTTTCTCCCACCTCAAAGGAGATTGGAAAATCAACCTCTAGCTGGTCCTCATCACCCAAAAGACCATGACTATATTCAATATCATCGCCTAACAAACCCTCATTCTTAAATGGCCTCTCTGGACCAACCTGATAAATTGGCAAGGCTACCAACTCCAACACCTTCAAATGCAAAGACTTGACATTCTTCAACTTCTTCAGTATCACCTCTGCAAGCCCATCAATCACAGAATGACATTCTACACAATTTCATCCCTTTCTTGAGCCAACTTCCCCACTAACTCGTATGACCCCTAACTTGCATGAATATCCTCTATGCCTCCATTTCATAGATAACATCTTGTCTTTCTAGTAAGAATTTTGTTACTTCCACAAAAATGCCCTTACAATCAAATCTCAGTAGATTTGGCTTCCAACCACCTCCCTTAAAAAAGAGAAGATGAGTATAATTTGAGACTCCTAAATGAAAGCTTTACAAATGCTTAATCATTATTTGATAGATGAGGTACAATGACTCAAAAATAGAGGGGCAAATGCAAAATTTGTCTAATCTCCAACTATTACACATTAATCTGCTCAAAATCATGAAAAAGACATTACTTCCAATATCCCATTTTTTAAGCAATGGCCTTCATTAAGAGTAAATCACCCTTGCAATGCAACAATGCTTATGGCCCCTAATTGCCTGAAACACCATATCTTGATCATAAGAGTCGGGTCACATGGTGGCCCAGCTAAAAAAATTTTTGCTTTCGGGCGACTGAATTTGTAAATTGATTCAATAAGAATCTTTTATTGATTAAGCTTGAATTTAGCCCTTACTGCATCATTGAAAAATCAACTGAACTCATTTTACCATTTATCTGTGAATTGTCAAATTTGTGCCCGGAGGTCTGTTGACTGGCATTAAAAACTGATCCAAACACCTAATCGAGTTTTGAAAACTAGCACACTAAATCTTTATTTTGCATACTTTCACCCTGTCAGATCTCATCTTATGCCAAATTTCCAGTTAAAAGATATTGGCCATCAAATTTTCCTTCTCAGAATTACCTGCAAGTAAAAAAGTCAGAAAACAACAAACTGGGTTCCGATTTAGCTTTGAAAACTGGACAAATGAGCACATGGGGAAATGAAAACTAGGGCATTGGTTCTCTGTCATGGGGGCATTATGGATCTATGATTTGGGCTCATAAAAAATAATTGGTCTTAAATGGCGAACGTTCAAAGTAGGCTACCTGGATTTTGCAGATTGGAAACAATGTCAGATAACAATTTTTGCAAATGGAATTAACTTGGAAAAGTGTGCATACAGATTAGTCATGACTTGCAAATTGACACACTTGGAGTATTTTCAAAGGAAAATATAGAGGTACAATCCATTCAATCTTAGCAATCACAGATCAGGAGATATGACATCATGAACAAGGCTACTAACAAATTTGCAAACTCAGACACCAGTAAAAGGATAGAAATTCCATTTGGAATCATGTTTGAAAACTGATCAAACAGACTCGTCAAAAGCTGAAACTTGAAAAATAAAAAGTATTTGATGTTTACAATACAACACAATAGGAATTTCAGCATTTTAATCAACTAGGTCAAAGTTATAACTCATCAAACGAGGCTATCCAGAATTAGGAATTAATTGCAAAAGTATGAAAACAGTAACTGACCAACTTTGAGGGATTCAAAACCTAGACAAACAGACTTGAAATGACTCAAAATCTAAAACATAGATTCTTAGGTATAGACACTAAACACTCCCAAAGTGGTGAGTCATGAAACATTTCTAGGTACGAGATATTCACTTGCAAACAAGGCCTCTCTTGTCATTGTTTGATACTTAGGTAAAAAATGCAAATTTGACATTTCCTTCAAAACAAGACTTCACCAAATGAATCAAAATGTCAATTTAACTTCATGGAATAGGTAGATGGGCTGAATGGAAGGTGTTAGAAACACTGAACACCTCTTAGGCCTCAAACTGATAGTTGGGTACACGTGCATCAAAAAGTATTTACAGGGCTCACTTTTCTCAACAATGCGATCATGCAATTTTTAGTTCCAACAACTCAGATAGTGTGATTATCTTGAAAGTGTAGTGCTTTGAGTTTCAGTCTAAAAAAATGCAAGTGTTCACACAAAAAAGGTAATTATGTACAAAGCTTATTAAAAAAATTTGATGGGTTTTGTGATTTTTAGGGGCTTTGAGGATATTTGATGCTTTTGGTGTGACTGGTTTCTTCAAGACATTTTATGATTTTTATGGATTTTATTTTTTCAAGATGTTCTATAATTTTTAGTGATTTTTTCAAGACATTATATGATTTTTAGTGATTTTTTCAAGACATTTTATGATTTTTATTGCTTTTTTTTAAGGATCATATTTGAATTTTTAGGATTTCTTTCAGGATTGTATTTGAATGTTTGGGATTTTCTTAGGATCATAAATGCATATACAAGTGTTAGCTCCAATCCATCATTCAATAAGTCCAATGGATAAATAGTGCTTAGGGATATGCCCTTAGTTTGAGTTCAAACTCATGCAATGTGTAGGTAATATGGCCTGAAACAAGATGCAAACTATGTACAAAGGCCAATGATAGAGTATGTATAGATTGGTGATGTTGAGGTAAGATAATGGTGGACATTAACCAGTTCATGAGCCATGGTCAAGGAGCCAAGGATGTCTTGCAATACGATGGATATGATCAGGGAATGATAGAAGGGGGAAAACCAGATGGAATCCTGATCGATGGAGGAGCAACAACTAACTACACATGGTGCTTGTTTGCCAAGTTTTTACTTTTGGATGAAAATTTTCTCTTGACTCAAATTTTTGTGCCAAGATGCCTATTTGCCAGGTTTTCATCATGGTAACCATTTTTTCATGACTTTTTCCAATTTTTTCTTTTTTCATTTTTCATGACTTTTTCCTATTTTTTTGATTATTTTAGGACTTTTTGACAAAATCACAAATGCTACAGATGAATGTTGAGAAGAAATATGTTGTTGGTGTTGCTAGCTGATAATCTCTAGACCCACATTTGACCATACCTATGCAGGAGTTGTTCCAAGTTTGTAGCTAAAATCAAACCATTGGAAAGGCCTCAAGATGTACTATTGTGTACCATATGTAAGAGAATTTTTACCTCTTGAAAATCAAGGCATCTAAGGATTAATGGGTCAAAGGATTCTTTGCGTGGGATGTCACTGATGATGAAATGTGTGAAGACTTGCTTGATAGAGGTTTAATTTTGGGTGTTGGACAAGTTAGGTAGTACAATTGGGAGATAAACAACTAGATATAAGGGAGGATTGGGAAGATTGAGACCAATGACCTTCCACATAAATACTGATTGAGAGTGCTCAAAAAGACTTTGTGGCATGTTGAACACTGGAACATTGATATTCATGGCATCATCTTTTTCACTTTGTATCCTTGGGAGTTGCTTAGCTTTTGATTTTTCATGGTCTAATGGTGCCTTTCAGTTTTCACCAAGAGACCTACTTTTTTCATTTTTTTCTCTTTTTTCTTTGCAACTAGCAGGTGGAGTTGGCTCCCCACAATATGGCAATGTTTTCTTTTTAGGATAAATTACTTCTTTATGATTTTCAATCATAATGCCTTCATTGATTTCAAAATCTATTGTGAGAGTGTCATCATTGTCAAATTGGTCAAAAATTGGTGGTCCACGTTGGTCCCAATCCAATCGTTCATGATAACTTGAGGGGATGTCATCATCAGTGCTGAATGGGCTTTGGTTAAAGGTATGGATATAGGCATTAGATTCCATTGTATCATTGGGGTTATGCTTAGAAACTAGAGGATTGTTGGTTTTAGGTGGGATATCCTCATATGTCTTTTCATCATTCAAAATATCCATAGTCTTACACATAGATACCATAGTACTAGTAGGATCTATTTGTAATAATTTAAATCTAATCCCCAAACTAGGAGGTCATCCTTTTATAGTGATAGGTTCAATTATACCTTATTTCTAAGATCCAGAACCACTACATCCATCATAGCCTTCTTTCTACATGATAGTAAATCCAAGTCCATACTTGCTAGGAGATATCAAAATGGGTTTTTGTTCTTCTTTTTCTTTCTTAATACATACATATGTATTCTCATTGATAGAAGTGGCATTTTTTATACTGATCTCAAGTAGATGTGGTTTACCATAAGATTGGGGAGAAAGTGGTGACTCCCTAATGTGAGATACTTGAGACATAATGTATTCTTCACACTCATTGTCTTCAATCTTTAGCTTTTCCTTGGCCTTATTAAGGAGTATATTAGCATCCACATACTTAGAAGAATTTGTGGGTTGTGCTTCATTGTTTACTGGGACTTGATATGCAGTAGTATCTCTTAGATTAGCTCAAAATTGGAAAAGTTTTAGATCACCAGGGATGGTAACCTCCACATTTTTGTATTAAAACTTTAGAAATTGATGATATGTAGAGGGAACCATTTTCATAGCATGAATCCAAGGGAATCCTAGTATCATGTTACAATTCATTTCTATATCTAGGACATGGAATAATGTATCTTTAGTAGCTAGACCGACTCTGATGGGCAATATGATGATGCCCTTAGAGAATCATTCACCACCATCATAAGCTTTTATTGTGATTCTTCGAGAGGGGTCCACATCATCTTTAAAATAACCCAAACATTTGACAACCTTAAGAGTATAGATGTTCAGTCCTGCTCCTTCATCTATTAAGACACTTCTGACTTTGGTATTATGGATGAATACTTCAAGATGAAGGGGATCATTGTGGTTAGGTATGTCCTCAGGAATACCCTGAGGGGAAAAGGTGATATGTTGTGATGCAAATAGGTTCCCCACCATGGCTTGGAACTAGGCAACATCAATGTTATCTAGGACTACTAACTCTTTAAGGGCTTGATCCAAGATCTTTTGATGTTGGAGAGATGCACATAGTAGGTCCAAGATGGATATTTGTGCAGGGGTCTTCCCAAGCTATTCGACAAGGCTATAATTATATGAAATAGGAGTAGCAAGTCTGCTAGGGGTGTAGGTCTAGTAGAAGTAGTAGGCCTAGATGGGGCTCTAGGTAGGATGATCTTGGTATAGCGTGTAGTGATAGCACAATGATGGTCATCAGCCTTTAATGTGAATGTGGATATATAGGAATCAACCTCATTGAAGCTATTGATGGTGTAGTCATATCCGGTCTGTGTGTAATTCACATTACCTTGTGAGGTTGAGTTTGAACTGGAGGGTTTCTCTTTGTCATGATTACCCAAAGGATCTTTGAATATAGTGTGATCAGAGT
The DNA here is from genome assembly GCA_028749045.1 of Cupressus sempervirens. Taxonomy (NCBI): domain Eukaryota; kingdom Viridiplantae; phylum Streptophyta; class Pinopsida; order Cupressales; family Cupressaceae; genus Cupressus; species Cupressus sempervirens. Next base: position 157,149,015 of record CM053783.1, read on the forward strand.
TGGATTCTAGTAGTGATGGATCAACTGTGATTACACCATCACTAATAAGATCTTGTATTGCATGTTTCAATTGGAAGCACGATGAAGTCTTATGTCCTTTGGTGAGATGGTAATCACAATACTTTTTGTCATCCCACCAATCAGCTTTAGTCAACGGTTCATTTTTGATTGGGGGTAATTGTAGGAAATTATTACTTAGTAACTATTTTAGTGCAGTCTCAAGAGGTATCCCCAATGGTGTGAATTTCTTGTCCTTGGTTCCAGGATGTCTTCGAGGTTTGTCTTGTGTGGAAGTCTCAGTTTTCTATTCTGGGGCTGATGTTTGATTGGGAGCTTGTGAATTCATTGGGTTTGCACCTTTCAAAGTTATTTGAGGTTGTGTTGTGCTAATTGTGTGGGCATCCACAATGTCATCATTAGTGACATTCTTGTTTTCAAATAAATTTTTCACCTTGTCTTTAGGAAAATTGGTGTTTGTGTTTTCCTTGTTTATCTTGAGGATTCCCTTATGGATAAGAGCATCTTCAATACTAGCCTCTTTTTTCATCAGTTTAGAAAAGGTGCTTAGACTTTTTATTTTGAGTTCATACATCAAGTCTGGGACTAAGTTTTCAATGCACAAGTTTACTTGTTGTTCTTCAAGAATGTCTAGTGAGCATTGACTAACTAAGCTTCTCCACCATAGTAAGAATGTGCTAAATGGTTCTCCTATCTTCTATTTAGTTGAGCACAAATTAGAAAGTGTCACCTCATCCATAACATCAAAGACAAAATGGGAGATGAACTATTTTGCAAGTTCCAACCAAGATTTGATATTACTAAGAAGTTTGGAGTACCATTCAAGTGTGGGCCCACCTAGAGAACAAGGGAACAATCTCATGAGGTAAATGGGCTCATAACTAAGTTTAGTACATGAGGCACAAAATTCTCTAATATGATCATCAAGGTTTCCTTTTCCTTGGTATTTTTTGAACCTTGGATCCTCAAAGTGTTTTGGGAATGAAGGCATATACATACTTTTATCAAATAGATTAGGATGTAAGTCCCTTTCTATATAGAGAGCTTATTTATTTTGGACTCCTAATGCCTTGACTTCTTTGGAAAGTTGTTTGAATTGTTGCAATAGCTCTTCATTAGGGTTTTGCATGATATCTTTCCCTTCAAATATTTTGTGCTTATGAGTATACCATTTTCTCTGGCGGGAACTATGTCTACTTGGTTCTAACATTTCTATGTCTGATGAGTCTGGTGATGTCTTGCTAGGTGATGGAGGTATGTTGGTACCATGAAGAAAAAAGGGTTGCTATTGTGATACCTATTGGGGTACTTGTTGTGGTATTTTATGTGGCACTTGTTGTGGGATTGACTATGATTGATGTACCATGTGTTTTTGTTGTGCCATTTGTTGTGGTTGTTGTTGGGATACCTTTGTTGGTTGTATCTATTGAGATTTTTATGGCACATGTTGTTGTCGGTATGCAATTTGTTGCTCAAGGCACCTTTGCTATTCCAGTTGTTGTTTGAGTTGCTCTTGTTGTTTAGAAAACATGACTTGTTGTTGTTGATACATTCTATAGAAATCAGGTGGATTTATGTTGGTTTATGTCTTAGGGACATCGGATGCTTGTACCACTTGAGGTTATTTCTATTGTGGTTGATATTGCTATTGATATGTTGAATGTGTGTTGGAAAGATTAGGTCATAGGACTATTGCAAGTTGATGTTGTTAGAGTAGTTGGTTATGTCCTTGCGAATTGATCACCATGTTGATATTGTTTCTTCTGTACCTTTGTGTGTTAGAGGTTTCTGCTTGGGACATCAAATCAACTTGACAATGAGGTGCATTGCTTTTGGGAATAGGTGCAATGTCAATAAAAATTTTCCTTTGTGCATCAATAAGGATTTTTTTAGTTGATGTTTTACATAGTGTACTCATGGGAGGCTTCATAACATTTGATGTCATAACACTTGGTAGAGTTAGGAGCAAAGGTGCACTTTGTCGATTTGTCTCCAAAGGAAGTATGTTTGGCATCCCTAGAGCACTAGTCCCTTTAGGTGCATCTTGTTGTTTCATCATGTGACTAAAATCAATCCTTAATGTCATCTTGCGATATATAGGGAGAGTCTTGTTTCCCTTCATTGGTTGTGGTTAATCAAATAAGGGATTAATGTTGATGTGCTCAAATGTACTTTAAAGGATTTCAATTGTTGGTTCTTGATGGGACCTTATAGGTGTCATTATTGTCTTTGAAAACTCCAAATTTTGTTTTCCCTTATCTAAGTCCAAACTGATCATGGGTTGTATGTTCTCAATGGTTGTGTTGGATTGATTTTTTGACTTAGGTCCCTCCATATTTGGGCTGAACTCGAAAATTTCTCGGGCTGCCCAATGTTTGAGGTTCTTGTGGAAATTTTTGTCTTGACATGCCCTAACTATCTCTTCATCAGTGATGCCATAATTAGTTTTGGATTCATCACTAAGGTGGATAGTATCTTTTTATATGTTTGATGTGTTAGGGTTGAAGGTACTTGTGTTAGGTTGGCTGAATTTGAAGGAGTGTGATTGTTCATCTTCAAGTGTGGTTGGCACACTTCCTCCTCCATGTGGTATCAACAAACATATAGGTTCAAATTCAAGATTCCATTGAGAGATCTGATGTATAGGGGAAGTGTTTGAAGGAAAACTCATGGTAGATGCATTTTTTAGGGTTTGTTGCATTGTTTCTTGGTTATGGTGATCTTGTGGATACATGATCAAGGGGTCTGCAAGTAATGGTTGTGATGCCTCAATTTGGTCTTCATCAAAAGTTTGTTGGGTTTTCTTGCTCTTCTTCCATATTGTATGAGTTTTTGGTTGTGTTGGTGCCTTAGAAAACAAGGGTTGATAAAGTTCTTCAAGCCTCTGAGTTGATTGTGTCCTAGTAAGTGCTAGCATGATACTTAAGGATGCAGATGAAGTGGAGGAAAGACTAAATGGAATTTTTTCCTTCCAAGTGCACACCTAAACTACCAACTATGCTTAGATAGTACCAAGTGTTCCGTTGGTGCACTTGGGGGCTTGAAGGTAAGCAGTTGGTAAGTAAGAGGTATGCAATGGGAAAACAGAGGTGCTAGGATGCCTAAAATGCTAATTTTGAGTGTTCTAAGTGTTTTAGAGTGTTTTCTAAGGTTTTGGGATGCAATTCAAGGTGTGGAAGTGTAGATTAGGGTTTTACAACCTAGAATGAAGTCCTTGATTACCAAATGTTCTTTGAAACTACCAACTACACTCTGAAACTACCAATTGCATACTTGAAGTGTTCAGTTGGTAAAATAGGAGTACAGTTGGTAAAACAGGTCAAAAATTGATAATTAGGATGTGGATATGCAAGATATAAGTGTTTTTAGGATTTTTAATGTTTAGAGATGATATGAAACCTAGGAAAATGCCAAATGAACTAGGGTTTTGATATGTAAAGTGAAAATTTCCTAGGCATGTTATGCAAATGTGAATACAAGGTGATGTTTTGAAGGTATGCAAAATGAAGGTTAGGGTTATGTTTTGGACTTGGTAAGGATGCTAAATGGTGATGTATGCAAGGTAGACTATGCAAGGGATGGTGTTAAAGGGTTGATAATGATGTTTGGGATATGAAAAATGAGGGTGAATGATCAAGAAGACAATTTGATTGATGGACAATTTGGTAGGGTTTGATAGTGAAAATGATGCTAGGATTTGAACAACCCAAAATGAAATAGATATTCCACTAGGGAAAGTAAAAATGATGTTTAGGGACACTAGGAATATGATAATGCAATGACAAGGGTATATGGAAAATCTTTTGAAATTAGGTGAAATCTTTACAAGGTATTAATTGAAGAGTTTAACATTATGACAATAGACTTTGGATCTTGACAAAAAAAATAGAGAAAAAGTGATAAGATCAAAATGATAAAGCCAAATCTATCTTGACATAGGTAGCATTTGACCAAAGAACGTGATAAAAGAAAATGATAAAATGACCATGGTCAAGATCCATTATCCATTGAGACATTGTAATACTCTAGGGTTCATACTTTTGTTTAGATTTTTGACTAAATTCAAAGGTTTTAAGGTTCAAAATGAGATTTAGGGGACTCAAAATGGTGATGATACTGAGTGGATATGTGATATACAAAGGTCCTAAGATGCAAAATGAGATTTTGGGTGCTAAATGTCATTTTTTGTCAAATGCAAAATGAGGATGTACATAAACTTCTAGATGCAGTTTTAGGGTGCCAAAATGTTGTTTGGAGGCCCAAAATGGTCATACAAGTGCCCAATTGTGCTCTGACAGCACCAAGTGCACTCCAACAATACCAAATATGCCTATGTTGTAGTTGGGGCTAGTTTGGGTGTAGTTGATGGTTTCTGGGTGCAGTTGGGAAGCTAGGTTTAATGTGTGTTGAATCTGAGTGATGTGGTTGCCAAATTGATATGCTAGGAAGGTAAGATGCTAGAATTGATGTTAGGTTGGGTTAGGAGGAGAATAATAGGGGTTATAACCTAAGGAATGATGTCCCAAGTGAAGGCAATGAAGACTAGGAGATGGAGAATGCAAATCAAGGCATACTAAGATAGGGGGACTTATCCAAGTACCCAAGGACACAGTTGAAGCCAAACAAAGTTATTTGAAATCCCAAAATAGGTCCTTAGACCAACAAGTGTTCTTAGATAGTACCAATTGCACCTATGATATAGTTGATGCCAGTTTGGGTATAGTTGGTAGTTTCAAGGTGCAATTGCTAAACTAGGCTAAAACTAAAGCAATTCTAGGTGCTATGTTTTCCAGATTGATGTCGCAAAGAGCTAAACATTAGGGGAAAATGCTAAGGATACAATGAAGGTTCAAAATTATGTTTAAAGTGGGCAAGATTATGGTTGGGTATTCAAATATGCAAGATGGACAATGCAGCATGCAAGTTTTGGGGGTTGAAATGCAAAGGCTAAATCGATGCAAACTAAACCCTAATGTATGCAATGTGAAAATGAGCGATACTAAGTAAGTGCTAAAAGATGCAAGATGAAACCTATATGATGCAAGTATGAGGCCTAGACTAGGGTGAATACAAGTGTATTCTATGCAAGGATGAAATCTACATTTTGCCAAGTATGTTTAAGATCACAAGTTGCCAAGTTTTCCAAAATTTGTATGTGTTGAACCAAAGTTTTTAAAGTTTTGACAAGGTTTTGACAATGTTTGATGTTTTGAAAAGGTTTTCCAAGTTTCCAAGGTGTAAATTTGAATTTTTGATTGTATCTTTATTATGTTTTACACACACGCAAGACACATCAAGACAAGAATAGCTATTGTTAAAAGTGAAAAAACAAACCACAACCTAGGCTTTAGGATTGTATCCACTGAAATCTTACTTGAACCAAAGTTTAGTCACACTTATCCAGAGAAAAAAACCTTGGATCTTGGCACCACAAGCTTTCCCTTTTAGCACATTCACTTCCTAGGGCTACCAAGATCCACTTCCCAAGGGGCATGACTTCTCAAGGGACTGTTGCCTCTATTAAAGACCGCAAGAATGTAGGATGTCTTCACAAGCATGGGTGACCCCCTGAGCTAGTGGATAGGAAGGATTTTTCCCACTAAAACATAGTATTTAGTAAGGGCATTCCATTCAACAAGTGAATGATAAACTTCTTCAAAAGGTCTCCCAGCCCCGAGAATTGGGATTTGATGCACCAGAAGGGTACTGGAGGAGAGCTGTCACTCAAAAATATCACTGACATAGATTTCACTATAATCAAGTTTTATATAGTGGTTGGAATATTGACCTGGCTTTTGGCTCATTACCACTTTGAGGTCATCTCCTAGCATACCCAATATTGAGTATCTTGGTCTAAGGTAGGCCTCCTATAGAAGTTACATAGATTCTCTTACAACCAAGATCCATGAATGACAAGTAGAGAGGATATGTCCATGCAAATCCTAGGGATTTAAACATTGTAGAAATTTCAAGAAGAAAAGAAAAAGTTTATTGTAAGCACCAAATGAAGTGTTATCTAATCTAGGAAATCCACACACATGGTTTTCACAAACACACAATGGTCTTCAAAAATGTCTTGCAAACAAACATTAGTAGTTTTCCATGATCATGTCTTCATCCAAAAATTGCCACATGCTTGAAATAGACCATCAATAACACAAAATCATCTACCCTATGTCCTAGAAAGTGATAGAAACCTTAGATGCAGATTATGTGTTATGTGTGTGTTTTCTATGAACTAGGTGTGCTCTGACAGAGCAGACTACACCCAAAAAGGCCAAAATGGTTTAGAACATGCCCAAGTGCACTTAGATAATGCATAATATTCCCATGACATAGTTGGGGCCTCGTAGGGTGCACCTGGTAGTTTTTGGGTGTAGTTGGGAAGTTAGAGGCAATTGTGGGCAAATGGTGCCTGAATAAGACCTAGAAACTGTAAATTTTGAAACCTATACTCCCAATTGAGCCTAGATAGTGTAGACAAGGTCCATGATGTAGCTAGGGCCCAAAAGGGCACAATTGGTAAGTTAGGAGCAACAAACAGGGGTTATGGTGTCTCTTAGGCCCTTAGAACTGCTCTTAGGGGTCCCAAGTGTGCCCTGACAGAGTAGAGTGCACCCCAGGGTAGAAAGTTAACAAAATGCATGAAATGAAAGGACATAAGCATATTACTAGACTCCTAATTAATCTAGGTGTGATAAGGAAGTACAAATAGTCATTATACTCTTCCAAATGAGCTCCTTCCTTGCACCTACAAGCACAAAACAAGAAAACCCAAGTTAGATAAACATGTTCACGTCAGGTTCACAAAAATGTTGGACCTAGAAAATGGGCTAATATCTAACATACTATGAGAAAATCAAAAACTCAATCAACATAAATTAAAACCCTCTAGTCTACCATGAAAGACAAATGAATAAAGAAAGCAAACAATGTAAAACTCCATCTTTAACTTTTAGCTCCCGTGTCCTTCTTTCTTCTCCATGTGATGTAGCTCCAAATTTCCTATAATGCACACAATATTGAAGAAAAATTATATGATAATTGATGGTGCTATGACAATACTTGAAGTTGTGATTTTAGTGTGAGAGATGGAGTGAAAATACCAAAAAAGCCAAGGACTAGAAATGAGAGAAAGAGTGCTCATTTTATAATCAACACTCAAGGTGAGAGCATTGGATTTTTCACCCTTAGATATGCTACTTGGCATGAGATTCCTTTTAGAATCTATGAAACGTATGAAACAAGATGCCAAGTGTAGGATTCTATCATGCTGGAAAGTCAAACTTGGCTAAAGTGGGAGGAGAATTTATGACGCATCATATGACACCTCAACCCACTTAATGTCAAGAATCTATGACAAAAGAAGCCAAATATGGACATGCGTAAGGGAATAAGAATATATGGAAGATGACATATCTTAGCCATGTGGCAATGGAGAATCCACAAGGTGTCACACCCATGTGTCATGATGATATCAATATTTTATGGAATATTTGAATTAAAAAATCCTTTATTCCACAAAATAGAAATTAGTAAAATGGAATTAATGGAGGAAAATATGACTTAGGAAATTAAGAATTTCCATGGTTTGTGAATGATAAATTAGTTAACTAATAAAATATCAATTAATTGAGGAGGTTAGTTGAAGAATAATTAGTAATGACATAGGATTAAATTATGGGTTATTTAATCCTATACAGAAAATTAGTAGGTGACTAGCCAATTTATTAAATAAGTGTGATAGTATCCTTTGATGAAATATGATGATGATAGGTAGACCAAAGCCATAGTCAAATTCATTGATTGATTGAAATTGATAACATGCCAAGGACACATGAGATTAACTAAAGATGTCTAACATTTAACTGACATTGTAAATGCTACAAGATTGAGATTGATTGATAAGGTTGATCATAATAATATTGACAGACATAGTCACTATTATTAAAGTGGTTTGATGATTTCATGATTTGACATTGAGGGCCTTGACAATGTCAAAGATTAGATGACATGAATGATAGTTTGATCTAGCACTAAGAGCCATGACATTACTAAGGCTAGATTGATAAGATTTGATAGATTGATAGGTTTCCAAGGTACTGAAGGCCACAAAAATACCTAAGATTGGATAAATGATGATTGATTTGGGATGTTTGATATGTTTCATGATGATTAGGATTGATTAAGACTAATTTTGGATGATTCTGGGTTGATTTAGGGTGATTTTGAGTTGATATAAAATGGTTTTGAGTTGGTTTGATATTATTGTGAGTTGATTTTATATGATTTTTGATGATGTTGAAATGGTTCCCAAAATGATGTGAAATTGATGTGAAAGACTATATGAATGATGATAAACACTGTTGAGATACAACTAGGTTGGCTAAAAGATCAGAGTTAGGGGAATGAGAAATTAGGATGAATTAGTATGAAAAGTGATGTTCATTTAGGGGCCCGAGAGTATTTTCAAGGGTTACCACTCAAGATAGTGACCAAATAGTGAAAATGATAGATCAATTTGTTCACAAAAAAGATATGAATCCAACGCAATTGACAATTCAAAAATCAGAGTTGAAATGCAAAAGTTATGGCCTGAAGAGTGCAACATAGGGGCTTTGGGAGTAGTTTTATGCGTACTACTACCCCAAGTGTGCCCAAAACTCACAGTGTGCTATGAAAGTACCAAGTGCACCCATGGTGCACTTGTGAAGCCCAAGTGTGGTCAAAAAGTGCAAAATGTGCCCTAGAAGGCTCTAAGGGCCAAAAATAGCCCAATTGGACTCAGAATGACTTGAAACTTTGTATGCATGCCCCAAATGGTAGAAAGAGGTTAGGAAATGACTGAAATCAGTAAAAAATTATCACAATTGGTCAAACATGGTCAAACAAAGGGCAGACCTAGGTTGGAGTAGATGGAAAGCCCTAGAAGGTTGATAGATAGTGTGGGATGATGCCAAAATTTAGGAATGCAAGATGAAGATAATTTGGTGTATCGAAACACATGATGACCAGTTAGAATGAGATGAAGACTTTTTCTTTCAATAGGTGTGCTATATGTCAAATGGAGCTTCCTTTTGATCAAACTATAGATGTGAACCATTTTTGAGCATCTACACTTACATACTCCAATCTGATCTACTTTTTTTCTTCTTTCTCTCTTATCACAAGATACTTAATAGATATATTCTTTGTTATAGAATAAAATACATGATTCTTATACATACTCATAATACTTGTGTTATCACAATAAAGGATAATAGGTTCTTTTATATCCTTCAACATTTGGTTCATCCACATAACTTGATTACAATTATTTCTTGTTGTAACATACTCTACCTCAATAGTGCTCTATAAAATGGAATCCTTATTGCTTAACCAAAAAACTAATCTTCTTCCAAGAAATAATGCTCCACCATTGGTGTTCTTCCTATCATCCATACAACCTACCCAATCAACATCAACATATGCACACAAAGTAAAATCACTTGATCTGTCATACCAAATTCCACAATTAGATGTCCCTTTTAGCTATTTGAATATTATTTTTACTGCTAAAAAATGATCTTATGATCAACTTGAAATCTATCTATAATTCTAACTAAATTTTCTATATCTCATCTGGTGTGAGTCAGATATTGCAAACCTTCATACATTGATCTATACTTCTTTTTCTATACTGAAAGTGTCTCATCTTTGCTAGATAACTTGTGACTAGTTATCATAGGTGTCCCAATAGGTTTACAACTTTCAAAGCCAAACCTTTTCAAAAAATATTTTAGCTACTTATCTTGTGAAATGAATATACTATCATTATTCTACACAATCTGCAAACCTGAGAAAAACTTCATTTCTCCTATCATGCTCATTTCAAATTCATTCTTTATCTCCTCAAAAAATTTATCACTAGCTTCTTCATTACCTCCAAAAATGATGTCATCAACAAAAATCATAGAATAACTTTCACCATAGAATCCTCTTGTTCTAGAAGGACCACTCAGATCTGTGTGAAGGATATTTAGCTTCTCTATGATAGTAAACTTCTTGCTAGAGAATGATACTTTCTTATGCTTAGCCAAAATACATTCCTTACACTCAACATTAGTAGACTTAACAATCCTAGGCAAGTCTCTAACTACAAAAGTGATACTAACCTTCACAATATTATCAAAGTTTGTGACAAAATCTTTCATGCCACAACCAAATATTATCCACTTAAGCTACCAAACATTTCATCTTTGTAGGATTCAATTAAAATACATTACCTTTGGATCTAGTGCTAGTTGCAATCATCTTACCATCTTTGTCTTTTATAGTGTAGGTCTTCTCAATGAACTGCAATAGATAACTCTTGTCTACCAACTTTCCAACACTCAAAAAGTTTTTCTTCAATCCATCAACAAAATAGACATCATTAGTGGTAGTTTTACCATCAAGAATAATGGATCCAATTCCTATAATATGAGATCTTGCATTGTTACAAAACTCTAACAATGCCTCCATCATGATTTTTCAACTTAACAATCTTATTTATATCACCAATCATGTGATGTTCATAACCATTGTCAATCATCCAATTAGACTTCTTCTCCGCTTGAGTAACTAGAGCTCTTTCTTCTCTAATTTTTCTCTCAAGATCATCTTCATTTATAGCCACAAATCCTATTTCATTATCACTTTTAGTTTGACCTTTCTCATCAAATTATTCATCTACATTAGCATACAAACAATTTCTATCTCTAACTCTTATAGGGTTAAACTTCCCTCTATACTTTTTTTCTCTTTTAGGACATTTATATGCATAATGACCAAATTCATTACAAGTCCAACATTTAAAATTTTTCTTACCATCTTTTTTCTCTTCTCACTAGAAGGGCTATTCTTTCTTCAATCTTCTTTTCTTCATCTACTATGTTATTGCTAGCAAAATCTCCATAGGTGCTTGCAGTTCTTGTCAAATTAGGTCAACTATTTAGGGAACTAAAAGTTGTTTCAAATCTTGCAAGTTTACTAGACTGTCTCATATTTTCTTCTATTGATTTTAATCTTCCTAGTAATATTTCCTTAGTGAAATCCTCAATGCAACATATCACTAGTTGAATCATCTATGCTATTGGCTTGAATGGTGGTGTCAAATATTTCAAGATCTTCCATATGACTTCATCATTTTCCTTATTTCTACCATGAGATCAAATAGCTGTAACCATTTCCAATATTCTACCAATTTAACTTCTTATATATTCATCTTCCATCATTCTAGCATCTTGAAATGTGCATATCTAATTCTATAATATAATTCTTTTTTCATGATCATCACCTTCAAAAGTAGATTCTAAAGATTTCCAAATTTCATGATATGTTACAAGTGACTTTACCTAACAATAATCATTATCTAGAAGTGTAATGGCTTCTCTTACTCTCATGTTACAAATGAATAGATCTCTCTCTTCTTCATTGCATGCTTCAAGATTTTCTTCTTCAATGATTGGCTTCTAACTTTTTGTCAAGATCCAATATCCTAGACCCTACACAATAGATGAGTCTTCATCTTCTCATTCTAACTATCATAGTTTTCCTCATCAAATCTTGGACTATCCCTCCTAAACATATTCACCATTGATTTCCCAAAGTAGTTAAGCTTATTCTTTAAGTACTCGAGGCTTTGATACCAATTATTAGAATATAGTCTATAGATATAACTGAGAGGGAGAGGGGGTGAATTAGTTATCCAATTAATATAATAACTAACAATCTTAAATAATCTTAATGATATGAGTATTGTAAACTAAAACCACAATAGGATATTCATACATAATAACACTAGATATGTTAACTAGGGAATCCCTTGATTAGAGGGAAAATCTTAGTTGGGATGGTACCGACAAGATGGTGTACTAATATAATTATTTCTTCTTAGAGGATAGACCCTATTAGGATTACGCTACAACATTCAATACATATGAGTCCCTATTAGGAGACTTTGAATACATGTTAGGAGATTCTAACCCTATTAGGAGTTGTGCCAACCTTGTTAGGAGGTGTATAAGACAGCTGGACCCACTGCCTAAATAGCTTCAAGGGAAAGACTAATGTACCCACTATCTAAATGATTTATGTATTATTCCTTGTAGGATAATAGAATTGAAATGTACTTCCTTCCTATATCTTTGTCCTATCAATAAGATATCTACTCTTTTAATCTTGTAACTAGATCTTGAATATCACATCTAATAATCCCTTGGATCACTTACATGAATTCAATAAGCACTCTGATCCTTTTCATAATTCACACCTCAACAATGATCACAATGCTTGAACACTTTTTAATAGATACTTTTTAATCAAGGAAAGATTCTTTCCTTTATACCATATCTTTATAATAATTTTTTGAGTCAGCCTTGAGGCTTTCTTAATTAATTAAAATTAGATAATTAATTAAATTATAATTCCAATAGCACTGTCAGCTCACAGTCTATACAAAAATTTACACATGTAATACTAAGGCTTGTGCACTTTCTAACATCATCATCTAACTATCCTCTATCACTACTTAATTGTGCATCACTTCATTACATCTAGGATGTTAGATAGACAACAATCATTAAGAACTAATTTCCTAATACTTTGTCTCTAAAGTGCTCTCTATAAATTAGGTACAACTTTTATATTGCATCAACTTAGACTTTGCACACTTAACCACATCATTAGGATACTATTCTATAGATGTTCATAACTACGCATGGCTAGACAATCAAACCATTGTCTGGACCATCAAGATCTCTATATATCACTCTGATAGTCTTCACAAAAACAATGCTATGTTGACATCAATGTCAAAAATAGTCATGAAAGAAACATATCAATACTCTCCAATGCTTGGGACAATCCACCAATGTAGTATCATCATAATTCATGCTAACTCATGCTACCAAAGAAACATGATCAAAGACAAATAGGAGAAGTTGGGAATTTTCAAAGAGGTAGAAGCAAAACCTATGGAGAAAGTAGCAAATATGATAGTACACTACAAGCTAAGCATAAGATAAAATGGAAAGAGGAACCTACTTTAAAAAGAGGTAATTACATTATAGGTAGCTATATTGGTTACTCTAAGAATTATAGTAATAGGGGTAAGAGAGAAGAAAGATCTTGGTTTAAAGGATCTTGTTTTAAGTGTGGAGAAGAAGGACATATGGACTTTGAATGTAATGGTTCTAGAAAAAAGTTTTGAGGTAGTAGAAGAAACACTTTGGCTTGTGAAGAATTTTTGTAATCACCTAATGAACCATGCATGGTGAGAACCTAATGTTGAGAAGAATCTCATGGATGAGGAAACTAATGAAGAACCTATTTTGAGAAAGAGTTTATTCAAGACTAGATGTAAGGTTGCTAGAATATGTTTCAAATTAATCTTTGACACTAGAAGTTTGGACAAATTTGCATAAGAAATGTTGGTTAAAAAATTGTAGCTGCAAATAATCTGACATCTTAAGCCTTAACATTTTGCTTAGATCCAGAAGAATCATAAGTTACTAGTAAGTGAACAATGCCTTATTAAATTTAAAATTGATATTTTTTATGATGAAGTTTTGTCTGATATTATTCCTATAGGATATTGTCATATTCTTTTTGGTAGACCTTAGTAGTATAATAGACAAGCTTTGCATGCATGTGATGGTATATTGAATTAGTATACTATTTGGGTTGGTGGAAAGAAAAAAGTATTTCTTCCCTTTATAGAAAAACCTAATGAGAATCATTGTACCATAGTAAGATTATGTATAGTGGAAGGAAATTAGTTTGTTAACAATGTGAAGGAGTAGAATGTTTGTTTTGTTGATTCCTAGGAAGATTTAGAAACAAGATAAACTTGAGCATGAACTAGAGATTGAATCTTTATTTTTTGAATTTCAAGATATTATTTCTACTAACATACCATATGGTTTTCCAAGTGTAAGAAGTATTAATCATTGTATGTATTTGATACCAAGAGTTAGTTTCCTAACAAAGAACCACTAAGCTAACACCTTCTAAAAATAAAGAATTGATAAGAAAGTTCAAGAATCACTTGAGAAATGTTTGATCTAAGAAATTTTGAGCCCTTGTGTTTTACCTATTGTATTAGCACCTAAAATTAAAGGAGAATGGAGAATATACAGTAAATCTAGAGCCATAAATAAGATAACAATGAAGTACAGATTCCCATTGCTTAGGATGGATGACATAATGGATTGTTTGAGTGGAGACAAATATTTTACCAAAATTGATTCAAAAAGTGGATATCATCAAATCAAAATTAGAGAAGGAGATGAATGGAAACCTACTTTCACGACTAATGAAGGCTTGTATGAGTGGTTGGTTATGCATTTTGATTTAACTAATACACCTAGTAATTTCATGAGGCTAATGAATGAGGTTTTGAAGGAATTATTGGGTAAGTTTGTAATTGTATATCTTTATGGAATTTTGATCTTCATTAAGACTAAGGAAGAACACCTTGAACATATCAAACAAGTGTTACAATTCATAGAAGAAAAATTATTGTTTAATTTGAAGAAAGGTCCATTTATTAAGGAAGATATTGTGTACCTCAAATTTGTAATTTTTGCTAATGGTTTGAAGATGGATCTTGAAAAGGTAAAATTTATCCTTGATTGTCCTACACTTGAGAAAGTTTGAGAAGTTAGATCATTTCATGGATAGGAAAGTTTCTATAGAAAGTTCATTAGAATTTTTAGTTCAATATGAAATGCCATGATTGAAACAATGAGAGGAGATAAAAAGGATTTCAAATGGACACATGGAGCACATAAATTTTTTGAAACATTGAAAAATAAGGTGGTAGAATTAGCTACATTCACTTTTCTTTATTTCACTAATATTTTTCAAGTTAATTATGATGTTAGTGGAAGTGTCATTGGACTTTTTTTGAGTCAATAAGGAAGGTGTGTAGCTTTCTATAGAAATAATTTAAATGGTGCTAAGAAAAGGTATTTAGTTTATGGTCAATAATTCTATGATATTGTTCAAGCTGAAAAGAAATGGAGACATTATTTGATGCCTAAGGATTATGTGTAGTACATTGACCATAAAGCTTTGTAGTATTTGAGAAGTCAAAAAAAGTTGAATTAGAGACACATGAAGTGGGTAGAGTATTTGTATAAAATTTTCTTTGTTTTGAAACATAAGAGTGGACAATCTAGAAAATTAGTTGATGCTTAGATCATAAGAAGAAATTTTCTAACATAAATGAGAGTTGAGGTACATGGTTTTGATGATTTAAAATATTTTTATGAAACTGATCTTGATTTTGTACAACCTTGGAAGGCTTGTAACACTCAAATGATGAATAAACAATATAAGTGGACTGATTGTTTTATTCATGAAGACATGTTGTTTAAATGAAGTGAGTAATGCATATTGA
This sequence comes from Cupressus sempervirens, assembly GCA_028749045.1. NCBI lineage: Eukaryota > Viridiplantae > Streptophyta > Pinopsida > Cupressales > Cupressaceae > Cupressus > Cupressus sempervirens. The sequence goes on from CM053783.1 coordinate 157,164,457, forward strand.
GTATAATTGATTAATTATGTATTATCTTCGATGTTACATAAAATTTCATATCATTGACAATTAGTATATACTAAGCTCACTTGGGCATTGAAGATAGTTTCTCATGTCTTTTGAGCACTCTAGAGTTTACCTAGTTCACAAGGTAGTGTCTACTATATTCACTTAGGTGTCAAGGGAAAGTTTGCAAAAGTTGAGTGTTAACCGAGCTCACTTAGTTAATGAAGGAAATTTTGGATGGAACCAGTGTTAACCAAGCTCACTCAATTACCAGAGAAACTTTGTGAATATGTAGTATTAACCAAGTTCACTTGGTTAAAAAAAAAAATTAATTCAGAGTTGGTGTCTACCAAGTAGGATCGGTTAACGAAGGATTTTCTTGTTTTGGCATATTGAGTTCAATTGTATTGTATGTTGATTCTACCCAATTGAAAAGATGAATATTAATCATTGTACATTGTATTCAAGTTGACTTAAAGAAAATGAAAGATATAAATATAAGGTCATATTGAGGATTAGAGATGAAGTATAATGGAATTAGAATATCCTTGTTGAAATGTAAAGATAAATTTGATCAAGAAGGATCAAGTATACAAGCCAAAATTGAGATTTGTAATCATAAATATAGTTGCATCAAGAATCAAGTCATCTCATTGTTACTCTCTGACCATTGTAGTAGTGATCCAAATCTCTTAATAGAGTTGGCTTAACATCTATTTCTAAATCTTCTAACAAGGTGGCATTTCTATTGAATTATCTAAATACCTCTAACAAGACCACTCCTAATAGGGTGATTAAATCCTCTAACAAGGTCGCACCTAATAGAGTGTTTTGTAACCTTGAACAAGGTTGGCTCCTAACCGAGCTCATTTTAGAAGAGTGGAAATTAGTAACTAGTTGCAATTAGGTGGTTTTTCCCAAATTGGGTTTCCACATTAAATTTTGGAAGTGTGTTCATGCTATTACTCTTATGTGTTTGAAACTAAGCTAAAGTAATATTAATCTCAGATAATGTCTTAATATTTTCATATTAAGCATTTACTGAGCTATTTTAGTATTTACTGAGTTACAACATTTTGTCTATGTGTTTGTCAAGCTTTAGTAGAGTTGATTTTTCATGAATTTTGTTTTGTACTAACATCTAAGGGATCTAGGATTTATTTTAGTGGTAACTAATTCACCCCTCCCTTCTCAGCTAATCCTCTTATATTTCCAACAATTAGTATTAGAAAATTTGGTGCTTGTAGAGAAAGTTTTAAGGACCAAAGCTAAAGATCAAGATGTCTTACAAAAGAGAGATTCTCAATTTGGACCAAGACAACTTTATAGCATGGCAAGGACTTGTGAGGTTACATTTGGCAACTATTAGTGATTCAAGTTGTAAGTATCTTGATAATGAATACAAGACTCCTACTGGAACATTATTAGTTAAAGATATTATTGAAAATAAAAATCATAACATCATGATGATTGACATTGCTTCGGGTCTTAATTATTCTAAATTTTATGAAGTCAAAAAGTGTACTACATCTTATGTTATGTAGATCAAATTGATAGGAATATATGGAGGAGATGATAATGTAAGAAGAGCTAAAGTAGAAAGTCTCAAAGGACAATTTTATCAAATGAAAATGAAAGAAGATGAAAACATCAAAAAATCTATTGAAAGAATTAAAGAAAGTGTGAGCACAATCAAATCATCTAGAGGAGACATTGATGATAAAATAGTTGTAAGCAAGGTACTTAGAACCCTTATTCCTATCTACACAATTAGAGTCTCTTCTATTCAAGAGATGAGATGTGATCTAGATAGCAAAATGACTTGGGATGCTCTAGCTAGAAAATTGATAGCTTTTGAGTTAGATAACTATGATAACTATGTCCCTAGTTCCAAAGGTATTGAATCTACATTTGAAGCCATACTTTCAATAAGTAAAAGGGTTAAGAAATCAATAACCAATCAATCTAAAAGTGAAGAAAAAGAAGAAAGTTCAGACAGTGAGCTTGAAGTTGTTGAAGCCTTACTTGAAAGGAAATATTCCAAAGGTAGAGGAAAGTATAAAGGTAAGATTCCTCTAATATATATTTTTTTTGAAGAATTTGGTCACATTACTACAAGGTGTCCAAATAGAGAAGACAAGGAATAAAAGAAAAGAAATAAGTACAAAGGCAAGAAGGAATTCAAAAACTACAAAGGCTACAAGGACAAAGGTAAGAAATCTTTTTTTATGGCTAAAGATTGTGATAACAGTAAAGATGAAATGTTATATATTGTTTCAAAAGATGAATCTGATGATGAAGGAGATAATATTGCACTTATCTCCCATGTTAGCAAAAATGATACATGGATTATTGATAGTGGCTACTTATATCATATGACTAGAGACAAAAAAAAAGTTTGAGCACATGGAACATTATGATGGTGGGAGTGTGAGATTTGGAAATAATGAACCTTGTTGCATAAAGGGGAAGGATGTATCTCATTAATCGATGAACGTAGATGTAACAGTGCTTATTGGGTTGAAAGAATAAAGCATAATCTATTGGGTGTAATATAGTTGAATAACATTGGATTCAAGGTATAATTAATGAATGGGAACGCTAAACTATTGGATGGAAAAGGAAATCTAGTTGGATCTGGAAAACAAACAAAAGAAAATCTATTCTATCTTGGTCTCAGTGAAAATTCATGTTTCATTGCTCAAGTAGAAGAAAGTTGATTATGACACAAAAGATTATATCATGTGAACTTTGATAACCTAGTTAAGATAAGAAAATACAAAAGAGTAAGAGGTATTCCTAGCTTGAGGAAACCTGATTTAGGTCTATGCAAAAATTGTCAAATTAGTAAGATGGGAAAAGCTAGTTTCAAAAGTAAGAATTATTATTTTGAAGAAGTTTTAGAGCTTGTACATACAGACTTATGTGGACCTATTGAAATAGAAAGTTATAGTGGAGATAAGTTTTCATTATGTTTTTTGATGTCTATTCTAGAATGATGACTATAATGTATCTAAAATAAAAATTTGAATCTTTTCAAAACTTCAAGTGGTATTTGGCAAGAGTAGAAAAAGAAACTAGAAAGAAGCTAAAATGTTTGAGATCAGATAGAGGTGGTGAATTCATTTCCAATGAATTCAATAAATTTTGCATTGAAAAAGGAATTAAGAGATAGGTATCAGCTCCTGGTACACCTTAGCAGAATGGTATAGCTAAAAGAAAGAACAAATCCATCATGGATTGTGCAAGAACATTGATGATAGAAATGAATGTTGCAATCAAATACATGAAGGAAGCAATCAATACTGTAGTGCATACATTGAATAGAGTGTAGTTGAAGAAAGACTCAAATCAAACTCCTTATAGACTATGGTATGGCTACAAACCCAATGTAAGTTACTTGAAAGTATTTGGCAGAAAATATTATATCTTGAAAAAATCTAGGAAAGGTCAATTTGATGTCAAAGATGATGAAGGCATATTTGTAGGATACTCTTGCAGAAGTAAAGCATATAAATGTTTCAATTTGTCTATGTATAAAATCTATGTATAAAATCATAGAAAGTGCACATGTAAGATTTGATAAGTTTGCAGAAAAGAGTGAAGAAGAAAGAAAAAAAGAGCCTAAAGATTATAGAAGACTTTTTTACTACAAACTTGATACTCTGCCAAATCTATATAGAAGAGAGGAGGCCTCACCTCTCGAGTCCCCAAAATCTCCAATAGCTACTGAGTCAAAGTCAAAAGATACTAAGTTGTTATTGGAGAAAATAGAGTCTAATGGATCCAAGTCATAGACAGTGGGAGCCAAACTTATCACACAAGATCATGAAGCAATCAGTGAAACAAAATCCAAATCCAAATTACTTGTGCTTACAAGATATGTCTAAAGACACCATGCACCTAATCAGGTCATTGGAGACAAGTCAGATGGAAAAACAAAAAAATAAAAATTGAAAGGTACATGTTTACTTGCTCAATTTGAACATAGAAATTTTAAAGATGTTTTCTATAATGAAATTTGGATTGAAGAAATGAATGAGGAATAGAGCAGATAGAGAAGAACAAAACTTGGACACTTGTTCCTAGACCCAAGGATAAAAATGTAATGGGCACAAAGTGGGTATTTAGAAATAAGTTAAATGCAGATGGAGAATTTTCCAAAAACAAAGCAAGGTTAGTATGTAAAGGTTATTATCAAGAAAAAGGTATTGATTATGTAAAGGTTATTCTCCAGTTGCAAGATTAGAAGGTGTTAAAACTTTACTAGTATATGTAGCACACAAAGGGTTTATATTTTATCAAATGGATGTAATATCTACATTCTTGAATGGAATTCTTGATGAGAAAGTCTACATACAACAACCTAAAGGTTTTGTAGATCCTAGCAAAAGAGATATGGTCCAAAAATTATACAAAGCATTATATGGTCTCAAGAAACCTCCCAGAGCTTGGTATGAAAGACTCCATAACTACTTGATATAGATTGGTTTCCAAATTAAAAATGATAATAGTAGTTGTATATCAAAGAAGGACTAGGAAAGAACATTGTGATGGAAGAAATATTTTTGGATGACACTTTATTCATAGGAAATAGTGACTTGTGCAAGGAATTTTTAGAAGAAATGAGTAAATAATTTGAGATATCTAGGTTTGGAGAGATAAAATTCTTTGTTGGATTGTAGATCTAGTAGAAAAAAGATGGTATCTACATTATCCAATCTAAATATATCAAAGAGATACTAAATAAATTTGGAATTGAAGACTCAAGACTAGTTGGATCCCCTATGTCTACTGAACATAAGCTTTCCAAAAATGATGATTCCAAAGAGGTAGATTAAACCACATATAGATCAATGATTGGAAATTTGTAATATGTAGTGTATACAAGGCTTGGTATTGCATGAATAGTTGGTATGGTGGCAAGATTCTTAGCAAATCCCAAAGAAAATCACAAGATGGAAATCAAAAGAATCATGAGATATCTAAAAGGTACTGAAGAATATGGTTTATGGTACAAAATAAGAGGCTATTTGGATTTAAAAGTATTTGCAGATGCTCATGGGCAAAAAGTATTGATGATAGAAAGAAAACTAGTGGTGAAGCATTCTTTCTTGATAAAATACTAGTGTCTTGGACAAGCAAGAAATATAATTGTATTTCTCAGTCCATAGTAGATCCAGAATATGTGGCAGCAATAGTTAATTTTTCTAATATTATTTTTTTCAAACAACTATTGGCAGGTACGATAGAGATCAAGGATCTAGTGGTTATATACTGTAATAACACCAGTGCAATTAATATATCAAAGAATCAAGTGATGCATGCCAAAAAAAAATACATCTCTATAAATTATCATTTTTTAAGAGAATTGATACAAGATAAAGAACTATGATTGGAATATGTGAATACTAGAGAACAAATTGTAGACATATTCACCAAACCATTATCTAAGGATGTATTTCTATATCTAAGAGGTAAACTAGTGGTCATTCCCTTATCTAAAGCTCACTAAATGAAGTTTAGTTATGCATCAACTAGAGCATGTTGAAGATCAATTAGTTGGTGCAGTATTGATAAAGGGAATATTTCAAATGAATTAGTAGATAAGGTACATTGATATTCACTAAATATTGTCTTTGGCATGAGATGTCAAAGAGGGATAAGTTTTCTATCATATCTCATAGAAATTTGATAAAGAAAAAGAGAAAGAGATATCAATAAGGGAGAATGAACTTGGTCTGATATCAAAGACAGAGTTTTCTATTAGAAGAAGATGTTGAAGACAAAAAAATTCTTATAGAGGAAGAAATTGAAGGTAGAAGGAATTCATACTAATAGAGGGAGTTCTCATGGATGAGAATCAGAATGAAACTAAGAATTATGTTCCTTACTTTATTCTTTCTCTAAAAATTTCATTTCATTATGACATGTTGTGTTGCCATCAATGTCAAAGATGGAGATTATTTAATATAATTGATTAATTGTCTATTGCCTTTAATGTTAAATAAAATGTCATAATTTCTAGTCAATGTATGCCAAGATTACTCGGGCATTAAAGATAGTTTCTTGTGTCTGCCGAGCATTCCAGAGATTGCATAGCTCAAAAGCTAGTATCTACTAAGTTCACTCAAGCATCAAAGGAAAGTTTGCAAAAATTGAGTGTCAACCAAGCTCACTCAGTTAATTAAGGAAATGTTGGATGAAACTAGTGTTAACCAAGCTCGCTCAGTTATTAAAGGAACTTTGTGAATATGTAGTATTAACGAAGTTGACTTCTCTAACATAGCAAAATCACTTTTGAGTTAGTGTCTACCAAGAAGGATCAGCTAACGAAGGCTTTTCTTATTTTAGCATATTGAATTCAATTGAATTATCTATTGGCTCTAGCCAATTGAAAAGATGAATATTAATTATTGTATTTTGTATTCAAGGTTACTTGAAAATATGAAATATATAAATATAAGGTAATGTTGAGGATTAGAGATGAAGTATAGCAGAATAGAATTGAAGATTTAATGATGCCTAGAGGAAGCGAATTAGAAAGATAAGTAGAATATCCTTATTGAGATGCAAAGATACATTCAATCAAGAAGGATTAATTATACAAGCTATAATTGAGACGTATAATCAGAAATTCAATTGCATCAGGAATCGTTGTTATTCTCTAACCATTGTAACAATGATCTAAATCTCTTAACAGAGTTGGCTTAATAGATATTTGTAAATCCTCTAACAAGGTGGAATTTATATTGATTTGTCTAAATAACTGTAACAAGATCACTCCCAATAGGGTTGATAAATCCTCTAATAGGTTCACACCTAATAGTGTGTTTTTTAACCTTTAACATGGTTGGATCCTAACAGGGATCACTTCAAATGAGTGAAAATCAGTAATGAGTTGCAATTACGTGATTTTTCCCAAATTGGGTTTCCATGTTATTTCTTGGTGTCAAGTGTGTTCATGCTATTTCTCTTATGTGTTTGCAACTAAGTTAAATTAATATTAATCATAGATAATATCTTAAGCATTTACCTGTATGCACCCTAAAATGGTCACCTAGACTATGGGGCCCCATTATTCAATTTATCAAATTTTCTAAATCAATGGTTTGCAATATTTTATTAAATCAATTCAAATCAATTTCTTTGATCAAATTATAATTAATTAAATTATTTCATCATTTCCTAATGTTTGATCATTTTATCCTAAGTCTTACTTAATTAAAACAATGTTAGTGTAGTTTTTTTATTTTTCCTATTTTGCTAGGTTTTTTCTACACTTTTAATAATCTTGCTTAGGTTAATAAAGCATGTCTTATTAGATGAATGGTTGTGAGGTGTCACCTTCCTACATGTGAGCATCCATTAGCTATCTCGGGAAGATACTTTTCTATCTTTACTCTGATAGATGGTTGCTCCTCATTGATTAGTGTTGCCATCTCCTCCCTCTTCTTAGCCTATATAAGCATACTACTTGGCTTGTATTTGCATCTCTTGTTTTTGCATCCTCGTAATGCTATTTTGCTTCTAGCCTTTCCATTACTCTCTTGGAGACTAACTTTGTGTTGCTATTTTGATTTTGTATCATTTTCCTTCATAGTTTAGATATTTACTCTTTGCACTAGTTTTTTGGGTTGTTAATCTTTTCAGATTCTGACATGGTATCAGAGCTTTTCTATGTGCAAGAGTAGATTTTAGTTTTCTTATTTGAGAGATTCAGGCGGGGCTAATAAATTTTATTTCAATTTTTTGAAAAACAAAGTATGCTCTTCTCTTGCATCTTTGGATGATCTTAAGAATCAAAAAAGTTTTGACAAAAATGGTTTTTCTCTGGGGTTTCAATCTCAAATCTGACAACCAACTTGTATATTTGGAGTTTTCAATTAGTTTTGCAGGTTCTAGCATGCCATTGATGGACTTAGGAAGCTGATCCAGCATTTGCATGTCATATATTGGTTGCTGGGGTCATTTTTAAATTTTTGGAGCCATTTTTTACTGTTAAAGGTGTTTGATTTACACTACAACAACATCTTCTGTACATCAGCAAGAAAAATGCTTTCTAAGTTTTGTTCGCAGCCCTGAAAAACCATCTGGGTATCTTTTAGATTTTGCATGCAAGCTGTATATTTTACAGAATTAAGCATGCAAAGCTACAGCCATACCCCTCTCTATTAGCAGTCGCAGATTTGAACACAGTTTTCAAATGTCTCATTCTTGCTCATACAGACTCTGATTTTGATGATTCTTGTTATGAACTTGGATATTTTTTTGTGCTCTATCCATTAGTGGAGTTTTTTTTTTAATTTTCATGCATGAATTTTTTAGAAATTGCAGATTCTCAGCTGTGATTGTGCACAGGTCTCATTTTGGAAACTTTAGAGGATCATAACTTTCTCATACGACCTCGTATCGAGGTGATTCTTTTTTTGAAAGTGCATGATTTTTTGAGTAGATCATAGTGGTGCTATTTTTTTCCTTAATTATTGTGCCCACGTTTCACTTTTAGCATATGCTCTTCATGAGGAGGCCCTATCATTTTTTTTTTCCATAACTTGAGCATATGGACGTATTTTTTCGATCCAAAAAATGCGTCAGAAAGCTGGTTCTAAGATGGAGATGATGGTACAAGTTTTTTTGATTTTTGCTATAGTCTGGTTGCCTATTTTGGTAGTCAAAGCCAAATGTTCTATTTTGCATTTCGGGAGCCATATCTCACTCATTCGAACTCTTTTCTGGGCTCGCCAGATATCATTGGAAAGCTAGTTCTATGAGTTATTTAGTTGCAAAGGTCTTTTATCCAGATTTTGCTCCAAGTTCTTTCTCCTTCAAGTTTTGTACTTTCACACTCTGGTAGATTACTTGGATTCTACAGGTCTTGGAATCTCTTCTTCTATTCTTTTGGCTCACTCTTCTTTTTGACTTCTAAGCATTGTATGCTTCTATTCTATTGTATTCCTTTTTCTATAAACACACTGAGATAAAGTGCCCGCTTTTGCATATCTGGGATCTTGTACACCTTGTGTTTGTTTGTACTCACACTCAGTTATAAAGTGCCATGGGGGGTCATGATGTTTTGCCAGTTTACACTCATCCACCTTTGTCAAGTGAATTTTTCGTCCACAACATTAGCCCATGTAGTGTGTCGGTGACACTGCCTTTTATCTTGTGCTTGTACTTCTATTGCACTGTTGGTATTCTCGATTCTTTTTCTTGCAGATGTTTTTGGCATTGCATTTCAGTTTTCCTATCACCCCTCTCTCTGTTTAGCATTATGGGGGGGTTCACCTGTTGGCTCTATTACTTCTTTGGTTTAGTTGAGTGATCTACGTATTCAATTTTTGTTCCTATGTACTAGCCGGATGTAGTGGCTAGGCACCTATGCATTTTGGTGAGATGGTTCATCTACTATATAGACACTCATTCATTCCTACCTTTGGAGGTCACCTCTTCGATTGATCAGCTCTTCATACTTTGTCTTCTCTACCTAGTCATGCACTATTTCAGTGGGGGTTCCAACAGTTTCTTCTGACAGTGTTTGCAGCTTCATGCTTCAGAGATGCTTCATGCTCTTTTTTGTTCCTCTCTTTGGGACATTTCCTAGATTGGAGGCTTAGTTTCCTTCATCTAGTTCTTTTTTTTGTATTAGGTACCTGATCAGGCCTTATTGCCGGGACCCATTTTCTTGCTTTCATAGCTTTTCTAGGTTAGCATCCACCTAAGCTTCGCTTATGGGGGGGTGTTAGTGTAGTTTTTTTATTTTTACTATTTTGCTAGGTTTTTTTTACACTTTTAATAATCTCACTTAGGTTAATAAAGCATGTCTTATTAGGTGAATGGTTGTGAGGTGTCGCCTTCCTACATGTGAGCATCCATTAGCTATCTTGGGAAGATACTTTGCTATCTTTAGTCCGATAGATGGTTGCTCCTCATTGGTTGGTGTTGCCACCTCCTCCCTCTTCCTAGCCTATGTAAGCATGCTACCTGGCTTGTATTTGCATATCTTGTTTTTGCATCCTCGTAATGCTATTTTGCTTCTAGCATTTGCATTACTCTCTTGGAGACTAACTCTATGTTGCTATTTTGATTTTGTATCATTTGCATTCATAGTTTAGATATTTACTCTTTGCACTAGTTTTCTGGGTTGTTAATCTTTTTAGATTCTAACAAAGAAAACCTCTCTTTTAATTATATAATTAATCCACATTTAATTAATTAAGAGAAAAACCCCTCTTTTAATTTAACTAAATATTTCCTATTTAATTAAAAGAACTTGCTCCCTTTTAAATAAATAAAACCCCACTTGAAAAAGGAAATAAATTAAATAAAAATTAAATAAATTCTTTTTTCTTCTACACTTAAATGTACATATATATAAGTGAGATTCCATTTAATTTTCCTCCTTTTTTCCTCCTTGGTGGAATTTTGTCTCACATGGACCATGTTAGAAATAGGGATTACTAAGAGAGGGGGTGAATCAGTAATCTACAAACTTTAGTTGCAAACTGGATATTATTACTTATTTTAAACCATGCATAACAAAGCAATAAAGTAAAGTTGAACAGTAATAGTAACAATGCACAAAGATAACTCATGACTCTATATTTTGTTAATTAGGGAATCTCTTGATTAGAAGGAAAACCCCGGTTGGAATATGCCCACAAGATGATGTACTAATATAAATATTCCTTGTTAGAGGATAGACCTTGTTAGGAGTCTGCTACAACATTTAGTACAATGAGTCCCTATTAAGAGACTTTGAATCCCTATTAGGAGTTGTTTTATAATGTATGAAACAAGAGCCCACTGCCCGAACATACAATTTCAACTACAAGAAGAGCTCACTACTTAAACAAGTAATTTACTAGTATCTTCTTCTTTCCTCTATACTTTCCTCTATCCTATCAGCTAAACCAAACATTTTTAGACCCTGTAGACCATGTCATGAACCTTGGATCCAAATACCAAACCTTAGATCACTCAAAAAAACCTCGACAATGAAGTTTCCTTCACTTTCACATTACTTTTCTCAACTTCACATCCTCTACTACTTTCTAAACATTTACAATTTGGATATTTCATATCCACATACATCATGATAAAGTCAAATGTCCTTCCTTTATACCGAGTCCATAAAATGATTCCTAAGTCAGTTGTTAGTCCTTCTCAACTAATTATTATAGGAACTCATTAAGAACATGTTACACTTAGTGATAACACAAATATTCCACCTTGCAACTTGAATAACTTTCTGTACATGCAATATTATGATGAGTGAGCTTAGCCATGACATACTCAACATGTCATCTTCATGTCCTCAACCTCGATCATCGAGATATCAACTCTATTAAGAGATATAACAAGTTTACCAGAACATGCCTTTGTAAACTCTATCTCAAAACAAACATCACCAAAAATTACATAACTTCTTCTAGACTTGTCCTTTCTACTTCTGATGTTAACTACATATACCAGATACTCAAAAGTATCTCTCTTAACATTGGGTGGTTATCATGCTCAACTAGCCATCTATACCAACTTAATCTTTTTGTTGTTCTTCTATCAAATACCATAGGGGTAAAAGTATAAAGTTGTCTCACCTTTCAGGCTAACTTACCAAAATGACTAAATTTGAGTATTACTATCTTAGAAGCAATTTTGGTCAAACATATGATCTTGATAAATTTATTCTAGTTAAGTTATATCTAGTCTCACACTTTTCCAATTGGAAATATCTATTAAATGCATGTTTTATACTAGTTAGTATCCAATTACTAAAAAATATATTTTTTTCAGCAAAAATAATGTTTTAATGACTCTTACTATTTCTTATGATACTTTTTTTAATAACATATAATTTTTTTAATAACATATAAGCACCATTTTATAGAGCTCAAACTCAATAATATTCTCATATAGATTTCATAGTGTTTAATTAGATATAGTATATTATAATTAGAAATTTGTACAAGTACATATTTTAACACTCAAAAAGATGTTGATTTTTGAGAAAGAAAAATAATACTAAATCTTATTAAAAAAATGGGAAATTTATATGGCATTCTAGAGGAGAGATTCCTCTTCCAAAATCTATAATTTTTCTTTTGGTTAGAATAGATTTATTTCAAAAAATGTGGTGGGAGATGAAAACTATAGATTTGAATAAATTGAATTTTGAATCATTAAAAAAGAGAAAATATAGGTCTAAAGTCAATTTTTATTTTTTATTGTTCTAAATACATATTTTATCTATAACATAATCTAAGATCAAAGGGAAATAACTTTATTTCCATGTAGTTTTGTGGTGGGAACTAGACCCCTAATTTCCAACATTTTTTAGCAACTAAAGGTTATCTTTAAAAATCTAAAGGAAATTATATAATTTCCTATTCCAAATAATTATTAAAAATTATAACCCTAAACTTCATCTATTTCTACACATTTCATTAGTTTACTTCATTTTCAAATTCTAAATAATAATACCAGTTTTATGTCATTTAAGGTGAACACCTATACTTTTGTTAGCCTTTTCCTTTGTAAAAGGGTGACACAAGTTTGTATTTTTACCCATAGAATACATCAAACATGCTATGTTGACATCAATGACAAACTCGGTCATGAATGTAATATATCATCATCAAACCAATCCCTCCAATCTTGCCAATCTTCCAACAAATCATTCTTTCTCCACCCTTGATTAAATTATATTTCCTCTTAGTCTTAATTGTCCATTCTTCTTTATAAGGATAGCCCTCTCCTCATATTTGACATCCACAATTATTCTATTATTATGCTATAGGTTTGTAAAGAAAGTTTTGGAGAAGGAGTTTGACCATTAAAGCTTTCTGTGGAAAACTTCTATCTTCTTGTCTTCTTCTATCATGCATCCATGCCTATCATCGTCATGATCCATCCTTGCATTTTCATATTAGCTTAGATCCATATTTGCTTTCATAAATTAATCTTGCATTATTATTTCCTTTCATAGATTAGATTTCCTTTCTTGCATTTCTTTGCATTATTATCATTTAGATTAGCTTGCATCTTCATTTGCATACATATTTTGATCTTTGAATCTCTCATTTTATGGTGTACTTGCATAGGCACAAACTAAGTCAAACCGAGGGCCTCCATTGCAAACCCTTGCACTCCATAAATAAAGAGTTATGAGCTTTCATTCAAGACCTCATTCTTGAGCAATCTTGGATATAATGACTCATAAAAGTGTGCTCACATTTTAGGCATACATTACTAAGCTATTTTAGTATTTACCAAGTTACAATATTTTGTTTGTGTGTTTTTCAAGCTTCAGTAAAGCTGAGTTCTCACAAATTTTGTTTTTTACTGACATCTAAAGGATCTAGGATTTATTTTAGTGGTAATTGATTCACCCCTCCCTTCTCAATTACTCATCTTATATTTCCAATAGTGCATACCTAGAGGATCTATGAGCTTAGCATAATGAAGGATAAACATAGTGGTGGACTTGCTAGACATTTTGGATTTGACAAAATAGTAAAGATTGTAAGGAAAATCAAGTGTAGAAACAACTTCCTACACTAATCCCTTAAGGAAATTATTGTGTGAATTCTATTTAAATCCTTACAATTTCAAATTTGATATTATGTAAACAAAAATATTGTAGTCAACCATGGATATAGAAAATAGATAGAGAAAGAAAACACAAACACAAAGATATGTTGGTGGAGAAAAAACCTTTTGGTAAAACAACCCCACCCCTCAAAAACCTGCACAATGTATTATCTTCAACACAAATGCTACAAAATACTTTAATGCAAGTTCTTTGAGGACATAGAAGACAAATCTAGTTGTAAGAAAACACTACCAACAATACACTTTCACTCTCTCATATGTACAACCCTAAAGTCACTTACATCATGCATTTTCCATTGTAGGGAAACTTCCATAAAAGAACCATATTAGGCTTTAACCATTCTCCAAAAAAATAGAAACCCAAAAAAAATTTAGGCCAATGCCCTAAACCCCATGTGCTAGATGGAGACTTGAGTGTACAATACTCAATGATCAATTACCACATGTCTTCATCTCTTCACCCATCATCATATCTTCCAAAGATAGCTCTTATTCATAATAGAAATCTATCATAACCATTTTAGTCATGATCTCCTTACACACTATTCAAGATTTTGACACATGCAAGTGGAGTGAAACAATCAACATGCTAACTAGATATGTACACTCACACTTAATTCCATTATTTACAAAAAATAAATTTAGAAAAAAAATAACAAGAATAGAAATTATCCAAGGTTGAGACACCTTATTCCTAACAAAGATGACCTCTAATGCATATTATTGGCCTCAAATATCTAAGGATCTTCAAAAGATGGTTAAGAGTCATAGCATTTGTCAAACAAAAAAAGAAACTAGTTAGAATTCAGGTTTGTATTCACCATTGCCTATACCAAATAAACCTTGAGAAGATATCAATATAGACTTCATACTTGGGCTACCTAGAACTCAAAGGGGTACTGATTATATTTTGGTAGTGGCTGACACTTTTTTAAATTTCTCCTTTCATACCTTGTAAGAAGACATATGATGTTGTAAATGTGGCTAAATTATTCTTTAAGGAAGTAGTGATATTTCATGGGTTGTCTAAGACTATTTTTTCTTTATGAATACTAAGTTTAATGTCTATTTCTAGAGAAAACTTTGGAAGAAATTGGATATTCATCATAAGTTTAGTTCTACATGTTATCTATAGATAAATGGACAAACAAAAATTGGGAGTGGGAGTTTTGGAAATTTATTGACATGTTTGGTTGGAGATAAGCATGCTAATTGGGATTTTATTTCAGCACAAGTAGAGTTTTTATATAACAATTTTGTGAATTTAGAAGTACCAAGGAAACACATTTTGAGATAGTACATGGAGTGCATCCTAAAGGAACTATTGAGTTGAGGGATTTGAATAGTGTGAGATAAAGACGAGTGTTGAAGCAGAGGAATTTCTAGATTTCATGAAGACACTAGACGAAGAAGTCAATAAGAATCTGGAGACTAGTAATCAAGAGTATAAAAGGAAAGATAAATGAAGAAGACATAAATATTTTGAGATTGGTGATGAGGTTATGGTTCACTTGAAGAAGAACATATTATTGGTTAGTACCTATAGTAAGTTGAAGATAAATAAGTTTGGTCATTGTAAGATTTTGAGAATGTTTGATGATGGAAATGATTTTGAACTTGAATTACTAGAAGATATGTATCTTTCACCAATATTTAATATTATAGACATCTTTGCATATTTTTAATTAGATAAGGAATTAAAAGATAACCTGCATTATCCCAAGGAGACTAACAATGTGGAGAAGGTTTTGAATAGTAGAGTAAGTAAGACCATCAAAGGAAAAGACTACAATAATACCTTGTTCAGTGAATAGATAAATCAGTTGAATCTTTTATGATTTGGGTCATAGAATAAGGGTTTCCTAAGGTGGATATCAATTCTTTATTCACCCCATTTGTCTAATGGAAAAGTATCTTGGATCAATGAGGAATCTTGCATGAACCAATTATATTGCTTTATTCTAAGTACCATTTTTTTTTTGAGAAGTATTTGTTACTTCTTGTGATTTCAAGTTATGTGTAGTTGGCATATGATTTTTGACCCATTTGTGATCCTTACCCTAGGTGCATGAAATGTAATATTTTTTGTGCTTGGATTTCTATGCCACTATCTCTTCTTGCTTGGAATTATGTATTTCATGCAACACATGTAAGATTTATTTTAGTGTTTTTTCCTATGATGATGTGGAATCTTGTATGGTTGAAGGACATCTCTTGGATCACCAGTGGACCTATTCCTAAGAGCATTGTTTCTATTTTCATCACTTGATAATTGGTTTTCTTTCTCCTCCAAGGTAGGACCAATTTTTAATTAATGCCTAATAGGCCAACTTGTGTTCTTGCTAGCTATATAATAATTTGGATTAGCTTTACAAAGTTATCATTTAGAAGTAGGATAATAAGCTTTGGATAGAAAGATAGTAGAGATATAGATGGAAGGTGAAGAAGGTGAGCTTATAGCTCTTTGACTATAACCTTTTTGTACTAGCCACAACCTAAAAGGCCTTATAGTTGGGCATGTTGGATGTTTTGGAAGTATATTTTATCATGCCAATCATTTATTCAATCAATCTATATATATATATATATATATATTTCTTATTTCTTCTCAATATGTGTTTTCTTCCATTTTTACATTTGGCAAGGTTCTAGGTGATCAGAATTAGCTCCCTTCCCCTACCTTCCTTGCATCATGTCTTCTTTAATGTTAATCAACCCTTGTAGATCATTCTGAGTCTTTGTACTACCCATAAGGTTCCTGATCTGAACTAGTAGACAATCATCTCTATATGATACAAATAAGTTCTCTCATCATCTTGATGTATCTTAAGAACAATTTTGTTAAGTAATTTATCTCCCTTAGTTACCTATTCTTTTGCATCCTTCCTAATTTCCTCGATATTATTGAACATGGACAAAATATCCTTTATTCTAGTTAAAATTATTTCAAGTCATTCATTGAAATTGTCTCTCTTTTCTCTCATATAGCTTGAATAATGTCTCAAATATTTTCTTCCTTATTTTCCTTAGATTATACTTGATTTCCTTTTATGTATTGTAATTATCTAGGATTCTATCCACCCCTTCCACCATTTGATAGAAAACTTCCTTATTCAGTATAATTCAATGTTGAAACTACAAAATTGTGACTATACACTCTTATATAAATGTGGAAAATTTAATTTCCACTATATATAGGTATTTAATTTTGAATTTGATGAAAGATAAACCCCACATCTCCCAAGAATCACTTGCATGCAAACACCTATCATAGAAAGATAGAAGAAAAAATTATGGAGGTTGGAATTCCTAGATCTACATATGAGACATTCTTGATGAGAAAAAATAGATAGCTATTATCAAAAGTGAATTAATAAATTATAAAGATATGAATCCTTCTAAAAGGAGATAAAAAAACTTAGGAACCTAGGTTGCATGATAATAATTAATAAAATAATTGATTATTATATGACCAAAGTTTAGCTTAAGTAAAGTAGAGATAATAGGTGACTTAATAACTAAATCAGAATGATTTTATTAATAAGGAAATATCTTATTATTCTAGCACCCCCACCCCCCTAAGATAAACCTAGGGAGTAATTGAAAACCTAGAAACTACTACTGAAAGAATAATTGAGTCCTAACAACAAGGCTTTTTGAGGTACCAAAGCACAACCATATATTTGAAAAGAGGAGAAATAGAGAAAAGAACATGGGAAAAACCCTCCACCAAAAAGAGATGGAAAGAATGTTCCAGAAAATAGGAACAAAAGGATGATTGTGAACAACACCACTGAAGAATGAAGCTATAGACACTAGCAAATTGTTGATCTGAAGAACCTCTACTATATATAACATGACCAGGTAGAGAAGACTAAGTCTAAAGAGCTGATCAATCAAACATGGAAGGTATCTTCATGGCCTCCAGAAAAAGGAAAGAAATAATGTCTATATGGTAAATGATCCATCTCACCCAAATTCATAGGTGATCATGTTAGAAACAATAATCCACCAAGATAACTAGGGGGGGGGGGGGTGGTGTGGGGTGAATTAGTTATCTGATAATTAAAACATTTATCTTATTTAAAAAAACTTAACCATTCAACCAAAGTTAACATCAACCATAATAAAATGTACATAGACAATTACACTAGATATGTTGACTATGGAAACCCTTGATTAGAGGGAAAACCCTAGTCAGAATGATGCCCACAAGATGATGTACTAATATACATGTTCCTTGTTAGAGGATGGACTTTGTTAGGAGTCTATTACAACATTTATTACATAGAGTCCCTATTAGGAGACTTTGAATCCTTGTTAGGAGTTGTAGTAAAATGTATGCAAGATGAGCCCACTGCCCAAACATGCAATTTTAACTATAAGAAGAGCTCACTGCTCAAAAATGTAATTTACTATTATGTTCTTCTTTCCTTTTTATATCAATCAAAAAAATCACTATCAAACCTTGTAGACTATGTCATGAACCTTGGATCCAAATATCAAACCTTGGATCACTCAACAAAACCTCGACAATGAAGTTACCTACACTTTTGCACTACTCTGTTGAACTTCACATTTCACTCTCTCTACTTACAATATCTTCACATCAACAAAATTCATGTCATACTTGATAAACTAAAATGTCCTTCCTTTATAGAAAGTCCTCAAAAATAATTCCCCGATTTGGTTATTAGACCTTCTCAATTAATTATTATAGGACCACATTAAGAACATGTTACACCTTGGCAATAACATTAATCTTCTATCTTGAAACTTAAATAACTTTCTATACACATGTCATCATGACAAGCTAACTTAGCCACACCATAACCAGCATGTCTTCTTCATGTCCTTAACCTCAATTCTCAGAACAACAACTTTCCTAAGAGATATAATAATTTTACCAGAACATGCCTATATAAACTCTATCTCAGAACATACATCACCAAAACTTACATAGCTTCATCTAGACTTATCATTTCTTCTTCCAATATTAACTACATATGCCAGATACTTAAAAGTTTCTCTTATAACCTCAAATAGTTAGAATACTCAGCTAGCCATTTGTGCCAACTTTATCTTCCAATGTTCTTCTATCAGATACCATAGATAATTGCTATGTTTACATCAATGACAAACTCAATCATGAACATATCATCATAATAACATATCTACAATACTCCCCGATAGGAATATCATTAGCATTCATGCTACCAACAATCTCCCCCTTTGGGATTGATGGCAACATAGACAAAAAAAATATAGTTGGAAGAGTACCAACAAAAGATTGTTCATCTTTTTAAATCCACTTCATAAATCAATCTCCCCCATTGGTATACCTCAATGTACTTTCTATAAAACTATCATTCCATGTTGTACTTATGCCAAACATGTTGTACTCATGCCAAACTTCTCCAACTATTATGCATACTAATTTACCATGTTTTTTTTCATGCCAAACTTCTCCCCCATTGACATCAATGTCAAAGGTTTTTAGCAACCAACTTTACTACATCAAACTCTACAACAACTAATTCTTACTTAGCTTGAGTTTTAAAGACATTATTCAAAACAACGTTCAACAAGAGTCCTAGATGACTCTATACATCAAAGGTACTCTCCCATATAGGAAGCATCAACATTTAGTCTAGACAATAATTGTGCTCTATTACACTAGAATGATGCACTCTTGCATCTTCTATTTTGACGTAGGAAGGGGCATAACCCCAAGTATACCTTGCAAATAGTCAAAAGTATTTCTAGGAAGAGGCTTAGAGAATATATTTGCAATCTTCTCTTTATTGCTTAGATACTCCAATCTAATTTTCCTTTCTACAATTTTCTCTCTCAACATATGATTCTTAATAGAAATGTGCTTAGTCTTAGAATGCAACACTAGATACTTAGACATATTTATCATTCTTGAGTTGTCATAAGGTATGGAAATAGGTTCATTTATTTCTATCCCTTAGCATATGCTTCATCTAGATGATTTTATTTCTATTATTTTATACTACAACATATTCTACTTATGTTTTACTTTGTGATGTACAACCTTTCTTCTTTCTTAACCAAGAAAGAAGGATCCACCACTAGCACTTTTCTTGTAATCCACATTGCCTGCCCAATTCGCATCAGTATAAGCACTTAGAGTGAAATAATTAGATCTATCATATGATAATCTAAACTCATATGTTCCCTTTAGATATCTAAATATCCTTTTGACTACCATATAATGTACTCTAGGATTAGCTTGTAATCTTCAAACAATTCCAACCACATTTTCTATATCTAGCCTTGTGTGAGTTAGATATTGCAATCCTCCAATCATAGATATCTACTTTTTCTTCTCAATAGTAGGGGAATCATCTTTTGTGGATAACTTGTGTCTAGTTACCATTGGTGTTCCAACAGGTTTGCATGTTTCCAAATCAAACCTTTTTAGTAAGTCCTTTGAATACCTAGTTTGAGAAATAAAGATTCCTTCTTTATTTTGTACAATTTGCAATCCTAGGAAATATTTCATCTCTCCTATTATACTCATTTCAAATTCTTTCTTCATCTCTTCAGAAAACTTCTTACTTTCTTCATCATTTCCTCCAAATATAATATCATCAACAAATATTACAAAAATCACCAAACCATCATCTATTTCTTTCTAATATAGATTAAAGTCTTCCTTACCTTTGCTATATCCAAGCTTTTTCAAATGTTTGTCCAACCTTGCATACTAGGTTTTGGGTGCTTGCTTCAAGCCATACAATGCTTTCCTCAGTTTGCATACTATGTACTTATCATCTATCAAAGGACATCCTTTAGGCTACTCAATGTAAACTTCTTCTCCAAGTTCTCCATTTAGAAATGCTGACTTGACATCCATCTGATACACTTTGAATTTATTCTATGTTGCATACGCTAAGAATAATCTTACTACTTCTATTCTAGCCACTAGAGCATAAGTCTCCTCATAATCTATCCCTTCTTGCTATGAGTAACCTTTACATACTAGTCTTGCTTTGTTTCTTACAACTTTGCCTTGTTCATTCATTTTATTTCTAAATAACCATTTACTTTCTATAACATTCTTGTCTGCTAGTTTGGGAACCAATTCCCATGTCTCATTCTTTACTATCTAATCCAATTCCTCTTTCATGGCTTGTTTCCAATAACTATCTTTGCATGCTTCATCTACATTCTTAGGCTCAAATCAAGATATCAAGCATAGTTCTTCATTGACTCTGCTTCTTGTCATCACACCTTTATCTTTGCTTCCAATGATCTTCTTGGATAGGTGATTCTTTATCATATTTTTTCCTAAAGTAGGAGTTGCTATCACAATTCTTGGTTCTACTGAAAGTTTTGAGATTTGTTCCTACCTTGGCTCTCCTTCATTCTACGAATCATTGTTAGTCTCAAGAAATATCTCATCATTCCTTGGCTTATGAACAACATCATCATTTGAATTTTAATCAACTATTCTCTCTTGTATTCTAAATTTCTCATCAATTCTCACATTTGCACTTTCCATAATAGTCTTGTTCTTTGATTATAACATCTATAAGCCTTTCTTTTCAATGAATAACCAAGAAAAAATTCTTCATCACTTCTAGCATCAAACATACCAGTATCATCATCTCTTCTGATATACCACTTACTCCCAAAAATTCTAAAATACTTAACTATAGGTGAGTGACCAAATCATATTTCATAAGGGGTCTTGTTTATGTCTTTCCTAACTTGTACTCTGTTCATAGTGTAGACTATTGTATTCATAGCTTCTCTCCAAAATATCTTGGATACATCATTCTCTACTAACATAGCTCATGTAGCTTATATAACTAACTTGTTTCTTCTCTCTACAATGCCATTTTGTTCAAGGGTTCTTAGAGTTGATAACTATCTTTTAATTCCATTTTCTTCAAAAAAATTGTTAAACTAATTTGAAGTAAATTCTCCTCCTCTACTGGATCTTAAAAATTTAATCTTCATACTAGATTCATTCTCAGCTCTATTCTTGAATACCATAAATTTATCAAATGCCTCAGATTTCTCTTTAAGAAATGCAACCCACATCATTCTAGAAAAGTCATCAACTAGAATCATAAAATACCTTTCACCATAGAATCCTTTAGTCTTTGTAGGACCACTAAGATCTATGTGTACAATCTTCAACTTCACTTTAGTATTAAACTTCTTGCTGAAAAAAAAAGTTTTTTTATGCTTTTTCAAAACACACTTTTTGCAAATTGTGTTAGTAGGCTTTACAATCTTTGGAAAATCTCTAATTGCAAACATTCTACTAGTCTTCACAATACTATCAAAGTTTATATGACAAAATCTCTTATGACATAACTAACTATCATCTACCCTGGCAACCAAATATATCATTTTATGGGATTCAACTGAAATAAATTACTTCTAGATTTGGTTCATGTTCCAATTACCTTTCCATATTTTTCTTTGATCGTGAATGTCTTCTCTGTGAACTGCAACTGATGACCTTTGTCCACTAGTTGTCAAACACTCCAAAGATTGTGCTTTAAACCATCAACAAAATATGCATCCTCAGTGTTAGTTTTACCATCGAGAGTTATAGATCCAATACCTTTAACATGGTATCCAACATTGCTTCCAACTCTAACAATGCCTCCATCTAGACTTCTAAAGTTAACAAACTTAACCATATCACCAGTCATATGATGTGAACAACCATTGTCAATTATCCAATTAGATCTCTTCTTAGCCTATGACACCAAAGCTACTTTCTTTGGACTTTCTTATTTAATTGCCACAAATCTTATTTCATCATCACTAGCACTTACTTCTTATTCATCAAAATCATTATCTTTATTTTCATACAAACACTCTATCTTTTTCTAGGTTTGTAATTTTCCTTATACTTTTCCTCTCTTTTAGGAGACTTAGATGCATAATGACCATATTCATCACAAGATCAATGTTTAAAGATTTTCTTAACTCCTTTTTATCTTTTTACTAGAAGGGCTACTCCTTCAATCTTTCTATCCTCCTCAAATCTTTTGCTACTAGAAAAATATCCTCTAGCACTTGTGCTCCTTGATAGAATAGGTCAAATATTCAAGCACTAAAATTTATCTCTATTCTTGTCATGCCCAAAATATAAAGGGAAAACACACACAACATTTTTTTTTTAAAAATTAAGAACAATGATTAAATAAGGTAACATGGTCATAAAGGATTTAAATGTTTAACTATAATGGAACTAATTGTTTGAGTAGTTTAAAATTTAGATAACCATAGGTACTTGAAGTTAGATACAAGTTCTCATCGATAACAAGGTGACAACTTAGTTTGAACATTTGGTAAAAGGGATTATTTGAGTGAATGGAAAATTTCTTAGTAAATCAATTAATTAAATAGAACAACTAATCCATTTAACTAAAGTCCTAATCCATCAACTTGTTTTAATAATACATTACAATATTAACTCCTAAGGATGACATTAGACATAACACAACATCTTATTTGATATGTTTAAACTAACATGCTAATAGATTGACACCTATCTCTTAATTACATAATCTTATTTTAGATACAATTTAATTGCAACTAATATACCACTAACCTGAAAAATGATCTAATTAACTAGACCCTTTCATTAACTCGATAACTTGAATGTCATTATGATTTAAATCATCTAACATTAAGAGAATTTGATACTTTAGAAGGTCAATTTAAATCTAACTATTCCACGCATGCTAACTATTTTTTTTTAAAACTTTAATTCTCAAGTTTAAACTAACTTTAAAATCTTCTCTAACATACTTGTAACAATCTAATTAATTAAATTATTGTTTACCATTGGGTAAAAGCACAAACCTATGTCACCTTTTATAAAGAAACATGATATCAGAATGTGACAGTTCAACATTAATGACCAAAAAAATGGTATCTGTGTTTAAAATATGAAGATGATGTAAACGGATGAAATGTGTAGAATTGTATGAATTTTATGCCTATAATTTTTATAAATTTTTTGAGTAAGAATTTATTCATTTTATTTTATTTTGAAGTCCCTTTTTTAACTGTAAAAAATATAGAGTGTAGTTCCTATCAAACAATTATGTGCAAATCATCTTTTTTTGTTCTGATTTGAAAATATCTTATAGATGCCATATATAGCTAGTGAACAAAAAAAGAAATAATTATTTTTTATGTATATTTTCTGTGTTATAAGTACTCAAGTTTGACCTTATCAGAATCCAACAGGTTTTTCCTCCTGTCAAAACTTCCTTATCAAATCTATACCTTCTTGAAAAAAATTACATATTCGTGAAGAGGATTCTCTCCTCTAGAGATAAATATTATTTTTTTATTTTTTTGATATGATTTACTATTTTTTTTCCTTTTTTGAAGGAGCATCTTCTAAAATGTTGAAATATCAACTTATAATATTTTGAGATTATAACATATTATAACTAATCAAAACAATCAAAATTTTATATAATGATGATGTTGAATCTGAGATCTATAAAAGGGTATTTTTAGTTTTTGAAAAAAAATGAGTTTTGATAGAGAAATGAGATTTGACCAAAACAAGTTTTTTTATCACAAACGGTGACACAAATCTGTGCTTTTACTCCATTAAAATTGATGACTAGAATAAATTCAATAATCTATAATTTAATCTAAGCTTGATTTGAAACTATCATAAATTTAAATCCACATTAATAAAGTCCATATTAAAATCAAACTGACAATGCTCACAATAGTATAAAATTAATTAATAAAACATTAAAATTTGTTTTAATTAAAATATTCTAATTTCAAGTTAAAACTTTTTTAAATTAAAATTTATTTAATACTCTAACCTCTAAAACACTATTTAATATTAACATCGTTACTAACATAAAATATTATATTACTTCCTAATGTTATCAAAGACTATTAATCTAACCAGAGATTCAATATCATCCTTAATTTAAAATATAAGCATGAATTTAAATCATAGCTAACATCATTTCTCACATTAGATTTAAAACTTACTAAACAACTTAACTATATATATACCTTAAACAATATCACTAAACTACCCAAGCACATATAAGCATTATGTTACTTTTTGTTCCACAAAATAATAACCAATCTAATAATTAACTTAATGCCAATCTTGTTTTAAAATAACAACGAATCTAAAACTAGTCAACAAACCTATATTACCTAGTCTATCCCACTAACACATACTACATTACATAAAAAATTATATAAATTACTACCCGTCCCTTCCCCCCCCATGCGATTTGATATTTGTACTTGGTGCAAGCGGGTGGGGAGGGGTGTGGGAATTGAATTTGGAGGTTAAGTTTGGATTTTTTTATTTATTCCTAAAATAATAGAAATGATGGCCTAAGCAAGTACCCTGACCCCTTAGCCACTAGGAGTTTAATGCAAAAGTTTTATGGTGAAAAATGTCAACAATATTTGCTATTAAATATTTGAATTTCAAATGTATTTGATTTATATTCTTTTTAAAAGATTTAATAATGATGTTTAGTTGAAATCTAGAGGAATAATTCAGAGAATATTCTCTGTGACCAAGGGGGGAAATTAAAATTTTCTCCATACATTTTCCAGAGAGGTTTTTTCACTCCTAGAGATGTGCATTTTTATTTCAAAGCCAATTTTGTCTAAGCGTTGGCATGCTTCTCATTGGTATTTACATATTTATACAAGGAATGATTTCTAACCTAATGACAACATTGATTCCTTTTAACAATATACCATTACAAGGATGTGCATTATGGTTATTCTTTTCTTAATCAAATTTAATTGAGTCAATTATGGAATTTAACAATGAGAGAGTTAACCTTGTGGTCACAATGTAGGATTTTCATCTCTTCTTAATACTTAAACATCGAATTGGAAACTTCAACATATCAAATTGCTTTTCATTAACATAATTGAAAACTTAAAAATTCATAATTCAAACTCATTATCTATCAATCTATTTTCTCACAACATATGCAAAATTTGAAATCACATGAGAGCAATACAAGGAGGATTTCATAATCTTTTTCTTTCTCTATTATTCATCTTGGTTCAAGGCTCCATCGGGAAAGAACCAGTAAGAAAACTCAATGTCTTTGCCAATACATCAAAATTCAAATACATTTTACATAATATTACAATTCAAATTAAATCTCTTCAAAATCTTTCACAAGTACTCTCTTCCAATACCTTCAAAACTTCAAGAAAATACAAGGAGAAGACAAGAGCTGACCCGGGGTGAAACATCACAACATCGAGAGCAATTCAAGCATACACCCAAACCTAGTTTTACACAATAGGCCCAAACATAGAACCTGACTAGGGGAGAGGTGGATTTTCCCAATGGGAGATGTCAATCACCATACCATAACATAACCCTTTTGGGGCTAAAACTTCAAGTACTTCCATTCTTCTATAGGGACCTTTCAAGGCTATATCTACAAGGATTTTCATTTCTTTCCATATTCAAGAATTCACAATATCAAACAAGGTATGTGATGAAAAGTAGGGACCCATACACCCTACCCTCTTTCCCTCCTCTCACCATGAGAGGAGACTCTACACCATTGAGGTCCAACTAAGGCCCTTTCCGCATACATGGCCACTTCTTCCCTATCCAAGGGTGAGCAATTCCAAAACAATCCCCATGAAATCCCCTCAAAACAAAACCTCAAGACAAGCATGTGAATACATCAAGAACAAGATAAAATCCCTCCAAATCAAACCAACACACAAGAAAGCAATACAAAGAACAAATAAATGCCTTATGCATGATTCAATCATGAACAACATGAAGAACAAATACAAAAGTGTGAAGAACTCTTACCTTCCCAAAATATTATGGTAAAAAATGGTAAGTTGAGAAGAGTTTTTCCCCTTTCTCCCTTCAATCTTCAAACTTTCTCTAAAACTAGAGATTGGGTAACAAACCCAAAACTACTCCAAAATGCCTCTAAGTATGATCCTTAACTCAACTAGGCTTCAAGTAACCTCAAGATGGAGTTTTGAGTCCAACTCAAGCAGAAGACAATCCATTTTCGCAATCAACCAAAAGTAGAGGTTTTGAGTGACCCTAAAAGTCAACCAAGGAGTCTAAAGGGGTGGAAAGTACTCCCAACCCATACCCTTACCCCTAGGGTACTTAAATTTAATGTTTTCAAGCCTTGAAGAATTAATAGGAACAAATAAAATCTAGGAGAATAATAAAATCAAGTAACAACCTTTTAAAGATAGACAATGCAAAGATAGCACAAAATAGACAAGGGGTTCAACTTTGGCTTTCCATTGGATTTCCTGGCTAAACTTCCTGCACACTCATTGCACACATCAGTAGTTCAAAAAATACATGTGTGTTTGTGTGTGTGTGTGTGTGTGTGTGTGTGTGTGTGTGTGTGTGTGTGTGTGTGTGTGAAGAAATTCATGTAGTTTAAAGCATCTATTTTCTACAATTCAATTGTTTATCTTATTCTATTCATTAAAAATTGGAAAGTTCAAAGTGTTAGTTCTGCATTCATCTACTTCATCATCATACATGTTTATAAAGTATTAAATGACAAAATTAAATATCTAAAAGTAAATCATCACACATCATAAATAACACAATAATGTCTAGTGCATCAAATAATGTTCTGATATATCGAGTCATGAGTATTAAAATAATAATGTATCATCGATGCTAGGATGGACTGGGGTGGAGCCTCAGAATTGTGGTCAATTCTCTAGACTATCTGAGCTCATTCTCAACTACTTCAAGTCTTCCAAGAAATGACTCTTTTGTGAAATCTTTGGTACAAGATATCGACAACTATATCATATGAGACATTCTTGATGAGAAAAAAAGAGATTGTTATTATGAAAAGTAAATTAATCAATTATAAAGAGATCAATCCTTATAAAAGGAGATCAAAACATTAACAAGTAACTAACCTAGGTTACATGATAATAATTAATAAAATAATTATTATTATATGTCCAAATTTTATCTTAACTAAATTATAGATAATAAGTGACTTAATAATTAAATCAAAATGCTTTAATTAATAAGGCAATATCTTATTACTCTAACATTGACAATAGAATCTAAATGAATATCTAGATCAACTTTCCTTTCAACTGCAAATTTTAATTTGGCTACCAACTTATTAGGAATAATGAGACCCACCATTTAAAATAGAAAATATTTTAAAGCCTCATTCTACCTTTAATTAATTCCTATATTTGGGTCTAATCTTGGTAATACATGTAAATAGATTCTTTTGATCTTCATGTTAGCATCAATAAGATTGTCCATTAGATTAACCACCATTGCCTCTTCCACCTTGCTTTCTTTAGAACTTATTGTTAGCTTATCTTCCACCCTTAAATAAAATTAGTTTTCCTATTCAATAATGATAATTATAACCAAGTTAATTCCTCTAGAACACTTAGCCTTAACCCATTAAGGTAATGACAAACTGTTTCTTTGTCATCTTCAGCATGCCCTATTTTTATTAGGAATTTTTAGAAATCTTCCTACTGGCTTCAAATCTTGAATTTTCTTAAGAAGGTCAAGATCATAATTAATGGGAATGAATTTCATCTTTAGTTTTTCTACCATACAATCCCATCTTGTGATTTTCTCCTTTCCTCTTCTATTCCTTTCCAACAAAATCTCCCGCCACCATGAAATAATTGCATGCACTTTCATTTTAGCCTTTCCAAATTTGATCCTCTCAAGATCTTAAAAAATATTTATATTGAAAATATTCTTTCAAATAATTGATCCAATTGGTCAGTTCCTTTGGGTTAAGATTTGCCAAAAATATGAGGACTTCAATCTCAAGCTCTCTTTCAAATCCTATAAATAACCATAAAAACCTATCCTCCTCAAGATTCCTTTTTTTTTCCACTCTATGAAGTTCCACTTACCCTCATCTTTAATATTCATGTTCACTTTCATCTTTAACCAAATATTCATTCATTTATGTGAATCCACTTGCAATGTTTGCACTTGTCTCTAGAGAGGTATAACACCAATATAATTTCACACCCTTATCTCTTTTATCATAGTTCCTTCATGGAGGTTTTTTTCCACTTATCACTCAAACCCACAACCATAATCCTAGTGAAAACTACCTCACATTCACTGATATATCTTCACAAATACACACAATAAAATTGATTAATAACAACAAATTAGAAGGACATTAAACTTTATTTCCATTATTTTTAATGAGATGTAATTTCAATATTTATAAATATTATGTGCCAATATACATGGGTATTTTATATACAATATTCTACAATCTAGAGCCACCAAATGCATTCCTAGAACTATCCAAGATAACCCCATGAGCCTTCATTATATTGGTGATTTTTAGCCACCCAAGAAGTTTCTAAAAAATATATCACCAAAATTTAAGGTCAACCATACCTAAGATATTATTATTCATATTTTACTACATGAGAATGGGTCTCAAAAAAATTCAAAATGCAAATGAAAATTTGAAGGAATTTAATATCTTTCTATTTTAGGTAGTGTAACTTTCACACACTATAAGTTATCTCCGAATGACTTGACCCCATTTTAGAAATGGTGTAAAGTTCTTTGTATTTCTTGATTAGTAAAATATCCATTTAATTGAGGTTTCAACCCACCATCCCCTACCTTCAGAGTCATTAAATCCTTCAAAACTAAGTTCAAAATTTGTATACCTTGCTAAAAATACCAAAAAAAATTAGTATCTTCAAAACTAGATTTAATCTCACAATGAGACTTTATTGGAATGCTAATATATCTCTATGGAAGCTCTATAAAATAAATTAGAAAATCTTGACCTCCACCAACCAAATTCCCAAATATAGTTAGTTTCTAGAAATAAAAACTTTGCACTATGATAACCCTTATTAAAAAACTAGATAATAATTTTAGGTGATGCAAGATTACACTTACACCTAGGATTCTCCTGCATCACCAATAATTATTGATGTTATCATTAAAATTTACAAATACTTTAATATGAAATAATAAAATATATTTACTTAATGTTTCAACAATCTCCTTAGTGCCTTGACATAAAATGAGAATGCTATCAACACCTTTGAAATGTGGATGATGAACTTTGTTTAACATGATACCATGGGAAGCAACTACATTTTATAAGAAAACTCTTTGCCAAGAGTAAAACTGATCTTAAATAGTTATTTTTTGATTGTATAAATTCTCATGTGATGCAAGAGCATCTTTGGGTATTTTATTATCTTGCATTATGCAAAATAACTTTCTTTATTTTATATTTATGGTTCTAGTCTAAGTGTTTGTGGTTGCAATTATTGAATCACACGTTCTAATTTATGTGAAATTCATTTTTTATCAATGACCTATCATGGATCATCTTTGTAAGGCCACATGTCTTTATATTCCATGTGCATGGAGATCTAATTAATTTTCTCTAGAGATGTATTCTTTTTTTTCTCTTCTAGTGATATGTGGTAGTTTTTGTATGCAATGTTCATCTTTACTTACAAGGTTTTATGGAATCTTATTTGGGTTCTTGGACCATGTGTGGATCTATATCTAAGTTAACTACTTCCCTTATGATTAATTAAATATTTAAACTTTTAAATTTTTTTTGGGAAAATTGCAACCAAGGTGACAATGCTTGTATATTAATTTCAAAAGAAGAGGTATATATAGAGAAACATAAAAACTAAGGGGGGATCTAAAGCCTCATGAGACCCAATAAAGAAGAGATGATAAATATCATCAACTATCAGTCAAAAACTAACCCAAGTAGAGCACAAAATAGAAACTCTGAGAGACAAATAAAACAAGATGACAAAAGAGGGAGATCCCAACCAAAAGCACCACCACTAAAGACATAAACGACCCAGCACATCTTGAGCTGGCCACTACAAAATAAAGAAGCAGAGTCCAAGAAGAAAATAACATGCCAAAATCCCCATAAAGACACCTCTATGTATCAAGTGTTAGGGATGTTAATTCCCCTAACCTAGAGTTTCACATGATGGTAGATGGAGAGGATAGAGCCCCCTTTGATCTTGTAAGATAGGACTTAATAGAGAAAAGATCTATAGCTCGGGAATCCTTAATATATTTTTTCATACTAGTCTCTCTTAGTCCACTTCTTAATGGGTTCTCTTCTTAATAGGTGATATCTTGGGGTTCAATAATGTGAAGCTTATCAATAGGAGAATCCTTATCAAAATCCTACTCTAAAAGATACATATTCTTGGTGAGCATAGATGAGGTGGATGCATATACCTTGGAAGGAGATAGAGCCACCAATGGGTCAACATGAATCATAGCTAAAAACTCAATCAGGATACATAAACCATCAATAGTAGGCACTAAACATGGATAACCAATCAACATATCATCTAGAGTAGATGAACTAGCCAATGTGGAAGCAACAACTATAGAAATAGGGGACATTACATGTGATATGAGATTCTATTGGTGTTATTAAATATTACTAATTACACTTTTCTTAATTTTACTTAGGTTATGCATTCTCATATTAGCTATCATATAGACAACACAAGGGTCATCTCTTTATTTGAGCATGTGTTGTCTCACACCTCTCTTTGTGTAATACACCTTTATGTTCTTATCCTTTTATTTTCACAAATACTTTCATGCAAAATGGACAATAATCTACCATTATTGGATATGTTCTTAGTTTTTATTTTTATCACTTGGATAACTCCTAGTCATCTTGCATTGACTATATATTTAGACACCTTTACATGTATTGTATATGATTACCCTTTATTATTTCATCAATATTGAATCATTCATTTATCATATCATTTATCTTTCTTATTCTATCAATTGAGCTTCTAGATCTTTGTATTGTCATTCTTTTTCATGGGCAAATTCTTACATGGTATGAGAGTTGAAGGACCATTCATTAGTTAGCTAATGGAAAGAATCATTTTTCTTACATTTTGAAGAGACATGATTCATAACCAAGATATCCATAGTTATTGGGAATGTCTAGAGGTCATCATTTCTATGAATTTTGACTATAAATTTTCTTATATTTGGTGAAAGTCAAATCAAGGTAATTTTTTTAAAAAATCAAACTTGAGAAACTCAATTTTCCAAGTTTGGTAACAATTATCCATTTTTGGAAATATTTTTTATTTTGGATCTTCATTTTATTTGTATTTTGGTTGCAAAATATTGTGCCATATGGGTATCTATTAGTTATCATAAGAAGGTCATTAGAACAATGTACTGATACCCTGACTGAATGTATATCACATAATACATTGTGATTGGCGAGATTTATATTTATAATGTGTTGAGATTCTTCAATTGGTTAATATGGGATTATTTTATTTCAACCACCTACCACTACCCAAGTATGCAAGGCTATGCAATGTCGAGACCCTTACCATCATCAATTGATCCCAATAACAATGATTTCCCCCACCATTCTCAGTAAGCTTGAATCACATGTGTCACCAAAGTTATCCCAATCATACACTTGAATGGAACCAAACTTGTAGTTCATCCATCATGACATCTAGGTGTGTGCACTAAGATAGTGTACAAGGTATAATTGGGCACCTTTTTTCTAATATCATGTAAACTTGACCTTGGAAGAACCATTTGAGGGTGATTTGCTCAAAATGAAAATTTGTGTAAAACATAAAAAATTTAGTGCTCTAAATCTAGTTTGTAAAATATTAAGGTTTGTTTAAAAATGGTTAAGATTAAGTGGGTCAAACTACACGTATACAAAAAAGTGTTCATATTTTCTCTTTAAAAACATAATAGCTATTTCTATGGGCTCAACAAAACATATGGTTATATTTAGTATTTTGAAAAAACCTTTAGTAGGATGATAAGTAAGAGTGAGATTTTTAATTTTTGTATTTTTTCATGATCTTTTGACAAGTACTTTTTTCTATTATTTTTTCAACTGACTCCATCCTAAAATTTTGGTACCTCTTCGAGTGTTAGGCATAACTCGTATCAAAATAATCTAAAATCAACACTTATGTTTTAAAAAAGTGTATATAATCAAGTGTAGAACTATACTATTTTTTTTTTTTCATTTGGTTAAGTACATTAAAAGTTAATAAAACAAGTGGTAGAAATATATCTAAGATGACAATAAAGACACTAATATAGAAAAATTAACTTCAAACTGCCAATCTTTTCCAAGAAAAAATAAAATTATATGGTTAGAAAGGTAAGAAAATGCATAAGATTATGATGGTAATTTTAGAGATACGTGCTTCACCATTTGCAAACCCAATGAAGCCAACGAAAAGAATTGATCTTAGAAGATGAAAAAATTCTAAAGAAACAAACAATGGAGGGAAAACATCATCCCAATCTATTTGGAAGTTTAATAAGCCTATTACCTAGCCTAAATGAGATTGTGTTTTTTATTAACAAAATATGATTAGGTTATGCTTCCTATGACTAAACTGTCATACTAGACATAATTCGATCATGTTATGTCTAATATAACTATACTACAAATAACATGATCGCATTATGTCTATGTAAAAGTAATTTTAATTGTTCAAAGGCCTAATAGGCCTAACTAGACCCAGTTAATGAAGCAACTATCCAAAAATCATTTTATATCATCAAATAAATAATTTGATCAACTGGGGCACTACAAAATAATCTAAATCTTGAGTTTCAATATTTGAATGAGCTATGCACATGACACATTAGAACCATCACATTTTTCAATTGCTTCATTGTATGGCTCAAAATATTTTGAGAGTAATTAGAAAAAACACTATGAGGAAAATATGTGTATTACCAAAGACTATTAGAGTAATTAGATATTTCATAATGAACTCTAGTTTTCTTAAGCTAAACTTTAGGCATCTAATAATTAATTCTTTTATTAATTATTATGATGCAGCCTATGTTAGACCTTTTTAGGGTTTCAATCTCCTTTATCAAGACAATCTATCTTTGTAATTTAACCAACTTACTTTTGGTAATAGCACTTTATCTTTTTTCTCATCAAGAATGTCTCATCTATGGATATGGGAATTATAGCCTCCATAGCTTTTCCTTCTCTCTTTTTGTGACAAGTGTTTGCATGTAGGTGATTCTTGGAAGCTATGGGGTTGATCTTTCATCAACTTCAATATGGAATTAAAGCTCTAGATCTTCATGCCCCTTTTTTTTGTGTGAGAGATTTGGCATCGATTCTTATATCTATGGCTTTCATAGGATTTTTTATTGGATTTTGGATCACTTTGATCCCAAACAAACATCACTATTGAGCTCAGAGTGCTCAAAAACTACCCATTTCCATATAAAATATGTCCAGTTTGGAAGCTGTTGAAATCTAAGGCAAAATGTTTTTTGCACCCAGGTCATTTTGACCTGGGTACAAAACTTGAGGCAGTGATTTTTTTATTTTTTATTTTTAAAATTTGGAGTTGCTTCATTGGTTTACCCCTCATACTCTCTATAACTTCTTTTTCATGGCATACTTCATGCAGACTTGAGCTAGTACATCCTTCTTGGGGCATTGGTTCACAATTTCTTGTGTTATTTGTGGTGATTTTTTATAGCACTCGCATCAAATTTTCTTGCATTTTATTGGACTCCTACCTTTCTCTGACATCACAGGCATTGTGTTTCTACTTGTCTTTTGGGCTACTCTTTCCTTTCTTCTGTGCATTTTCCAAGCACTCTTTTTTTGTAGTGTATGATATTTGCTTGGAGATCCATGTCATTGCCAGCCATTAGTTTTGGAACCTTAAATTTAGCACATGGTAGCTACATGTTTACATATGTGTAGAGCCATTTTTGGGTTAACATGAAGTTTTTGATAGGCAAGGCAAATTTGTGGATAGCCTAGTGTTTGGTTAGCATTTTTTCATGCAAATTGATTGATGATTTTATCCCCACAAATTTTAGCAAACTGAATAGTGCTTTGGAGGTCTTTTTGCATGATTTTTGGATTGTTCTTGATTGGAATTTAAGTTGTGTTCTATGTACTATGATTTTCTAGAGTTAAGAGAGGCTTATGAGTTTTTCTAAGAAGGACATGTGCTTTTACTCCAAAATTATTCCTTAACACTTGGTCAACCACTTTCTCACCTCCTCCTCCTTCCTGGAATACCATGTGTGAGTCCCATCATTGCCAATAATTCAGAAGCCCTTGTTGCATGTGGTATATCCAATAACAACCTAGCTTAGGCATGAAGTTTTGGAATTTGACACATTTTGCAAAAGGTTTTAGTGGTGCCTTCTAATCCCTACATTGATAGTAGTCACAAATTTTTTTGGATAACCTTGGAGGCACCTTTTTATTGGGTAGTGTGAGTTAGCTGTGATTTTTTTGGTGAAATGTCTTTCTCTATTTGGAGCTACATTCTTAGGTGGGAGTTTCTTTCCATAGTTCTTGCCTATTTTCCATTCCTTTCTAGGCATATCTTTTATGTGATTCCTTGATACATGGTGTACCTTCTTAAGATGATTCATCTCCGTTGGGAAGGGTGTCTTTCTTTTGTGGTTTCACCAATCATGCAGATCCTTTGTGATGTCTTGGATGGACTCTAGCTTTTGGTGTTTCCATGAATTATGGAATGTGATTCATTTTGGGGTTTTCATGCTCATCGATTCCAAACATTTTTTGACTTACAGGTCTTATACAATGACACACCCTACCTTTTTTGGTGGAACAAAATTTTGGATGAGTTAGTTGCTTTAGTAGTAAGCTAGATTAAAAGTGTGGTTAAAGTTGTATCATTGTTCCCAGAGCTGGAAGCTCAGATCAGTTATGGCTAAGAAGAATTTAGCTAGAAGAAGGTGAGTCAGCTGAAGAAAATTTGGTGTAAAGTTCTTGTATTCACATAGAACATTAGTCTACATGTACTCTCCCTACTGAAGATCCTACACTTTGAATGGGAAGTTTTCAACCCATTTGATAATTCTAAAGGCCCACTATACTTGTACTATGAATAGAGCTGCACTTGTGTAGATGTGAAAAAATAAACTTTTCATAATTCAATGAACCCATAAAATCATTCTTAACCATGCATGCATTTATTATGTGTTAACCAAAACTGGTAGGTTGCTCTTAAATCAACATGGAAAAATCTTAAGAATAAAATAAAACATATCCATCAGTACATTTGACACAATAATTTAACATGGAAACCCAATTTGGGAAAAATCACTAGTAACATGCTACTTCTTTTTCACTCTTCTAAAGTGATGCCTTATTAAAGGCCAACCCTATTAAAGGTTACAACACACTATTAAATGTGACATGGTTAAGGTATTTCAATCACCATGTTAAAAGTGAGCCTTGTTAGAGGACATTAGGCCATTCACTTGGAATGCCACCCTGTTAAAGGATTTTCAAATGACTATTAAGTCAACCTTTCTCTAAAGGATTTACCCTATGTCGATACAATTGTTAGAAAGTAATCGTAGAGCTTTTATTTGATGCAACTTAAAACCTTACTTGTAGATTAAAGATCACTATTCAATCCTCAACTGTACTTGGCTTCCAATCTTTGCAACTCCGATAGCTTGTTTTCTCTTCAAGAATTCATCCTCTTTAAGCCTTATTTCTTAGTTTTCCATTGCAGACTTCTTCTCTTGGGTCAATTGATGAAGCAAACCCTCTTCCTTCTCCTTGTCATATTTCTGCATCCAAAACTTTCTAACCTCTTGGCTTCATGACCATACAACCCTACATATAGGAAATTAGAACTCTTTTCTTGCTCATTATCCATCACCAAAATTAGGGTTTTCAATGGATTGGGTAGGATACAATGCATCTACCCCATATCTTTCTTCTCTATAAACTTCTCCTAGAATCCATTTAAATTCACTTCCAAAATAGTTTACATAAGATTCTGTGCCTCCAAATCATCAATCTTACCTTCCTTCTGATTCACAAGTTCCAAGAAAAAAAACTTGATGGCTTTTAATTGGGAAATCTTTGATCTTTTTCATAATGTAGCAACTCTACATTATCAATTTACTAATACTTAGCACATATTGTGTTACTCAGCATCTACTGTCAAATTACTTAGCGTCAACTAGATTTTGTCAATGCTCGACATCAATTAAAAATCACTCGACATCTACTAACTTGCTCAGCATCCACTATAAAGTGCTTTCACTCAACTCCAACTAACCTTTTACTCAGCTTACACTAACTTCTCCTAGCACCTTCTATCAACTTGATCAAACTTAGAAAATGAACTTTGTTCAACCCTATTCTTCTAAACTTTCTAAGTGTAGCCAATCATTTTTGTAACCTCAAGTAGATCATCAATACATTATGTTATCACTGTCTTAATTGATTTATGTACTTCAATACATAATCATAACTCAATGTCTCCTCTAGGTATTTTTGTTACATCTTGTTGAAAAAATCCTCCTCATCAATCAACTAAGTGATAGTGCTTGAAACATATAAGCAATTGTCTTACCAACAATTAGTAGGTTTGACATCAGTGACAAAACAATGATTAAAATACTTCTTCAAAAATATTTTTACTCAAATTCTCTTTTCAATCATATATCAACAATCCCCCTCTTTGGCATTGATCGCAAACCAAGCTTATCTACTAGTCAAATGATAAACATCTTGTTCCATCAAACTAACTAGGTCAAAACAATAAGACAATACTAAACAGAAAGTTTGTGAATAAAACTTCTCCCTCTATCAACAACTTCCTCTTCTGATTAGGTTACAAAATAAAACTCCCTCTGAGTTCCTTTTTTTTCTAATTTTCTTATGTCATGCATCATTATAATATATCCCTCTTTTGTTCTGATCCTTCTATTGAGTTCTTTGTACTTTCTCCCTCTTTCATTCTTACGAAATTGATCATCTGATGTATATTCTCCCTTGATCATCTTCCTTGATTAGTTTAATGTTCCTTCTCCCTCTTTGATAAAAATTCCAAAGACATATAACCAACACTTGGCATCTTTTATATATGCAGACATAGGCTTTTGTAGACTCTTTAATTTTCTCCCACTATCACCTGACTTGTGACTAATTTTTAATTCTAGGTTTGTAGTTACTTTAGGCAGTTCCTAAAGTAAGATCCACTGCATCAATTTGTATGAAATGAATGTTAGCTTGTTTGATGTAGGTTACTCCCTCTGTCATTTGCATAGCCTTTCATATGGGTATCACCCCTAGTTTACCTCTTAGATACTCATAAGCATCCTTAGGTAATGCTTTGGTGAAGATATCAGCAATTTTCTCCTTTGTGTTGATATATTCCATCTTCACCTGTTTGCCTTGAACCAATTCCCTTACATAATGATACTTTATTGCAATGTGCTTTATCTTTGTATGCATTACAAGATTATTTGATATATTTATAGCATTTGTATTATCACAATAAAGTGTCATTGGTTCTGTGACTTCTTCCTTCATTCTCTTAAGTAACTATTTTATCCATATAATGTTTGTGCAATTAATAGCATTAGTAATATACTCTACTTCAGTAGTAGATTGGGAAGTACAACTCTACTTCTTGCTAGTCCATCCAGCAAGTCTTCTTCCTAAGAATAATGCTCCTCCATTGGTGCTTTTTCTATCATCAATATTTCAAGCCCAATCAACATCAGTGTAGGCTTTCAGTTCAAACTTTTCGTTCTCCTTATAGTACAAACAATACTCTTCTATTCCTTTCCAATATCTCACTATTCTTTTCATGGTTATCATGTGATTCTCTTGAGGGTTAGCAAAGAATCTAGAAACTATCCCCATAGCTAATGCAATATCAAGTCTTTTTTTTACTACATATTGCAATTTTCTAGGCATGGATCTGTATAATGTTTGATTGACCTTAGGTGAATCATCATTCTTTGAAAGCTTGAGTGTTGTTACCATAGGTGTACTTGTTTTGAATCCTCAAGTCCAGATGTCTTCAATATCTCCTTGAAAATTTTTGACTGAGTGATATATACACCATATTTCATTTGATAGACTTTTAATCCCACAAAGAATTTGATCTCACCAAACATTGACATTTCAAACTCTTGCTTCATCTAATTTGCAAAATCTTTACACAAAGAATCTTGTCCTCCAAATATTATGTCATCAAAAAATATTTTAGATAATTGTATACCTTTTTCTTTATATGTCTTCATGTACAAATTTATGTTATCATTTTTCCTTTCAAATTCAATTTGAACTTGACAAGTACGAAGTCTCTCATACCATGCTCTTTGTGCTTGTTTCAATCCATATAGGGCTTTGTGTAGTCTACATACCATGTTATGTTGGAAATACTCAAGATTATTCTAGGTTACTGAGAGGGGAGGGGTGAATTAGTAACCTCTAAAACTTTACCAAATTCAACACTTTATAGAAATATAACAATTATCATCTATTGATCTAATTACATGCATGAGAAACTAAAAACATAAGACATTCATAACACTTGAACACAATAATTTTGTGACCTAGAAACCTTCCAAATAGAAAGTAAAATTCGTGATTGGGATGATACCCACAAAACTTCAATATTGTAGCATAAATTTGACCAGTTAAGGCTTACATTGATCACTTCTGATGATCTGCCCTATTAGGAGAAATTAGGATTGCTAGGTCCACCTTGTTAGAGGTTTTACAAACACATAATGAAGTATGCACTCAGTAAAGATATTTGAGAAAATATTGTTAAGTCTACCTTGTCAAAGGATTTCGACTAGTTCACCTATTAGGATGAAGAAGTGGATCTCTAACTTAATTGAAATGTTGATAGAGATTCCTTGAAGTATTGATCACCTTTGTGTGATGGATTTTTCTTTTGTTCCTCCTTTTCTAATATGGCCTTACAATATACTTTTTCTACTACTGATTCACATTCGCACACTTCTTTTCACATTACTATCACACTTGGATATGATACAATACATTACATATATATCAATCCAATTTACAAAATTACAATGTCAACCAATATACAAGTTAACACCAATATTACAAAGTTAGCCCATATGTAGATACTTGGGTTCTAAAAGACTTACTTGGTAAAATTTTGATACTCAATGTCCACTATCATTACTCAACATCATCATGCACTCAATAGAAGTAGAAGCTCAATCCATACCAATCACCTTAAAGTAATCTTGAACTTAGTCTACACTAGTGACTTGGTAGATACTATGTAACTTGGTATAAACTAAATTACATGTTTACCATGATTTCACTTGGTTAACACTAACTTCACTTTACATGAACTGCTAGCTCAATAGAAACTACAAAGCTTGGTAACCACTAAAGTCCTTAGGTTGAACTGTTGGAGTTCATGCTGACTAAATTCACTTGGTAACTATTGAAATGCACGGTAGGAACTCTAGTGCTTAGTGGCTATTGAATTACAATGAAAACACTATAGACTGTTCAATGAGCTTGGTAGGCATACAAAATTTGAACAAGTGTTGTCACTAATAAAAAACTTGACTAAATGTTAACAATATCCCCCTTTGGTGTTAGTGAAAAAAACACTTGTTACCCAAAACTTGTATACATCACAATGTGATACTAGCTCGGTATGGTATACTATTTTTTAGATTTTTCAAAATTTGTCTTTGTAAGTATATACAATATACTATATTTGAAAATTCTCTATGTACACTTTATCCCTTTGCATGATTCTTCCCCATACAATATACATAGTATCTTAGTATACATAGCATAATAAGTGTCTCTCCCCATATATAGCAGACTAAGTGTCTCTGCCCCTTTTTGACAATAATGCGAAATATTTATTCAAAACTTATTTACATGGAGACACCAAAATGAGAAAGAAACTTAGAATATACCTTAAGAATGAGTAATATAATTTTATCCCAATTCTCTTGCAAAACTTTGCACATATGTAGAGAAATTTGTACTTCTATAGATAGTTGTATCATATGATCTACAATGGAGAAGTTGTTGTCATGGATCAATTTTTTTGAATTAAAAATATGCTTTTGCATTGTATCTATGATGGGAAGGATCATATTCTGAATACCTATCAGTGTAGACCAGATCCTTTCTTCTTCTCTCAACAAATTTTCCTGCATGTCTAAGAAGAATTTGATCTTCATATGATGTGTAGAGCTTGAACTAGGGTCAAGTTACAATTGTTGTGCACTGGCTTTCAAATCTTCATCAATCTTTGTCAACTTTCTCTTTATCTCCTATATGAACTTGGTAACATCACAAAGCTTTCCATAAAGTGATATTACATTCGTGTAAGAGGTTTCAAGATTGGTTAAAATTGATGAAAGCTCCACTTGTTGTGCTCAAGGGCTTTATTATCAAATTTCTTTTCTACTTTCTCAATTAACTTGTCTTGACCACTAGATTCCTCATTATACTTCTAGATTGCCTCTTCTAATTGAAAAAAAATGTGTTTAGAAGTATCAACTTCAACACTTATTTCCTTAGTCAAAATATTCTTGACATCATCTATGATTTTATATTCCTTATCTCTTTCTTCTCTCAATTTCTTCTACTTTGCCTTCTTTTGGAGAAGTTGACCAACTATATGCATTTTATCCATA
Organism: Cupressus sempervirens; assembly: GCA_028749045.1. NCBI lineage: Eukaryota > Viridiplantae > Streptophyta > Pinopsida > Cupressales > Cupressaceae > Cupressus > Cupressus sempervirens. The sequence continues at coordinate 157,205,633 of CM053783.1, forward strand.
GAGAGATTATCAAAGTCCCATTTGGGAATTTCTATTTCCTCATCTAAGTCTATATCATCCTCTATCTCCTTTCCTTTAATCAAAAATCATGTACTCGATTGAGCATTAGGTTAAACTATCCTTGTACTTAATGTCATTAAATCCAGTATGGAAACAATAGTAGAGATAGTAGGACTAGCAGTGAAAATTTGTATAGTGCAAATAGATGGAATACTAACTGGTATGCTTACTAAATCCAAAACTAAAGTACTTATAGAAGTATCCAAAATTGTAGTAGCCAAAATAGTATAATCCAAAATTTTAGAAGCCATTGTATCCATTTCTAATGATTGCAACTCAAGAGCTAAAGAAGAGGGAAGTTGTAGCTCAGTAGATGAAATGGTAGACACTTCTATCAATGATGTGTTGAGTTGTGTGAGGGCAAAGAGTGATTGGACATTTGATGTATCTGTTGTGGTCAGAATCAAACTTGCTAAAGATGTCTCCAAGCTTGACGTAGCTACTGGTTTTCTTGGAGAGTGAGGAAGTGAGGCAATGACTATGGTTGTTATCTTCATAGGGTTAATCTCCTCATCATCTTCTTTGTCTTCCTCGATAGCTTCTTCCTCTTTATCTTCTTCAACTTTCTCATTGTCAAAATCTATGGGCTCATTGTAAGTTTCTTCTTCTTCCTCATCACTATCATCATCCTTAACATCTACTAGCAAGTCACTTTGTTTATACAAATGATAAACATTCTTCCACATGCTTGTGGCATTCTTAACTACATGCTCTATATCATTGATCAAAATTAAACAAGTATTAAATATAAGAGTCATCTTATCTTCATTTTTCTTTAAGGACTCTTTTACCTTAGCATCTTTCATGATAGGTAGCAATTGCCTCAGTGTTTATGCATAGATATCTTTTGTTGTTTGCATAGCAAAGACCCATCCTAGCTTTTTTTTCTCTAATAATTCATTAGAGATTTGGGAGGCTATCTAAACTAGCAAATACTTCCATTTTCACATTTTGTTAACACCAGTTCTTCAACCTATTTCTTTTTTACCTCTAATCTTGTTTCATACTTCAAGGATTTGAATTTTTTTATACCTACAACTTCTTCCAATTGTTTCAATTTTTCTTGGAAGGTGGGAGGAGGTTTGCTAAAGACAATTTCATTGCCTTTCTTCTTGGACCTCCTTGTAAAAATTGCAATGGATGGCTTGGTGATGATCACCTTGCCTTTCTTATTCAAGGGTTCTTCCTATTCAGACTCATCCTCTACTTCTTCCTTTTTAGACTCATCCTCATACTTCTTAATGTGTATCTTCTCCTTCACCCTTGGTTAACATTAGAGGTATGCTTGATTTTAGTTTTTCTATCCTCCTCTTTCCTTTGTTAATCACCTATAGAAGTTTTATTTCAAGCTCTCTCCTTGCCTTTGCCTCATCATATGTTCCAAAGTGTGATGCCTTTGGATCAATAGGTTCATTAATCAAGGCTTCAATTATGTCCTTTCTTACATCTATATTCACCTCATAGGGAAGAGGTTTTACCCATACAATTCTAGGTTTTACTGCCTAAATGTAGACTTTGTCATAGTCTACCATGAAACAAACATCATCTTTGTAATCTGTTAGAGTAAATAATTATTTATTCTTTTACTTAAGTTTTCTTATGATAATGCATTTATTTATTAGTTGTAGTCTAGGAGTTGTTGACAATATGGGAGTTTGTTCCTATCTAAGTCATACTTATCTCCTCACCTTCATCAAGGATATTACACATTTTGTGGACATATGGTTAGTTGTCAACCTTATCCTCTAGCACTTTTCAGTTTGTTCTACAAGCTTCTTTGAGACCTTTATATTCAGGCTCTCTCATTTTATTTCATAACTCATTTTCAAGTCATATTGTACAGCAATACATTTTCTTTGTTGAATTATCTTATCTCTCAGTCTGTGTAATTTGTCCAAGATCCACCTCTTCCTTCTTTGGTTTCCCTTTGATAGGTTATTTTCATGCAAGTGATCTTGGCAAGCTATGAAGTTGGCTTTCATCAACTTCTACATGGTATCAAAGCCTCCCTATTGCTTCTTGTTTGAAATATTTTTGAAGCCATAATTCAGAGACACAAACCCTAGTTTGTTTGTGCATTTTTCTTGCATCTAAGGGAAAATAATTTTTTCTGGAGCACTTTGGACCTAAATGGATGCTGCCATTGAGTTCAAAAAGCCTGCTAAGGTTAGGATTCATATAAAATTTTCTAATTTTTTTGATAGGAGCTCTGGGAGGCAAACATTTTTTAGTTTGGGCATCGTACAAACCTATATAGACAAATTAATTGCATTTTTCATTTAAAAAGTTGTAGCATCGAGCGGCCACCACCACACCACTATGGCCCCACCCATGCACCACTTAGGCACCATCTTTAGTGGCTATTGTGCCACCCACTTGCAGCTACTACTCCACAACCACCACCATATTGCCGACCCTCCTCCCTCTAGTCAGTGCCACCAATGACTATTGCCCCTATAGTCACTGCCGCTAGTATCTACCACCCTACCACCGCTCACCTACAACTTGCCAACCTAGCCCAAGATTTGCATAGTCAACAAACATTCGGCACACTCTATGGGTGACACATGACATAAGTGCCACATTGGCACTTGCCATGTGGCCTTTGCCACATCACTTGCACACCTCAGCCTCTTGCCATGTGGATTCCACATGGCACTACTATGTGGCACACCATGTGGCCCTTTTTTGTAGCAATGGCTATGAGGCCATCAATTTTAACATTGTGGTTTTCTGATATCAGCATGATGTCACCCTGTATCAACACCCTACTAGCAATCTAGGTCACCTTTTGACCTACTCATAATTTTTTGGCCATAACTTGAGCATATGAAGGTATTTTTGGATTTGAAAGAAGTGCTAGAAAGATAGTTCTAAGATAGAGACATTGGTGTAGGTATTTTTAGGTTTTGAAGCATTTTTGTTGCTCATTTTTGTAGTCAAATTTTGAAGTTCTATTTTTCACTCTAACAAGCATATCTTTTGCATCCCATCTTCATTTTTTGAAAACTTTATTTTTCAAAAAATCTAGTTTTTTCATCTTTCTAGAAATGCTATCATTTCCTTTAGATCCTATGCCATGCTCTTTCTATCATGTTTTTGGCATTTTTGCTCTATGGTGGATATCTTGGGTGTTCTAGGTCGAAGGATCATTTTCATGGCATGGAATCTTTTGTTTTGGGCTATCTTATCTTTTGTATCAACTTTTTTCCCTTTTTGATCATTGTTGATATCATTTGTAAGCATCTTTATCCACACACACTAAGAAAAAGTGCCATTCTTGCATTTCAGGTTCAAGAAAATTGTTTCCAAACAATTGTACTTGCATTATTTTATAAAGCACCATGGGAGGGATAGTGGCTTGCCACTTTTTGTGCCCTCTTCCTTTTTTGCCCCATGCAGAGTTAGTGACATTTCCTTTATAAGTGTTTGTACCTCTTCAAATCTCTTGTCATTCTTGGTTCTTTCTACAGAGGCATTTGACCCACCTTTTCAATTGCATGTCATCTCACCCTGACTACATTAAGGAGGGGTTATTCTATTATTCTAATGCTTCCTTGGTTAAATGGTTTAATAGTGTGAGCTATGTACTTAATGGTTTAATAGTGTGAGCTATGTAATTAGTGGTTGATCCTATATACTAGGCAATTTTAGTGGCTAGCTACCTATGCATATCATTCAGATGGATCATCTACCATATAGACACAATCAGTTTGTACCTTCTTCTCCCATGGAGGTTCTTCAAATCAGTAGTTTCTTTCTGATGACAAAATTTGTGACTTTTTCATGCTTCAGTGATGCTCTTCATGATCTCTCTTTGTTCCTATTTTATGGGACATTCCACTAGTTGGAGGCTTCTTCAGTCCTTCACTAGGTTTTCTTACCTCTTTTTGGAGTAGGGTTTTTTCCATGAGGTTTTCTCTCTTTCCCTATTTTTAGAGGTCACATTTCTTTGCATTGCTCATAGATACCTAACATGGCCTAGTTGTTGGGACCCATTCTACATTTCATCGTACTTTTTTACTTCCTTCTCTCATCCTGATGATGGATCACAGAGTGTGATCCAAAATGTTGATGATAAAAAAAACTTACACAATCGAATCCAGAAGCAACATCATCATTAAGGCATTCTCCTAAGTTGCACTTAATGGGGGGTGTTAGAGTAAATAATTATTTATTAATTGTTTATTCTTTACTTAAGTTTACTTAGGTTAATGCATTTATTTATTATTTATAGTCTAAGAGTTGTTAACAACATAGGAGTTTCTTTCTATCTAAGTCATACTTATCTCCTCACCTTGATCGAGGATATTCCACCTTTTGTGGACATATGCTTAGTTGTCAACTTTATCTTCTAGCACTTTTTGGCTTGTTCTACAAGCTTCCTTGAGGCCTTTATATTTAGGCTCTCTCATTGTATTTAACAACTCATTTTCAAGTCATATTCTACAACAACACATTTTTTCATTGCAATATCTTCTCTCTTAGTCCGTTTAGTTTTTCCAAACTCCACCTCTTCCTTCTTTGGTTTCCCTTTGATAGGTTATTTGCATTCAGGTGATCTTGGTGAGCTATGAAGTTGGATTTCATCAACTTCTACATAATCTTCTACCAATTTCCTAGGTATCCTAAATTTGTTATTCATTTTCTCCTTGAAGACATCAAAATAGTTATCCATTATGCTAAAAAAATTCTCTCCCATTTCAGAAATATATTCATTAATCTGATATAACACTAGCACATCCTTTCTCTATACTACCACACCTTTTTAAGGGAAGAATTTCTAAATATAGAAAAATAAACATGTCAGCAAAGAACCAAATTTGCAAGGGTTGTTTTTGGAAGTCTTGATACTCTCCATGTTCTTGTTGAACTACTTCAACAACAAATCTACAAGATCATATGACAAGTTGTTCTTAACAACCTTCTATGCCAAGTCAATAGCTTCACATTACACACTGTTGAGATGGCTAGAACTATAAATCTTGTGAGCTATCACATGTATCCTAAATTTTAGTTCTACATTAGTTACACTGCTAATTTGCATACCTTGATTATCCCACTCAACTAGGGTTTTCTTTTCTAGCTCATCCTGACCTAGGGTTTTGGTGGTTTTGGCTTTAGTGAGCATGGGGAGGCTGGTGATACAATTAATCATTTCCTTGGTAATTGAAACTAGTTGTTCAAGCCACAGCTGACCATTGTGAACTTGGCTTAGGATGTATTTGATCCATTTTATTTGAAAACTTTGGGGTAGGTGGGGAATGTGGGTTATACCCTTGGCTTCCAAAAGTTTATGCTTAGGTTTGAGAATCTCATTCAACATAGTTTAACTAGGGCATCATCCATTTCTAGGGTTCCAATTTCATAAATTGTGTACTTGAAATAAGTTTGGATGTCATTAATGAGAAGTACCTTTGGAGGAATATGTGATTGTGCTTTGTTTAGGTCAAGGGTTTCAGTAATTGCTAGCACAAGTTTGAAATTAGGTTCTTTGCATTCTACTCCTCGGACCAACATCTCTGACCCTTTCCTTGCTTTTCTAGTGCTACTTGATGCATTGGTAACTCAATAAGCTATGAAAATTTTGAAGAACTTAGCTACAAATTCCGCTCGAAGTTGCTTGATTGCTCTGCAATTTGCCTCTTCATAATGGCACTTAGATTTGTTGGTGAAAAATGAATTTGATTTCCTACTTTTTGTTAAAATTTCATCATTAATTCTTAGTATGAAGGTAGCTATGATAACATCATGCTTGACATTATATGTGATAGCCTGTCATCCACTATTCAATTGATTACTCAATGAAGGTTTTGTGACTCGGTAACAATGTATGTTCTCATTACTCCTAACTTTTCTCAATAGAATCTATGACCTGACCTTACTCAGTAGAGAAGGTAACTCGGTGATAACTAATATTGATCTTCCTCAATGATCCTTTTTTATCTTGAATACTAATTTGGATATTTGTCACCTTTCAATTGGAACTATTTGAATGTGATCATGATAGCATAGTTCCAGTTCTCCTTTGGAAACCTAGTTGAAAATGGCGCTAACCCAATTCTTGAGTGACATGACCATCATTACTTGAACTAGAATGCTTGATAGATTTAGGAATTCCTTGTTGTCTCATCTACTTTCTAAAGTGATATGCTTTTATCTTCTTATCATCTTCAATTCTACCTGTATTCATGCAATTTTTAGCTAGATGACCAAGTTTGGTACAAGTGAAACATCTTATGATGGTATCTTTTCTTCTCATGTGATGTTTAACACAATTCATGCTAATGTGTCCAAATTCTCCACAGTAATGACATCTACACCAAGTGTTGTAGTCCCCACCAAATATTGCTTTCACAATTTGCTCTGCTAGATTGAATGGCTTAGTTCTGCAATCTAATGCCTTATGACCTTGTTTCTTGCATTTTGATGCTTGCCTTCAAATTTTGGTTTCTCTTTGCATTCATTAGCCTTATGACCATGTTGATTGCAATTGTAGCATTTACCATTGAATTTTGCTTTACCATTACTCCAACATTTGTCTGATGTATGAACTATCTTACCATAGTGATTGCAAGTAGGTCTTTGATTCCTTTAAGTACATTGTTCAAAGGATTCACCTCCTTATTTGTATCCAATTATTTCTCTACTCTTTTGCCTATAGAGATTCTACTCATTCAATTGATTTAATTGATTCATGTCAACTTGATATTTCATCATGCTTTCATTGATTTTATTTTTAGTGTTTAGGTCATTTTTGAATCTTTCACTGATTTTCTTTTTAGATCTCAGCTCATTTCTTATTCTTTCATCGATTTGTCTTTCCAAATTTAGATAATTTCTTAATCTTTCATTAATCTATCTTTGGCTCATGATTTCCTCATTTGTATTGGAGATTTGATCCATAAGATCTGCATGTTGAAGGGATTGGTTTTGGATCTCATTGTTTCTTCCATACATCTCTTCTTTTGTCTTGTTCCTATGTTCTAAGATTTCACATAGCCTTACTGACTAAATTTCTTTTCTCTTTTAAGCTTTCTTACTTCTTCTTGTAGGGAACCATTCTTCTCTAGAAGTTCTTTGATTGCATCATTTGCTTCATTTGAACTTCTTGAAGGGAAAAAATCTTCAATGTACTGATCACCATTCATTTGATTTCCAAGTTCCTTCCTTCTTTTGAGGGATTGGGAAAGTTGATCCTTAGCTTTCTTGAGTTGTGTAATGGCCATTTCTAGATCCAACTTTTCATTTTCAATTTCTTTATCAAGTCTTAATATCTCCATATTCTTGATCTTTGCTCAAGCTATTAAACTTTCTCCTAAAAACCACAAAGCTCTTATACCAATTGTTGAAAATATTCAAGATCATGCTAGCTTACTAAAAGGGGATACCACTAAAAACTTTACCAAATTCAACACTTTATAGCAATATAACACTTACCATCTATTGATCTAATTGCATGCATGAGAAACTGAAAACATAAGACATTCATAACACTTGAACACAACAATTTGGTGACCTAAAAATCTTCCAAATAGAAAGTAAAACTATAGTGGGGATGATACCCACAAAACTTCAATACTACAACATAAAGTTGGCTAGTTAAGGCTTACATTGATCACTTTTGATGATCTACGTTATTAGGATCAATTAGGACTACTAGGTCCACCGTGTTAGAGGTTTTACAAACACACAATGAAGTATTGACTCGGTAAAGAGATTTGAGAAAAGACTGTTAAGTCTACCTTGTCAAAGTATTTGGACTAGATCACCTATTAGGATGAAGCAGTGGATCTCTAACTTACAATTGAATTGCTGATAGAGATTCCTTGAAGTATTGATCACCTTTGTGTGATGGATTTGTCTTTTGCTTCTCTTTTTCTGATATGGCATTACAATATACTTTTTTTGTTGCTGATTCACATTCGTACACTTCTTTTTCACATTATTTTCAGACCTAGATATGATACAATACATTACATATATATCAATACAATTTACAAAATTGCAAAGTTTGCCAATATACAAGTTAACACCAATACTAAAAAGTAAGCCCATAAGTAGATACTCAAGTTATCAAGACTGACTTGCTGAGTTCTATTACTCGGCATCCACTATCCTTACTCGACATCATCATGCACTCAATAGAATTAGAATCTCAGTCCATACTAATCAACTTAAAGTAGTCTCAAACTTAGTCTACATTGGTTACTTGGTAGATACTATGTAACTCAGTATAAATTGAATTACATGTTTACCATGATTGCACTTAGTAAACACTAATTTTTCTTTACATGAACTGCTAGCTCGGAAGAAACTACAAATCTTGGTAACCACTAAAGTGCTTGGGTTGAATTGGTGGACTTCACACTGACTAAATTCACTTGGTAACCACTAAAATGCTTAGTAGGAACTATAGTGCTTGATGGTTATTGAATTACATGGCAAACACTATAGACTATTTAATGAGCTTGGTAGCCATACAAAATTAAATAAATGTTGTCACTAGTAAAAAACTTGACTAAATGTTAACATGTTTTTATTATTTTTATCAGAAAAACCTTTTGGTTGTTCTATGTAGACTTCTTCTAATATGCCATTCATAAATGTAGACTTAACATCCATTTGATAAACTTTGAAACCTTTATATGCAGTATAAGTAAGCAAAATTCTTACTCCTTCCATTCTTGCAATAGGGGCAAATGTTTCACCATAGTCAATTCCTTCTTTTTGTGCATACCCTTTACAAACTAGTATTTCTTTGTTTCTTGTCACTTCACCATTCTCATCTAACTTGTTTTTGAATCCCCATTTTGTGCCAATCACATTCTTTTCTTTTGGTCTAGGAGCTAGACTCCAAGTCTGGTTCTTTTCTATCTACTAAATTTCTTCTTCCATAGCCTTATACCAATCATCATCTTCCAATGCATCTCTCACTATTTTAGGTTCTTTCACACTTAACAAACATGATTCACTTGTTAACCTATTTCTTTTTATTCGCCTTGCATCTTTGTCTCTAATGATTTGATCTATAGGATGGTGTCTTTTGACATATTTGGATAGTCTAGGCTCAGTTCTTGTGGCTACATTTTGTCTCTCAGCTTTAGTGTCACTATGTACATCTCTATTAGGTGTTTTAGCATCTCTTTCATGTGTGCTAATCTTATAGTCAGATTGTGCATTTTTCTCATTCTACAACTTGGCATCTGAATGCAACTCAACATTCATAGGATGTGACTCAGTAGTTGTTGAGACTTGCTATTGGTTTGCTACATGATTTGTAGCATCTTCTTTAGTAGGAATTCCTTCATAGTAGTATGCAAATGACTTGTAATCTTCTAGTTCTTTTGTAGGTTTAGCTTCATGTGTTTCTGTAAACTCATCAAAATTCACATTTGCACTTTCCACAATTTTGTTAGTGTTAGTATTTAAACACTTATAAGATTTACTTCTTGTGGAGTAACCAACGAATATACCTTCTTTTCTCTTTGCATCAAACTTTCCACTCCTAACATCTTTAAGAATATAGCATTTTCTTCCAAATACCTTAAAATATTTCACATTATGTGGATGACCATACAATAATTCAAAAGATGTTGAGTGAGTACATTTCTTTACTTGTACATGATTCAAGGTGTATACATCAATACTTATAGATTCTCTCCATTATTGTAGAGCAACATTTTTCTCCATCATGAGTGTTCTGGCATAGTCCATTATAGACTTTTTCCTTCTTTCTTCTTGAAAAATTCGAAAAGTGTCTAATTTTTCTTTTAGAAACATGTTTGTCATCATCCTAGTGTAATCATCAACAAACAACATTATATACTTATCTCCTTTGTAGATTTGCACTTCAATAGGTCCACACAATTTAGTATGAACAATTTCAAGTTTTTCCTTAGAGATATAAGCTTTACTTTTGAAGCTTGACTTTGTCATCTATCCTAGTTGACATTGTTTGCCGATTATATTTTCTAGTTTCTTCAAGTTAGGAAAACCTCTAACTCTTTTCATGTTACTGATACTAATCATATTATCAAAGTTAACATGACATAATATTTTGTACCAAATCCATACATCATCAAATTTTACAATAAGACAGGTAGCATCTCTATATCCAAATAGAACAGATTACTCCTAGTTTGATCACATTTTCCAATCAAGTTTCCATTTGTATCATATATCTTGGCTGATTTGTTTTCAAACTCAACTTTGCACACCAAATTATTCAATTGTGACATATTAACAAGTTATAATTCAATCCTTCAACATAATAAGCATTGTCACATGAAATCTTGTCTGTGAGTTTGATAGACCCTTTTCCTTTTACCAAACATGGTGCATCATTACCAAATCTTACACTATTTCCATCATAATAGGTGAAGGTGATGAACTTACTTTTGTCTCTAGTCATGTGATGTGAGCATCTACTGTCAATGATCAATTTGTCATTCTTGTTCACACAAGTCACAAGTGCAGTTGCCTCATCCTCATCTGATTCATCTTTCATTGCAACATATACCACTTCATTAGTAATGTAGCATGACTTCTTGCCTTTATCTCTGTAGTCTCTTCCATCATCTTTTGTTCTATTTTTGTTCTTGTTCCCTCTTCTGAAGTTCTTCTTTTGCATACATCTTGCTGCAATATCACCAACTTCATTTCAATTAAAACAAATGATAGGCAACTTACCTTTGAATTTACCTTTTCCTCTATGAAATCTTCTTTCCACAATGCTTCCAATTTTTCAATGTCTTCCTCATCTATACTATTGTCACTGGATGCATACTTTATATTTCTTTTCTTCTTCTTTGGCTTTACCTCCTTAGAATTCTTTAGTAATAATTTTGGTTTGAAAGCTGATTCAATTCTCTTTGGTTCATAATTGTCAAAATTTGATAGCTCAAAAGTAACGAGTCTACCCACTAGACCTTCAAGGATTAGATCATTTCATGGTATACATTTTAACTTTTGAATTGTAGACACTCTAATGGCATATACAAGCAACAATGTTTTCAAGACTTTACTTAGCACAATATCATCATCTATTTTACTAGTAGCACCTTTTATTGCACTAACAATTTCTTTTATTCTAGAAACATATTGAGCAATATTCTAACCTTCCTCCATAATCATGTCATCAAACTTACCTCTGAGGCTCTCTGACTTAGCTCTTTGAACATTTTTGTCCCCTCCATAGATGGTGTCTAGGGGATCCTACATTTTCTTTGAATTCTTAAGGACTTTGATATCATCAAATTCAGCATAGCTTAGGGTAGAGGCAATCTCCAACATCACTTGATTGTGTTCTTTCTTTTTCTTCAAATATTTAGCAATTAGGGCTTTTACTATATCAACATGTTCTACTCAAATGCAATATTGTGCATAATCTCCAAGTCCTACAAGGTGTAGCTTCGTCAAACTTTTCCATGCAGGAAAATTATCTCTATTGGGCTTGGGTACCTCTCTTTTTGACATCTTGATCTTTATGATTTTAGTACCTTAAAACTAATCCTCTTAAACAACTATGCTCTAATACCAATTATTAGAAAATCTTTTAGAAAAATTGAGATGGGGGGTGACTCAGTTATTCAAGGTCCAGATGTAAAAGTTAAACTTTTCACAATTCAGCGAACTCATAAAATAATTATTAAACATGCATGTATTCATTGTGTGTTAACCAAAACTAATAGGTTATTGTTAAATCAACATGCAAAAATGTAAAGCTTAAAAGATAGGATATCCATTAGTACATTTGATGCAATGATTTAATGTGGAAACCCAATTTAGGAAAAACCACTAGTAACATGCTACTCATTTTTCACTCTTCTGAAGTGATGCCCTGTTAAAGGCCAACCCTATTAAAGGTTACAATAGGCACTGTTAATTGTGACCCAGTTATGAGATTTCAATCACCCTTCTAAAAGTGAGCCTTGTTAGAGGACTTTAGGCCATTCACTTGGAATGCCACTCTATTAAAGGATTTTCCAATGACTATTAAGTCAATCTTTCTCCAAAGGATTTACCCTATGTTGAGGCAATTGTAGATACAACTTACAACCTTACTTTCCAAATTACAGAGCTTTGATTTGATACAACTTACAACCTTACTTTGTAGATTATAGATCACTATTTAGTCCTTAACTCTACTCAACTTCCAATGTTTGCAGCTTTGATAGCTTGTCCACCCTTAAAGCATTCATCGTCTTTAAGCCTTCTTGCTTAGTTTTCCATTGCAAACTTCTTCTCATGGATCACTTGATGAAGAAACCACTCTTCCTTCTCCTTGTCATATTTAAACATCCAAAACTCTCTAACCTCTTTGCTTCATGACCAGACAACCCTATATATAGGAAATTAGAACACTTTTCCCACTCATTATCCATTACTGAAATTAGGGTTTTTGATGGATTAGGTAGGATATAATGTATCTACTCCATATCTTGTCTTCTCTAGAAAATTCTCCTAGAATACAATTGAATTTGCCTCCAAAATGATTTAAATAAGATTTTGTGGCTCTAACTCATCAATCTTACCTTCCTCCTGATTCACAAGTTCCAAGAAAATAAACTTGTCAACTTGTAATTAGCGAATCTTCAATCTTTTTCATAATGTAGTAGCTCGACATTATCAATTCAGATGGGGACACAACCCAAGCACAAAATGGACACAACAGAAAAAGGGGAAATTGTATTAACTATGAAAATAAGCTAGTACATTCAGTACAGAGAAAATAGACTTCAAAACCTGCCCTAAGGGCTTACAATAGCATAAATCTGGAGATAATTTCTCCTTTAAGTACCTCCTCCCAAACTCCACTCCAAACTGCCTTTTACAATGCTAGAAATCTCCTTAAATAGACCTCGGAGGGTTAAGGATTAGGAATACATTCTAGAAAGTGCTAGTAGGCATCCACTGACCAAATAGAAGGCTCCAAAAGCGGTGTTAGAAGTCAACGCAAATCTAGAAGAATCTAGAAACAGTAATTGAAATTTTGGAAGGCATTACTTTTGAACCGTAGCTCTGATTGATGAACCGTTTACATTTTTGAAAAGCTCTCAAAGCACTCTATAGCCCTATGGATGAGATTTTCTCATCCTCCATTTTTTGGCCCTTTTAGAGGTCATTTAATGCCCCTAACCTGACTTTGAAGCATTCTTAGGAGGTATCCAAAACTCAAAAAATTGCAATAACTTTCAAATCGTGGGACCTTTTGACCTGATTCTTTTTCTGGAATGCTCTAAATTACAATTACATTCATCTGGCCAATTTAAACCTTTAGTTTACCAAAATGATGATCCAATTACATACTCTTATTTTTTTGAGATTTACACATATCCCAAGGTGTTCAAATACTCTATCCTAGAACACTGATAGTGGAACTATGAGAGTTGGAACCTTTATTTGACCCAAATGGGTATCCAAAAATGAAAACACATGAAACAGAAAGTAAGTCTAAGTACATTTTTTTTGGGTGACACAGGATTGCCCTTATACCTTTGGATGCTCCTGAATCAAAGACCGAGGGTAGGTTGAAAAGTGACCCTGTCACTTTATGAATGGTAGAGGAAATCCCAAATGGGAAACCTCAACTGCTGAAATCCAAGTTGAGTCCTCTATCGGTCATCCTTTCCACTTGACTAAATACTCTTCATACTGCCTATTTCTTGTACTCTTACCCACACGATGATCTAGAATGTCTTCTATCTCCTCGTTCTTAGAAGTAGGAATCAAACATGGCTCTAACACCAGCTCCTCATCTGCACCATCATCATGATAGTCTATTAAGTCTGCAATGTTGAAAATAGGAGAAATGTAAATACCATCTGGTAGCTCCACCTCATATGCATTTCTTAAGTCATGTTTCTTCAAAATTTTGTACGGGCCAAATTTCTTCATTTTTAGCTTGTTGTAAGTACCGGCTAGAAATATTTCTTTTTGTAAGTGCACCATGACTAGATCCCCTACTTGGAATTCCTTATGTCTTCTCCTTTGATCAGCCCTAGCATTATACTCTTGATTCATCTTGGTAATGTGTGCTTGAACCTCCTCATGTAGATGCTTGATATGTTCAGCAAATTCCTCAGCTTCAGCACTTGTCCTCTCCCCTTGTTCTATCTTCCTCAGCTCCAGTGCAGACCTTGGGCTACTTCCATATACAATTTGGAATGGTGACTTTCTAGTACTCCTATTTATAGAGTTATTATAAGAAAACTTTGTCTGTGGTAGAATAAAATCCCATCCCTTGGGCTTATCTTCAACTAAACATCTCAGCAAATAGCCCAAACTTTTGTTTACCACTTCTGTTTGGCTGTCAGTCTGTGAGTGATGTGTATAACTGAATTTCAAGTTTGTTCTCAACTTCTTCCACAATTTCCTCTAGAAATACCCCACAAATTTAGTATCTCTTTCAGAAACTATACTCCTTGGGAGACCATGTAGTCTCACCACCTCTCTAAAAAGCAAGTTTGCAATATGGATAGCATCATGAGTTTTGTGGCATGGAATAAAATGTGCCATTTTGGAGAACCTATCAACCACCACAAATACTAAGTCATTACCCCTTTGTGTCCTTGGAAATCCAAGAACAAAATCCATGCTTATGTCCTCCCATGGCTTTGATGGAATAGGCAATGGTTGATACAGTCCAGTATTGTGGCTAAATCCCTTGGCAACTTGACATACCTGGCAACTCTGTACAAACTTCTTCACATCTTGTGAAATTTGAGGCCAAAAATAATGTTCTTTAATAATGGCAATGGTCTTATCTCAACCAAAATGTCCTTCCATTCCTCCACTATGTTTCTCCTTAATCAGATTTTCCCTCATGGAACTCCTTGGAATGCACAATTGACTACCCTTGAACAACATGCCATCCTAAATCAAATAGTCTAACCACTTAGTTCTATCTACAGCAATAGGCTCTTTACAAGCTTTCCATGGTTCAAAAAAATTAGGATCCTCAAGGTACAAATTCTTGAGTTCATCAAACCCAACTGCTTCAAATTGCATTACTATAAGCAATAACTGTCTCCTACTTAGTGCATCTGCAACCCTGTTAGATTTTCCACTTCTATGCTTCAACACAAATGTATAGCTCTGCAAGAACTCTACCCACTTCATATGCCTCTGATTCAATTTACCTTGGCTATTTAGGTACTGTAATGCCTGATGATCAGTATACAAAACAAATTCCTTTGGCAATAAATAATGCCTCCATTTCTTTAAGGCCTGAACTATTGCATAGAACTCTTGATCATAAACAAAATACTTCTTCTTTGCATCATTCAATTTTTCACTAAAATATGCAATAGGCTTACCTTCTTGGCTTAATACAGCCCCAATAGCACCACTACTAGCATCACAATCCACTTGGAACACCTTTCTAAAATTTGGAAGCACCAACACAGGTTGTTCTGTCACCTTCTTCTTTAGCAATTCAAAACTTCTCGTAGCTACTGCAGTCCATTTGAACTCTTTTCTATCCCATCTTATTGTATCATTTCGGGGTGCACATATGCCACTAAAATTCTTAATAAACTTCCTGTAAAAACTAACCAGACCATGAAATGATCTTATCTCAGTAGCAGACCTTAGATTAGGCCATTCCAAGATGGCTTTTACCTTCTTTGGATCCATTTTGAGACCTTCAAGTGATATAAAAAACCCCATATAGAGTAACTCCCTTTTTACAAAGATACACTTCTTCAGATTAATTAATAGTTTCTCTTCCCTTAGCCTTTCAAGGACACTAAGAATATGTAGCAAATGTTCTTCCAAAGTCTTGCTGAAAATTAAAATATCATCCAAATAGACAATAACAAATTTTTTTGAGAACTTCTTAAGTACCTCATTCATAAGTCGCATGAAGGTGCTTGGGGCATTTTTCAATCCAAAGGGCATGACTAACCACTCATAAAGACCCTCCTTGGTCTTGAAGGCTGTTTTCCACTCATCTCCTTCTTGAATCCATATCTGATGATAGCCACGCTTGAGATCTATCTTTGTGAAGTACTAAGCTCCACTCAAGCAGTCCATAAGATCATCCATTCTTGGCAAAGGAAATCGGTACTTGATAGTTATCCTATTTATTGCTTGAGATTCTATACACATCCTCCACTCTCCATCCTTCTTTGGTGTGAGTACTGCAAGTACTACACATGGACTCAGGCTCTCTCAAATCAAGCCCTTGCTTAATAGCTCCTGAACCTGTCTATTTAGCTCCTCTATTTTAGTAGGAGTCATCCTGTGAGCAGCCTTGTTAGCCAAACTAGCTCCTAGAATCAGATCTATCTGATGACTGATTTGCCTTACTGGTGGCAATCCTTCTGGAACATTATCAGAGATAATATCTCCAAACTCCCTTAGTAAATTTGAAACTTCAAGTGGTATTTCACTACTACCTTCTTTGTCTTTCCTAGGAATCAAAGCATAGCACATATGCTGATGTTTCATGCCATCTAAAAACTTCCTTCCATCAACAAGACAAATCCTAGCACTGCTACATACCTTTTCACCTTCTTTTTTCATGGGCTTCAATTTGTGGTGAACTCCATCCTTTGTCAGAGACTATGTGTTTGCATGTCCATCATGTACTGCATGTCTATCAAACTGCCATGGTCTACCCAACAATAGATGGAAAACATCCATCAGAATAACATCATAGAGAACTTCATCATAGTAATTCCCAATTTTGAATTTCACTAAACATTGTTCACTTACCAAGACCTTATGATCATCTTTTACTCAAGCAATCTGATAGGGCTGGGGATGTCTCTCCCTCTTGAGCTTCATCTTAGAGACCATCTCTTCTAATACCAAGTTATCAGTGCTACCACCATCAATGATCACATCACAACATTTTTCCTCACATTTGCATCTGGTACGAAACAAACTCCTCCTTTGTCCTGGTTCAATCTCACCACTTAGTAGGACCCTTTCATTTACCAAGGTCTCTCCTCTTTCTGCACCCTCTGAATGTGATGATTGTGCATCCTCATCCACATGAGAAACCTTAGCTTAACCCTCAACCCTCCTATCTATCCATCCTTGTCATTGAGGGCATTCAAAGGCATGATGACCTTCTTCATTGAAATGGAAACAGGTACCACAGAAGCCTCCTCTTCCTTGTCCATGTCCTCTACCTCGTCCTCTCTGATTTCCAAAGTCTTGATCATGAGAGTGGTTGAAACCCTCATTCCTCTAGTTCCTGCTAGTACCCACATCTTCATTTTTCTTTTGGGTTTCATTTCGGCCTCCAGGTACCTACCGCTTCCCCTTCCTCCTTGACCACACCCTCTTTGTCTCCCTTCAAACCTTTTATTCAGCTTCTCTTCAACTCGTAGGGAAAACTGGTATGCCTCTTCAATGCTGGTCATTCTTACCAAACTTAATTCCTCCTGGATGCTAGGTCATAACCCACTGATATAACAAGCAACCTTCTCCTTATTTTCTTCTACATGCCCTGCTCTAATCAAGAGTCAATAGAACTCCTCTGTATATTCTTGGATTGATCTTATTGCTTGCTTTAACCCATGCATCTTCTTAAACAAATCAAGCTTGTAGTCTATACGAATGAACTACTTCTTCAATTTGTCCACCATGCGATCCCACCTTGTGATCTTCTCCTTTCCTCTTCTATTTCTTTCCAATTGGAGCTCTTGCCACTAGATTTTGGCATGGCCTTTCAGTTTAGCCTTTGCAAACTTAACCCTATCTAGGTCCTTGATATCCTCATACTCAAAGTATTCTTCCAGCTCATTGATCCAATTGATCAACTCATCTGGTTTTAGATTTCTTGAAAATACACCCACTTCAATTGTAGGTCTTTTCCCAAACTTAGTAATGGCCTTAAAAAGCCTTTCCTCTACCTGATTCAAAACTTCTCCATCAAATTCCTCTTCTTCTCCCATTTTGTCTTCTTCATTGTCATCATCACTTTCATCACCTGCGGCAACATTTATTCCTCTACGGAGCTCCTCTTGCAATGCTTGTACCTTCCATTGGAGGGCTCTAACCTCCTTAGGATTAATAGCTCTAGCCCTTCCACCATGCTTTCTTCATGGAGGCATCTTCTAACTTGAACCCACAACCACACGGTCTTGGTGCAAACTGCCTCATAGTCGGCACTCTGCCTACACACTCAGGAAAACCAGCTCTAATACCACTTGATGGGGACACAACCCAAGTACAAAATGGACACAACAGAAAAAGGGGAAATTGTATTAACTGTGAAAATAAGCTAGTACATTTAGTACAAAGAAAATAGACTTCAAAGCCTGCCCTAAGGGCTTACAATAGCATAAATCTGGAGATAATTTCTCCTTTTAGTACCTCCTCCCAAACTCCACTCTGAACTGCCTTTTACAATGCCAAAAATCTCCTTAAATAGACCCTGGAGGGTTAAGGATTAGGAATACATTCTAGAAAGTGGTAGTAGGCATCCACTAACCAAATAGAAGGCTCCAAAAGCAGCATTAGAAGTCAATGCAAATTTAGAAGAATCCAAAAACGGTAACTGAACTTTCGGGAGGCATAACTTTTGAACTATAGCTCTGATTGACGAACTGTTTACATTTCCAGAAAGCTCTCAAAGCGCTCTATAGCCCTTTTTAGGAGCTTCACTTGTCCCCAATTTTTTGGCCCTTTTTGAGGTCATTTAATGCCCCTAACCTGACTTTGAAGCATTCTTAGGAGGTCTCCAAAACTCAAAAAACTACAATAACTTTCAAACCGTGGGGTCTTTTGAACTAATTCTTTTTCTGGAATGCTCTAAATTACAATCACATTCATCTAGCCAATTTACACCTTCTAGTTTACCAAAATGATGGTCCAATTACATACTCCTATTTTTTTGGGATTTACACGTATCCCAAGTTGTTCAAATACTCTATCCTAGAACACTGATAGCAGAATTGTGAGAGTTGGAACCTTTATTTGACCCAAATGGGTATCCAAAAATGAAAACACATGAAATAGAGACTAAGTCTAAGTACATTTTTTTTTGGTGACACAGGATTGCCCTTATACCTCTGGATGCTCCTACATCAAATTCACTAATACACGACATAAATTGTGTTACTCAACATCTACTGTAAAATCACTTAGTATAAATTGGATTTTACTCATGCTTGGCATCTACTAACTTTCTTCACATTCACTATAAATTGCTTTCAGTCAGCTCCAACTAACTTTTTTCTTGGCTTGCACTAACTTTGCTCAACACCTTCTATCAATTTGGTCAAGCTTAGCAAATGAAATTTGTCCAACCTTATTCTTCTAAACTTTCTAAGTGTAGCCAATCATTTTTTAACCTCAAGTAGATCATCAATACATTATGGTATCACTATCTTAACTTATTCTTGCACTTCAATATATAATTATAACTTAACCTTTTCTCTAAGTTCTTTTCTTACATCTTGTTGATCAAATCCTCCTCATCAATCAACTAAGTGATAGTGCTCAAAACATATAAGTAATTGTCTTACCAACATGTAGCAGGTTTGACATCAGTGACAAAACAATGATTGAAACTCTTCTTCAACAATATTTCTACTCAAATGATCTTTTGAATCATATATCAACATAATTATTGATGGTGGAGTTTTTTTAAACTTGGTTCATGGATTTCCTTTTTGCATGGTTATTTTGAAACATGGCATTTTTTTATGGGCATCAGTAATTTTCTTTAGCACCGCCTATCATTTTCTAATAGACTAGGATATTTTTTCCACCAAGTATTTTTGGAAAAATGATCTTTTTCTGGCATTTTTTTGCCATGATGGCCATTTCACCATCAAATTTGGGCTCATCACTTGCTAATGTCAGCACCATGTTAGCACTGCATCAGCATGTCTTGTCACCTCTTCAAGCTCTCTTTGCACCTACCTTTTCATTTTTGCTCATATCTCAAACATAAGGACTCCATTTTTTTAAAACAACATATTGTCAAAAACCTAGTTCCGAACCTATCATCGTGGTATAGTTATTTTCAATTTTGATGTGTTTTATGGCCTTTTTTGTTGTTAAAGTTAGGGGTATAGTTATCCACTTTGGCAGATATATCTTGAACATTTAATCTTTGATTTGGGAATTATTTATATCATTGGAAATGTATTTCCAAGTTCTTTCCAGTGATGCTAGTTGTTTTTCTAAATTCTTTAGGCACATTCTATTCAGTCTCTTGCATTTTTTCATTTTGGTGGATATCTTGGTTGTTTTAGGTTTAGGGATCAACTCTATTTCTTTAGATGATTCATCATAACTTATACTATCTATTGTATTGGTCATATGTCTCTTGTGGTCTATTTAGACATCATTTCTATGCATTCTTACAAACACACTGAGATGAAGTTCCATATTGCATCTATATTTTAATTTTAGCAATTTTGCCTTGTTTTGTCTTCTGATTTGAGTAGTGTCATCTGAGGACACTCATGCAGATTATTGTATTTTTGGGATTCACCATATCTTGTGCCATATTGTATATGCAATGCACAGCTCATGATTAAAGTTTCCTAGGGGGTTGATGTGTTGCCCTTTTTTTTCCATCTTCCTTTGTCTAGTGAGTATCCCTTTCGTGACATTAGCTTCATGAAGTGTCTAAGATTGATTGGCTTAGTACACACATATTTACTCTTTTGTTCATCTTGATTGTGTTTCCTTGACATGCAGTTCATTTGGCCCCATTTTTGGTTTTCTATCACCTCACCCTTGTCTGCATTAAGGGGGTTTTCTATTATTCCTCATTCTTCCTTGTTTTCATTGATCATGTCTTTAGGCTTTGGTGTTTTATACCATTTATATCTTCAAATTTAGTTGTTTTCCTTTGTGTGCCTCTTAATTTCATGCATATTATAGTCTTCTCTACCTATTCATGTTCTATTTTAGTTAGTTACTTTTGAAAAAGCTTTGTAGCTTCTACATGCTTTAGAGGTGTTCTTCATGATCATGTATTGTACCTATCTTTTGGGAAATTTCCTAGTTTGGAGGTTTCTTCAATCCTTCACTAATTTCTTTTAGCATTGTTTCCATCTCTTTTTGGAGTAATGTTTTCCCCATGTGGTTTTCTATATTTCTCCTCTTTTTAGAGATTTAATTGTGCTTGGGTACCTCATCAAACCTTGTTTGTCAGGACCCAAACCTACTTTCTATAGTAGTTTATATGTTTTTAGCTACTCCCTAGTTTATATGTTTTTAGCTACTCCCTAAGTTTATTTTAAGTAGGATGTTAGAGTAATTAGACATTTCCTAATTAACTTGGGTTTGCTTATGCTAAACTTTAAGAATCTAATAATTAATTCTTTTATTAATTATTATAATGCAACCTAGGTTAGACCTTTTTATGGTTTCAAACTCTGTCATAAGCATGATCTCTTTTTGTAATTTAACCAATTCACTATTGATAATAACAATTTATCATTTTTCTCATCAAGAATTTCACATCTATGGATCTAGGAATTCTAGTTGACATAACTTTTTCTTCTCTCTTTCTATGATAGGTGTTTGCATGCAAGTGATTCTTACAAGTTGTGGGGTTTATCTTTCATCAACTTCAACAAAGTCTGCCCAAATCTCACCACACAAATAATGTGGTGGAAGGACAATATATAGTGGCATTTACACAAATATTCAATGCCAATTCTATCATGGAAAGTTTAACTTTTGGAACTCAAACTATGGATCTTGGAATCATTCAATTTTTTGTTCATCCAAATGGTAACACTTATAGGGAAAACTTAATTTCAATGCAACAATAAAATATAAGGTTGGGATATAGGAGAGAGATTCTTGTGGTTCCACAAAGATATAAATCATCTTCTAAAGAAATGATAGAGACTTCTTATGAAATCTCTAATTATGCCAATTCATTTTAGCCAACTTTCTCTTTCATGTATATCATGTAGGAAACATCAGAGATGGGTTTTTTTTTGTATGTCAAGAATAGGAGAAAGAAGAGGGTGCATTACAATGATAAATAAGGAAACCTACCATAATATTATTCTCCAATGGCTAGACTGTTGGTGTAAATATGTACTTTACTATTTACACTTACTTAAGTTTACTTAGGTTAATGCATTATTTAATTATTTTGCATTATTTTATTCTTCTTATTTGTGAGACACTTAGGAGTTTGTGCACCTTTTTGAGTTGTCATGTAGACAACATAGGAGTACACAACCCTATTTAAGCACATGGTGTCTACAACACTATTTTGCGTGTCACACCCTTGTAGGCTTATTCTCTCATCACCGCACTTACTTCCATGCTTAATGGAGGATAACCCATATCTGGTGGACATGTGCTTGGTTGTATGACACATCATGATGCTAACTTCTATGCATTCTAGAAGCTCTCTTGAGGCCTTTCTATACAGGCACTCCTAGTCTACTCCTCTAAATCAGGTATTGAATACATTCTTATTCTGATCATACTCTCTCTCTTTGGTCTATTGTGTGCTTGTGTTTGAGTTCTTAGTTCTTGGGTGAATTTTTCCCTTAGGAAAATTTTTACATGGTATCAGAGCAACTTGGAGATTTTCTCATCACAAGACCTCTTGCTTGCTTCATCACCTCAGCCTAAATCCAGCATACTGCAAAAATTGAGAGTGTCTAGCACCGGATCTGACCTCGCCATTGCTTCCAAAATGCTAAACTAGTGAAAATTGACTATAAACTTGTCTACCTTGGCCCAAAGTTGACCGTGAGGCAAAATTTTTTTGCAAATCAAAAATCGGAGGCCCCAATTTGCGGTATGGGTATGATCATTTTTCGCAGATTTATTTGATTTAATTCAGATCTGCACATTTTATTTTTCTCTCTAATTTTATTTTCCATCACGAATATTTACAAAAATTTGGAGAAATTTTTTTTAGTAGACCTAGGCAGTGACATCCTGGATCTGCCAATTTGGAGGGTATATTGTTTGTTCACAGGGTATTTGATTTGGCATAGTGGGGAAAATTTTACAATGGTCATACTGAGCTAACCGAAGGCCTTTAACACTACATTAATGGTGACCAAATTTTCCATCCAAATTATACCTCTACCAGCGACCCAATCTAGCGATGGCAACTCGCCCAACAACATCACCGTCAAGCCTTGCTCTTTGTGTTTAACTCTACGGTATATTTATTTTAAATAGCACAGAGCGCTAACCTAATGTTAATGTGGGATTAAATTCCCTCTAACTCGGTAACCTATAGTTTCTCTGATGTTGGCATCCATTTTTTTTAGTGTTGTAGACTTTTCCTCACCCATGCATTTGGCATTTATGGTGCGCGGTCTCAATCTTGGCATTGATTTTCAATTTTTTGTGTCATCTTTGAAACAACGGCACCAAAGGCAGGGTTTTTGGTAGGGTTTAAAAGTTCTCTGGCGAAGGGTTTCAGATCCCATGCACAAATTTCCTTCCTGCCCACAGCCAAACACGCACAGGACACGTGCCTCCTCGTTGCTTGTCCACATAGACTTGCCTGCTGTTCGCCAAAGTGTACCTGCCACGTAGGACAAAGCATGTCAAATCTATTAGTAGACCTAGTAATGCTACATTTTCCACATGGAAACTAGTCCTCCACACTATCACACCAGATTCTATACTAGACATGTGTTCCATCCATACAGTATGGATGGTGACTTAGCTTGACACGTCACCCAAGGGTGAAAATTTTTGGCTGACATCAGCAGAACGCTAAACTAAATTTGACAGCCATTTGACCATCATTCCTAACCATTTTATAACTACATTGATGACCATTTGACCATCAAATTTAGACTCACAGTTACTCCTCTAGACCCCTCTCTAGATTGCTTTTCAGTTTGGCAGCTTGACTTTGTGAGCCCATAACTTAGACATCCGGACTCTGATTTAGGTGCAATTTTTTTTGAAATCAGGTAAAATTTCCTGAATTGTTTAGTGGTGGTATTTTTTTCTAGTTTTGGCACCTATATTTTGTATAAATTGCATTTTTTGGTGACTCTACTTGCATAATCCTACATTTTGCAACTTTAGAAGCTTCATACGGGCACATCTGATCACTTTTTCAGGTTCTATTTTTTTTGAAAGTGTGTATTTTTTCATCAAATTTCTAGATCTAAAGTTAGATTCTAGGGTTTTGTGGATCAATTTCTCACTTTCAGAATTAAGCCTTCTTTGGCATTGTAAAGCTTTGATTCTTTTCCAGAATTGTTGTAAAACTGAGCTACAATGCTTAAGTGACAGATTTCAGCCTCATTAAGGTAGTTGTAGAAGCAAAATTGAAAATTATACTTTGTTCATTTTGACAAGTGGGCCATTGTAAATGCACTACTTATAAAGTGCCAGCAACATCTTTTTTGTGGGGGTCTTTTGATTGAGTGAAAGGGGGTGTGTATATTGTGTTTCTTATGTCTCTCTATTGTGCTCTTTCATTTTCTACATCATGGGTTTTAAATGTCCTCCTTTAACTTCACACAACTATTCTACATGGAAAGATATTGCATGGAGTAGATTAATGGAAAAAGGATATAGTCTTTATGTTGATGGTACAAGTACCCAACCTACTGATGCTAAAGAACTCATTGATTGAAAAAGACAAGACTGACAAGATTTAGGTGTAATTAAGAGTTGTGTACATGGGGATCTTCTCTTAAACATTACAAATTGTTTAGAATCCAAAGAAGCTTGGGATAAACTTGAATAGTTGTATGGTAAAGTGGATGAAGAAAAGGGATTTCAGATTGAAGATGATCTACTTCTCTTAGATCCTAAGAATTATGACACAATTTAGGATTATATCATTAAAGTCAATGAGTATAGGGTGTTGGTCTGACTTTTTGTGTAGTAGAAGTTTTCTGTTAAATCATAGAAAAGTCAAATGTTCTATTCCTAAGTGAAGCATAGGGTTTTGGATAATCCATCCATAAGAAATAATCATCATGTAAACCCTATATCATCTCTATTCATAAATTGTCAGGCACGAAATTTTGAATTTTCAAAAGAGACGAATATGCTGTCATATTCCTTTTCCTTTCTCCCAGGTTACCTTTCTTCCTATTTGTCCCAACCGTCAAATCTGACTAGATTTACCATTGTCGTTACCTCTCTATGACAAGTTGCATGCTTATTAAGTATGGTGAGGTAACGAGTGTTGAGTATTTTAAGAGGCGGGACCGTAAAGTGAAGATACGGCAATTGGAGATTTTCTTATTAAATGATTTATTGTGCAAGTACACTTTGCAAGTTACTATCCAAAAAGGATAGGGACCCACTAGAATATTTAACATCAGAGCCAGAATGATGGTTTTTTTTGGACGTTCCGCTACCTCGCTATCAAAAAAATCAGGCACTTCGCCGTTAGCGAAGTAGCGAGGCCACGTGAAAATCTGAAGATGATGACATTGCATCTTGCTTGTATCATAATTACACCAGGTGGCATGACCAGTCATAAATACCATTGTTAGAATTAGTTTTAATTGACAAAAGTGATTACTGGGTAACCCTTGCATTTTTTGGCACAAAATCCTTTTAAGTTTCGGAGCTTGCTACCTCACTATCAGAAAATTCAAGTTCTTCACCGTTAGCGAGTTAGCGAGGCCCCGTAAAATGGTAAAAGATTGGCAAGATCTTTGGTGATGTGGAATGATAAATGACTATGGTAAATTTTGACATGTGCCAACTATGCAGAGATTCGATTCTCATTAATGCCTATTTGAATGAATGTACAAAAAATCCTAAACATTAGCTTGAAGTGGATCAACAGAGCTCACTACCTCGTTATGACAAGTTGCATGCTTGTTAAGCCATGCAACATAGCAAATATAAATAAGGAGATCCTGTGCTTTTTCCTCACCTTTGATTTGGTAGGTGATCAATGACTATTGTCTCCTCACTATGAAGAGTTGCAAGGGAGATAATTATAATGACATAGTGAGTTGTGTCCACTGCCTTCCTTCTTAAGAAGCCCTGTAGCATATCTTTCGATCATTTCTAGATCAGATCAATGATTGTCGCCGCTTCGCTATGGCAAGGTGCTCATTCTTTATGTATAACAAAATAGCGATATGCTGACACGTGTTCTCGGTCTTCAGTGGGTCCAAATATAAACACCATGAAAGAAAGAATTCTGTACATGGAAAGTTCTCATTGGGTAAAATAACTTACATGGCAAATACAACTCCTAGTTGTTCTCTTTGCACCACATGATCGTAGGATCTTTGAAGATCGACGACACAGTTTTAAATGAAAAATGTAGTACCACTCTCTATATTAATTAGACAAGAAAGCTTTGTCCGTGAGGAAAAATAGAGTATAATACAGAGAGATTTCATTAGTTTCATCTCACGCGAGAAAAGATTTGGAGCCATTCTTGTGCAGAAGCCATTACTAAAAGAAAAGCGTGCCAAGGTCTGATAAAAATTGTCAAGTTGTCTGTTCGCGGAAAATTTGCAGGAATACAGAGGAAAACTGAGACAAAATTCAAGTAAGTAATACTACCATAATCTTCGTAAGCTTTTAAGTTCTAAAAAGATAGCCCAAGATGCCTCCAAAGAAGGGATTTTCAGGTGCAATAAACTACTTGGATAGAAATGTCCATGATGATTTGCTTGAGTTGCTTCCTGAGTCTACTATAGAAACAGTGCAAGTTAAGAGGTTAACTTCACTGAACCCTAGGCTAAGGATAGCTGATGGATTGTATGATAAGGGTAATTGGGTTCAGGATGCTCAAACTTCTCAAACCGGTTTGAGTTTATTCAAAAAATGGTTTGCAGAAAGGAAGTTATATGCCCCTCATGCCAATATATGGAATTTTGATCTTGGAAAGCTTGTTGTTCCCAGTGTGTTTATGGATTTTGACCTGCTTGAAGCTATAGCAAAAAATTATGACCAAGCCACTAAGGTAGTGAGAAGAATGGATGGTGAGGCTTTAGTTACCATCAGTCCCAAGGAGATTAGGAAGGTTTTCAGTCTGGGACCTCTCACTATGTATCATGTGCCCATTAATTTGATAGAGTTAGAAAAAGAATATATGTCCAAAAGGGATGTAGTTAGGCAAGGTGCACTAAAAGCCCACATAGGCCGGATTGGAGGCCTCCCAACCATAACATCGTCTTCTAAAGAACCATTCAAGAAATCGTGCTTTAATGCCAGGGTAGTAGAGATATATAGGAGCCTGTGCAGAGTCTTCGGAGAGGGCAAAGAAGATTTTATTCCGGTGAGCTTCATGTATATGATCACCCAAATCTCCTCTTTTGGTGTGGAAATAATTTTTGATTTTGCATCTTACTTGGCTAATGAGATTCACCAGGGATTGGTGGGGATTGCAAAGGGCAAGGTGGAAAAGGTTTGGGGTCAATACTCCCTATTGATGCATATGTTTCTTTTTAAAGGGGCCACTTATTTTGGTAAAGAAATGGTTTTAAATAGGGAACAAGAGGGGGAGGCACTGCCAGTCCAATTATGGAGTGTAGACATAACATGGGAAGTAGAAAATGATAGCTTTGTTAGATTTGATAGGCACTTTGCCTCCAAACTAAGATGCCTAATATTGAGTGATAATCCTAGAATTCCTAAGGCACTAATGCATCTTGTTAGGCCTATGGACAAACCCCGTAGTCTAAAAGTTTCACATAATTGGGGAGATATTATCCCATATTCAATCTCAAATTTCATTAGGGTCTATGGATTCAAAGGAACACCCCATGTACTACCCTATCAGGTACCTTTAAAGGTAGGGATAGCTGAATTTTTGTGATATGAGCAGCCTATTGCCTTTTTCAGAAAATCCCTGCAGCATGCTGAGCTGAAGTATGAAATAAATGAAAAACAAGCATATGCTTTGGTAAAGGCTGTAAAAGCATTCAGAAGTTATTTGGTAGGTGCTACTATTATTGCTTTTGTACCTAGTGCTGTAGTTAAGGATATATTCTCTCAACAGGAAGTGTCAGGAAGGAGATGTAGATGGATCAATAGAATCCAAGAATTTAACATTGATATGCAGATAACTAAGTTAGTAAGAGGTCAAGGTTTGGCCAAACTCATGGCCGAAACTAACCTAGAAGCTAATCAGATAAACCTGGTAAATGATGATCTCAGAGCTGACTTCTGCGACATGGACCAATGTGACTGGTACACCAATGTTATACATTACTTGCAACATATGGAAGTTCCTCCCCATCTGCCTGACAATGAAAAAAGGAATACTAAATTGCAAGCCATCCGGTATGTAATTGTTCAAAATAACTTATGGTGGAGAAACTTTGAGTGAGTTCTATTGAAATGTGTTGACAAAGAAAGGGCAAAAGAGATTTTGAAAGAAATTCATGCTGGAGTATGTGGAGGATATTACATGGCCAAAACTACTGCGCATAAGATAATGAGGGCTGCATTCTAGTGGCCTTCTTTGTTCAAAGATGCTCAAGTTATGGTTAAGAAATGTGATCCTTGTCAGAGGTTTGCTGGAAAGCTGAAATTATCAAGAAATACTCCACTGAAGCCATTTGAAACTCAAGCACATTTTCAACAATGGGGTCTAGACTTCATAGGAGAAATTTTCCCCAAGTCTAGCACTGGCTATTCTTGGATTCTGGTTGCTACTGACTACTTTACAAAATGCGTAGAGGCTATCCCTACCAGAAATGCAACAAGTAAAGTGGTAAATAATTTCCTATTGAATAATATTATTTCTAGATTTGGATGTCTATAGAGAATTGTCATAGATAATGCTATGTGTTTTAGGTCTGAGGAGTTCATCAAGTTTTGTGATAAATATGGAATGACAAGATCATCATCTGCTCCATATCATCCACAAGGAAATGGACAAGCTGAGTCCACAAATAAAAGCCTGTTGAAAATCATTAAGAGAACCTTGGATGATAATAAAAGGGCATGGGATTCCAAGTTACAGTTGGCAATATGGGCTGACAGAGTAACTGTAAAGAAGGCAATTGGGGTAGCTCCATTTGATTTAGTGTATGGAATTCAAGCTAGAATGCCCCAGAACAACTTGATGGGACTATACAATTACATCCAGTCATATGATGAAGATACTACTGATGAAATGAAAGAAAGAATGGATGAATTGGTAGGATTGACTGAAGCCAGAAGAGAAGCATCTCTGAGGAACCAAAAGTTGTAGTTGCAAGTCAAAAAACTCTATGATAAAAGAAATGTAAACAAGAAATTTGAAAATGGAGACCTAGTCTTAATGTGGAATGCCAGAATTGAAGATAAAGGAAAACATGGCAAATTTGATCCCATTTGGTTAGGCCCATATCTCATTGAGAATGCTTGGGGTGAAGATTCTTACATAATCAAAGATATATTTGATAATATTCTTGAATTGCCAGTTCATGGACAATTCTTGAAGAGGTATTTTTCTTGAAAAAATACTTATTTTCTTCCATGAATAGTAGCTTTAGGGTTTCCTGTCGTCTTGTTTTCTATAAATCCTTGTACAGTCTGGGTCTTTGTTTTTGTGTGTTGCCTTGTGCTCTCTGAAGAAGTTGTCACCTTACTGGATGTGTGGTCTGCTCTCCCATAGATTCTGAATTCTTGCATAGACTCAAGTAGTCTATCATCCCCAGACAGAGCCACTGTTGGTCTGACTTTTTGTGTAGTAGAAGTTTTCTGTTAAATCATAGAAAAGTCAAATGTTCTATTCCTAAGTGAAGCATAGGGTTTTGGATAATCCATCCATAAGAAATAATCATCATGTAAACCCTATATCATCTCTATTCATAAATTGTCAGGCGTGAAATTTTAAATTTTCAAAAGAGATGAATATGCTGTCATATTCCTTTTCCTTGCTCCCGGAATACCTTTCTTCCTATTTGTCCCAACTGTCAGATCCGACTAGATCTACCATTGTCATTACCTCACTATGACATGTTGCATGCTTATTAAGTATGGCAAGGTAATGAGTGTTGAGTATTTTAAGAGGCAGGACCGTAAAGTGAAGATACGGTGATCGAAGATTTGCTTATTAAATGATTTATTGTGTAGGTACACTTTGCAAGTTACCATCCAAAAAGGATAAGGACCCACTAGAATATCTGACATCAGAGATGGAATGATGGTTTTTCCAGATGTTCCGCTACCTCGCTATCAGAAAAATTAGGCACTTCGTCGTTAGCGAAGTAGCGATGCCACGTGAAAATCTGAAGATGATGACATTGCATCTTGCTTGTATCATAATTACACCAAGTGGCATGACTAGTCATAAATACTGTTTTCAGAATCAGTTTTAATTGACAAAAGTGATTACTGGGTAACCCTTTCATTTTTTGGCACGAAATCCTTTTAAGTGCTGGAGCTCACTACCTCGCTATCGAAAAATTTAGGTGCTTCACTGTTAGCGAGTTAGTGAGGCACTGTAAAATGGTAAAAGATCGGCAAGATCTTTGGTGACGTGGAATGATAAATGACTATGGTAAATTTTGACGTGTGCCAACTATGCAGAGATCCGATTCTCATTAATGCCTATTTGACTGAATATACCAAAAATCCTAAACGTTAGCTTGAAGTGGATCAATGGAGCTCGCTACCTCTCTATGACAAGTTGCATGCTTGTTAAGCCATGCGACATAGCAAATATAAATTAGGACATCCTGTGCTTTTTCCTCACCTTTGATTTGGTAAGTGATCAACAGCTATCATCTCCTTGCTATGAAGAGTTGCAAGGGAGATAATTATAGTGACATAGCGAGTTGGGCCCACCGCCTTCCTTCTTAAGAAGCCCTGTAGCATATCTTTCGATCATTTCTATATTAGATCAACGATTGTCACCGCTTTGCTATGGCAAGGTGCTCGTTCTTTATGCATAACGAAGTAGCGATATGCTGACATGTGTTCTCAGTCGTCAGTGGGTCCAAATATAAATGCCATCAAAGAAAGAATTCTGTAAGTGGCAAGTTCTCATTGGGTAAAATAACTGACATGGCAAATACAACTCCTAGTTGTTCTCTCTGCACCACATGATCGTAGGATCTTTGAAGATCGACGACGCAGTTTTAAATGAAAAATGTAGTGCCACTCTTTGTATTAATTAGACAAGAAAGCTTTGTCTATGAGGAAAAACAGAGTATAATACAGAGAGATTTCATCAGTTTCATCTCACACGAGAAAAGATTTGGAGCCATTCTTGTGTAGAAGCCATTACTGAAAGAAAAGCGTGCCAAGGTCTGATAAAAATTGTCAAGTTGTCTGTTCGCGGAAAATTTGTAGGAATACAGAGGAAAACTGAGACAGAATTCAAGTAAGTAATACTACCATAATCTTTGTAAGATTTTAAGTTCTAAAAAGATAACCCAAGATGCCTCCAAAGAAGGTATTTTCAGGTGCAATAAACTACTTGGATAGAAATGTCCATGATGATTTTCTTGAGTTGCTTCCTGAGTCTATTGTAGAAACAGTGCAAGTTAAGAGGTTAACTTCACTGAACCCTAGGCTAAGGATAGCTGATGGATTGTATGATAAGGGTAATTGGGTTCAGGATGCTCAAACTTCTCAAACTGGTTTGAGTTTATTCAAAAAATGGTTTGCAAAAAGGAAGTTATATGCCCCTCATGCCAATATATGGAATTTTGATCTTGGAAAGCTTGTTGTCCCCAGTGTGTTTATGGATTTTGACCTGCTTGAAGCTATAGCAAAAAATTATGACCAAGCCACTAAGGTAGTGAGAAGAATGGATGGTGAGGCTTTAGTTACCATCAGTCCCGAGGAGATTAGGAAGGTTTTCAGTCTGGGACCTCTCACTATGTATCATGTGCCCATTAATTTGATAGAGTTAGAAAAAGAATATATGTCCAAAAGGGATGTAGTTAGGCAAGGTGCACTGAAAGCCCACATAGGCTGGATTGGAGGCCTCCCAAGCATAACATCGTCTTCTAAAGAACCATTCAAAAAATCATGCTTTAATGCCAAGGAAGTAGAGATATATAGGACCCTGTGCAGAGTCTTCGGAGAGTGCGAAGAAGATTTTATTCAGGTGAGCTTCATGTATATGATCACCCAAATCTCCTCTTTTGGTGTGGAAATAATTTTGATTTTGCATCTTACTTGGCTAATGAGATTCACTAGGGATTGGTGGGGATTGCAAAGGGCAAGGTGGAAAAGGTTTGGGGTCAGTACTCCCTATTGATGCATATGTTTCTTTTTAAAGGGGCCACTTATTTTGGTAAAGAAATGGTTTTAAATAGGAACAAGAGGCGGAGGCACTGTCAGTCCAATTATGGAGTGTAGACATGACTTGGGAAGCAGAAAATACTAGCTTTGTTAGATTTGATAGGCACTTTGCCTCCAAACTAAGATGCCTCATATTGAGTGATAATCCCAAAATTCCTAAGGCACTAATGCATCTTGTTAGGCCTATGGACAAACCCCATAGTCTAAAAGTTTCACATAATTGAGGAGATATTATCCCATATTCAATCTCAACTGTCATTAGGGTCTATGGATTCAAAGGAACACCCCATGTACTACCCTATCAAGTACCTTTAAAGGTAGGGATAGCTGAATTTTTGTGGCAGTTGGGAGGAGTGGAGGAGGCCTTTTTGCACAAAAGGGGAACAGGATCAATTTTTCCTACTTGCACTATAGCCCACCAATTTGTGATAACTAAAGAAGGGTGGATCTTTCTCCACAAAATTTTGGATCAATATAAGATGGCAGTGTCTCATGCTCATTTTTGTGATATAGAAGGTTTCTTTAACTCTGCACTTAGACTTAGAATCAAGCTTCGTCCAGTTCAGCATGAATTCTATTTTTTTGAAGATATAATAAGAAATGAATATTCTCTCCATGAGCAAGAAATAAAGAAAGAAAAATGGAGAGTCTATTCAAAATTTTTGGAGTTTATTAATTATTTTGACAAAGATTACAGTCCTCTTAGTAATGCTGCAACCAATGCAGATAAGATTAATAAGCTCATGAGTACTTTCTCTGAGATAATGGAAGTAACGAATGAGAAGAAACAACATTTTATTGATTCTTTTCCGGATAAAGCCAGAGAGGTTATGAGAAAATTGGGTTTCAACCCCAACATTGGAATGGGTCCACTGGTGGTACGAAAGAAGATAGGATATACTATTGTTCGGCAACAGATGCCCATTGTACACAAAGAAAAACAGGTAGTTGAATCTACCAGTACTGTCCTGGAAGAAAGACCCCCTGAACCTTCTCCCAAAAGAAGAAAACTAATAAGGGAAGAAGAATCCCTTGATTAATGTTACTCACCTCCTAAAACTCCAATGAGAATTGAGGAAGAGCAGCTCACCAATGAGCAATTTGAACAAATGGGGTCACAAGGAGAAATTGTTGTTACACAAGCAGAAATTGATGAAGGGAACCCCCAGGAACCTCTTGTGCCAAGTTTTGAATTAACTGTAGCAGATTTCAGAGGAAGGGAATTGGACCCTATTTTGGAACAAGCCAGTCAGCATTTTTTGTCTGATAACAGTTTTGTAAGATCTAGGGCTTTCCATCAATTTGCATGGAGGGTAAACATGCACATTTTTGAGCAAAGGTGTAAGAATATGAAAATAGAGCATCCAGAAATGGATGAGGCCTCCATTCAAAATCAAATAAAGGAACAAATGATTCAAGAGTTCTAGAATATAACCCCTAATGAGGTTAGACAAATGGTAAAAAATGCAAATATTTTATTATTGCCCAATGGGGATATTGCTGATGCATTAATTTTTAATTCTGTATCAAATAATTTAGGACTACAGGACCCAAATAAAGAGGAATTCTTGGGTACATCATTCAGCAATGATCAAGCTGCCCTTGTTATGTGGTCCCTGAGAAGAGGATCCAGGACTAATTCATCACAGCCTGATGATTCAGGACTAACAGGGAGTATCATTGTAAGGAGAGTTGCTAATACTTCAAATGTACAGGCACCCCACATGAATGTGGATTATTCTAAATTTGCCTTGGCCACTGCAGAAAGAGAAGAGAAAGAAATGATTGATATGCACATTAAATATGAAATAGTGGTGGATGCTTATAATCAAGAGGTAAAAAGGAGAATTGAGCTGGAAAATAGGGTATCTCAATTGGAGAAGATACTTGGAAAAAGGAAAGTGGGAGAATCCAGTACGCTGAGAATTGCATATCCTCCACAGTCATCTGTTGGATTAACCCCTATCATTGAAATACCTGACACCCCTGAAAGACCCCAATTCTATACTGCAGAGGAATTTGAAGCAGAAAAAACCAAATTACATGAGTGGCAGATAGAATTTAGAAATCAGCAAGAAGAAAAATGGAAGCAGGGTGTGACATATTTGAGGGATAAAATACAATGGTCAACTTTTTATGATCAGTTGACAAGGATTGTAACCCTCATGGATGAGTTGAATAAAGAAAAGGATGGACTAAATTCCCTTGCACAGAAATGGAGACAGAGAAATAATGATATTATAATTATATGTATATCTGTAGTCCAAATGCCTTATCATCAAGTTGAAAAGATTTTTGATTTATTGAATAAGTTAGAAAATTTTGAGAATGAAAGAGATTCTTTACAGAGAAGATTGATACTCTGTTTTTCAAAATATCTTGCTAAAAAATTCACCCTATTTCCTTGTGCTTTAAAATGTGTTGGTACAGTAAAGGAAAAAGAAAAATGGAAAAGGGAAATGGATAAATTATTCGATAACAGAATAATAAACATCATCAGTGAGACTGGCCATTGGTTTTGGGCAAAGACAAACGAGGAGCTGGTAAAAGTACAATTGTATTATACTGCTATGAGAAAAGAATTTGATGATTTAGAGGAAAATAAAAATTCTTTAATAAAGATACAAAGAGAAACTCTAAGTTTTGATTGGCCAGATGATGATACTTTTAATAAGTGGAAAAATCAGTTTAGTGAACAGATGCCAGGAGACAATGAGGAAGAAGATGCAAAAGTAATAGTTACCCTTGTAATCAGCAATGATGACATGGAAAATCCCCAGGTTAAAGTGAGTTTGTAGGTAATAGAAGATGATAGATCACTTACAGACCTCATGGGTATGTACTTTGAAAGTGAAGAATGATTGTAAGGTCAGATCGTGCTCTTGTCTCAACAATTCAGAAGCATAACAGAAAGGGACCCGCCAAGAAATGTTGGTAATCTTTCTGTTATTTTGTTTTTGTCTTTCTTTTGAAAGGACACCTGTCACCTTCTTTAGCTTGAAGCTTGTTGCATCTCACACTATTTAAGTGAGATCCCAAGGCTAAAGAATGGTCCAAATTCTATTTTTACTAAGTATTGTGCTTAGTCCTATTTTTGGTCCAAACATTTGGAAAGCAAGTTTGTAGTATACTTTTCTGTCAAAATTTCTGAGAATACATGAATGTAGAAAGAACTGTGCTTCTTTTCTGAAGGTCTTTCTGGGTCTATTGTAAAGGATATAACATTTTCAAAGGAAATGAATACAAATTATAAACTGTCCCCATAACAGTTCTTTCTGAATTTTGTCTCCTTTTAAATACTTAGCTACCTTGATTTTGTGTGAGTAAAAGCTTATGCAATTGATTGCAATATAGTAGGGTTGTACATCCATTTGTTATTGTTGTTAATTCAATGGATTAAATAAGGGCTTTGATGAATGTGATGAGATTTCTTAGGTATTGAAAAGGATTTTTGAATGATAAATTCTGATAAGAATTGCTGATAAGAATTTGTTGCAAAGAAACAAATTAGATCTAAGAATTTACTATAGACTCTGAACCCCAATGGATTAGGTGCTGATCGAAAGTATTTCAGCCAAAAGAGAAGCATATTATGACTGGTTTTTTCAAAATGCATCATAAAATCAAATTTTACTTTTATTTCCTGTAAGATATTCAAAGTTGGCTAGCACTTGCCTGCATGGAATGTTTTAGCTTCATTTAGCCATTGCTGTTGAAAACATCTGCAGATCTATAGAAGATTTCTTGGTCATATCTATTCAAGGGATGTGTTTACCAATTTGGTAAGAGTTATGTATATGTTTGAGGATTTAGAAATGAGAATCAAAATGAAACTAAGAATAATTCTCATACAATTGTTCCATTTTTGAACCATCCCCGGGTACACCTGCCCTTGTTTTTACAGAGCCAAAAGAGTAGAAAACCATCTGAGGTTTTATTGAAGTTGGGTCCTAGTACTTTGCATATGCAAGTGACAATGAGAATTGGCTATTCTTTAGGTTGTGTATGTACTGATATCTAGGTATTAAGCCTTTTTTTGCTTAGTAGTTTTAGCATTGTTTTAACATCTAAAAAAAAAACACCAACATAGGGAACTTTTAAATTATTGTGGAAATCCCATGAAGGATGATCAGTTGATTCATCACATCCTAAAGAGGCTACCTTCTGAGTACACCAACTTTTTTTTGAGTTTTAATACTCACAGGTTAACCATGGGATTTGCTTACCAAAAGCCTTCCTTTGATGGATTTGTAGACATGTTGATTGTTGAACAATCTCACTTGGTGGATTTTGGACTTCTCAAGTTATCTAAGACCAAAGCCTTAGTGCCTAGTGATGATCACAAATCTAGTCAAGGGGGAAAAAGTAACAAGAAGAAGAAGCAGTGGAAGAAGAAAACTCAATCTGAGACATAACATGACTCCTCTCAACAAGGTGGTTCTTCTTCAAACAAAAAGGGAAGTAATGAAAAGAAGGACAAAATCTTTTGTGCATACTATAAAAAGCCAAATCATGATGAGTATCATTACAAAACAAAAAGAATCAATGAGTTAGAAAATCTACTCAAGAAGAACAAGATTCAAGTGCCCGATACTTCCAAGGTTTCTACTCCTACCTCTTCAAAGGGTAAAGGTCAAGCACTTATGGAAAACACAAGTTCTTCTTTGGAATGGATACTTGACTCAGGTGCCTCTTACCACATGGGTTCTTCAAGGGAAGACTTTTCTTCATTGAAGCAGTCAAAGGTACCACACATCTTCATGGGAGATGATGCTAAGATGGAAGTTGAAGGGAAAGGACATGTCAAAATGGAAGATGGGGAATTCAAGGATGTTCTCTACATTCCAAATCTAAGCTCTAATCTCCTATCAGTTTACCAAATCACTCACCTAGGAGATGGTCATAAGGTTGAGTTCCTTCCTGATTCAATGATGGTGCGAAGTCTAAAAGATGATTCATTGGTAGCCATGGGGAAAGTCAATGATGACAAGAGGTTATAATCCTTCTCCCACTTTGAGCCTAAGAGTCCTTCCCAAGCCTTGTTAACTCACTCTACTTCGCAAATCAACTTATGGAATGAGCAGTTTGGTCACCTTGACTTCCGCTCTCTTTAGCAACTTTTCTCAAAACGCATGGTCAAAGATCTACCCAACATCAAATT
Organism: Cupressus sempervirens; assembly: GCA_028749045.1. NCBI lineage: Eukaryota > Viridiplantae > Streptophyta > Pinopsida > Cupressales > Cupressaceae > Cupressus > Cupressus sempervirens. The sequence goes on from CM053783.1 coordinate 157,243,014, forward strand.
TTCTAAGGGAGAGTGTTCATCTTGTTTAGTGGATGTGAATCTCAAGGAGAAGTATGATAAAGGGAAGCCTTCTCGAGTTGCAGTTGTTCTTCAACTAGTTTACATGGTATTAGCAGGACCCTTTGCAGTGACTTTAGTCAGCCAAGGCCGCTACATACTCACACTTGTTGATGACTTTTCAAGTTTTGCTTGGGTCTTTTTCCTTCATCATAAGAATGAATTGGTTCATAAGCTTCAATACTTCAAGGTTCATGTTGAACACAAGTCAAGGAAAGCCATCAAAGTATTAAGGGTGGACAATGAGAATAGATATGTCGACAGAAGACTTAAGAACTTTTGTAGAATTGAGGGGATTGATCTTCAGAACTCACCAGCATTTAGTCCACACAAGAAAAATGTTGTAGCTATGCGATTAGGACTCTCAAGACCATGGAAAGTTGCATGACTAAGGCCAAGTCTCTTGATCCTACACTAGAAGTTGAAGCCATTAGCAGTGCTACTCACATACTTAATAGGTCTCCTTATCCAGCCTTAGATGGCAAGACTCCTTTTGAGACATGGTGTGGCATAAAACTAGTTGTGAGTCACCTTAGAGTGTTCGATTGTCTAGCTTGGGAAAACTGTTCTTCTAGGAGTTGCAAGGCACCAATGCCTAGGCCTTGTACCTTTATTAGTTATGAAGATAGTGTGAAGGCTTACAAAATGATGGATCTAGAGACTCATGAGATTTTTGTGGAGAAGGATGTTGACTTTGAGGAAAGTTCTCTGAGCTTGTCCTCTACTCGTCTCTACACATCATACACAGTGGAAACTGATAGTGACACCAGCAATAGTGCTTCATTTGCTTCAGAAACATGGGATTCTATTCACAGTTGTAGTAAGAGGTCACATCAGTCTAGTCCACATGCTTATATTGCCATAGTGAAAGGTCCAACATAGCATGGTACATCTCATCTTTCGGCTCTAGCTTCAGTTGACTTGGGAGACAACCTTGAGGACTTACATATTCTCATTGATGATGATTCTTCTATAGTTGTTGCAAGGGCTCACTCTAACGCTCATGTCCATTCTCTACATGATCAATCTGAATAGGTTGGCATGATTGTGGATCCTTATGAATAGCAATTAGTGGAGGTCTCTTTGTTAGTTGAGGAGACAGATGGTTTAGTGGAACAGGTTCAATAGACATCCTTGCCAGATTTGCATTCATTCTTTTTTAGCATAGTTGGAAGGGGTGAACTTCAGCATGAGTATAGGGATATTTGAATAAGTTTTAGGGCCACCATACATCTTTAGGAGTGTACCTTTGGCATTGTTTCTTTCTAAGGGGAGGAACACTATTCTGCATTCATGGACCAGCTTCTTCATCAGAGCAGCTTTCACTTGTTGGCATTCTTCTTCTAGGGGGGAGCCTATTCTGTCTCTCTTCCTTCTCTCATTCTCTTATGTATATACTGGATATATGTCATAATGGGGGGGTCTTGATTACTCCATCCATCAGTGCATCCTTCTCTATCTCTCTTTTTTGGGGTAGGGTTTTTCCCATGAGGTTTTCCCTCTTTCCCCACTTTATGTTTATGAAAGATCTACATCTTCACTATGTATATCGGTACCTCATATGGCCTAGTAGTCGAGACCCATTATGCATCTTCATCCTAGTTCGTAAGCTTAAGGACATTCCCCTAAATTACACTTAAGGGGGGGTGTTGGTGTAAATATGTACTTTACTATTTACACTTACTTAAGTTTACTTAGGTCAATGCATTATTTAATTATTTTGCATTATTTTATTATTTTTATTTGTGAGACATGTTGGTGTTTGAAAATGTTACCCGTTTCCAATTACCCTGATGAGAACAAGATGCATCTAGGGGCAGCTAACTCCCATTATCAACACATCCATTCAGACATCAGGCCAACTATAAGGCATGACCCTTCTTCTTCTTCAGGCTCTGCAAAGCCTAGGTAGGTGGACCTATAGATTCTTTATATGGTACTAGTTGTCAAAGCATACACTAAATCTATTATGAAGCAGATAAAACCCTTATTTCTCCTGATAACTCATGAAATAACATCAATCTACAGTAGCTAAATGCAGATCTAGGAATCTCAGAAGCTAAGTGAGGGCATTCTATTATAGCTCTTCAACATGAAAGGGAAAAGCATTGATTATTGATGTTGATGTTCAACAAATCCTCAAGCATGCAGCAAAACCTAATGATCCTGTAACTGATCAGCACCTAATCCATTGGGCAATTTTATGAATCCAAAACATACATCTGTGACATCAAGACATATTCTGTATACCCAGACATCAAATCTATCTAATCACCTTATGATTCAGACATCAATGTTCATTCAAATCTCATTCTAAAATATCCTTCTCAACATAACCAATAACCCTGTCAAACACATTAAGCATTTACTTGGCACTTTGCTTCAACAACAAAATATATTAGACATACAACCCTAAGGGGAAGCAAATTGATCTCAGCTCTTTTTTCCAGGACCACATAAGACTACAGATTACTAACACAAGAGACGAGAACCAGAATGAAACTAATGAAATACTACTCATATGTATTCCTTTTCTTTGAAAATATACATTCAGATACATGAAACGAAAACATGAAAATACAAAACATATCAGAACTATCTGTACTATACTTCTTAATTGTTTTTCACATGAGAAGAATTTTTTGAAGAATGAAGGTGGAATTACAGTTCTGGATCCAATGAAATGGTCTCATAGTAACAAAAAATTGGAACCCCTTAAATGATAGAATGAAAGAATGATATAGACAAGGGTGAATTCCTGGATCTGATCTACAACTGCCATCTGTCCACTTGGAATTCAATCTTTTTCAGCTGAATCACCTCTCTCTTCTTTCTACCATTGTGATCTAATTTAATTTCATCATTTTTTGTAATTGATTTGTAAATGTCTGTTTCTAAATGATGAAAACTTTCTGAGTCACTAAAATATCTGATTTACCTTATGAAAAGCTAGTGAACTCCCCAAATAACTGACTTAAACATGACCCCAACTGCATTTTCACTGTATGCTACTAATATTCAAGTCATTTCCATGTTGGAAAACAATTTTGGACTTCGATATCTAAAAATGGTTGCAATTCAGGTACCTGAGACAAATCTTCTTGTAGCTCAAACAGACTGATACTTGTGCAAAAATTGACTCTAGAATCAAAAAGTAGGTCTTCTCCCAATTCTGGCGATATATAACATTGCCTATCTAGCCTCTCAGAAACCTCCTGAAAGTCATTTTGAAAATGACTCCTCTACTAGAAACTCATGTCTGCACATTTGATTTTTTATAAAATTTGAAAAATCCTAAACTATAAACTTTAGAAAATGTCTCTCTTTCAAATTTTTGAACATGCATACCCACTGCCCAGAAAAGTAAATAAAAAAAAATATTTTTTATTTCTAAAAATTTTCCCTTATCTTTTGAATCTGTGGTCAACCTTAAGTTTGACCGGTGCCACATGGAATCTTCTAATTAGACCACTCATCGCATCTACCACGTCATCGAACATGGGATCCATTGCTACATGTCATCTTCTCGCTAACTCGCTATGCTAAATCTCATGCATCTTCTACTTAGCGAGTCAGCAAGGATCGTCGGATGTGCCACATGGCAAGATCTCGTTCAATGATCTTACCACATCACATTTGTCTTGAAGTCTATGCCACATGGCACCTTATGATTCATATCAAGTGAAACCCATGACCATTTTTTGCCCTCACCAGATTTTGGAAGTTTTTTGGCTAGTCGCTAACTCGCTAGCTGAAATTTCTCAGATTTCCCAGCTAGCGAGGTAGTGACTAGCCGAGTTTTTAGCTTTTTCAGTGAGTTCTTAGCTACTGATGTCACCGGTTTTCACACACTTATTGGTTCAAAATTTTACTCCTTTTGTTCAACTGGCCAGATGAGTGTACCTACACCTGCACTAGGCTTTCCTGTTTCAAAAGCGCTTCACTTTAGACATTAAATGTTTAGCGTGAAATTGTATTTACATTATAAAATTCTTGTTGCTTAGGCAATGTGGGATATCAATCCTTTGTGCTAGTCGTGTGTCTGCTCTTCATAGCATTGACCTCCCTTCCTTTTTGCTTCTTCTGCTCATTGTGGTGCTCATCTTGGCTTTGTTTTCCTCTTCAACTGTAGATTACCTCTTTTATTTATAATGTGAACCTCCTTACAGCTCTGATGTACTTTTAAATCACTGGGACATCCCCTGCCAATGCATGGATCTGCTTCTCACCAAGCATGAGCTCCATTGCATGCATGAGATTGGCTCTTTTCTTTTTGTTTTAACATGCCTTCCTCCTCCCTGTGTGTGGATAATTTCTCCTCTATTTGCCTGTGTGAGAGCCTCTCCATAGCCATGACTTTCTCCTCATTTTCTACCATGATGTGAAGATGCCATCTTTTAAAAGCTAGAGCCTCCCACTCGTGAGTTGCCTAGTCACTTCAAGCATCGAATGCTAGTCTACTCTTTCCTATTCTACAAAATCATTATGTTTTCTTTATTGCTACCTGGGAAAATAAAAATGCAATGATGGAATGTACCAAAGAGATAGATCTCTCCTACAAAAGATGCAACTTGACACACTCAAAAACAAGCACGTCTTTACAACTGAATACCAATGGAGACATTAAAGACGTCCCCCTGCATGGATATGCGCATTTTTTTTTTAATATCATCACTGGCTACTTATCTTTAGATTTCTTTGCTGCAACTTGGTCATTTTACACTTCCCTATTTTTTATTGACTCTGTGCAGTGTTTGATAGCTCCCTTGCTTAGCTTGGTGTGGATCCCTGCTCTGTATTTTGTGTGGTCAAATTAACTTACACTTAAATAATTTCAAACTATGGGTCTAATCAATTTCTTTATGTTTGCAGGGTGGGCTAGAGGGGTGATGATGCCCTTTGCATGAGCTATTACTTGCGGCTCTGATTGTGGATGTTTTCCCCTTTCAATGGAAATCCTTTTTTTTTATACATGTTGCACTTTGCTCTTGGCTTCTCCAACACATTTTATCTGGTGTCCTTTTTTTTTTTTTCTACTAGCTTCTCTTTATATTGTCGGCTACTTCTTGATTTGGAGTGGCTAGGTTTCTCTTTTTATATTCCCTTTTAAGCTGTGGGCATTGGAGGGTGGGTCTATTGTTTTTGAGGGCATGTGTTCTCTTTAACTCCAACCCCTGCTCCTTTAATGCCTCTGCCCCTTCCTTTACAAGAACCTTGAATACCAAAATAGTTGGCAAAATTGAATGGTGGTAGGAGCATTTGATAGTCTTAATAAAGGCTTCATCATTTGTTACAGGGCATTCAAAATAATCTCACTCTCCTTTAATCTTGGATATGTGAAAAATAATTTCCTCCCATATTGAATTTGATTTTGCCACAGTGCTCAGAAGAATCATAATTTTTTCCTTAACACATTACTCCAACTGGCGAGGTTACATTATGTGGACCTCATTTCTTCACACAAATGTTAAGTATATAAAATGATATAACAGTCTCCAACATAAAATTTACCAATCTTTTCTTTACGAATAGGAGTTTTGAGATTAATATTGATTTGCCAAACTAGTTTCATCAGCACCTTTTAACCTTTTAACTTAACTGGAAAAGGGCTAAGTGGCCAATTTTAATCATGCATAACACTTATAGGTTAATCTGATGAAGATTAGTTGGGCCCCAAGGGGGGTCCAACTAAAAAATTTTTGTTTCCTGACAACTAATCCTTCAGATTAATCCATTTGGCATCTCGAACTGATTGAAAATAAAATCCATCATTGAAGCAACATTTAAAACTCATTTCATCTCTTTCTTGCAACCTATCAATTTCATGCCAAGAGGTCTGTCGACTGGCCTTAAAAACTGACCAGAACACCTGATCGGGCTTTGAAAATCAGCACACTAATTCTTTGTTCTGCACTCTTGCACCCTGTCAAATCTCATCTCATGATGAATTCATAGTCAAAAGATATTGACTATCAAAGTTGTCTTCTCAGATTTACCTGCAAGCAAACACGTTAGACAACAACAAACTGGGTTTGGATTTGGCTCAGAGTACTGGGCAAACGGACATTTGAAAAGATGAAAATAGGGACACTGATTCTATATCATGAGATGAATATGAAAATGTGATTTGGGTCATGAAAAATAACTAGGAACAAATGGTGGACGTTTAGAGTGGGCTACTTGGATTAACAGGATAGGAAACACTGACAAGATAACAACTTTTATAAATGGATTGACCTTGGAAAAGTGTGAAGATGGATTCGTCAAGACATGAAAATTGGCCCACTTGTAGTATTTTTAGAGTAGAATATAGGGGAAGAAACCATTTTATCCTACCAATCATAGGCAAAAAGATATGACATCTCGAACAGGGCTCCCGATCAATCTGCAGTTCTAACTACCAGTGAAAACTTTAGAAATTGCAAATGGAATCGTGTTTGAAAACTGATCGAATGGACTTTTCATAAGCTCAAACTTGGATCACATGAAGTTTCTGACCCCTAGAATATGATGCAAAATGAATTTTATCATTTGGGTCAACTGGTCAAAATTTATAGTCTGTCAAATAGGGCTTCTCAGAATTGTGAACAACTAGACAAGTGCACAAAATAGTAAATGACCAACTTTGAGGGGTTCAAAACCTAGTCAAACAGACTCAAAATGACTCAAAATCTAAAAAATAGGTTTTTGAGTATGGATACTAGACACTCCCAAAGTGGCAAGTCATGACGCAAATCTGGGTGCAAGATATTAAGGCGTAAATAGGGCTTCTTATCGCTATTTGACATGGTGTAAAATGCAGATTTGAAACTAGCTCGAAACAGGACTTTGCCAAATTGCTCAGAATGATGATTTATCTTTATGGAACACATAGACGGGCTAAAAGTAGGGTGTTAGAAACATTAAACACCATTTATGTATTAACTCAACGGCAAAGTACATAGGCTTCACAAAGCATTTATAAGCCTGAATTTTTCAATAGTGCTCAAAATTGACCATGCAATTTTGAGTGCCAACAAGACACATAGGAGTTTTTATAGCTTTTTGAGTTGTCATGTAGACAACATAGGAGTATGCAACTCTATTTAAGTACATGGTGTCTACAACACTATCTTGTGTGTCACACCCTTGTAGGCTTATCCTCTCATCACCAGACTTACTTTTGTGCTTAATGGAGGATAACCCATATCTAGTGGACATGTGCCTGGTTGTATGACACATCATGATGCTAACTTCTATGCAGTCTAGAAGCTCTCATGAGGACTTTATATATAGGCACTCCTAGTGTACACTTATGAACCAGTTATTGAATACATTATTATTCTAATCATACTCTCTCTCTTTGGTCTACTGTGTGCTTGTGTTTGAGTTCTTAGTTCCTAAGTGAATTTTTCCCTTAGGAAAATTCTTACATAGACAAATTATTAAAGATCTTTCTGAGATGAAAGAAAAATTGATGGTTGATATTGATAGCCAATTTATTGTATTTCTTGAGATAATGAAAAATGTTGATAAGAACTCTCATGAATGTATGGATATAATTGTGGAGGTGCCGCAATCTCTCTCTCTCTCTCTCTCTCTCTCTCTCTCTCTCTCTCTCTCTCTCTCTCTCTCTCTCTCTTTGAGGGGTTCAAAACCTAGTCAAACAGACTCAAAATGACTCAAAATCTAAAAAATAGGTTTTTGAGTATGGATACTAGACACTCCCAAAGTGGCAAGTCATGACGCAAATCTGGGTGCAAGATATTAAGGCGTAAATAGGGCTTCTTATCGCTATTTGACATGGTGTAAAATGCAGATTTGAAACTAGCTCGAAACAGGACTTTGCAGAATATTGTGATTGTGTTTATAACTAAATAACATCATGGCCAATTTAAAATAATTAAATGTTAAAATCTTAGCTCATTAATGAGCTAAAACCCATTTTTTAATTTGAAGAAAAGTACACATAACACAATTGTGTTATGTGTACTTTTGGTTTTTTTCATAGTGCCACCTTTTTGTACACCATCTTGGTGTATATGCCCATCTATTGAATCATAGTCATTGAAAGTGGGTATTTCTTTGACAATGGCATACCTATTGGTAAGCTAGGAAGCTTTCAAAAAAACTCAAGTGACCCATCTCATCAGCATTGTAGATCTTTTTTTTTTCGCTATCTAACTACCTAGTATAGGACCCATAGATTTGATAACTCATTCTAATCCAACCTCATCAGATCCTTGGTAGTGGAATCATCCAAAGTCTGAGACTCTCACTATTGGGCATGATATAAAACCTAAGCATCATCTACATGAGTAGAAGTCTCTAATTGGATTATCACATATTTTATGCAAAATCAACTAGAGCCAAGCAGCACAAAGGCCCTCTACCACATTGACAAAAAACTCCTTATATATCTAATCACATTCAATTCTTGGTGGTTTTTTCATCCTTCCAACCAATGAGCCCCTGATCAACATTCATGTTATCTACTCAAAATTTCTAAGAGATGACATTCATCACCAGATCTATTGGTATTGGAATAACCAATCTGAGCATCATAGGGAGATTGATCTAATTTAGGATTCTCCTATGTATACACTCCAATAATTACCTCATCAACCCATGAGATCAAGCTAAGAATTATTAGCAAGTCAACCACAAATTTTTGAGGTCTGATAAGGTATTTTTTGAAGAAGAAAAATTACATTTTTAAAAAATTTTCAATACCTTAAATTAAACAGGCATATAAGTTTCACTAGGTGTGTTTTCATTTTCATTTGGGTAGATTTAAATTTTGATTCAAGGATGATAGATGAGAGGAGAGATGCCAAAACACCTAACAACTTTCCAAGTGTACACATGAAAGAAAAGACACATTCATAGAAAAGAGATAGTGTAATTCGATAGATTTATAGATGATAAAATATGTCATCAATAAGCATGCCATTACAAATAAATACAAGTATAGAGCTAAAAGATCTTCTTCTTCTTCTTCTTCCTTTATATATATCTCCTCTATCTTCATACTATCTTTCTCTAGATATGAACCACCTTTCCTAAAAAAATTTGTAGTCTTTATATACCCAACTAGTGTACAAGTTATCCAATCAAGCATTTAATTACAGTATAGGTCCTCCCATGGAGGTGTAAAGCATAACTCAAGAAATGTTGATCATTTGTTCATTCCCTCTTAGAGATAGTTCTTAACATAATCAACAATTTGGCTTCCAACCACACAAGATGCCATAGTAGAAAAAGAAATTATGCCAAAAGAAATAACATGCCACACTCAATAAAAAATTGTAGGAAATAGAAATCAGAGAAATTAGTACATAAATTGAACCAAATGAATCCAAATATTTTGTGCTACTAGGGTTAGGATATAAAATAGGTCCACGAAAAGATTTTGACCATGCACAAGTCAAAACTCCAAGCAACAATGGGTACTTCATGAATAATAGACTAGTATAATAAAAAAATAATATATTTGGTTGACTCAAGATTTCTCATTGATCCAAGATGCTCCTACATTAGACACCTAAAGTAAGTAAAGAACTGATGTCCATATCAGGAAACCCTGATGCTCTAACCTAAATCATAAAGATCCAAATTCTCTTGTTTTATCATTAAATATCTTCAACTAGTTTATCGTTTCATTGAACAAGATATTCCATGTATTCTTTTCCTCTAGTAATCTCACTTACTTTATTATCCAAAACCTTCTCAATATTGTTAGTCCTCTTCTTGGGATAATCTAGGTTATGATTTAATTCTTCATCTTCTTCAAAATACATAAGGATTTATGCAATATTAAATATAGGTGAAATATCCATGTCTTTAGGTATTCAACTTAAAAATCATTTCCACTATCAAACTTTCATAGAATCTTTTAAGGACCAAACTTATTTATCTTCATATTGTTAGAAATATAAGAGGATTAACTAAGAGGGGAGGGGCAAATCAATTACCACAAAAACAAATCCCACATCCCTTTGATGTCGGTGCAAAACAAAACTCTTGAAAACTAAACACTGTTGATACTCAACAAACATACATAAAATGTTGTAACTTGGTAAGTACTAAATATGCTAGAAAAAAAATTAACATGTAAATCTTAAGATGTTATCTATGATTACTTATTACTTTAACTTGGTTGCAAACACATAAAAGAAATAGCATGAACACATTTGACACCAATATTTAGTGTGGAAACCCAATTTGGGAAAAACCACCAATTGCAACTAGTTATTGATTTTTACTCTTTTGAAGTGAGCCCTGTTAGGAGCCAACCCTATCAAAGGTTATAAAACACACTATTATGTGTGACCCTATTAGAGGATTTAATCACCCTATTAAGAGTGACCTTGTTGGAGGTCTTTAGACAATTCAATAGAACTACCACCTTGTTAGAGGATTTACAAATAGCTGTTAAGCTAGCTCTATTAAGAAATTTAGATAACTGCTACAATGATTAGAGAGTAACAATGTCATGCACTAAAATGCTACTAATTTTTTGATTACAGATCTAAATTCTAGCTTATACTTGATCCTTCCTAATCAAATATATCTTTTCATCTTCTTAAGGATATTTTGTTTATCCTTCTGATTCACTTCCTCTTAGCATCTTCAAATCTTCAATTATCTTCCATACATTCACATAATTATCACCTTCGAATTGACCTTTTATTTATATCTTTCATATTGTCAAGTCAGCTCAAATATAGCTTAGAATAATTAATATTCATCTTCTCAATCAGCTAGAACCAATAGATAAATTAATTGAACTCAATATGCCAAAAAAAGAAAATCCTATGTTAGCCGACCCTACTTGGTAGACACTAACTTAGAAATGATTTACCTATGTTAAATAAGTGAACTCGATTAACACTACATACTTGTTAAGTTCTTTTAATAACCAATTAAGCTTAGTTAACACTAGTTCCATCCAACATTTCCTTTATTAATGATGTGAGATTAGTTAACACTCATCTTCCATAGACTTTCCTTTGGCACCCAAGTGAACTTACTAGATACTACCTTTTGAACTAGGCAAACCCTAGATCACTCAGTAGACATAGAAAACTATCTTTAATTCCCAAGTGAGATCAGAATTCTCTGACTGGTAACGATATGAATTTTTTTGTAACATCAAAGACAATACATAATTAATAAATTGTTCCAACAATCTCCCTCTTTGGCATTGACAACAACACAACATGTCATAATACAATGAGATTTTGGAGCAAGAATAAAGTAAGGAACATATCCTTAGTTTCATTTTGATTCTCATTCATGAGAATTCCCTCCATCAGTGTGAACTCTTTCTACCTTTAGTTTCTCCCTTTATCAAAAAGCTTCGATTTGCTATAACTTACTCTCCCTCTTTGACATCTCATGCGAAAGAAAATATTTAGTGAAAATCAATGTACCTCAAGTACTGACTAAATTGCAATATGCCCTTGCCAATTCTACATCAAATAATTAATCTTCAACATGTTCTGGTTGATGCAACACTAAACTTTATTTAGTGAGCTTCAGATTGGGGAATGACCACTAGCTTACCTCTTAGGTACAAGAATGCATCCTTAGGTAATGTCTTGGTGAATATGTCTACAATTTGTTCTTTTGTATTTACATATTCCAATCTAACTTCTTTATCTTGCACCAATTCTCTCAAGAAATGATATTTTATAGCAATGTACTTTTTTTTGGTATCCATCAGTAGATTCTTTGATATATTGATTGCACTGGTGTTATCACAATATATATCTACTAGATTCTTGATTTCTATCTTTATACCTATCAATATTTGTTTGAACCAAACAATATTAGAGCAATTTCCTACTATTGCTATATATTCTACCTCTACTATGGACTGAAAGAAATAATTATTTTTCTCGCTTGTCCAAGACACTATTCTTTTAACAAGAAAGAATGCTCCACCATTAATGCTTTTTCTATCATCAATACTACTTGCCCAATCAACATCTATAAATAATTTTAGGTCCAAACTACCTCCTATTTTGTACCATAAACCATATTCTTCAGTTCCTTTCAGATATCTCATGATTCTTTTAATTTCCATCATGCAATTTTCTTTGAGATTTGCTGAGAATCTTGCCACCATACCGACTCCTAATGGTCTAATCTACCTCTTTGGATTCATCATCTTTGGAAATCTTATGTCTAGTAGACATAGGGGTTCCAATTGGTCTTGAGTCTCCCATTCCAAATTTCTTCAGTATCTCCTTGATATATTTAGATTGAGTAATGTAGATACCAGCTTTCTTTTGTTGAATCTACAATCCAACAAAGAATTTTATCTCTCTAAAGATAGACATCTAAACTTCTTTACTCATTTCTTTTGAAAATGCCTTGCAAAAGTCATCATTTCCTATGAATAGAGTATCATCAACAAATATTTCTTCCAACACAGTCTTCTTGTTTGGTCCTTCTTTGGTGTACATACTACAACTATCATTTATTCTTTGAAAACTAATCTATATTAAGTAGTTATTAAGCCTTTCATACCAAGCTTTGGGATCTTTCTTGAGACCATATAATGCCTTTTGTAATTTGCAGACCATGTCCCTTTTGCTAGGATCTACAAAACCTTTTGGTTTTTCAATGTAGACTTCTTCATTAAGGATTTCATTCAAGAATATAGATTTTACATCTATTTGATAAACTTTAAATCTAGTGTGGGCTACATATGCTAGTAAAGTTCTAAGACTTAAATCTAATCTTGCAACAGGAGAGAAAGTTTCACCATAATCAATACCTTCTTCTTGAGAATAGCCTTTACATACCAACCTTGCTTTGTTTCTGGATACTTTACCATCTTGATTTAACTTGTTTTTGAATACCCACTTTGTGCCAATTATATTTTTATCCTTGGGTCTAGGAACAAGAGTCCAAGTTTTGTTTTTCACTATCTATTCTATTTCTTTATTCATTTCCTTAGTCCAACTTGCATTATCCAAAGCATCTTTAACACTTCTAGGGTCAAATTTAGCAAGTAAACATGTACCTTTTAATTTTCTTCTTGTCATTGTTCCATCTGATTTGTCTCCAATGATCCGATTAGGTGCATGATGCCTTATGACATATCTTGCTAACATAGGTTCTTTGGATTCAATAATTTCATCATGAACTTTAGTATCAAGCTTGGGTCCCATTGTCTATGACTTGGGTCCTTTAGACTGTGACTCTAGTTATATTGTCTATAACTCAACAACTATTGGAGATTTTAGGGACTTGGGAGGTCAAGCCTCCTTTCTTTTGGATAGGTTTGGAAGGGTATCAGGTTCATAGTAAACAAATCTTCTATAATCCTTAGGCTCTTTTTTGCTTTCTTCTTCACTCTTTTCCAACAAACTCATCAATTCTCACATGTGCACTTTCTATAATTTTATGAGTAGACAAATTCAAACATTTGTATGCTTTACTTCTACATAAGTATCCTAAGAATATGTCTTCATCACCTTTAACATCAAATTTACCTTTCCTAGATTCTTTCAAAATATAACATTTTCTACCAGACATTTTCAAGTGACTCACATTAGGATTGTAGCCATACCGTAGTTCATAAGGAGTTTGATTTGAGTATTTCTTCAGGTGCACTCTATTTAAGGTATGAACTATAGTGCTGATAGCTTCCTTCTAATATTTGATTACGATATTCTTTTCTATCATCAATGTTCTTGTACAATCCATGATGGATCTATTCCTTCTTTCAACTATACCATTCTACTAAGGTGTATCAGGAGCTAATACTTGTCTTTTAATTCCTTTTTCAATACATAATTCATTGAATTCAATGGAGATAAATTCACCACCTCTATCTGGTCTCAAACGGAGGTGGTGAACTATGGTGATTTGAGTATTTCTTCAGCTGCACTCTATTTAAGGTATGAACTGTAGTGTTGATAGCTTCCTTCTAGTATTTGATTGCGATATTCTTTTCTATCATAAATGTTCTTGTACAATCCATGATGGATCTATTCCTTCTTTCAACTATACCATTCTGCTAAGGTGTATCAAGAGCTGATACTTGTCTTTTAATTCCTTTTTCAATACATAATTAATTGAATTCAATCAAGATAAATTCACCACCTCTGTTTGGTCTCAAATAGAGGTGGTGAACTGTGGTGATTTGAGTATTTCTTCAGCTGCACTCTATTTAAGGTATGAACTGTAGTGTTGATAGCTTCCTTCTAGTATTTGATTGCGATATTCTTTTCTATCATCAATGTTCTTGTACAATCTATGATAGATATATTCCTTCTTTCAACTATACCATTCTGCTAAGGTGTATCAGGAGCTAAAACTTGTCTTTTAATTGCTTTTTCAATACATAATTCATTGAATTCAATGGAGATAAATTCACCACCTCTGTCTGGTGTATCAGGAGCTGATACTTGTTTTCTAATTCCTTTTTCAATACATAATTCATTGAATTCAATGGAGATAAATTCACCACCTCTGTCTGGTCTCAAACATTTTAACTTCTTTCCAGTTTCTTTTTCTACTCTTGCTAGATACCACTTGAAGTTTTTGAAAGCTTCTAATTTTTATTTTAGATACATTACATCCATCATTCTAGAATAATCATCAACAAAAAGAATGAAAATCTTTTCTGCACTAGAACTCTCTATTCCAATATGTCCATATAAGTCTATATGGACAAGCTCTAAGATTTCTTTAGAATGATAGTTATTTCTTTTAAAACTATTCTTTCCCATCTTACCAATTTGGTAATTCTTTCATAGGCCCATATCAAGTTTCCTCAAGCTAGGAATACCTCTTACTCTTTTATGTTTGCTTATCTTAACCAGATTATCAAAGTTTACATGACATAGTCCTTTGTGCCATAACTAGCTTTCTTCTACTTGAGCAATAAAACATGAACTTTCACTAAGATCAAGATAAAATAGATTACCTTTTTCTTATTTTCCTGATCCAGCCAGATTTCCTTTTCCATCCAACAGTTTGGCTTTCCCATTCATAAATACTACCTTGAATCCAATGTTATTCAACTATGCCAAACTAAGTAGATTATGCTTTAGTCCTTCAACTCAATAAGCATTATCACAATGAAGTTCATTGGTCAAAGAAATACATCCTTTTCCTTTTATGAAACAAGGTTCATTATTTCCAAATCTCACACTACCACAATCATAGTATTCCATGTGCTCAAACTTTGTTTTGTCTCTAGTCATATGATGTGAACAGCCACTATCAATAATCCATGTATCATTTTTTCTAACATGAGATATAAGTTCCATCTTATCTCCTTTATCATCATATTCATCTTTTATAGAAATATATACCATTTCATCTTCACTTTTATTAGAATCTTTAGTCATAAAATAAGATTTCTTACCTTTGTCCTTGTAGTTCTTGAATTCCTTCTTTCCTTTGTACTTATTTCCTTTCTTCTCATCCTTTTTTTCTCTATTTGGACACCTAGAAGAAATGTCACCAATTTTCTCACAACAAAAATAGATTAGAGGAATCTTTCCTTTAAACATTCCTCTGCCTTTGGAGTATTTCTTTGCAAGTAGTGCTTCAACAATTTTAAGATCACTGTAAAAAATTTCTACTATTTCTTCTTCACTTCCTAATTGATTGGCCTTTGATTTCTTGCTCTTTTCCTTGAGTGAGAGTTTTTTTTCAAATGAAAACTCAGTATTTTTGGAACTAGGAACATAGTTATCATAGTTATCCAACTCAAAAGCTATCAATCTTCCAACTAGACCATCCAAAGTTATTTTGTTATTTGGATCACACCTCATTTCTTGAATATCGGACACTCTAATTACATAAATAGGAATAATATTTTTGAGTACCTTTCTTATACTATTTTTTCATCAATGTCTCCTCTAGATGCTTTGATTG
Organism: Cupressus sempervirens; assembly: GCA_028749045.1. Lineage (NCBI taxonomy): Eukaryota > Viridiplantae > Streptophyta > Pinopsida > Cupressales > Cupressaceae > Cupressus > Cupressus sempervirens. The sequence goes on from CM053783.1 coordinate 157,258,956, forward strand.
TGCTCGTACTTGCTTTGATTATTTCCACATATTTTAAAATGTTTTCATCTTCTCTCATTTTCATCTAATCAAACTATCCTCTGAGACTTTCTTCTTTGGTTCTTCTTACATTGTCATCTCCTCCATAAATGTCTTGTATTTTGGTCCACATTTCATGAGCTATATTGCAATCTTTAACATCATCAAAATCAGCATAACTAAGAGTAGATGCAATATCAATCATCATGATGTTATGATTTATCTTTTCAGCAATGTCTTCAATTGATAATGTTCCAATTGGAGTCTTGTATTCAGCATCAGGATACTTACGACCTAAATCACTAATAGTCACCAAATGTAATGTCATGAGTCCTTGCCATGCTACAAAATTTTCTTAGTTCAACTTGGGAATCTCTCTTCTATAAGACATCCTGATCTTTAGATTAGGTCCTTGAAACCTTCTCTGTAAGCACCAAAAGCTTTGATACAAATTTTTGGAAATATAAGAGGAGTGAGTGAGAGGGACGGGGTGAATTAGTTACCACAAAAATAAATCATAGATCCCTTAAATATCAGTGCAAAATAAAACTCTTGAAAACTAAACAATACTGATACTTGGCAAACATACATAAAATGTTGTAACTCGATAAATATTGGATATGCTTGGCAAACATTTAACATGTAAATCTTAAGTTCTTATTTGTGATTACTTATTACTTTAAATTGGTTTTAAATACATAAAATAAATAGCATGAACACATTTGACACCAAGATTTAACATGGAAAACCAATTTGGGAAAAACCACCAATTGCAACTAGTTACTGGTTTTTACTATTCTAAAGTGAGCCCTATTAGGAACCAACCCTAGTAAAGGTTACAAAAAACACTATCAATTGTGACCCTATTAGAGGATTTAATCACCCTATTTTGAGTGGCCTTGTTAGAGGTCTTTAGATAATTCAATAGAACTACCACCTTGTTAGAGGATTTACAAATAGCTATTAAGCCAACTCTGTTAAGAGATTTAGATCACTACTACAATGGTTAGAGAGTGAAAATGATATTACTTGATTTGGATGCAAATAATTTAAATACTAGCTTCTAATTTATCCTTCCTAATCAAATATATCTTTTCAACTTCTTAAGGATATTCTTCTTATCATTTTGATTCACTTTCTCTTAGCATCTTCAAATCTTCACTTATCTTCCATGCATTCACATACTTATCACCTTCAACTTGACCTTTTATTTATATCTTTCATATTGTGAACTCACCTCAAATACAACTTAAATTAATTAATATTCATCTTTTTAGTCAAATAGAACCAACAGATAAATTGATTGAGCTCAATATGCCAAAACAAGAAAAAAATTTCTTAGTCCATCTTGCTTAGTTGACACTAACTCAAAAATGATTTTCCTATGTTAACCAAGTGAACTCAGTTAACACTGAATACTTGCCAAGTTCCTTTGATAACTATTTGAGCCTAGTTAACACTAGTTCCATCCAACAGTTTTTTCATTAACTAAGTGATTTTGGTTAACACTCATCTTCGATAGGCTTTCCTTTGGTGCCCAAGTGAACTTGATAGATACTACCTTCTGAACTAAGAAAACTTTGGATCACTCAGTAGACACTAAAAACTATCTTCAATGCCCGAGTTAGCTTGGCATGCTCTAACTAGTAATGATATGACATTTTGTATAACATCAAAAGAAATACACAATTAATCAATTATTCCAACACATATTACTATTAGTACCAACTAGAAATCTTTTTTTCTTCAAATGAACCATCACTTCATATTTAACCTCAAATTATTTATGTCTTCATTCTTTATCTATTCTCTATTTATACTTAGGTTTACTATCCTTCAAATTCTTTGTTACTTCCTCATGCAAGTTCTTCATTAAATCCACAAATTCCTCTTCTTTAGCACTTCTCTTCATCTCAGTATTAAAATCTCTTAATTTAGTAGTTCCTTTAGGATTTAATCCATTAACAATCTTAAAGGGTGTCTTTTTGGTACCTCTATTCACAAAATTGTTATATGTGGACTCTACTTGTGCTAATATCAAATTCCAATTAGTAGGCTTATCCCCAATCAAACATCTTAACATGTTACCAAACTTCTATTCACAACTTTAGTTTTTCCATATGTTTGTGGATGAAATTTAGAACTAAACTTCAACTTGATATTCAATTTATTCTAGAGTATCCTCTAGAAATAACTAGTAAACTTAGTATCTCTATCTGAAATAGTAGTCCTAGGAAACCCATGCAATCTTACTATCTCCTTAAAAAATAATTCATCTACATGTATGGCCTTAGATATCTTTTACATTGTATGAAATTGTCTTATTTTTAAAAATATGTCAATCACTACAAGAATAGAATCATTAACTCTCTAAATTTTAAGAAAACCAAGCACAAAGTCCATACAAACATCTTCCCATGCTTTATTTGGTATAGGAAATTATGAATGCAATCCCAAGTTCTGACTAGTTCCTTTTGTTGTTTGAAAAATTCTACAACTTTTAACCATCCTCTGCACATCCTATAAATTTGAGGCTAATAATATATATCATAAATCAACCTTACTATTTCACCATACCCAAAGTGTCTAGCAAGTCCTCCACTATGTTTGTCTTTTACAATGTTATTTTTCATATATCCCCTAGATATGTACAATTGAATTCATTTTAAACATATGTCTTCTTGAATAAAATAATCAATCCATTAATCTTTCTCTTTTATCAATTGATTCTTACAAGCCTTCCAAGGTTATACAAAATCAAGATCAATTTTATAAAAATGTTTCAAATCATCAAAACCAAGTACTTCTATTTTAATTTATGTCAAAAAAAAAATTTATTATGCTCAATACATCCACAATTCTATTTGGCTTTCCACTCTTATGTTTCAACACAAAGGAAAATATCTACAAATACTCCACCCACTTCAATGTGTCTTTGATTTAATTTATTTTGACATCCCAGATACTTTAAGGATTTATGGTCAATGTACAATAAAAAACCTTTATGCATCAAATAATGTCTCCACTATTTAAAGGTTGAACAATAGCACATAATTCTTGATCATAAACAAAATCCCTTTCCTTAGCATCAATCAAATTCTCATCAAAGAAAACTATTGGTCTTCCTTCTTGACTCAAAAACAGCAATGGAACTTCTACTAGCATCACAATCAACTTGAAAAACCTTATTAAAATAAGTGATGAGGGTACAATCTAAGAAAAAAAAACACAATAGGAAAGGGAAATATTATTATCATAATTGATATTCTATTACATTTAGTACAACAAAAATAGACTCCACGACATGTCCTATGGGCTTACAATGTTTTCAAATTTTGGAGAAAACCCTTCTCATAGTACCTTATCCAAAACTCCACCAAAAACTTCCTTTACAATGCAAAAAAGGTCCTTAAGTAAACCAAATTAGGTTTAGGGTTATGAATTTTTTTTAGAATATGTCATTTTCCATCCACCGCCAAAATAGAAGGTTCTAGAAATCACATCAAAAATTAGTGTAAAATTAGAAGAATCCAAAAATGGTAGTCCAACTTCCGAGAGGCATAACTTTTGATCTGAAACTCTAATTGATGAACCGTTTAAATTTTAAAAAATATCTCCATGCATTCTATAGCCCTATGGACTACCTTTTCTTGTCCTCCATTTTTTGTGCCTATATGAGGCCATTTAGTACCTCAAATCTAACTTTGAAATGTGCTTAGGAGGTCTCCAAGCAACTTAAAATTGCAATAACTTTCAAACCATAAAGCCTTTTGTTCTAATTCTTGTTCTAGAGTGCTTTAAATTACAATTATAATCATCCCTCCAACTTACACCCTCTAACTCATTATAATAATTGCTCAATTACAAAATAACCTATTTTCTACATTGGCACATATCTCAAGGTGCTCAAAAACTCTAACCCAAAAAACCAATAGTGGAGCTATGAGAGTTGGAATCTTTATTTGACCTAAATGGGTATTTATAAATAAAAACACTTTAAACAAAAACTAACACTAATCATATTTATGGGTGATACAAGATTTCCCTTACACCACTAGATATTCTTGCATCAAACACCCAGGGTAGATTGAAAAGTGACCCTGTCACTTTATAGCTAGTAGAGGAAAACCAAAATGGGTAACCTCCATTGTGGATATCCAAGTTGAGTCTTCCATTGTTCATCCTTTCCACTTCACCATATATTCTTCATACTGCCTATTTCTAGTACTCCAGCCCACACAACTATCCATAATTTCTTCAATCTGTTCCTTCATAGAAGTAGTAATTGGACATGGCTCCAACATCAAATCCTCATCTACACCATCATCATGATATTTTGTTAAGTCTAAAATATTGAAAATAGGAGAAATGTGAATCTGATATGCTAACTCCACCTCATATGCATTCCCTGAATCATGTTTCTTCAAAATTTTGCAGGTGCCAAATTTCTTCATCTTCAACTTGTTGTAGTTATCCATTGAAAATCATTCCTTTCTCAAATATACCATAACCTAATCTCCAACTTGGCCTTATCCTATAGGTTCATCTTGGTAATATGTGCTCGCACCTCCTCATGTAGGTTCTTGACATGTTCAAAAAAGTCTTTTGCTTTAGCACTTGTCCTCTCCCCTTGCTCCATTTTTCTCAGCTCTGGTGCAATCCTTGGACTACTCCTATACAAAATTTGGAATGGTTATCTACAAGTACTCCTATTTATAGAATTATTGCAAGAAAATTCTACTTATAGTAGAATAAAATCCTATCCCTTGGGTTTATCTCCTACTAAACACCTTAGCGAATTGCCTAGTCTTGTATTCACAACTTCTATTTTTCCATCAATCTATGGATGATGTGCAGAACTAAAATTCAATTTTGTCTTCAAATTCATCCAAAAATTCCTCTAGAAATACTCAAAAAAAATTAGCATCTCTATTAGAGATAATACTTTTTAGAAGACCATGTAGCCTCACCACCTCTACAAAAAACAAATCTACAATATGCATTGCATCATGATTCTTGTGGCATGGAATGAAATGTGCCATCTTAGAGAACCTATCAACCACCACAAATACTGAGTCATTACCCCTTTGTGTCCTTGGCAATCCAAGAACAAAATCCATACTTATGTCCTCCCAAGGCTTCTATGGAATAGGAAATGGCTGATAGAGTCTAGTATTTTGACTAAATCCTTTTGTTATTTGACATACTTGACAACTCTACAAAAACTTCTTCAGATCTAGTCACAATTAAGGCCAAAAATAATACTCTCTGATTATTACAATGGTCTTATCTCGACCAATGTGTCCTGTCATCCCTCCACTATGTTTCTCCTTGATCAAGTTCTCCCTCATGGAGCTCCTTGGAATACATAATTGACTTCCCTTCAAAAACATACCATCTCGAATCATGTAATCTATAGCCACTTAGTCCTATCTAGAGTAAAAAATTCTTGAGTTCATCCAACCCAACCACTTTAACTTGTATTACTATTAGCAACAACTATCTCCTACTTAATGCAATTGCAACCCTATTAGACCTTCCACTTCTATGTTCTAATACAAATGTATAGCTTTGCATGAACTCTACCAATTTTAAATATCTCTGATTCAATTCACCTTGGCTATTTAGGTACTACAATTCCTGGTGATCAGTATACAAAAAAATAAATTTGGCAACAAATAATGCCTCCATTTCTTTAAGGCCTAAACTATTGCATAGAACTCTTGATCATAAACATAATACGTCTTCTTTGCATTATTCAATTTTTCACTAAAATACACAATATGTTTAGCTTCTTGGCTCAACATAGCCCCAATAGCACTACCACTAGCATCATAATCCACCTAGAATACTTTGTTGAAATTAGGAAGTGCTAACACAGGTTTCTCTGTCACCTTCTTCTTTAGCAATTCAAAACTCCTTGTAGCTCTTGTAGTCTACTTGAACTCTTTTATATCCCCCCTCACTGGTTTAGTTAGGGGTGCACATATACTATTGAAATTTTTAATGAACTTCCTATAAAAACTAGCTAGATCATAGAATAACCTCACCTCAATGGAAAACCTTGGAGTAGGCCATTCCAAGATGATCTTCACATTCATTGGGTCCATTTTAAGACCCTTAGCTCATACAACAAACCCCAAATAGACTAACTCCCTTTTGAAAAAGCTACACTTCAAATTAATCAACAATTTCTCTTCTATCAACCTCTCAAGAACACTACAAATGTGCAATAAATGTTCATCCAAAGACTTACTGAAAATTAAAATATCATCCAGTAGACAATAACAATTTTTTCCAAAAATTTCTTTAGTACCTTATTTGGTGCTAACTGTAGACACCTAAATCTGATTACATCAATAAGTAATGTTATTTAGCCATCTCCTAGGACATTATTGATTAAATATTTACTATTTAATTAATTAATTGTCATCCCCTAGTTAATTAATTAATTTAATTAACTATAGTCCAATTGATAAAATCAAAAGATCACCCAAAATCAATTTATCAATTAAATCCCTATTCCTCTATTAAATTGAATAAATCATCAAATCTATTCAATATAATTCCATACTCCCCATTTTATTAAATAAATCATTTAATAAAATATCTAAAATCCTAAGAGCCTCCCTAAACCCTATCCTAAACCCTAATCCAACCCATTCACCCATACTAAACTCACTTAGCCACCTAATTAACCCATCCCATCAAAGCCAAATCACTCACCACCTAACCCCCCTTCTAAGCTAATCCTAACCCTCTTCTAATCATGTGCACAATCATAAACATGGGTTAAAGACTTGCTAACCCAAGCTAAAGTCAAAAAATATCTTCCCCTCACCCTCCAACATAAATGACCCTCAAATATCTCTTACACTCCTCTTTATGACTCTTACACCTCTCCCACCTTCACTCATGACTCTTACATACTCAATCACCCTCATCAAGCCTTTGACCAACCTTTATCCTATCCTCTCACACTCATGCTCCTTGTTACAAGTGTCACCTCCCCATTGGTGCTAAACAAGCACAATCCTTGTGCTCCCTTTTGAGTGCATCCTGACCCTCCCTCACCATCTCATCATCTTGACATCTTGGCCCTCCATTTCTCCAACCCTTAGCCTATAAATTTAACTTCCTCCCTTCACAAAAGAATCCATCCTCCATGCAAAGTTATAATGATATTTTGAGAGCACACACACTACCAAAATACCATTATAATGGCAAAATCACTCCATGATTCCATTGTTGCAACCTTATCTCACTCGCCCCATTCATCCATTTGAAGCTTGATCTATACTTTTGAGCACACATACCTTAAATTGGGGACAAACCTATTGTATCATTGTGTTATACCATTTGGAGCTTACCATTCTTGGTTTGCCTCCATTTGTGTTGATAACAAATCAGTCCTATCTTAAGTGTTTACTCATTTTAGTATTGTTAATGCTTTTCTTAATAGCTAGTATTCATGGTGCACTACTAAACTAGGTGATACATTTTGGCACATGAGATCGTAAACCTACGGGATTGCTATCCTAACTCGCAGGATTGCCAAAAAATCAAAAAATCAAAAAAGTATTTTTTTTATTTTTTATTTTTTTTTAAAAAGTATAAATCAAATTTTAACTTTTGGTGGTTATGCAAGATAGGGGTAATTCTGATCATTTTTACGCCTATGAAAATTAACAAAAAAATGTTTTAAAAAATCTTCCCATAGTTAAGCTTTGATTTTGGGATGTTTGGGTGACTATTCAAATGGATTTTTTTTGTAGCATTGCAAGTTGGAGCATCTTAAAAATCTAATCATGTTTGTTGTAGGTTTTTCTTAGAATGAACTTGCATGTTTAAACACATCTTTCATTGCATGAATGTCACTCAAATCACTCTCGAATGCCATGGACTAAAATCAAGCTTTTTATTGGAATGCATGCTTAAAACAACAAACACAATCTTGAATGCAAAGGATCAAATAATTATTGCAATATCTCACACTTCCAATTTGGGCATAAAACACTTTAACTCAATCTTGAATGCCTAAAAATCAATGAACATTGCATAGTTTTGAAAAACTTCAACAATGCTCAAATTTCTTATGTTGACGATCTCTTGATTTTCATTATGTTGACGATGCTATCAAGTTGGAATGAAAATTGTATGCCATAATCACAAGTGTCTTCAATCATAGCTTACAAAATCTAATCATCAATTGGAATGAACGCATGTCTTTTTTTACACTTTTTAGGAGGCCTGCTTGGGGATTTCATCACCCCTTGGGATGACCTCAACTATAGCATTCTGGCAAAGTATAAATATCAGGAGGTGAATTGAAAGACACCTCTCTTGGAAGCATAATCTTGTCACTCTTGGCTAAGCCCCAAAGAACTTTATACCTTTGGGAATTGAAGGTGGAGATTTGGGTTACCGTCTCCTCCTGGCTGAGTGGCATTATTTTCTTTCATCTACAAAATTGGGCCTCATGTACCTTGGATATATCAAGGACACCCCTAGCTAATCTTGTATATCCTAGCAAGCATCTTATAGGGTTGTTGGTGTGTTTGATCTGCTTGAGGGTTCAACATCCTCCCCATGTTTCAGAAAAAAATCAAATCATTTTGCTAAAGAGATCACTTGTCTATCCTTTGAAATGGTTGTTAGCAAGTCCATTCACAACAACCCAACCATTGGTCAATCATTCAACCCAAATGAGGGGCATACTTAGCATAGTCACTACCTCATCCAAGATTCATCCAAGCTTCCAAGATTTCCTCTACTATCATCATTCTTGAGGTCTTCCATAGAATCTTCTTTTTTCTCTCCATATCTTACCTATGCAATATCCCATCCCTACCCAATTCATCATCCAAATCCAAATCTAAGCTTACCAACTTATCCTAATCTGCATTTTCATATTCATCCTTCATCCCCAAAACATCATGTCACAATCTTATTATGACGAGTTTGGTCATCCCACCTTTTTTCCTACCCCATCCTATTCCAATGATGATGATGATGTTGTTGACTATGATGGGTATATTGAAAGCCTTATAGATATTCCTCCAAACATCCTCCAAAATCCAAACATTCCTCCAAACTACTCCATCCTTTTTCCATGCATATCCACTAGTAATCCCTACCATACCTTTGATAAGGGAAATTCATTATTATCCTCATCCTCACCTCCTCCTTATATTGTGCCCACATATTCCTCTTATAAATCATTCATACCTCCATCTTCTCGCACCTTCATCTCCCAATCTCCACCATTCCAAAACAATTCTAGTAGCTACATCCCTAGTCCAAATCCACCATCCCAATATCTTTCAAACCCCTTTCCAAATCCTCCAACCAATCCTAGTTTGACAACATATCACCCTGTTGCCCGGTTATAAAATTCTTTAAATTTTATAAGCCTCTGTTAATTTTTAAAACTTGCCTAGTTTTAAACATCAAATTGGTCATTCTATCTTTGAAATTTGGGAGTCTTTAAGCCTCCGTGTCTCCGGCTTGTTCTCAGCTCCGCACAGCACTTGAGATCATCAAAATCCAGCTTCTGAGCCTCAAGATATTAAAGGTTAATGATTGCCTTCAAAAACGTGTATTTCTTAACCTTTAACTTCTTAAAAGGTTAATGATTGCTTTCAAAAACACATATTTCTTAACCTTTAACTTCTTAAAAAGTTAATGTTAACCTCCAAAAACGTGTTTTTCTTAACCTCCAAAGGGAAGGTTAATGATAACATCCAAAAACGTGTTTTTCCTAACCTTTAAAAAGGTTAACGATAGCCATTAAAAATGCATTCTTATTAACCTCTATAAGGTAGTTATTAACCTATTCAAAACTCTTTCATAAAAACTCAAATATGTACATGAAGGCGATTGGCAACAATGGAAATGAATCAAATGGGAGTCCCTGATAATTCACCATGTGCAGTGGGAGCTGTTTTAATTTGAGTAAACAATGTGGAAGCTTCTTAAAGGCTCAAATTAAGTTTTTTTTTCACTGTTGTACAGTAGATACTAGCTTGTCTATAAAACATGGTATTGAGGGTTAATAGTGTCGCATCCTCATGATAACTGGAGATAAATACTTGTCTTCCTTTGCTATTTTCACTCACACCCTGCATAATTTTATTGACAAAGCCAATCATTCAAACCCATTGCTATTGGGAAATGGAGAAAAACAATGCGCCAAGAGGTTTCTTGCCTTGATAATAGCTTCTATATTGTGTCACAGAAAATAAGATTTCTCTCTACAAAGTCCAGGCTAAGAACGTTGTTAAGGAAGCAATAATAGTGTGCCACCTCATTCAATACATTGCCAACTCATGATTCGACTTTATTGTAATCAGTCTTAACCTGCAGTTATTGTTTCCTTTATGGCGGGGGGGGTGTTCAAAGTTTGGTAACTAAGGGTAAAGAGATACATTTTCATGATGGCAGAGGTGGATTTTAGTCAGATATCTATGTGGGAAATGCACTGATAGATATGTACATGCCTCGTAGGGATGTGATTTTGTGCACTGCCATGATTGGAGGCTATTCACAGAATGGATTGTCCAATGATGCGATGTTTCTATTCAATCTAATGCAGCGTTCAGATGTACAACCCAATGTCGTTACGCTTGTGAATGTGCTCCTAGCATGTGTTGATTTAGGCTTCATGGAGCAAGATATGTCGATACTGGAATTTACAAGACCCTATTATTTGGGTCTCCTTGTATTCTGACATGCTCTCCAGAGATGAACAAATTTGTGATCGGGACAGGCACAACAAATGGCAGTTTTACTGTTGGTTGGCATGAGCCCCGTCTATTTGGGGAAGAATCAATCAATATGGTGCAAGGAGAGAAACACAAGAATATGAAACATTTTCTACTGGATGCCATTAATAAGCCCCGCTCATTGCAAAATATATTCGTCAGACTACAACCTACTTTTAAAGATGCATTTGAAAATTGGGTTGTTAAAGGGAGATTCAGTGCAGTTGAGGAGATCAGATCTTTGGGTTTTAGCAACATATGTTCTTTACTAGTAAGTTTCGAGAGAAAGCCCATGTTAGACAAAATGGAAAGGACTTATCGAGGCCTCATTGCTGGAATGAAAGCCACTCCAATCAATATGCCTAGAACTGCATTTCATTATGCCCTCAAGTGCAGAAAGTGATATCGAAATATTTTATTATTTTGATGAGCGGTTATGTGAAGGTGGAAAGAGTGCGACAACTTGGCGGGCATGATGAAGAAACAGATAAATTAGGTGAAGCTCAACCACTGTAAAGGCTAGCGAGTGGAGCGAGATGGTTTTGAAACATGTGATCTACCTTCATCTCCACAACATCGCCGTTGTGAATTCACGCTGGTGGAGATGTAAAAATAATCCCCATTTTTGTGGCCATTTTTGAATCGAATCCGCTCCATAATGAACTTGCTGCCACTATCATGACGGTTAGCAATTCCTACAAATAAACACACGCCAAATGCAGGTACCTTTAAGTCAGTTGAATTGGTGGAAAGAAAGACCATGCCTGAGTACCGAAAAGATGTCATTTCAAATTGCTTTAAAAATAAAATTTGAACCGTCCTGCACACCAAATATCTGAACCAGAATAGCAATTGTTTGTTGTTCAAGACAGATGGCCGTTGATTGGGACATGCTCATTACGTGTCGCAATAATGGTGCAAATTTTGTCTCAGGCTTTGCGAAGAAGCACAATCGCCCTCGGATAGACTGCCATTAATGATCCTCCAGAGCTAATAAAATAATCTCGGTGGGAGAAGTGGGGACACTCTATTTTCGAACACTCCCTTTTCAGTGAGGGTTTTAAGTAATGATGAATCTGAAAGCAGAAAGAAGAACAGTAATGTGAATCGGGGAGTGAGTAAGGTCTGACATGTATGGTGCCATGCATTTTCGTTTCTTGTTGGATTGCGGCGAAAAGCTTGTTCACGCCATGTGGACTGCATTTAAATTGATGGGTACCATTTTTGAATGGAAGCCATGTGAATGTTAAAAGAAGAGAAACTGTCACTCTACCGCTATACCTACTATTGAAGGAATTAGATCTCCTATTTGGACAGGACCCAATAGTTGCTATGGTGGGATACAAGTAGTAGGGGAAGGATGTCAGCATTGGGCTATTTTTGGAACTTTGGAACCTCCACTCATTAAGTCACCCAAGCTCGAATTGGCATCCTTATTTTCTCTATAACTCGGCATATTTGAGAAAAGGATTGGAAATCAAACCATGAAGTACAAGTATCAGAGGCCAGATTATGCTCCTATTTTAAGAAGTACACTTCCAGATATTGGTGATACCATTATGCGAAATGTTTGTCTTCAAGACTTCTGGTCATCTCTTGTGAATGAAGAAAAGACTCCATTAGCTGGAAAAATACTAGAAAGTGGCTCGGCCCAAGTAGGCGGGCATCCCATTTCCATACAATGCCCAGAATTAGTGCTGGAGTGCATGAAGGCTTATCATCCCAACACTAGAGAAGTTGTTTCACTGAACAATGAAACAATTGTTCGCCTGGACCTTGCCTCTATTGCTATCATTTTTTGATTGCCTGCTAGGATGCAATATGCCAGCGTTAATCTAAGAGCTGCCAAGGAATATTTTACTACCAATCATACTCAATGTTTAAATACTGTGGCAAGATCATGGTTCTTCCAACCAAGAAGAGGCAAATCTCAATTAGGCAAATCCATTCACAGATCATCACTGAAAGAAGATGTGGCGAACATGGTAACTTTGTTGAGCAAGATTGTTGGTCTTCGGGATTCACACGAGTTTGAAGGTTGGATTTTTCTATTAATTAATATTGTCTGTGAAGGAAAACAATACATTGATTGGGCTGAAATTATCAGTGATTCACTGCACAGATAGCTCATGGGACTTCGGGAAAATGACTACTTTTATATGACTTCATATCTTTTCTACGCCATTGCAAGTACCAAAAGTTTGCCAGGACTTAATCGGTAGGGCATTTATGATGACACAACCATCATTTATAATTATCTTCCTCAAATTCAGTATGATAATAGCCTACACCATTTCAGAAGAGTGAATGACGCATTCACCATGCTAACTGTAAGGGAAATTCAGGAGAACATTGGGCTCAGGATTTCACTAGAAGCAGCAATGAAAGTGCAAAAATATGGAAGTGTTTTTATACAATTTCCGAAGTTTACTTATATCCGGCTGGCTGCCTATGATGGATGTCCATTGATGTTACCTAGATTTGTTGATGATAAACTAGTCTTAATTGAAATGTGCAGGAAAATTAATCAAATCAACAAACTTTGCAGGAACAGGAGGACAGATGAAATAACTTTCCCTATCGGCATCGGATATTATAGTTGTGACACTGCATCAGATGCCAGGAACATTGAAAGATCTATCACCACGATAAATTTGCATCCTTACACGATGTGTTTCCCTTATGATAGTAAGGGCTATGTTGTGAATGAATTGAAGTTGAATCCCAGTCTCGATCACTTCCCAGCTCTAGAAGACTTTTTGGAGGATTGCGAAAATGACTTCGAAGTCAGGAAGAGGGATTGGATGCAGCTTACAGTACGACAGGTAATAAACTTCAAGTTAGACATTGATGTAACAGGCATAGATGATGATGAGGTTTCTTTGGTTGATCCTTATTATTACGAGAAAATTGAATTACTAGAGCTCCCTCCTATTGATTGGTCAATTCTCGAATTGAAAAGTTTGAAAGAGAGGTCTTCCTATGTTCTTAGAAGAACAAGAGATTGGATCAGTAAAGTCAGAATCGAAAAAGCAATTGGTGAATCTCAAAATAAAGAGGGGAGAAATAATACAGGGGAATCGTCTCAAATGGTGATAGAGGCCACTTCTAGTGAGAAGATACGACAACTAGATATAGATGCTCAAGATCAAGATGAAGATTTGAATAAGCTAGATAAGTTTACAGTACAAAGGAAAAGGACAAGAATGAAAGGTAGAAGGAATGAAAAAGACCAAAGAAGCCCTCAAATTGCTGAATCACATGTTCTGGTTACATCCCCTCATGATGTAGTGATTCCTCACTTGAGTCTTCCTCCTCCTAATATGCCCATAATAGACATTACACAGTTAGATGACCCATTATCTAATTCGGAAGACTTAATAATGGTTGCTGAAAATGTAACAGGTGTCGAACAAGTTTCAAAGGTTACACATTCATGGTTCTAGGATAGTCTTCAGAAGAGGAAGAAAGTTATTCAGTTGGTTCCGCCTCCATTTGATATGGTCTCTAGCATTCTTCAGAAGCCTCCTAAGGTGAAAAAGACCAAAGTGATGTCCAGGTTAGCTATTGATAAAACTTCAAGCAATTTGTGTGTGGAATTAGCCAAGCCTATAGTTGAAAAGAATGTTGATGAAGCATCTGAATCAGATTTCATTCTAGAAAACGTTGACCTTGGTCCTTCTAATGCGGAAAGAGAGTTTCAAAATTTTGAATTGATTGCCGCTCAGATGTTGCAAAGGGCAAAGAAAGAGAGAAGAGCCAAAGAGCAACTCAAAGAACAACTTCAAATTATGGTATCTTATGTTAATTCAATCAGCAACCCTTCTAATACCCAAGTCATGGCCACCCTGCCAGCTCTAATAGGTCTTGATGGTATTTTAGATCATACTATTGTTCAAAGAATTGACCAACAAAAGTCATATAGTTTGATGATCGAGGCTTGGATAAATAGGATGATAGAAGATGCTTCAAAACTTATAACTAGAGTAAAAGAGATATGTGGGAAAGCCATCATGCAGATACAGAAAATTTCTAAGGAGCTGGAAAATAGCAAAGAACATAAATCCAACTGGCAAAAAGTAGTCGATGAATTAAAGGAAATAGCCAAGTTGGATACGAGCACCCTACTCCTTGAGAAAATTATTGCTGATCCGAGTGACAACCAAATACGTATCTAGAATAAAAGTGTTGGTTGGAAGATGATAAACATCAACAAAGGGATCACTGAGTTTGAAAAGTTAATAACCTCTTTGGAGCAGCTGAAAGCAAAAAGTACAGATGAATTAATCTCTACTATCACAAGTGGGGTGCCAGTAAGTGATCTTCAGGATGTTGATTGTCAGTTTCTCCTTGATTCCTTTAGCATTTAGATTCATTCAGAAATAGAGAACCATGTGTCAGATGCTGAAACTATGATGAAGCTTAGCCTGGTTGCAGTCACGTTGGGAGATTGTAACATTTCAGCCTATTGGCAGGAGTCAGAAGAAATCCAAGATAGATACCTCACAGCCAAACTCAAAATGGAAAATGTGTTCATTCCAAACTATGAATCAATGATACTCATCCAAGATGCTTACAGGGCTTTTCGAGACAGATCAATTGTGTCCTAATAGATAGGGCTAATAGCTAGAAGAATTAGTGATTGTATATGCAAACGTTTTTAGAAATTCTAGCTAAAGTTTTGTTTTTGCAAATTTCCTTGTATAGGTTAATTTTCCTAAGGTTAATTAACCTTCCAAAATTTCATATTTTGGAGGTGGTTATTAACCTCAGAGAGGTAGTTATTAACCTCTATGTCTATATAAGGACACCTTTTGGCTTTGTAAAAGGACTTTTTGGTTGAAAAAAAATAAGGGAACAATATGCTGAAATTTTGATCTAGGGATAAATTTTGGAGAGTATGTACACCTTTTATCTCTGAATTGAAAAATCTCTATTGCTTTTCTTGGTGTGAGGAAATGAAATGGGATCTACTTTGGGTTTCTTATTTTAAAATCCAAATTGTTATACATTGTAGTGGACATTCTCATGGTGCTATGCGAGTGTTTACGGATGATAATGAATGTGCTTAATAATAAAGGTTACTTTCAAGCGTAGTTCTTGGGTATCTCTGTTATTGATCTTGTTAATCTCTGAAGGTTGTGAGGGCGTGTGGTGCATTCACCTTCCACAACTTTCTCTTAAATTTTTAAGTTTTAGATTCTTTAATAGAAAAACCTTTTAAAAAAAAATTGTATCTTACAAGGGAGCTGCCCCTCCAAACACAGAGGAAGGCCGGATATCAAGGGCCTATCCAACTGTTGTGAATGATTTTCCGCATACACTCCATTAGGAAAATTATTCTGTGACAAATCTGTTTACCAACACACCCCAATCCCCTTACTCCTCCCAGTCCAACACACTCGTCTCCAAGGAATTTTACAAGGAAACCCAAAGCAACTCCATTTCCCACTCCCATCACTCCTCTTACCTCATCCTATTGCTCATCCCTATCGTATCCACCCCACTTATCAAACCCCTTCCATCTCCTACCTCCCATCCATTGAATCCCTCCAAATCCCATCCACATCTCCTCCTCCTAGCATTAGCCAAATCCCATATAATGAACCTAATGAGTCCCTCCCCCATCAGCCCATCCCCATTGAAGAAACTCCTACCCATCCCTCTACCTCACTTAAAAAGACCATCCACACTTCTCCTATCATACCATTCACTCCAACCCATTCCTATCAAGATCTTGTCCAAAAGCATGTTGAAATATCCCTTGACACAATAGAAGATCCCACCATCCCACTTATTCCCCTACATGATCCACTTTTACCATCCCCTCCATATCTGAATCCTACCATCTTACCTACTCCATCTTAAAATCCATTTCCATCAACCCATCCCTATCAAGATCCTCTCCTTCCATTCCCTTTGCTCCATGATCATACATCTCCCATAATCCATGATGATAGATCCTTTAAAAAAGAACTAACTATCATATATGAAGCTTTGACTCCTTTAGCTAATAATGGACTCACATCTTGTCTTCCAAATAATGAACATAATATTGGAGAAAGAAATAAAAGTGTATCTCTAGATGTTGGTATCCCCTCTATCCCTGCATGGTCCCAAGTCCTTCCATCTTCACCCCAAAGTTCCCATCCATCTTTTTCCCCATCTATTTTGGGCCCTTATCCTACCACTTATCTCCAACCCTCCATTTTGTGTCCATATATCCCTTATCTAAATCCCTCACCCTTTCCATCCATTTTGGGTCCTTACATACCTAATATAAATCCTTTATCTCCCCCATCTATTTTGGGACCTACAGCTTCCCCGTTTCCATCTATTTAGGGCCCATATCCTTCATTCTTTCCATCCATTTTGGGAAATTATATCCATCAATATCCTATGTTCCAATCTATCCTTCCATCCCCTCAAATCCACCAACTAGATCATCAAAGGCACTCGTCCTTGAATCCCTTCCAACCTTCAAACCCTATCACTCCATCAATTATCCCTCCATCTCACCCATGCTCTTGTTCCCATACCATGGCTAATAAAAGCATATTGGATGCCAAAATCAAAAAGCATAAATCAAAAAATCCACAAGAATCTAAGTCTCAACATGTCCCTTCTAAAATATATGTTCCAAACAAGAAACATTTAATCCCAATCAAAGAAAAAGTCAAGAGGCCACAAAAGCCCAAGCTAAAAATGTCAAAAATCATGTGGATACCCAAGATGCTCGTAAAAGAAATGCATCTCAAAGAAAAATCTCAATTGGCATCCAGTCATGCTACTCAAAAATCCTCATCCATCCATCCTTTATGCAAATCTCCATATATGTATCCTTCATCCCCCTAATCCACTCTTAGTCCATATACTTCTTATCCTAAATTTCCCATCCTCCATCTTCCAACTCTACTTTCAGTACTTATCTTTCTCTTCCTCCATTTTCTCCTCAACATTTATTAATACCATCTTTCCCACTACTTTATCACCTCTCAAGGTGTGTGCCAATGATGATCTTTCCTTTTTCCTCATCCATTTACCCACAAGCCTTATATCTTCCCATCCATTATTGGTCAAACTCCCACCCACTATTCCACTTTTTCAATCCAATCCTTTTCCATCCATCCTACCAACATCTATGAGTAAAAATGCATCAAAAAAGTCAAAAAAAAAAAAAAAAAAAAAAAAAAAAGAAAAATAAAATCATCCAATGGTGAAAACTTGGCAATTCAGGTGCCTTGGACAAGTATCTCTTCCAAGCGATTTGGGTTGTTCCCTCCTTTGGGTCGCCACAATCTTTTATAACATGGTGTGCTTTGAATGGGGCAATTCAAATGCAAGGTCTTGATCAAGTCTTTCATCTTTTCTTTTTCCTTCTTGTGGGTTTTCTAGTCTTATTTCCACCTGCTTCTTTCAGGATTCATGTGTGATGCTGGGGCAATCCTTGCATGTTTGTTTCATGTCAGTCCTTTATAATATTGGTATAAAGGCCTTGATGTTCTTAGTAACCTTGGCATATCCCCAATATTACTATATCAAAATAAGTGCTCAAATGGTGCTTCCCTTTAGAAACACCCCCATGCTCAAGCTTCAACTGGTTACTTCATGCTCTCATCCTATCCAAAGACCTTATCCTCTCAAAAGCATCCCATCCTATCTCACCCAAGCATCCCATCCTATCAAAGAACCCTATCCTATCCAAGCATCCCATCCAGTCAATCCTACCATCATGATCCCACCAATCTCTCAATCCCATCATATCCAATCTTGCATCAATCATAATCCTAGCTCTTATAATTCATCATACTCATAGCCTTTGCATTAATCATAATCATAATCTCTTGAATCAATCATAATTATAATCTCTTGAATCAATGATAATCATAATCTATTGCATCAATCATAATCCTAATCTCTTGAATCAATCATAATCATAATCTCTTGCATCAATCATAATCCTAATATCTTGCATCAATCATAATCAATTCTCTCAAATTAATCATAATCATAGCTCCTTTATTAATCATAATCATAGCTCTTCAATCAATCATAATCATATCTCCTTTATCAATCATAATCATATCTCCTTTATCCATCATGATCATTTCTCTTGAATCAATCATAATCATAATCTCTGGCATCAATCATAATCATAATCTCTTGAATTAATCATAATCATAGCTCTTGAATCCATCATAATCGTAGCTTCTACATCATTCATAATCTTAATCATTATCGATCTTCATCCTAGAATCATAATCTCCCCAACCCTACCCTCCCATTCTTAGCCCTTGGTTATCCTTGTGCACATGGTTTTCCTTTGTATCATTCTCCCCTAGTGAGAGTGTGCACTTTCTCTCCCCCTCTCTTAGCCACTCTCTGTCCTCCTGCTTGTCCTTGATTCTTGTGCTTTTCAAGAAGCTGTCAGGCCTCACCTTCTCTCCCTACCACCTTCTTAAGGGGGCATCATGCATTCCATTCTCTCCTCTTCTACCTGAGATTGGGGCAAACATGTTGCTCCATAAAAGTCTTATTTGCATCATTTATGTTTGAACTTCTTTGAAATAGTGTTGTTTCAACACTATGTCAAAGAGGGGCAAGATGTAGACACCTAAATCTGATTACATCAATAAGTAATCATTTTTAGTCATCTCCTAGGACATTATTGATTAAATATTTACTATTTAATTAATTAATCTTCATCCCCTAGTTAATTAATTAATTTAATTAACTATAGTCCAATTGATAAAATCAAAAGATCACCCAAAATCAATTTATCAATTAAATCCCTATTCCTCTATTAAATTGAATAAATCATCAAATCTATTCAATATAATTCCATACTCCCCATTTTATTAAATAAATCATTTAATAAAATATCTAAAATCCTAAGAGCCTCCCTAAACCCTATCCTAAACCCTAATCCAACTCATTCACGCATATTAAACTCACTTAGCCACCTAACTAACTCATCCCATCCAAGCCAAATCACACATCCCCTAACCCCCCTTCTAAGCTAATCCTAATCTCCCTCCTAAACATGTGACAACTTTAAGCATGGGTTAAGACTTGTTAACCCAAGCCAAAGTCAACAATCTGATCCTCACCCTCACCCTCCAACATTTATGACTCTTACACCTCTCCCATCCTCACTCATGACTCTTACATACTCAACCACCCTCATCAAGCCTTTGAAAAAACCTTATCCTATCCTCTCACACTCATCCTCCCTTTGACAAGTGTCACCTCCCTATTGGTGCTAACCAAGCACAATCCATGTGCTCCCCTTTGAGTGCATCCTAGCCCTCCCTCACCATATTTCCATCCTTGTATCTTGGCCCTCCATTCCTCTAACCCTTAGCTTATAGATTGAGCCTCCCTCCTCCACTAAAACAATCCATCCTCCATGCAAAGTTATAATGATATTTTGAGAGCACACACACTGCCAAAATACCATTATAATGGCAAAATCACTCCATGACTCCATTGTTGCAACCTTATCTCACTCAACCCATCTATCCATTTGAAGCTTGAGCTATACTTGTGAGCACACATACCTTAAATTGGGGACAAACCTATTGTATCATTTTGTTATACCATTTGGAGCTTACCATTCTTGGTTTTCCTCCATTTGTGGTGATAACAAATCAG
Source organism: Cupressus sempervirens (assembly GCA_028749045.1). Lineage (NCBI taxonomy): Eukaryota > Viridiplantae > Streptophyta > Pinopsida > Cupressales > Cupressaceae > Cupressus > Cupressus sempervirens. Next base: position 157,279,391 of record CM053783.1, read on the forward strand.
TCATATCTTAAGTGTTTACTCATTTTAGTATTGTTAATGCTTTCCTTAATAGCTAGTATTCATGTTGCACTACTAAACTAGGTGATACACTAACCACTCTTGATATCTATCTTTGTAAAGTACTGAGCTCCACTCAAACAATCCATAAGATCATCCATTCTTGGCAAAGGAAACTGATACTTGGATATGTGCAGGATAATGGTGTACCAAACTATGGCCTTAAGTGGCAGCGAAAAATCAACAAATCAGGGTTATTTCAACTTAACACATAATTTTAAAGTGGTTCTGGACTTTATATGAAAAAGGTGTAAGAAAATAATATGTAGGAAATTGAATATAGTTTCTAAAATAGAAGGCCTTATTTGGAGAAAAAATTATTTGATTGGTCAAAAGTTTGGATTTTAATGCAGTACTACAAAAATTTCAGGGCAAAAATAAAAAGTAGGTGTATGTCTGACCACCTTAATCATAATCAAATGATAATATTTTTAAATATAATTGTAGATATAAAAAGTAGCCTCATTCTTGGATGTGACGCATATTTTTGGCAATTTTGATTCCAAATAAATAATTAATTATGAATTTTCTACTATACTATTTTCAGAATTAAAAAAATCCCGTGTCTAACCACCTTAACTAGTTCAAAAAAAATCAAAATTAAGTTTTTTTTTTTTTTTCTTATACTATCCAAAGCATAGAATGTGACACATCTTTTGGATTTCACAAATTTTATACAATTTGAAAGTTATAGCTATTTTTCAACCAGTATGTTAATCAGCACTTTGTAGCTAACTCCATTAGAAAATAAGTAATAATTACTTACTGAACTTGTAATTTGACAAAACTTACACTTATGAAAAGCTAAGAACATTCTTAAGAAACCCTCTTCATTACATCAAATTTTGGTTTAAAAAAAGTCGTCAGCTACATGCTTGAAGTAAAAAACACATAAGAACATGCCAAAAACACATTTTTGAGATGTTTTAAAGATGACCATATAAGGTTGGTATTGAAAGATATAGTAGGAATTATAAAAGTATTAATTATTTTCATTTAGTATCAGGATGGGTGGGAAAAAAGTGGGAATATATTTTGAAATTCTTTGAGGCATTTTAGAACTACATATTTTTCAGATCGCCACTTTTTGGCACACCATGATCCTGCACATACCCACTTGATGGTTATTCTATTTATAGCCCGAGAATCTATACACATTCTCCACTCTCCATCCTTCTTTGGTGCTAGTAATGTAGCTACTACACATGGACGTAGTCTCTCTTGAGTCAAAACTTTCCTCAACAGCTCCTAAACTTGTCGATTTAGCTCCTCATTTTCATTAAGAGTCATCCTATGAGCAGCCTTGTTAGGCAAATTAGCTCTAGGGACAAAATCTATTTCATGACTGATTTGTCTTATTGGTGGCAACCTTTCTGGAACATTATCTTTAAAACTATGAATAATTTCAAGATGACATAAACTAGTGATTTGTAGTACTCTATTCCTACTTTGTAACCATATTTTTTAATTTAAAAAAAAATGTTCTCCTCTGAAAAGTGGTACATGTTAAAATTCAATATTTTTAAAGAGTGACAATCTATTTGACACACATAAATTTTTTTATAGAAAAGATAATGAGGTAATTCTTTTGGCATTGGATCTATAACATCAATATCTAGAGGATACATTTGGTTTGATTCAATTTGGTTGAGTATTGTATACTTTATGAAGTTTTGAAGTGACACCAATCGTAATTTAGACATGCATTTGTTTTGACATAGATAACTTGAACTCAATTTATCATAAATCTAATTTTTATTTTTATTTTAAATAGAAAGATATCTTAATAACCTATTTCCTAGATATTTTAAAAAAAAAATTGACCTAATTTACTAATTTTTCCAAAGTGTCAAAATTAGTTGATGTTCAATAGAAAATGAACCTATAATGAGTTAAACTCATATTTGAAAGTCTTAATGAATATAATATGTACTACAATTATAGTTATTGGTAAGCTTGCTCTAAGAAGCACAAATTGGCATTTTTTATTTTACAATAGGAGATCAATCATTTTCAATTTTGGGTGTCAAAAGAGCCAATTTTATTTTTTTCCAGAAAAGAGGATCAAAAATTTGTAATTTGACATGTTTGCTGTGAACATGGTGTTCGTAGCGAACATGTTTTATGTATTCACTATGAACACATTTTTGCAATGAACAAACATAGCTAAGTTTTTTGACTATCATAAATTCAATTTAGCATGTTCACACAAATATGTCACATTGTTTATGCTTGTGCAAACATTCAAAAAATGCTGACATCACCAACAAATAGGTCAGTTTTAAAATAATGTGAAGTCATACTTGCAAAGTCGTACCAAGCAACATGTTTATATAGTTATTGTGCTAAATTTATCTTGAGGCAAGGAGGTTTTTTTTTAATGATTTTATAATGGGAAACAAGAAAGGAAGGAAAAACAACTATGCAAGGAAGAGATCTGACGAAGTAGAAGAAAGAAATCTTCAAAAGACTATTGCACATTATCATTGAATTAAAAAAAGTATATAATAATTATGTTTTAACCTTATTTTTATCTAATTTTATTTATTTATAATTTTTTTCTAGACAATCAACAAGGTGAAGGAAATGTTGAAGAAGGCTCAACAAAAGTAAAAGAAGTGCATATGGGAGAAACATCATAACACTATCTATGGAATCTGAAATAATAAATGTTTAAGAAGGTTCAAGATCACTCCCTACAGAGGTTCATATAATAGAAGTTAGAGAACGGTAAGAATCTTTTGCTGCAAAATTTCAAAAAAATGAATGTAGGAGAAGGCTCAAGATCACTCCTTGTAGAAATTCCAGTAACAGAAGTCAGAGAAGGGTCAGGATCAGGTGCAGGAACTGGTATGGATGAACTCCTAAATATTTTCCAATCTATAAAGAATGGTATTTTGCATAAAAATTTATATCATTTACTTAAAATGGATGTAGATAAATTGAGAAGACTTGTAGCTATTATTTAGCCCTTAAGTTTGTCTAAGAAAAGGTCAATGAATAAGAAGATAAGAGAAATTATGTCTAAATTTGATAACACTAAAACACTTGAACAAGCTCAATTACTTTTACCTTTTCTTATATAAAAGAAGTTATAAGAGGCATTGAAATTTTTAGGTGTAGACACAATGTCAAACAAGAGAAGATTTTCTAACATGCAAACTAATGTGATTAAAAATGTTAAACAAGGTTTGAGAAACATAGGAAAAAACTCTCGAACTAAAGATAAGTCTATGACAAGAAAAGTGATGTTGATGTCTATTGTAAGTAAGAATATGACCCAAAATAGATAAATATATTCAATTTTGTCTGAAATGAGTTTTAGTAGGAAAACAATGAGAGAATGTGTAAGAGAAGATTAATTCTAGATGACAGTACTACGGAGGGCAATTAAGAAATCATGTGTAGAGCACCACATTCTAATAGGATTGAAGAGTTATCAAAAAATTTACTCATATCATTTTGGATTGATAACACTTTTCCTTCATCAAATAGTACAGATGTTATCAGGGATAGGATTGCATCTGGTCAATATGAACATCATACAAAACATTGGTTGGACACAGCACAACATGAGTTATATGTGTCATTTTGTAGTGAACATCCTAATGTAAAAGTTGGGCAAATGTCATTTGAAGAAATTGAAGCCATACTTTGTGAGGTCAAAAAAAGTGTTTGAAACATGTTGCTTTCATCATCATATTGAGTTTGATCTCCACTATCAGGTATTTTGAAAGTTTGTAGAAGACACATATGGTTTTCATGTTGCTCCTAGTAGGAGAAGTGAATTTATATCTTCCATTTTATGTGAAAAAATAGATGATCCATCTATTCAAATAAATTGCATCAAAGGATTATGTGAAACATGTGGTGAATTGGCTCTATTTCCTTTGAAAATTGAATATATTGATGTAACAAAAAAATTGAATTGCAAAAGTTAAAAGTATGTGAAGAATGAAACAAAGTTGGGGAAAGAAACAAAAAGTTTCGAATATGTTGAAGAGGAGTTACATATTCTAAAATTTATGGATAGATTTAAGAATTTGATTCAACCTTGTATTCATCATGCATTTTTTGCAAAGTGGCAAGCACAACAGTTTCAAACTTTGAGAGATAATTTCCCATTTGGAACGATTGTATCAATTGTTGATTTTGAAGAGAACTACTCATTTGTTCATCAAAAAGAAATTCAATCATATTATTTGTAAGGTCCCTCATCATATGTACTTATCAAATATGAATTCTCTATTAAACTCATTATAGGAGATTTAAATAGATATGAAGTAATGTTTTATGTTGTGAATGTCATATTAAAAATTGAGATCAGTTGATACATCCATATTTTAATACTCAGTGATTTGAGAACTACTACCTTATCTCAAGTGTTTAAATATTAAAATTTCACTAAAAATGATATGAGGTGTTTTCACCTGATGATGAGGATGTTGATTTTAGTACCACAATGATTAGGTTATATGTACTCAGATGGTTCAGTATGCCATATTGGTGATGTTATGATGTTTAGGTATATGCACGCCTAATGATGATTATTCTAGTACTTAATATGAATTATTGAATAAGTTATATGTTATATTGATTGTGTAATTACTAATGATTAAATATGTGTATAAATGAGAAAGGATTACTTAAATAAAAGATTTATGTTTTGAGTTATGTGATTTTTCTAATAAGTTATATATATGCATGTGATTTTCTTGAGCTACTGATGTGTGCAATGAGTGTGTAGGATATTTTAGCTAGGAAATCTAATGGAGAATCAAAACTGGACCCTATGTACCATTTTTGAAAACTAGGATTGAGTCTAATAAAAGATGCAAACCTTGTTGTTTGTATTTTATTTGTATCATGAATTGAATGAATGTATCATTCTATAAGCATTAAGTGTTAATGTTTTGTAACAGTGATTTTATAGTGTCACTTGACACTCATGACTTGTATATGCATTTTAGCTTGATAGTTAGGGTTAACTAAGTAACCTAAATATCTAAGTTGTACTAGATTAGTTACCTTTTTGCTAATCATTTAGTAATTGAGATTAAGTACCCTAATTAAGATTAGTGTTTAATCTGCATTTTTGAAGGTTGTTAGAAAGTCCTAAAATTTTCCAAGATTTTGATAAGTCCCTAATTAGTCCTAGAAGCAAAAAATTATGAAATCTAAGCACCTAAGGGGTATGGGTATGGGTTGAGGGAATTTTCTACCCCTCTAGCCCCTTTTGTTGACTTTTATGGTTTCCTAAATATCTCATATTTGCTTTATTGCGAAAATTGAGTGTTTCTTCATGAGTTAGATAACTTTAACTCCACCTTGAAGTTGGTTGAGCTAGTGTCTTATTTAGAGGCAAATTTGAGAGGGTTTGAGTATTCACCCAACCTATAGTTTTAGAAAGCAATTCAGGATTGAAGAAGGAGCAAAAGAAATGGAAGCTCATTTCAAATTTTCCATTTGTCATAACCTTATTATGAAGGTAGGAACCCTTCAAGCTCTTTTCTTCATGTTGTGTTTCATGCTTAAATCATTTTGTTTGCATATGTATGTTTGTGTGTGTGTTGAATATGTTTGGAAGGGCTTGGAATGGGCTTTTCTTAAACTTCTTTCTTTTGTATTTTGCTTTAATTTTCGAAGGGATTGTATGGGTTCTATTGGTATTACTCACCCTCAGATAGCACAAAAGTGGCCATGTATGGGAGAAGATATTTAGTTGGACTTCAACAGTGCAGAGTCTCTTCTTAAGACAAGAAGAGGGAAAGAGCATAGGGTGTTATGGGCCCCTACTCATTAGCACAAACCATGTGTTTGAGTTTTGGAAATTAAGATATGGAAGAATGAAAGTTCTTGAGTTTATAGCCCTGAAAGGGCATCTATTTTGGTGTTGTGTCTGACATCTCCTATTGGAAAAATCCACCTTCTCCCTAGTTTGGTTCAATGATGAACCTATTGTGCAAACCTGGACAGGAGTAAATGATTGATCATGTCTTTATGTTAAAATTATTTTTCACCTGGTCAATTTCATCCTCTCCATGATTACCATGATCTGTTGCAGACTTTGTAACAGTTTCCCTATTGTGGAACCAAGTGAAAAATTTAGAGTTGTATTTAAATTCAAATGTTGAGAGATTTCTCTTCGGGATAATGATTTTTTTGTAAAAATTTGATTCTTAAACTTATTGTGGATATGACTACAATCTTGAGTTTTCTTCCCTAGTTCTTTCCCAAGGGAGTCCTTGAATCAAATGATTGAATTAAAAAAAAAAAAATGGAGTATGATTATTACATATTATTTTCTTCTTGTAATTCCATCATATGTATGTGTGTATCAAAAAATGGATAAAATGATCTTTCACCTTTCTACGATATTCTTATGTTTCAAAATTGTATTCATTTCATTGAGGTTAATTAGATAACATGGTGATATATATAAAGTTATGCAATTTATGTTTAAAATATGTTAAAAAAATTTGCATTTTATTGGTACTTAAATTTCATAACTTTTACATGAGTATGAGGAAGTTAAGTAATTCTATTCAAATACTTATGTATTACATTTAATCCTATTATCACTTTTTAAAAAATTAGTGTATTTTGGCCCTTGTATTTTGGGCATGACATTATTACTTTTCTAAGTAGGTCACTATTATGGTACATGTTTGTTATAGACATGCACAGTTAGATTTGGATGGTGTTCAGAGTACATGTCAAGCATGAGTAATTAAAAAAGAATATCATTTTTATATAAGTGATGATAAAGAACATGACATTCAATATGTAGAACATTGCTTCAATATGTTTTTTTCTTATTTGAAAGACTAAAACATAAATGTTGATAAACATTATGCTTGGTTTGATGGATGTGCCATACAATTCAAATCATCTAGATCATTTTATGCATTATGTATATATCATTGCAATGAGAATATAAAACACATATGGAATTTTGTCAAGAGTGGCCATTGAAAAGGTGAACATAATGGTGTTGGAGCTTGCATCAAATGTGCTCTACAAAAGTATCAAATGAATTATTAGGAGTTCATGTAAATGATGCACATAATTTTTTTGAATGGTGTAAGACACATTTTGCATCAGATGAGGTTGGGACATCATCAACAATGAGTCAACAAGTACCATATAGAATCTTTTGGGAAATAATAGGCATGGATGTGTACATCTGTTTAAATTTTATGAAATTAAGTTATAAAATTTTATTATTAAGTTTTATCTTTCAATTTGTTGAAGTTTAAATTTAATTTATCCATATTTTCAATTTAATAATATTTTAAGTGTTAATAGAAAAAACAACCATGGTTGCAAGCAGATAGAAAAGACACATTCCTTACATTTAGTCATCAGAATAGATAATTGCAATTGGACATTGAAGACAAGAGAATACTCATGTTTTTGTGATGGTTGCATTGATGAAGACTATCAAGAGTGCATCAATCAAAGACATGGATATATAGGTGCATGGATTTTGATACCACTTTATGTTACCAGTACATTTGATAAAGATGATGAAAATCTTGATGATATTCCAATGATTTATGATGATTATAATCATATCTCTAGATTGGTAAAAGTGGGTAAGTATAATAAAAATTAATCTCAACTTGTTAGTTAATTTCAACTTGTTATTTAATTATCAATTTGAACTATCTTATATATACTATATACATGTATGTATAATTGTTATTTAGGAGATGTCTTTGCAGTGATTGGTAAGCCTAGAAACCATGAAGGTGTCAATTATTATTTATTGTGATGTACTACAGAGAGGAAGAAGTTATATGATCCTGAAGAAAGTGATGGAATGTTGTTCCCCATAGGTATTATACATACATGTGTTTACATACATATGTGAATAAATATATATATCTAGGTAACTTTATATCTATCAAATGTTAAAATATTTAAATTTGTGGTGCAAGTTCTATTGTGTTAGAGGGAACATATTTGAAGCAAGTAAAAATAGTTCAATATGGAATACACTTTGTTGATTATCAACCTGACAACAAGGTTTTACAATACACCAACCTAATCATTGCTTCCAGGCTTTGTCTATATCTAGTCAAACTTAAGTGTGTACGTCACAAGTGGAGACTAGACAGTGAAGATCATGAGAAGATATTACATATTATAAGTGTACATCATGGTTGAACTGACCTTTGAGATTTATTTTATAATAATTTGAATTAATTTACAGTTGTTAGTTTATTGTATAGGGTCATAACTCTTAGTTTGTTAGTTTATTAATGTGTTTTTAAATGTACATAAATTTTAATAATATTAATCACCATGGATTATATTGGGATCCATTCTCTTGGCAATAAGGTTGATTTATTGTTCTGTGAACTATCTTATCTTATTGCCTTATGTTCTTGGATTTATTTATGACCATGTTTGGTTCAAATTGGATTGAGTAATGCATGTGTTTGGAATAAAAACCTTTATCATAGCTGAGATATTTATACTTGATGGTATCTTGAGGTTCTTTTACTCTTGGTATGTGACCACTTGATTTGTTCTAGTATTGTGGTTGTTGGGACTCAAAATTGAAGCCTTGATTTTGAGTACCATTGAAATATCAAGCCTTATAAGCACTTTTTGATGCATTTGTACCTGGCCATCCATTTGAGGCGTAAGAGGTGTTTAATGTTTGTAATACCTTGCATTTAGTGCATCTATTCATGATGATAAATTGTCATTTCAAGCCATTTCGTGAAGTCCCGTATTGAGAAATGTCCAATTCTGTATTTTCACTAAGTGTCAAACAATGACATGAGGTTGTTTTTGCAATTCAATATCTTGCACCCAGTAATGTTTCATGAATCACTGCTTTGGAAATTTTTAGTGTCCATACCAAAGAGACTTTTTTTCATATTTCAAGTCATTTCAAATCTATTTTACTAGGCTTTGAATCCCTCAAAGTTGGTCATTTATTGATGTAATGTTGATGTGAATTATTCTAAATTCTAGAAAGCCCTATTTAACTTGTTATAACTTTGACCTAGTTGATCGAAACGCTAAAATTCCTTTTGCATTACATTTTAGAGGTCAACAACTTTCTATGTTTCAATTTTTGATTGTTTTAAAACAAATGATTATAATGACATCGACTTTATAGTGTCTTGATGTATGCATATTGTCATGCGAAGTCAAATAGATATGTGGGGATTTACATATCTTTATGATTATTGTATTATTTTTCATTGTGCCCTTTTTTGATAATAAGATGAGCCTGGTTGGTGTTTGGGTAATGGAGTGGAGTATCCCTCAATGCTAGTCTAGAATACATATGGGTCATCATGATAAGTTAGAAGTCTAAATGAAGTAATATATATATATATATATATATATATATATATATATATCAGGTAAAAAATTTAATAAGAATTAATATGACTATCTGGTAATCTGAGGACATTGATTGAATGTAAGTCAATGTATGCAAATTTGAGGATGTTGATCAAAGGTATTGCTCCTAGTCATCTAGTAACTTTAATTAATGGCATGGTATCTATCTCTTTCTATAAGTTGATTCAAGATATATAATGATTCTAATAATTTTCAAATGTTGATCATTGAATTAATGCTACATGGGCCTCCACATTCTTGTCATGAAACTCCATCCTTGATTCCCTACATCAAACCATTTATAGTACTGAGTAGTAACCCTAGTGTACTATGATCTTATTGCATTGGTATTGCATTATGGGTGTTTATCAAGTCTTGAGTATTCTCCATATGTTATTGAATATTTGCATTGATTTCATTAATTGGCATGAGTGTATATGTATATTCCCTTGTGTGATTTATTCCTTATTTAGGTTGTGAAACTATCTTTGCAAGCATGGTAGGGTGAGCATGTGGGTTCTACATGGTCAGGTGATATGATCAACAAATATTAAGGACCAATGCACAGATGATGAACTTTATTGAGAGACTTTGTGTGAAATGGATTGTTATTTCTTTCCTTTCTTGCTCTTCCTCTCTCTTTTCTAATTAGATACCCATATTTTAATTCTAATTACCCAATTATGTTTATATAATTTTTATAGATGTAATTAAGTGTAATTCACCTTGATTTAGTTTATTTGGTACTCCTTGGTGTAGATATAGGTTACACATTGGTATTAGTACTTAGATTTATGTATTATGCCTCAAACTAGATATAAGTACACATCTGGTTATTTCCCCATGCATACATCTAATCTTGCTATGCATATAACCCTTATCTATATGCATATGTCCTTTTATTATGTGCATTCCAACTAGTGAACTACTCTAATCTTGCACATTTGGAATAGAATGCACTTGGTTAGGGTAACTTGTGTATTAATGAATGTTACATTTGATCTCCCTACATTCTCTAGAGTATTTTCATGTTTTTAATTTAACCTTTAACATGCTAATTAATGTCATCTTTTACATTTTAATATTAATTACATTAATAATAATATTAATTACCATGGTGAAATTAATCACATGAAATACATTATTTGATTATTTTATAATGATCACAATAATATCTAAAATGTAAAGTTTAAAAATGTTCACAATAAATTTTTATAATGATCATGTAATAAAATCTAAAGTTTAAAATCTATAATCTAATTGATGAAGAATGTTCTACTAATTTTTTTTTTAAATACACATACATGTACATCTCAAGAATAAACATATACATCTAACATAGACTAGATACTGAAATGCATACATGTGCAAACTATAAGTCTCCAATAAACATGTATAAATGTAACAAAATATAAAAAGTCATATACATGTGACAATCCAACTACTGAAGTAATAAATAGTGAAATAAATAGTGAAACATGTATGTATGCCATTAAGGTGTCTAACATGTAAGTCTCTAGAATACATACAAAGTCTCCAATATATAAATTCATGCATCTAATATATAAATCCACTATACTACTAGAGGGACCCCTCAAGATGCATACGAATAGAACGACCCTCCGAGTCTCTTGTACATCTTGTGGCTGAGGGGCATCAACCGAGCCCTACAAATATTTATACATTAGAACTATCTAGAAACATTATATATATATATATATATATATATATATATATATATATATATATATGCACTCGTATTTAAATTAAACACGTACACACACATGTGTGTGTACGTGTTTAATTTAAATACGAGTGCATATATATCTAGTTTGAAACATAAATAACTTTACAAACTATTTAAAACTTATACCTAAGCACTACTAGGTGGCTCAATAGAATCATCTCTCTGATGTACATGCCCTGACCCAAAACTGGATGTAATCATGTGCTCGATGACCTATGTCTACATGATTTATTATAGTTCTTAAATTAAATATCTATCTAAGCTGATTTTTTTAATTTCATATATTTAAATTTAAAAATAAATTATATGTATGTGTGTGCACCTAGGTCTCCAGAGGTGGAGGATAATCTAAAGTAGACTCCATTGTGTCATCTATTAATGCACCTCTACTACCTGAAACATTAGTGCATACTAATACTCTAGCACCATCTTCTAAAACTTTGACATGTACTGAACCACCCTCAGCACCACAATCTCCAACTGGTAGTAATGATGAGTGAAGTGGACTATGTAACTGGCTAGGTAATGGTGTAGAATCAATGTTGGGTCCGAATAACATGTCCATGTATGATGATAATCCCATGTCAGACTAGTATCAATCTTAGAAAGCCCTCATAACTACTCACCAAAATCATCAAGGCCCTCAGTTGTGATCCTAACATCTCCAACTCATATGCTTGAGCCATTTATAGAGTGTCATGAGCTTGGTATCGAACGTTGTGAGCTATGCATAGGTATATCAACTATCATTGGTGTAGTTTGTTCCTATGGAACTATGGGGCTCTAATGGTGTCTAATGGTGTTCATCACTAAGAAAATTGGCATTCCCTATGTATTCAAAATATAACTAATATTATACAATAGATCCTCCAAAAAATATAGTGCTAAATCCATATGCATATGTTATCCTAAAAGAGCATGAACATTTCCTGGTACTGGTAATACAATACCTCTATATGCATCATCAGAGGAGGTGCCTAAAGTGCTACTAGATGCCTCTAAAGATGGTCAGCCTGGACAACTTTGTCAACTATGAATATAATGGTCAAGAGAATCAAATGTGATACTAGCAGTCATAGATGCAATGTGTCCAATATTGTCAATTGCTCCCCTCTAGGAAGCAATGACAACTCTATCTGCAATAGGTGCATGTAATGGAGTAACTAGAGGCAATCTCTGTCCAACAAACTATCTCACATATAAAGGTGGAAAATACTGTGCACTATGATATTGGTCATGATTTGAGATTTGACCATGCCCCTATCCACAATAATTTGGAATGTTTAAGTAGTTGACATTGAGCCCTATGCAGGACTCAACGTATAACTACAGTTCAAAATAAAGAGGTATCTAGACATTATTAAGATAATGACCATGTGTGGCTTAAAAATGAGGATAGATTATGCTAGCAATAATAGGATCTCTACATTGTGTGACTCAGTAGCCTCTCACCCTACCCTGTGCACCCTCATATGATGGAAAGAGATCACATTTGATGACATCTTTGAGGCCTTCCCTCTTGACATCAAAAAAAGATGCATCTCTTGAAATCTCATCCCTAAGCTTCCTAGATATGGAAGCTAATATGTCAGGGGTAAATGAATGGTGAGCTCTAAATCTAGTAGTCAAATCCTATAAACTCCTACATCTAGTAGCACATATGTCTCTGTATAGACCATCATTAAAGGACAATATAAACTACTCTAATATAGAAACCTCCTACTTTGAAAAATAAAAATAATGCATTGATATTGATGCATGGAGGTGGTGTAGTAGGACCTCTAGCAGGAGCTGCAAGTGCAAGACCTCTATCAAGAGTCACACTAGGAGCTGCAACATAAGCTCCATGATGAGCCCTATCATGAGGCACAATAGGAGACCCACCACGAGCCTAACCATGAGTAACATGATGAACTACATGAGAAGATAGAATAGGAATTGCATTAGGTGCCACAATAAGAACTGCATCAGGTATTGTAGCAAGAACTGTAGTAGGAGCTATAGTAGGAGTTATAACAGGAGCCACAGTAGGAGCTGCAACAAGATGATGAGCAAGTTGATTGTCTAAAGTCATATCTATACAACATTTTATGGAGCTAATTTATATAAAATTTGTAAATTGTACATATAACACATATGTTATAACATGTACATGTATGTCTGTCTAAGTCTAGTACAAACAATATTTTATTTAAGTTAAAAGATATATCTAATCATGTACATTACATTTCTAGATAATTTGTAACACATGTGCATGCCAATAGAATTTATATGATCACATACATATATGAGAGTTAGAGTTAGAGTTAAAGAACTTGAGTTTTTAGAACTTTAGTCCAATTAAAGATTAGTACCTAGGTTTGACTTAAAGGGTTTCAAATGAGTTAGATTAGGGTTTGATTAGGATTTCATTTAGATTAAAAAGGATTTGAGTTTTCAGTACTGGATTACATTAGAGTTTGAGTTAAAGAAATTAGGTTAAATGAGTTTTCAATTACGTAAAATCTTACATGTTAGAGTTTGAGTTAGATTAAAGGGTGACATTTCTAGATAGATAAGGGTTTGAGTTTTTAGTTAGGATTGTAACATTAGATCTAGTTTGAGAACCTAGATTACGGTTTGAGTTTGAAGTTAGGATATGATATTTATTAGGGTTTGAAAATGATTTAGAAATACAGTTTACGGCTCACAACTAAAAAAGTGTAGAACTAGCATAAAGTGAAGTTATCAAAAATATATATACAATTATAGTTTTTTGTTGTCTATAATATAGGTCCTCGAATATAAGTTATTTGAATAAGTTGACACTTGCATCACATATGCATGTCTTACAAGTTCATATTGGACCACTTGGGTTTCTAGTGAAAGCCAGGGAATGAATTATAAACATAATTTAAATATATGTATATATAGATAACTTGATAAAAAATATCTATTGTAATCCTATTAATATTTAAATTAATAAGAGAGTTTTTATCATTCTTATTGAACTGAGATTAAACTTGTAGGAATTGTGGGTCAATATTGGAAAAATGTTAGAAGAATTATAGACCTTAGTCTAGGTAAGATCCTAATTTTCCTTATAGTTCCATCATCAACATATAGGGGGAATGAAAGTGAAATTTAAGGAAGGATGGTCAATATCTTTTGAAGAATCCTAGGCTAAGAACAAAATAAAGAAATGCTATTGTGGAACTTGTTCTATATAAAAACATAGAAAATAAGATCTCATTAGATAAGTTCTAACCAAAATAATTATCTAGAGTATGGAAAATGAAAGTCCTCAAAGATCGAAAATACCTTGACAAATCAAGAGTATTGAAAGAATTGCAACCTGTGTATGTGTAAGAGTTTCACATCAATATTTAAGAATCTTTATATAGGTGATCTTGCATGTCCCATTTGATTAAATGAAATGAAGTTTTTTGGATACCTTCATGTAATTGAGTTGTTATATTTTGTGAATTATTTCCAAATGGGATCAAATCTTGATTTGGGTTTTCCAACTAGCCACCTTGAGCCGTGAAGCAAAAATTGGGTATAGGGTCCATATACTGACCAACATGAACCCCTGAAGTTAGGGTGAACACATTTTGTCTCTTCTCCCCTAGAATGGTTTGAATATTAGATCTAATGTGAACATGCATAAAAATATAACTTTTTTAATTTAATTTTATTATTCATAAATTGAATCCAAAAGATAATGTCTTTAAATTGATGAATATGGTAAAATAATAAATTTTATAGTATAATATTTCTAATATATCAATACAATTATTGAATAATAACTATGCCAAATGTGAGATATGTAATATATTATGAGTAAAAAGTCATTATAATAGGCTATTTTTAATTCTAAAATTGAATATAGGTATTGATCTAGATGTAAAGTGGTTTTAAATGAGTGTCGCCTAGGGGAAACCGTCAAGTTATGGCTCAAGGTGAAATAATTGAGTGCTCATTAATTTTCATGCAATAAAAAATCTAGTAGTAGATCAAGTTTATATGTACATATATATATATATATATATATATACATACATATATATATATATATATATGTATGTATATATATATATATGTATGTATGTATGTATGTATATATATATGTATGTATGTATATATATATATATGTATGTATGTATATATATATATATATGTATGTATGTATGTATGTATATATATATATATATATATATATATATATATATATATATATATATGTATGTATGTATGTATGTATATATATATATGTATGTATGTATATATATATATGTATGTATGTATATATATATATATGTATGTATATATATATATATGTATGTATATATATATATATATATGTATGTATATATATATGTATGTATATATATATATGTATGTATATATACATATATACATACATACATACATACATATATATATATATATATATATATATATATATATATATATATATATATATATATATATATATATATATATATATATATATATATATATATATATATATATATATATATATATATAAGCTCCTGATTGGTCCATTTATGCACCACTACTAGAGATTTATGAACCAATACTTGGACATTTGTCCATACCAATTGGTGATATGATTGAAATGGTTTTTGGAAAAATGGAGGTTTTGTATTAGTCGACACATTTTTAAATCATGTTTTGACCCTTTTGTGTATAACATCTCCTATACAGTGCGTCATTATTGGCCATAAGCTAAAACCTTGACTTTAATAAGTTATATTGCAATTATTGGTACCTTTCCCCTAGATAAAATGAATGATAATTTTTCCATTTCCTCTCATGAGAGTTGGGTTGTTGTGAACCTCTACTCATGAAACATGACTTAACAAGTTTTTCTTATAGGCCGCCAAGTTTAATCCTAACAAAAATATCATAATTTGAATATCACAAATTAACTTGTTGTAAGTAACACCTACTTAACTATGGTTGTATGTGGTAGTAATTATTTTAAATATATCTTATTTCTTACACTATTTTTGAAAACATATGAATCTTGAGGAGGCTTGGTCCCATGTCAAGCCTAATGTGTCATCATTCTGAGTTTTTGGGAGTATGGCATATGCATTTGTACCTAATGCTCAGAGGAAAGAAATGGAACTAAAGAGCTGACCATTGATTTTTTTGGCTACTATGAGGATGTAAAGGCATACAAGTTATTTGATCCTGATTCCAAAGAGGTCTTATTTCAATAGGATGTCCAATTTAATAAGATCCCTCTTGCAGTACATTCCTCACCTCCAGCTACTCCTTCAGCTCCCACTACTCCCTCTTCATCTCCACTTTGTTTCATGGATGATGAGGATGATGATCATGGTGATCCTGATATACCTCCACCATAGGATCCTCCCCAGATGCCTAAATGGGCTCAAGCTACTATTGAGGTTGCAGGATCTCTAGCTGGACCCATCCACATCTCATTGCACCTATTCTCACACTGTGGGTTCCAATCTACTCAGTCATGTTGTTAGTACTGATCCTCAAAAATTTGTGGAGATGACAGGCCATTTAGAATGGGATAGTGCAATGAAGGAGGAATATTCTTCTTTGATGAAGAACCACACATGGGATCTTTGTTCTCTTCCTAAGGGGAGAAAACTAGAGCATTGTAAGTGGATTTACCACACCAAGTATGTTGTTGATGGTTCTATTAATAAGCATAAGGCTTGTCTTGTTGCAAAGGTTTTTTCACAAGTCGAGGGTTTTGATTACTCCAAGACATTTTCCCCTGTTGCCAAGATGAATTATATTCACCTTGTCTTATCCCTGATAGCTTTACAAGGATGGTCAGTTTATGAGATGGATGTGAAAAGTGCCTTCCTGCATGGTGATATCACTGAGGAGATTTATATAGAACAACCTCCAAGTTTTTTGCAAGATCCCATGTTGGTTTGCAGGGTTTTACATTCATTATATGGTCTCAAACAATCCCTTAGGTCTTGGTTTGACAAGATGGACTCATTTCTGCTATCTACAAGCTTCACTCGCTGCCATTTTAATCCCACATGTATATTCAACATCTTGGTGATGAGATTTAGATTCTTGTTTTGATTGTTGGTGATCTTATCCTTATAGATAGTTCATCATCCATGCTCTAGGATGTTAAGCATGCACTGATGGACCAGTTCGAGATGATTGATCTTGGTTTGCTGCACTACTTTCTTGGTCTTTAGATTCATTAGTCTCCCAATGGTATTTTTGTGTATCAGTAGAAGTATGCTCTTGACATGCTTCATCACTTTCACTTGCTTGATTGTAAGGCTGCTCCTACACCATTTTAGTTAGCTGTTACTTTCTCTACCTCCTGCTCTTCATCTACAATGGATGCTACTTTGTATCAGCAATTGGTTGGTAGCCTATTGTACCTGACATACACCTGCCCTGATCTTCCTTTTGCGATTGGCCTAGTCTCTCAGTTTTCTTAGGACCCTCATGAGAGTCATTGAGAACCTTCCAAGCATATTATGTGCTACATTCAGGGAACACTCATGTATGACATTCATTATACTATAGGGACTCCACACATTGTTGGCTACACTGACTCAGATTGGGTCGGTGATGTTGATGATCAGAAGTCTACTTCTAGCTTTGTGTTTTTCCTTTGCTCCGGTCCCATCACATGGTCATGCAAGAAGTAGCATGCTCGAGCACTTTCATCTATAGAGGCTAAGTATAGGGTAGTAGTTCTTGCTAGTCAAGAGGCTTTATGGCTTCATCAGTTGATGACTAAGTTTGGCTTTCCTCCTGATCATTCCACTATTTTGTGGTGTGATAATCAGAGTGCCATCCACATTTCTTGCAACCCGGTGGAATATCAGCATACCAAGCACATTGAGTTGCATATACATTCGTCAATTGATCTAGGATGGTGTTATTGCATTAGAGTACATTCCTACCACTAGTTAAATTGCAAACATCTTCACTAAGCCTTTTGCATCACCCCGCTTTCTTTAGCTGCGATCAATGCTTGGGGTTACAAAAGTTGTCCTTGGGGGGATTGGTTGAGGCCTTCCTTCCTTCACTTCATTTTTTTCAGCATGTTTTTTCACCTCTTTTTGGGGGGGATTTTTTCCCATCTGGTTTTCTCTATTTTCCCATTTTACAAAAGTTTCATTTAGTTGCATTGTACTTGGGTACCTAAAATGGCCTCATTGTCGGGACCCATTTTGCATTTTTTCCTTTGTTTTATGAGCTTAAGGCATTCCCTAAGTTGCACTTAAGGGGGGCCATTAGAGTAAATAATTAATTAATTGTTAATTATTTATTCTATGTACCTAAGCTTACTTAGGTTAATGTATGTAGTTGAGGTTAGTTGTTGACAACATAGGAGTTTGTTCCCTTTAGCATACTTATCTTTTCCACCTCTTGTGGATGTGTGCTTAGTTGTCAACCTTATCTCCTACCTCATTCTACCTTGTTCTACAAGCTTCCATGAGGCCTTTTTATTTGGTCTCTCATTCATTGTAAATTCATTCCATTCACATAGCAATTCTAATTTTCTATTGTGAAATATTCTCTTGTGCAGTATTTGCTTCAAGCTCTTTGCTCCCTAGGTTTCTCTTCAACAAGATATTTGTATTGCAGGTTATCTTGGCACATTTTTGAAGTTAGATTCTTGACTCCTACATGGTATTAGAGCCTCCCTACTACTTCTTGTTCGAAGGTTTTTTGAAGCCATAATTTGGAGTCACAAACCCTAGTTTGTTTTGTACATTTTTCTTCAAATCAGGGCTAGAGCAATTTTTTGAAGCACTTTGGGGTCCAATCGACACTACCATTGGATCTGGAAGGCCATTTGCAATCAAATTTCATATAAAACTTTTTCTTTTTGGCTACAGGCATTTTTTTGAAATTTTTTAGCCTTTCAGTTCGCTGTCGTATGGATTGTATGAACGAGAAAGAAAAAAATATAAAAATTAAAATTAAAAATCACTTGGCACCCACCCAATGGCCATCAAGTGGCCTCCTACCTGCCTCCAATCCTTGGCTCAGCCGGCAGCTCCCCTACCTGGCTCCACCACAACTGAGCTCTACCAAAGCTCCGCTAGGGAGCCAACTACCACCAGTAGCACCACCGAGTTTTTCTCCCAAGTGCCACTGCCACTGGTGGTTTTCTCCATTCCACCAGCATGTGGCCACTTTAACCTATGATGTCACTTTTCATATTTGTTTACATCATTTCATGACAACCATATGTTGCTAATGTAATCTTATCGACCACTTACATCACTTTTTTGTGACTGTGCTGACGTCATTTATTGGTGAGCTGATGTCATCTTTCTACCTGCTAACATCATCATTCTGATGGATGATATCATCTTAATAGAAATGGTCTTTTGATGTTCATATGAGCATCAAATTTAACATAGTGTCTGTAATTTTCTAGCAAGGTGAATTTTTGGAGCAATAGTCAATTTTTTGGCCATAACTTGAGCATACAGAGATCTTTTTCTAATCTAAAAGAAGCATCAAAAAGCTAACTTAGAGATGGAGAAATTGGTGCTAGTTTTGTAACATTCAAAGTTTGTTTGAGCTCCCATTTTTAGTGTCAAAGTTGAGGCTTGTTTTTCCTCCTATTCTACATCAACAAATCTAGGTTTTTTTTGAGTTTTTTTGCTTTCCATAGTTGTTTTTTGTGGTATTTGAGAGATATTCTTCTATTTTTGAGGGGGGGTGTCTTTCTTTTCTATAATTTAATTCAGATAAGACACTTCTACTTTCATCTTTTTCTTTCTCTCGATGGCAGATCCATCTATGACCTGTCTTACTCCGCACAACTATCACACCTCGAAGGCACAAATGACTAGGCTTCTCATGTCAAGAGGTCTATGGTCTTGTATAGATGGGAATCAACCTATTCTTATGTTCCCTTTTGAGGTTCTACAACACAAGAACAAAATGGATGAATCCATGGGACTGATTGCACTCAACATGTCAGATAGTCTGCTATTTCACTTGGATAGTTTGACTACTCCATGGGCTTATTGGCAAAAAATTTAGACTTTTTTTAGATGGGTGAATGAGTTTTGAGCACTTCAGTTGGATGCAAAATTGACTTCTTTGTGACCAAGAAACTTTCCTACCATCGAGGACTTTTCGATGAAGTTCAAATCCCTACGTGTAGTTTTACAAGGATGTGGGAAGAACAAAATAGATGATGAATGCATAGTTCTGATACTCTCAAAGCTGAAGGGGTAGTATCAAGTTTTTTCTTCTACTTTTTGCTCCACCATGGATGCCCTTGGAGACAGACATAGGATGCCTACATTTGAGACATTTTGTGATAGGTTGACTAGGGAACAAGCAAAGATCCAACAGGTGGATGGCTCTGGCTCTTCTAGCCAAGCATTGGTTGCTCAAAATTCTAAGGCAAAATAAAAATAGAAAGGAAAATCGAAGAAAGACACATCAAAATATGATCCTAAGCCTCTAGCTAATCCTCAAGAAAACCCTCCCAATGGTAAAGATTCTTCAAAGTCAAGTGGGTCTACCTCCAAGACCAAGAAGAAATCGAGTGAGAACTATAGTTTTTGTGGGAAAGATGGATATTCAGTTTCTAGGTGTTGGAAACAATTGGAGGCTTTAGAGGAAGCCATTAAGGAGCATCACATTTTAGTTCCTCAATCTTCATCTCCACCTATAGGGAAAGGTCATTCTCTTTTTGCATGAGATACAACTTTAGCACCTTTATGTATTCTTGATTTCAGGGCTTCTCACCACATAAGAAATACTCCTAAGTTGCTTACTTGACTTGCTCCTTGTTCCACCACATAGATTGTAGTTGGGAACTCTTCACAACTTTCAGTTTTGGGTTCTGGCACTATTACTTTGGTCAGGGGCTCTCTATAGAATGTACTTTGTGTTCCTAATATTTCAATTTACCTTCTATCTATCTATTAGATTTTCCACTCTAGCTTTGGGAAGATAGTCAAGTTCTCACCACATGACCTAGTTATTTAGGACTCTCATGATTCAGAGATGATCGTGGCCACTAGGATTGTTGACTCTGCATCTTACCTTTATAGATTTGATGGATTTGAATCTTATAATGACACAGGTTCATGTTTAGTTGTACATACTGATTCAATAAGAAGAATTTGGCATGAACATTTTGGGCATGTCAATTACAGATATCTTCAGTAGATGAGCACATAGGAACTTGTTCTTGGGCTTCCCTTGATTTCCTATCTAGATGGTGTTTGCCAGGGATGTGCACTTGGAAAGCAACATAGGGATTCTTTTCCACATGGACAAGCCACTGGTGCTTTAGCACCTTTAGATTTTATTCATAGTAACCTCATGTCATTTTCTACTCCTTCTTTTTTAGGTGCTAGATATGTGCTTACATTTATTGATGACTTCTCTAGATGCACATGGGTGTACTTTCTTAAGTACAAGTCTGATGCCTTCGACTCATTTCGAGTTTTTAAGGAATTTGTAGAGAAGCAGTCTGGGCTTTCTATTTGGTGGATACGCATGGATAATAGGAGGGAGTATGTGAACTAGGCTTTCAAAGATATTTTTTCTGAGCATGGTCTTTGGCATCAACTTTCAGTGCCCTACACTCCTCAACAGAATGGTTTGGCCAAGAGAAAGAATAGAACCCTTAAGGAGATGGAAAATTGCATGATTTAGTCTAGGTCCATGGATTCATGTTTTTGGGCAGAGGCATTCAATTGTGCCAACTACACTTAGAATCGGATGCCTCATAAGACACTTTGACATATGACTCTTGAGGAGCCTTGGTCCCATGTCAAGCCTGATGTGTCATCACTTAGAGTTTTTGGGAGTATGGCATATTCATTTTTACCTAATGCTTAGAGGAAAGCAATGGAACCAAAGAGCCAACCATTATTTTTATTGGCTACTACGAGGATGTAAAGGCTTACAGGTTATTTGATCATGATTCTAGAGAGGTCCTATTTCAATCGGATGTCCAATTTGATAAGAGCCCTCCTGTACTACATTCCTCACCTCCAGCAACTCCTTTAGCTCCCACTACTCCCTCTTCATCTCCACTTTGCTTCATGAATGATGAGGATGATGATCATGGTGATCCCAATATACCTCCACCAGAGGATCCTCCCTAGATGCCTAAATGGGCTCGAGCTACTATTGAGGCTGCAAGATCTCTAGCTGGTGACCCATCCACATCCCATCACACCCATTCTCACACTGCAGGTTCTAGTCTACTCAGTCATGCTATTAGTACTGATCCTCAGACATTTGTGGAGGTGATAGGACATTTAGAATGCAATAGTGCAATGGAGGAGGAATATTCCTCTTTGATGAAGAACCACACATGGGATCTTTGTTCTCTTCCTAAGGGGAGAAAACTAGTGCATTGTAAGTGAATTTACCACACCAAGCATGTTGTTGATGGTTCTATTGATAAGCATAAGGCTCATCTTTTTGTCAAGGGTTTTTTGCAAATTGAGGGTGTTGATTACTCTGAGACATTTTCCCCTATCACCAAGATGAATTCTATTCAACTTGTCTTATCCCTCGTAGCTTCACAAGGATGGCCAGTTTATCAAATGGATGTGAAAAGTGCCTTCCTGCATGATGATATCACTGAGGAGATATATATGGAGCAGCCTCCAAGTTTTATGTATGATCCCACCTTGGTTTTTAGGCTTCGATGTTCATTATATGGTCTCAAACAAGCTCCTAGAGCTTGGTATGAGAAGATGGACTCATTTTTGCTATCTACAGGCTTCACTCACTGCCATTCTAATCCCATGGTGTACATTCAGCATCTTGGTGATGAGATTCTAATTCTTGTTTTGTATGTTGATGATCTTATCCTTATAGGTAGTTCATCATCTATGCTCCAGGATGTTAAGCGTGCATTGATGGACTAGTTTGAGATGACTGATCTTGGTTTTCTGCACTACTTTCTTGGTCTTTAGATTCATCAATCTCCCACTGGAATTTTTGTGTATTAGCAGAAGTATGCTCTTGACATGCTTTGTCACTTTCACATGCTTGACTGTCAGGCTGCTCCTACACCATCTCAGTCAGGTGTTACTTTGTCTACCTCCTGCTCTTCATCTATAGTGGATGCTACTTTGTATCAGCAGTTGGTTGGTAGCCTATTATACTTGACAAACACCCACCCTAATCTTTCTTTTGTGGTTGGCCTAGTCTCTTATTTTTCTCAAGACCCTCATGAGAGTCATTGGCAAGCTGCCAGGCATATTCTATGCTACATTCAGGGAACACTCATGTATGGCATTCACTATACTATGGGGACTCCACACATTATTGGCTACACTGACTCAGATTGGGTGGGTGATGTTGATGATCAGAAGTCTACTTTTGGCTTTGTATTTTTCCTTGGCTCCGGTCCCATCACATGGTCATGCAAGAAGAAACATGGTTGAGCACTTTCATCTATAGAGGTTGAGTATAGGGCAGTAGTTCTTGCTAGTTAGGAGGCTTTATGGCTTCGTCATTTGATGACTAAGTTTGGCTTTCCTCCTAATCATCCCACTATTTTTTGGTGCGATAATCAGAGTGTCATCCACATTTCTCACAACCCTATGGAACATCATCATACCAAGCACATTGAGTTGCATATGCATCCGTCCGTTGATCCAGGATGGTGTTACTGCATTAGAGTACATTCCTACCATTGGTCAAATTGTAGACATCTTCACTAAGCCTTTTGCATCGCCATACTTTCTTCAGCTGCGATCAATGCTTGGGGTTACAAAAGTTGTCCTTGGGGGGATTGGTTGAAGCCTTCCTTCCTTCACTTCATTTTTTTTTCAGCATGTTATTTTACCTCTTTTTGGGGCAGAGTTTTTCCCATTTGATTTTCTCTCTTTCCCTATTTTACAGAGGTTGCATTTAGTTGCATTGTACTTGGGTACCTAAAATGGCCTCGTTGTCGAGACCCATTTTGGATTTTTTTCTTTTTTTTGTGAGCTTAAGGCATTCCCCAAGTTGCACTTAAGGGGGGCTATTAGAGTAAATAAATAAATAATTTTTAATTATTTATTCTATGTACTTAAGCTTACTTAGGTTAATGTATGTAGTTGAGGTTAGTTTTTGATAACACGAGAGTTTGTTCCCTTTAGCATACTTATCTTTTCCACCTCTTGTGGATGTGTGCTTAGTTGTCAAACTTATCTCCTACCTCATTCTAGCTTGTTCTACAAGCTTCCATGAGGCTTTTTTATTTTTTCTCTCATTCATTATAAATTCATTCTATTCACATAGAAATTCTAATTTTATATTGTGAAATATTCTCTTGTGTGGTATTTGCTTCAAGCTCTTTGCTCCCTAGGTTTCTCTTCAGTAAGCTATTTGCATTGCAGGTGATCTACACATATTTTAGGACTTAAATTCTCAACTCCTACATGGTATCAGAGTCTCCCTACTACTTCTTGTTCAAAGGTTTTTTGAAGCCATAATTTGGAGTCACAAACCCTAGTTTGTTTGTACATTTTTTATCAAGTCGGGGGTAGAGAAATTTTTTAGAGCACTTTGGGGTCGAACAGATGTTGCCATTAAGTTTGAAAGGCCATTTACAGTAAGGTTTCATATAAAACTTTTTATTGTTGGCTACAAGCATTTTTTTGAAAATATTTAGCCTTCAAGGTTGCTGTCATACGAACTATATGGACGAGAAAGAAAAAAAATTAAATTAAAAAAAAAAATTGTAGTTCCACTATGGGGTAGCCTATGCACCACCCACCGGCCTCCCACCTACCTCGAGTATGTGGCTCAGTTGGTGGCTCCCTCACCTGGCTCTACTGCAACTGAACTTCATCGAAGCTCCGCCAGGGAGCCAACTACAACCAACGGCACCGTCGAGTTTTCCTCCTATGTGCTACCGCCATCAGTGGTTTTCTCATTTCTATCACCCTACAGCCACTTTGACCTGTGATGTCACTTTTCAAACCTTCTTACATCATTTCATGATAATCGTACATTATTGATGTCATCTTACTAGCCGCTTACGTCACTTTTTTGGTGATTGTGTTGATGTCATTTTTTGGTGAGCTAACATCATTTTTTCATCTGGTAACATCATAATTTTGGTGGATGATGTCATCTTAATGGTGATGGTCTTCTGACAGCCATACGGTCATCAAATTTAACACTGTGTCTATAATTTTCTAGCAAGGTAAATTTTTGGAGTAGCATTCAGTTTTTTGGCCATAACTTGAGCATACAAAGGTCTTTTTCCGATCTAAAAGAAGCATCAAAAATCTAACTCAAAGACGAAAACATTGGTGTTAGTTTTTGTAAGATTTTGAGTTTGTTTGAGATCCCATTTTTGGCATCAAATTTGAGGCTTGTGTTTCCTCCTATTCAGCATCAACAAATTCAGGTTCTTTTCCCATTTTTTTGCTTTCCATAGTTGTTTTTTGTGGTATTTGATAGATATTCTTGTATGTTTGTGGGTGGGTGTCTTTATTTTCTATAATTTACTTTAGTTAAGACCCTTCTACTTCCATCTTTTTCTTTCTCTCAGTGGCAGATCCATCTGTGACTCATCTTACTTCACACAACTATCACACTTGGAAGGCACAAATGACTAGGCTTCTCATGTCAAGAGGTATATGGTCTTTCCTAGATATAAATCAGCCTATTCTTACATGGCCTTTTGAGGTTATAAAGCACATGAACAAAATGGATGAAGCCATGGGACTGATTGCACTCAACATTTTAGATAGTCTGCTATTTCACTTGGATGGTTTGACTACTCCATGGGCTTATTGGCATAAATTTTAGACTTTTTTTAGACAGGTAAATGAGTTTTGAGCACTTTAGTTGGATGCAAAATTGACTTCTTTGTCACCAAGCAACTTTTCCACCATCGAGGACTTTTTGATGAAGTTAAAATCCATACGTGCAGTTTTATAGGGATGTAGGAAGAACAAAATAGATGATCAGTGCATATTTTTTTATACTCTCAAAGTTGAAGGGGTAGTATCAAGTTTTTTCTTCTACTTTCTACTCCACCATGGATGCCCTTGGAGATAGACATAGGATGCCTACATTTGAGACATTTTGTGACAAGTTGACTAGGGAACAAGAAAAGATCCAATAGGTGGATGGCTCTGGCTCTTCCAGCCAAGCATTGGTTGCTCAAAATTCTAAGGGGAAATCAAAGAAGAAATGAAAATTGAAGAAAGAGACATCAAAATCTGATCCTAAGCCTCTAGCTAATCCTCAAGAAAACCCTCCCAAGGGTAAAGATTCTTGAAAGTTGGGTGAGTCTACCTCCAAGACCAAGAAGAAATCGAGTGAAAATTGCAATTTTTGTGGGAAAGATGGACATTAAGTTTCTAGGTGTTGGAAGTGATTGGAGGCTTTAGAGGAAGCCATGAAGAAGCATCACATTTCAGCTCCTCAATATTCATCTTCACCTACAGGGAAAGGTCATGCTCTTTCTACATGAGCTACGAGTTTAGCACCTTAATGGTTTCTTGATTCCGGGGCTTCTCACCACATAACAAACACTCCTAAGTTTCTTACTTCACTTGCTTTTTGTTCCACCACATAGATTGCAATTGGGAACTCTTCATAACTTTTAGTTTTGGGTTCTGGCACTATTACTTTGGCCAAGGGCTCTCTATAGGATATACTTTATGTTCCTGATATTTTGATGAACCTTCTATTTATCTATCAAATTTTCCAGTTTGGCTATGAGAAGATAGTTCTGTTCTCACCACATGATATGGTTATTCGGGACTTGCATGATCTGGAGATTATCATGGCCACTGGGAGTGTTGACTCTGCATCTTGCCTCTACAAACTTGATGGATTTGAGTCTTTTGATGACACAGGTTCATGTTTAGGTTCACATGCAGATTTAGTAAGAAAACTTTGGCATGAACATTTTGGGCATGTCAATTATAGATATCTTGAACATATGAGCATAGAGGCACTTGTTCTTGGGCTTCCCTAGATTTCTTGTCCAGATGGTGTATGTTAGGGATGTGCACTTGCCAAACAACATAGAGATTTTAAATATATCTTATTTCTTTCACTATTTTTGAAAACATACGATATTTTAAATACCTAGCAATTTTAGAAAAGATTTTATTTAAATTTCACTAGCAACACTTGCATTGTTAAGTTGGTTATGTTTCTTCTTGCATTTAATGACTTCTATATGGATATTTTCTCAATGAAGTATTAAGATGCATATCCAACTTAATGTTAGTGTACTTCGGTGATATTATTAAAATGTCAAACCATTTTAATATGTTAATTGAAAGTTATACACCATGTTTAATAGAATGGACAAGCCATTAAAATCTCTATTATTTAAAATTTCATTTTTCCCAACTAATTTTTTTTTCTTTACTAATATTTATTTATTACATTAATAAAAAAAATGCAAATTAAACTCAATAGTGGTGAATTAGAATGTATTTTTAAAATGACTAAGTATATTTTTAAATTTTTAACTCAACACATAAGTAGCATTTTCATGCATTAACTTGACTTGGTATTTAAAATATATTTCATTACAATGTTAAATTACTCCTCGAGCTCTCTTTCATATCTCCAAGTGAAATGATGAGAAATAATATCGTT
Organism: Cupressus sempervirens; assembly: GCA_028749045.1. Lineage (NCBI taxonomy): Eukaryota > Viridiplantae > Streptophyta > Pinopsida > Cupressales > Cupressaceae > Cupressus > Cupressus sempervirens. The sequence goes on from CM053783.1 coordinate 157,307,163, forward strand.
TGAATATAAATAATAAACTTCTCTAAGACACCAACATCTTTTGAGTGTGAATAGTTTTAAGCATTATCTACTTCTACATTTGTCTTGATAGAGAAAAAATTTAAAGGGGAGTCAATATTATGAAAAATCTCATAGTGACTTGAAAGGTGTTAAGGATAAATATTTTCCTTCTTCCTTCTTACATATTTTTCTTTTAAAGCTATTCCATTGTTTGGAGGGAGTAGGAAAAATATTTTGGAATCCATTAGATTACCATGGTTAGTGACAAATATATTTTTGGAATTTCATGAAACATGAATCTATTTTAAGATTTTTTCGTTCATTTATATCTTACATTTAAAAAAAAAAAATTCGTACACTTGAAAGTGAAATTTTAGTTAATCTTTGGGTTGTAAAAGGGATAGCTCAAGTCACCTTCGCTTACAACCACTATATGAAGAGGTCTAATCTTCACTTGTTAACATTATAAAGGATTTAGCAAGTATACTCAATGGTAAACTTACTTAGATAAAGGCTTTGATTATGGTTCAAATGGTTTAGATTAAAGGGTTTTCTAAAAGTTAAATATCACCTCACATGTGATTCTAGGGTTTGATAAATAGAGATCTATCTAAGGGTTTGGTTACTTGGTTTGATTTATAGGGAACTTACATGGTTAGATTAATAGGATTTGTGTTAGATTCATATTTAATTAGGATATCATTCTAGGGTTTGAGCTAGGGTAACTTGAGTTAGATTAGGGTTTTAATTTGAGTTAGGGTTTAAAGATTAGGATTTTAGTTATGCTTAGGGTTAGGTTCTAGGGTTATCTAGTTATCTATTAAGATTAGGATTGGAGTCAAAGATTATGATCTAAAGGGTTCAAATGATTTCTAGATTAGGGTTTGAGTGAACTATATTTTAAAGGGTTTAGTTGGGGTTACAGTTTTACATTATTTACTTAAACTTGGTTCAAGTTAGGGTTTGATTTAAAGGGAACTTTCAATTTAGATTATTAATTTAGGGTTTGACTTAAACATTAGGGTTTGGTTAATGTTCGATTTAAAAAGAAATTCTAGGGTAAATGAGTAAATATTAGTGCTTGAATTTTCAGTTAGGAAATTAGATCTAAGAGTTTTATTTAGATTAAGGTTTGAGTTAGAGATCTAAGGGTTTCGGTTAAATTTGGTTTGGATTAGATTATGGTTATGGTTCAACCTAGGGTTACATTAACTCATTTTAGTTACAAAACTCTAGGGTTAAATATTAGGGTTAAACAGTTGGGGTTATAAATTAGGGTTAGAGTTTGACTTAGGGTCAAGGTTATGGTTAGTGTTATTTTTTAGGGTTATAGTTAGTTTTAGGGTTATGTCCAGATCTAGCTCATTCTAATACATTTTAATTTTTTACACTAATTTGGTTTTTTGTTTTGTTTTTTCTAGTGTTTTTCTAATAATTCAAGTTTAATGTTTTTTCTAATATTTTGTAATGTTTTTTTCAAATATTTTATGATATTTTTATAATATAAAATGTTTTTTTATAATATTTTGTAATGTTATATATACTAATTTATTTTCTTTAATGTTAAATACTAATATTTCCTAATGTTATAATACCAATTTATCTTTCTAATATTGTACAAGAAATTAACATTTTTTTAATATTTCACTTAGTAATATTTTCCTAATAATTCTACACTGTTGTTTTTTAATATTTTTATAATTTTTTTCTAATATTTTCTAATTTTTTTTCTAATATATTTGTAATATTTTTTCAAGACTAATGTTTTTTCTAATATTTTCTTTTAGTTTTTTAATATTTTTAAAACTAATATTTTTAAAGATATTTTCTAATGGCTTTATAATAAAACTAATATTTTTCTAAATTTTATTTTCTAATATTCTACACTATTGTTTTTTTAATATTTTATAATATTTTTCTGATATTTTCTAATTTTCAAGACTAATGTTTAAAAAAATATTTTCTAATTTTTTTTTCTAATTTTCTTATATTTTCTAATGTTTTTCCTAATATTTTCTCATAGTTTTCTAATATTTTCCAAACCGATATTTTTTAAAAATATACTTTCTAACATACTTTTCTAGTATTTAAATGTAATGTTTTTCTAATGTTTTCTAATAGAAGCTAATATTTGAATATAATGTTTCTTCTAATATTTTTTATGTAATATTTTTTCTAATGTTTTGATATTCTAGAAATTAACATTTTTAAAAAATATTTTCTAATGTTTTGTAATATTTATCTAATTTAACACTAATTTTTTTCTAAATTTGTTTTCTAATGCTATATTAATATTTTTCTAATATATAATGAACATATACAAAAAAATTTATAAATGTTAAATTAATAGAATTAAGTAACATAAAAAACAATAAAAATAATAAATTAACATTAAAATATGCGTTGAAAATATTAAAAACATAACAAAAAAAATTCAAATAATAATACATAGACATACCTGAAATAGTGCAATGACAAGAATCTAGAGGAGAATCATGGGTCATGCAAACTGGGTCAGGCACATTTGCTCCAACATATAAATCAAAATCAATGGGCCATAAAAATGAATAGTCAAATTAAGAAAATGACATTTTAAACTATCGCAGTCACCGTAAAATTTGTTCGCAGTGAACATATTAATTAGGTACATTCGCTGCAAACATACCTAATAAATGTACAATATTTTCGTTGCGAACACTATTATAATATATGTTCACTGTGAACATGCTTAATATGTTCGTGTGAACAAATGATAAATGTGATTAGTGCATTTTACAAAGCTTTTGGATTTTCTTCATCCCACAAAAGTGGAATCCATTATTGTGGGTTCACCCCATCTTTACAATACAATCTTCTAAATAAACTCTCCCCTATGTCTTATGACTTTATTCTCAACAAAAAAAATTATGAATAAATAATGAATATAAATCCATTTCACCTTTTTCAAATCTATTTCCCCATTCTTTTTGAAAATTTAATGTCATTGTTGATGGGGTGGAATAGGTTGAAGTAATCCATATTTCTTAATGAATTCCTTATGAAGTCTAGTAATCATGGACTGTGCATGATCCCATGTGGTTCTTGCTACCTCCAAAATATGATTTTACAACTCTAATCTTGCAGCCAAATAAATTAAATTATTAGTGCTTGAAAGATTTCATGATCTTCCATGATAAGATCTTGGGCTTATTTCAGCTCTCTCTACATGACCTCCAATTGAGGTATCATCATTTCTTGAATAGAGATTAGTTTAGATCTCATATTGCTATCAACCTCATGAAGCTTGGCCAATGTACCTTGAGCATTTAGTAGATTATTGTAATGATTAATGCTTGATCTTGTTGACTCTAAAATAATGTTGTTGGACCTCTTCATCTCATTATGAATTTAATTTATTTGTGCCTAAATGTTGTTGGTGAATCTTGGCACATCTAACAAAATATTGTACAAATACTATACCTTCTATATTAGTTCTATCATAACCTATAGTTTCTCTATTAATTGCACTATTTTCTCAGTAATGGTTATGGAAACTTTGTACACAACCTTATTTTCAAATCTTCTCATAGTCCAATCCACTAGGTTCTCATTTGACTCCATATTGCCAACATTCATTTGATCAACTATATTGAAAAAGATGGTTGATGATTGGTGCTTGTACATCAAAATTTTGAATTTTAAAGGCATCAACAAAAATGTTCTTCCCATGATATAATACCTGATTTTTCTTCAATTCTCTCCTTAGATCTTCTTTCCTTTTCTTCTTTGCCAAAAGTTCATGTAGAAAAATTGTTTGCTCCAAGGTGAGATTTTCTAGGTCCAATTGTGGCATCTCAATTATTTCATCTAGACTAACTTTAATAGCTAGTGAAACATTTTTTTATTGATATCCATTTTCTCAGTGGGGGAATTTTTCTGGTCAACACTACTTTAGGAGTTGGTGTAGGGGCATCACTACTCAGTTGTGCTTGTGCATCTATTCTCAAGACAAAAATAGTCACACTCGATTCACTTTTATTTGATTCTTTTCTTTCCTCGATATGAGGTGCTAAAACAATCTTATTACCTACACTTGTTTCTTTCTCTTCACCTTCATCCTCTATACCTGTGAGCCTTGATTTCTTGGCCTTTAGAGTGTCAGGGGTGTCAACATGTATAGGTGACATTCTACCTTGTGGACTTAGTACACCTTATCATTCTCCACTATTGTAATCATCTTTGTCATTTACAATGTCTTTCTCTACTCTCTTTGTTGATAATCCAAAAATGCTTTTCCAAAGAAACTCAATCCACTATCCTAAAACTTCCTCTTTATTTTGTAAGATTAAAAACATTTTGTATTTATGAATAAATATTCTCCTATACTACTCCAAAAATGTGTAATTTTGCTCCTATGATAAATTAGGCATAACTTTGACTAATGTGTTAGTTCTTATCCTTTTCTCTATTCCTTTTGCCTTCTACCACCTCCTTTCTAATCTTTTAAATAAGTCCTTGGGTGTCTTTTTCTCTACTTCACTAGGAGCTAGTTTATGATTAGAAATCATATCCACCATAGCCTCTTCAACTTTATTTATATCATCATTATCTAGTGTATCATACTTCCCAAATCTTAAACTAGATAATCCCATAGCTCTTCTTAGTTTTTCACATACCTCTTCAATAGACTGTGTTTCCCTTATAGGTGTTCCTCTAACCAATCTCCTTCTTTTACTTTTTGGGACACTAGGTTCTATAGTCTCTAAGACTTTCTTGTTTCCAAACTACTCAGCACTATCAATTGCCTGGTCCTTGGCTTTTTTGATGGTGGAGGAGAGAGAGGTGTCACTATTGGCTTCTACTTAGTCCCTTGAGCCCTCTTTCTTGGTGAAGTGATAAAAATTAGGTATTTTACCTTATCACCTCCTCCTTCTTCTTCTTCCTCATCACTAATGTCTTTTTCATCATCTTCTCCAAGAACTTACGTCAAGTATAATGGTTATTTTCCCTTGCCTAGGTTGTCTAGTTTAGCTTCAAGATCTTCAATCATTTTCTTACTTTTCTTTTATTTTGAGGCTATCTTGCTATTTATATTTATTTTTAATTTTTCTTCTTCATATTACCAAAGGGTTCAGCCTCAACATATATCTCTTCTTTCAATAGTGCTTAATGTTTGCACTTACTACATGACTATCTATTTCATAATAAAAAAATTTATAGCCAAGCCTTCCTCAACTTCATTGCATGTACAAAATTTTGTTTGTATCCATGAGAAAACATATGTCATTTTAGTAACTCATGACCAATTCTTTAGGTATCCACATCCTCATTTGCATCATTTTCTTAAATTCATCAAAATTTTCTCCCAATTAAGTAATGTACTAATTTATCTATCTTGGCATTGATTTTTCTTATTCTCAAACAACTTCATCAATACTAAGAAAATACATACAATAAGGGATCCAAAGTTACACATTGAATTCTTCACTTTTCTTATAGATGACATATTCTCCACAAGTTGTAGTCTTTGTAGCTCGACAAGATATACTTATGATCTTTCATCAATATCTTCCACTCTTGATCCACAACCATACATGGCACACTATTAAATTTTCTTGATTTGTAGAATTTGTGAGATATAACCCTAACTAAAAATTTGATTAGTGGATCCAAAACATTTGTGATTGATAGATTATATCCATTCAACTTGGCTCTTATTTTTTCCTCGATCTCCTCTTGGCTTAGTCATTGCATGGTTTTCTTCTTGTCTAAGGTTGGATAGCTTATGCCAAAGCATCTAAAGTTTTCTTAGTGGCTACTTTGAAGTTCATGGGAACAATCTTAATAGTTTCTTTGGAGGGTGCTTGGACTAGTACTTGGTTGAAGAAGAGATTTTTGTTAGAGGTGGTTACTCAATCATCTCTTAAAAGTTCTTGGTTGAGAACTTGGTGGATGTATAAAATCAATAATCCTAGAGGTGTTCAGTTGTCAAAGGAACTCGACATAGCTTTTGGCATTTGGTCATTGAAGGCACTTGGCATTGCTTGTGGGAACTCGACACACACTAGGAACTTAGTGAAGCTTGGCTACAGTGTTTCTTGAGTTGCTTGGTCTATGAAGGGACTCATTCTATGAAAAAAGAAACTTGACATATACTAGGGAGCTTGGCTAGTTTAGTTGTTGTGTTGCCCAAGTGGCTCAATCGATGAAGGGTTTGGTTATTCTTGATGAAGTTGTTGATGCTCAAAGTTTATTTCTAACACTCAATTTTGGTGTTTCCCAAGTTGTTTGTGGGCTGACTTTGTGCATTTAGTTTGTGTATAGGTATTTAATTTGTGTTACACCTAAATTGTGGTTTGCATGTGTATTGAATGTAAGGGTTTATTTTAGTTTGTAATAGGCTTGGCCAACTTGTGGCTTAGTTGGGTATAAGTAAGGGTGTTTTTTTATTCTTAAGGCATTCATTCATGATGGATTAATTAATTCAAGAGGAGTGCATCCTGAGTTCATCATAGAGTATTTGAAGGGTGAGTTTTCCTAAGTCTGTGGATAGATCACTGAATTTGAAGTAGTTTACTATAGGATTGTGGTGGATTTGTGAATTGTGAGAAGGGCTAGTAGATAAGGCTTGGGAAATAAGAAGATTTCTTGGTGGGCTTGTGAGTACAAGTTTAGATCTTCCTTCAAGGTTTCTACCAAAGTGTGGATCTAGACTAGCTAGTATTTGAGTTGGATTTTGAGGGATTGTGCAAAACCATTTTGTAATTTCTATTGTATTTTTCCCTAACCTAGAAGGCCTTATAGTTGGGTACATTTTATGTCAATGGTTATTTTATGAATAAAGAGTTGTATTTTGTATCATAATGTGTATCCTGTGTTCAATTTCCACTATGTGGTTATTTGCAAGGATCTGGATTACCTCCAACAGGGGTACCCTTGGATTCTCACTACATTAGATGGTGTCAAAGGATAGTTGTTCCTGAGTGTGTAGATAGATCACCAAAGGTGAGGTAGCTTGTACCAAGACCTTACATTAAGAGAAGTTGATCTGAGAAAACCTTGATTTGGTGGTGGATTATTCTTTTTGGAGTTATAGGTTGTGAGGTGGTAGATTGTGGTTCTAACTTGCAATTATAGATGACTTGTAGATGGATCGATGGATGTGAAGATGGAAGGTTGATCTTGTTGAGGCATGATTGTAGAGGGTTTGTGTGATGTGTATTACAGATCCATGTTCCTAGATTTGTGAGTTGTTCCTAGTGGTTTGTAAAAGGTGGTAGGCTGTGATCTAACTTGCGAACAATTCAAGTTTTTCGCAAGGAGCATGGGAAGGATTTTTTGTAGAGGGTTTACAAATATCTTCGAAAAATTCTACAAGAATAATAGACCCTAGGATGATTGTGAATCTTTGTGATGTGGTGGAGAAGAGGCTTTTTGAGGTGTCTACTTAGTTTGAATCTAGTTTGGTTGATCAAGTTAAAGATGGGATGTAGAGGGAATTCCATAGATGTTTGTGTAGTTGGATTCTACCAATCTAGAAGAGAGTTGTCTAGCCAGTTAGAAGACTTGTTCAAGAGAGAAGTATTAGAAACAATAATCCACCAAGATAACTAAGAGGCGGGGTGAATCAGTTATCCAACAATTAAAACATTTATCTTCTTTAAACAAACTTAACCATTCAACCACAGTAAATAGAAACCATGATCATATGCTCATAGAAAATTACACTAGATATGTTGACTAGGGAAATCATTGATTAAAGGGAAAACCTTGGTGGGAATGATGCCCACAAGATGATGTACTAATATAAATACTCCTTGTTAGAGGATGGACCTGATTAGGATTCTATTACAATATTTAGTACATATGAGTCCCTATTAGGAGACTTGGAATCCTTGTTAGGAGATTCCAACAATATTCAAAGTTGTGCCAACCCTATTAGGAGTTGTGGTATAATGTACGCAAGAAGAGCCCACTACCCAAACATGCAATGTCAACTACAAGAAGAGCTGACTTCTCAACCAAGTAATTTACTATTATATTCCTCTTTCCTTTGCTCTTTCTTATGTCTTTTCAACTAGACCAATCACTAGAAAACCTTGTAGACCAGGTCAAGAACCTCAAATCAATTAGCAAAACCTCAGCAATGAAGTTTTCTTCACTTCTACACGGCTCTGGTCAACTTCACATTTCGTACTTTACTGCTACTTCTCAATAATTCAAATCCACACATACTATACCTATGATAAAGGAAAATTTCCTTCCTTTATATTGAGTCCATAAAATAATTCCCTAGGTTGGATGTTAGACCTTCTCAATTAATTATTATACTACCACATTAAGAGCACGTTACACTTAGTGATAACATTAATCTTCTGCATCGCAACTTGAATAAATTTTTTTACATGCAATACTATGATGAGCAAGCTTAGCTACATCATCACAAACATGTCTTCTTCATGTCCTCAACCTTGATCCTCAAGATATCAACTCTGCTAAGAGATATAACAAGTTTACCAGAACATGCCTCTGTAACTCTATCTCAAAACAAACATGACTGAAACTTACATAACTTCTTCTAGACTTATCCTTTCTTCTTCTAACATTAACTACATATACCAAATACTCAAAAGTATCTCCCATAACCATAGGTGGTTATAATTCTTAGCTAGTCAACCGTACCAACTTGATCTTTCCACTATTCTTTTGTTAGATACGATAGAAAACTACAATGTTGACATCTATGAAAAACTCAGTCATGAATGTAACATATCATCATAGTAGTACTTCCTTATAGGAATATCATCAACATTCATGCTTCCAAAAATCTTCCCAAACTTTCAACAATCTTCCTCTTTGGCATTGATGGCAACATAGATGAAAAACATCTAGTTCCAAGAATACCAACAAAAAATTGTTAGACTCAAAATCCTCTACATCAATAATTTTCCCCCATTAATATACCTCATTGTGCTCTATTACAAATTTTCATTGCGCATATTGTTCCCATCTTCCTCAGCATACTATTTTTCATGCCAAACTTCTCCCCCATTGACATCAATGTCAAAGGTTACAACCTCTATTACATCAAACTTTGCAACAACTAATACTTACTAGATTGAGTGTCAAAAGGCACTATTCCAAACAACAACAAAAAGAGTACTAGATGATTTTGTCCATCATAGATACTCCCCCATTCAGGAAGCATCATCATTCAATCCAAACAAACAATGGTTCTTTGTTACCCTAGACTAATGCACTCTTGCATCTTCTACTTTGATGTATGAAAGGACATAACCACAAGCATACCTCACAAATACTCAAACATCTCTTTGGGAAGAGGCTTACTGAATATATGTGCAATCTTCTCTTTAGTGCTCACATACTCCAAACTAATTTCCTTTTTTGAAACATTTTCTCTCAACATATGATACTTAATAGAAATGTTCTTAGTCCTCAAATGAAAGACTAGATTCTTAAACATATTTACATGCTCGTGTTGTCACAATGTATAAAAATAGGTTCACTAATTTCTATCCTTATATATTTCAGTATTTGATTCATCCAAATGACTTGATTGAAATTATTTGCTGCTAAAACATAGTCTGTCTCTACTATACTTTGAGATGTACAATCTTGCTTCTTTCTTAGCCAAGAAACTAATCTTCCTCCAAGAAAGAAAGCTCCTCCACTGGTGCTCTTTCTATCATCCATAATACCTACCCAATCTGCATCAGTATAAGCACTTAGAGTGAAATCATTAGATCTATCATACCATAATCTAAACTCAGATGTTCCCATTAGATATCTAAATATCCTTTTGACTGCTATGTAATGTGCTTCTCTAGGATCATCCTAGAATCTTGCAACAATTCCAACTACATTAGCTATATTTGGTCTTGTGTGAGTTAGATATTGTAATCTTTTGTTCATAGATCTGTACTTCTTCTGCTCAATAGTACATGTCTCATCCTTCATAGATAACTTGTGTCTAGTTACCATAGGTGTTCCAATAGGTTTTCATGTTTCCAAACCAAACCTTTTTAGTAAATCCTTCAAGTACTTAGTCTAAGAAATAAATATTCCTTCTTTATTCTATACAATCTATAATCCTAAGAAATATTTCATCTCTCCTATCATACTCATTTCAAATTCTTTCTTCATCATTTCCTCCAAATATGATATCATCAACAAATATTACCAATATCATCAAACCATTATCAATTTATTTCCAATATAGATTACTATCTACCATAGCTTTGCTATATCCAAGTTTTTTCAAATGTTTGTACAACCTTACATGCCAGGTTTTTGGTGCTTGCTTCAATCCATACAATGGTTTCCTTAGTATGTATACTATGTCCTTGTCATCTATCAAAGGACATCCTTTAGGCTACTCATTTATACATCTTCTTCAAGTTCTCCATTTAGAAATGTTGACTTGACATCCATCTGATATACTTTAAAGTTATTTTGTGCTGCATAGGCTAAGAATAATCTTACTGCTTCTATTCTAGCCACTAGAGCATAAGTCTCCTCATAATCTATTCCTTCTTGTTGTGAGTAACCTTTACACACCAATCTTGCTTTGTTTCTTACAACTTCCCCTTTCTCATTCATCTTGTTCCTAAATACCCATTTAGTTCCTATCACATTCTTATATGTTGGTCTAGGGACCAATTCCCATGTTTCATTTTTTTTTATTTGATCCAATTCCTCTTTCATGGCTTGTTTCCAATAGTCATCTTTACATGCTTCATCTAAATTCTTAGGTTCAACTTGAGATATCAAGTATAGTTCTTCATTTACTCTACTTCTTGTCATCACACCTTTGTCTTTGCTTCTATTGATTTTTTTGGATGGTTGATTCTTTATCATGTTCTTTCCTCAAGTAGGAGTTGTTGTCTCAACTCTTGGCTCTACTGAATGTTCTGAGCTTTGTTCCTCCCTTGACTCTCTTTCATTTCGCAAATCATTGTTAGTCTGAAGAAATATATCATCATTCCTTGGCTTTGTAACAACATCATCATCTGAATTGTAATTCACTATTCTCTCTTCTAGCATCAAACTTACCAATATCATCATCTCTCTTTATGTAACACTTACTTCCAAATATTTTGAAATACTTAACTATAGATGAGTGAGAAAACCATAGTTCAAAAGGTGTTTTTTTATGTCCTTCCTGAATTGCACTCTGTTTATAGTGTAGACTATTGTATTCATAGCTTCTCTCCAAAATGTCTTAGATACATCATTCTCTACTAACATAGCTCTTGCAGCTTCTATGACTAACTTATTCCTTCTCTCTACAATGCCATTCTATATAGGGGTTCTTAGAGCTGATAGCTATCTTTTAATTCTATTTTCTTCACAAAATATGTTAAACTCATTTGAAGTAAATTCTCCTCCTCTATTTGATCTTAAAAATTTAATCTTCATACCAGATTCATTCTCAACTCTATTCTTGAATATATTTAACTTGTCAAATGCCTCAAATTTCTCTATAAGAAATACAACCCACATCATTCTAGAAAAATCATCAACTGGAATCATGAAATACATTTCAATATAGAATCCTTTAGTCTTTGTAGGACCACTGGGATCTATACGTATAATCTCCAACTTTTTTGTAATGGTAAACTTCTAGCTAGGAAAAGAAGTTCTGTTATGCTTTGTAGAAACACACTCCTTACAAATTGTGTTAGTAGGCTATACAATCTTTGGCAAATCTCTTATTGCAAACATTCTACTAGTCCTCACAATACTATCAAAGTTTATATGACAAAATCTCTTATGCCATAACCAAATATCATCTACCTTTGCAACCAAATAGGTCATTTTAGTAGGATTCAACTAAAATACATTACCTCTAGATCTGGTTCCTATTCCAATACCTTTCCATCTTTATCTTTGATCATGCATGTCTTTTCTATGAACTGCAACTAATAACCTTTGTCAACTAGTTGTCCAATAGTCAAATGTTATGCTTTAAACCATCAACAAAGTATACATCCTTAGTATTAGTTTTACCATCAAGAGTCATAGATCCAATACCTTTTACTTGGCATGCTGCATTGTTTCCAACTCTGTCAATTCCTCCATCCTGACTTTTGAAGTCAACAAAATTGTTCCTGTCACTAGTCATATGATGTGAACAACTAGTGTTAATTATCCAATTAGATTTCTTCTCAACCTATGATACCAAAGCGACCTTCTTGGGGTTTTCTTCTTTAATTGTCACAAATCCAATTTCATGATCACTAGCACTTAATGCTTGTTCATCAAAATCATTATCTTCATTTACATACAACCATTCTCTATCTTTTCTAGGCTTATGATTTCCCTTATACTTTTTCTCCCTTTTAGGACAGTTAGATGCATAATGACCATATTTATCACAAGTCCAACATTTAAAGATTTTCTTACCTCATTTTTCTCTTCTTACTAGAAGTGCCACTCCTTCTTCAATATTTTTGTCTTCTTCAAATTTGTTGCTACTAGAAAAATCTCCTCTACCACTTGTGCTCCTTGATAAGTTGGGTTGAATATTCAAGGCACTAAATGTTGTCTCTATTTTGGTCAATTCCCTAGACTATCTAAGTTCATTCTCAAGTGCTTCAAGTCTTTCAAGCAATGTCTCTTTTGTGAAATCTTTGGTACAAGATATCAACAACTATATCATCTAAATTGCTGACTTAAATGGTGGTGTTAGAGTCTTCAATATCTTCCATACAACCTCATCATCTTCTTTGGTTCCTCCTTAAGCTTAAATATCTACAGTAATTTCTAATATCCTACCTTTATATGTTTTTATAGATTCATCTTCTATCATTTTAGCATCTTTAAATGCACAAATCCTACTTTGTAGCCTCAACTTCTTAGAATGTGCATCACCTTCAAAACTATTTTCCAAAGCTTTCCAAATCAAATGTGAAGTAGTAAGTGATTCTACCTAATTGTACTCAATTTTAGGAAGTACAGTCAAATAGTATTTTCCTAGCTCTCATGTCACACATGAAAAGATCTCTCTTTGCCTCAGTGCAAATTTCCAAATCCTTTTCAACAATGATTGTCTTTGTTGATTTTGTCAAGATCCAATATCTCAGACCCATACACAACAAATGTGTCTTTAGGCTATCTTTCCTTAACATGTTTGCCATGAATCTCCCAAGGTTGTTAGACTTTATCTTGAAGAACCTAATTCTCTAATACCAATTGTTAGAAATAATAGTTCACCAAGATAACTTAGAGGGGGTGCGGGGGTGGGTGGGTGATCAATTATCAAAAAATTAAAACATTTATCTTCTTTAAATAAACTTCACCATTCAACCAAAGTAAAAAGAAACCATAATAAAATACCCATAGACAATTACACCTGATATGTTGACTAGGGAAACCCTTGATCAAATGGAAAACCCTAGTGGGAATGATGCCCACAAGATGATGGACTAATATAAATATTTCTTGTTAGAGAATAGAACCTATTAGGAGTCTATTACAACATTTAGTACATATGAGTCCATGTTAGGAGGCTTTGAATCCCTATTAGGAGATTTTAACCCTATTAGGAGTTGTACCAATCCTATTAGGAGTTATGGTATAATGTATGCAAGAAGAACCCACTGCCCAAACATACAATTTCAACTACAAGAAGAGCTCACTACTCAAACAAGTAATTTAATATTATCTTCCTCTTTCCTTTTCTCTTTCCTCTATCCTATCAACTAGACCAATCACTGTTAGACCTTGTAGACTAGTTGATGAACTTTGAATCCAAATACCAAACCTTGAATCACTCAGCAAAACCTTGGCAATGAAGTTTCCTTTACTTCTACACTACTCTGCTCAACTTCACATTTCATACTTTAGTGCTTCTTCTCAATAGTTAAAATCCAAAAATTTGATACCTTTGACAAAGAAAATTTTCCTTCCTTTATACTGAGTTCATAAAAAAATTCCCTAAGTTGACTGTTAGACCTTCTCAATTAATTATTATAGGACCACATTATGAACACATTACACTTAGAGATAACATTAATCTTTTACCTTGAAACTGGAATAACTTTATGTACAAACAATATTATAATGAATGAGCTTAGCCACATCACCAAAAAAATGTCTTCTCCATGTACTCAATCTCAATTCTCAATATATCAACTTTGCTAAGAGATATAACAAGTTTACTAGAACATGCCTCTATAAATTCTATCTCGGAATAGACATCACCAAAACTTACACAACTTCTTCTAGACTTATCCTTTCTTCTTTAGACATTAAATACATATACCAAATACTTAGAAGTATCTCCCATAGCCTTGGGTAGTTATAATTCTCTACTATTCATCTATACCAACTTGATCTTTTTGCTGGTCTTCTGTCAGATACCACATAAAACTGCTATGTTGACATCAATGAAAAATTCAGTCATGAATGTAACATATCATCATAGTAGTGCTCCCCCATAGAAATATCATTAGAATTCATGCTTCCAACAATCTTCCCTATTTTCAAACAAGAAGATGATGTAGCAATTTGATATGGAACCTATAGAGTATCTTGAAGTTTTTGCTAAGGATATTACTAAGCTTTTATATGTTGTGATGGAGATTGATTTTTTTGATCAGTTGGTTGATTCTGACATGGAGATTGTAGAGCATTTGGTCATGGATTATCAAGTTTCTATTGGTGATGAGTTATGTGTTGCAGAGCATCTTTTTGTGAGCAATGAGATTTTTGATGTTGGGAGTTTGGTTTGTATTCATGGAGATCTACATATTGTTTTTGATATGGAGTTTCTTTTCACTTGTGTGGATTCACTAGTTGCTAATTTGTTGATGAGGCATTATGTTTAGTTTGTTCCTAGGAGTGAGCATGCTAATTAGATGGTTGAGATTCTAGTGTTTGATAGATGGAGGCAAATGTGAATGATTTGCATGTTATTTTCTTTTCCCTATTAGATTGGAAGCCTTTGGTGAAGATGAAGATTGTATCAGATCTTTCTTTGGGAACCAAAATGTGAAACACACTTTTCTATTTACTTGGGGAGAATGATGTAGGAGCATCTTGTGTTTTCTTGATGGCTACTTTTGAATTCATGGGAGGAGGCTTAGTAGTATCTTTTGAGGGTTCTTGTAGTATCACTTGGTCAAAGAAGAGATGCTCGATAGAGGTGGTTACTCAGTTATCTCTTGACATTTCTTGGTTGAGAACTCAGTGGATGTATGGACTCTACAATCCTAGAGGTGCTCATTTGTTGAAGGAACTTAGGATAGCTTAGGGAACTTGCTGATTCTTGCAAGAACTTGGCACAAATTTGAATCTCGGTGAAGCTTGTCTATAGTATTTCCCAAGTTTCTCAATCAATGAAGGGACTTCATCTAGAAAGAAAGAACTTATCATTTATTGGGCAGATTAGTTAGTTTGGTTACTATGTTGACTGAGTGGACCAGTCGATGAAGGGATCAGTTATGCTTCGTAAAGTCTTTGATGCTTGAAAATTATTTTTAGCACTTGAGTTATGTGTTTCCTGAGTTATTTGTGGGCTGATCTTCTTTATTTAATTTATGTATAGGTATTTAATTTGTATTGTATTTGACTTGTCACTTGCATGGGTATTTAATGTAAGAATTTATTTTAATTTGTAATGTGCTAGGTTGACTTGTGGTTTAGTTGGGTATAAGTAGGGGAAGTATGTGAAGACTTAAGGTATTCATTTATGATGGATTGCTTCATTCAAGGGGAGTGGATCATTAGTTCAACATAAGCTAGTTGAAGGGAAGTTTTTCCTAAGTCTGTAGATAGAGTGTCGAATGTGATGTAGTTTATAGAAAGATTGTAGTGGAGTAGAAAATTGTGAGAAGAGATAGTAGCTAAGGCTTGGGAAAAAAGGAGATTTCTTAGTGGGATTGTGAGTAAAAGTTTAGATATTCCTTGGAGGTTTCTAATAGAGTGTGGATCTGTACTCACTAGTGTTTAAGTTGGATCTTGAGGGATCTTGCAGAACTATTTTTGTAAATGCTATTATATTTGGCCATAAGCTAAAATGTCTTATAGCCAAGGACATTGGGTGTAAATAGTTATTTTAAGAATAAAGAGTTTCATTTGGTATCATATTGTGTATCTTGTGTTTTGTTTCCACTACATGGTTATTTGCAAGGATCCAAATTAACTCTAGTAGGGGTACCTAAGATTCTCATTGCATCAATAGCCTATAACCATATGAATCATTTTCTTCATGATTTCCACTCATCCATTATGTAGCTAATACTTAATGTCATGAATTCTTCTCAAAAAAAATTTAATTCATTCGATCTTGAAATTTCTTGAGAATTGTAGCGCATGAGTTAACCCTTTCCTTTAAACAACTATGAATTCATTCTTCAAGATTCCTTCATTACACAACTCATCATTAGCTTCTCTAATCTCATAGTCTCCTACTTTTCTAATTTTACACATGTGGAAGTTTCTATCATCATGGATCATAATAACTTTAGGTGGTATCAAGGATAGTACACCCATTGAGTCTCCTTTCATCATAATCTCTAAAATAGCTCAAAACTTTAATGGAGGATAGATATTTGTAGTGCCTGCCCTCATTCACATCTTTCTAGACACATTGTTGCTATTATTATCAAACTATGTTGGACTAGTTTTATGTTGATGGATTAGTAGTATTCTTTTGACACTACCAGACATTATGTTATGGATTCAGTTGGTATATGATGAGATCATTTAGACTTTACATTTCATGTATGATGATGATCATTACATTGCTTTCAGTTATTGTTCATGATTAGTTAGATGGTTTATTATCTCATGTGCTTTATTATGGGTACTTACCCCATACTTGCATGTGTATG
Organism: Cupressus sempervirens; assembly: GCA_028749045.1. NCBI lineage: Eukaryota > Viridiplantae > Streptophyta > Pinopsida > Cupressales > Cupressaceae > Cupressus > Cupressus sempervirens. The sequence continues at coordinate 157,324,001 of CM053783.1, forward strand.
GTGTGCGTGTTTTCTTATTGTATGGCATTTTTTATATGGTTAAGGAAGGGAGTCGTAATCACCTGCTTAGTCAGGATCTACATGATGCACCACTTCCTGCCATTGCCTGTTTAGCTTAGCATTATATATATATATATATATATATATATATATTGTATGTACATGCATGGTTTTTCTACAGGTTGCAGATACCTAGTATTGACTTCCCTGAATTGCCAAGATGAGTGTACCCTATTATACTATCTCAATGATAAGAGAAGGGAGATAAATTCTCAAGTCCAAATCCCAAACCCTTAAACCAATTGTCCTAGTGAGGTAGGACAAGTATCTGGATATTTTACCCACTGAATGTGTTGGATGACATATTTCGTGATTTTTAACCCTTTAGACTGATTTTGTGTGAATTTCTCTATGATGAGTTTTCATATTTTATCTTGGAGGTCTATGGTGAATTTTCTATTAATTAAGTATTAATAAAATAGATTTAATTAATAAATTAAGTATTTGAGAAAAATTAATATAAAATATCATGATCTTTGATATTTTTATTATAATTAATTAAATGAGGATTAATTGAGAATTAAATAAAAGAAAATTAGAAATTAAAATTAATAATAATAAAGTAATAAATAAATAATAATAATAAAAGTTATAAAAATTTAAATAGAAATTATATAAAAATTAAATTGGAGTTTTAAGCTTGCATAGGAGTTAACGTACCTTTCTATTTCTCATATGTCAACAACACGGGGGTTAGTGCATTAATTAAGCACATGGTGTCTACAACCCTATGACTCATCTAGAAGGTTGGAAAAGACACATGCTTAGTTGGTGACACCTTCTATCTATTTCTAGAGGCATTCTAGATGTTTCCTGAGAACTCTTTATATTCAGGCATTCCTAGAAGCTTAGACATAGCATTTGGAGAGCATTTGGAGCATTGGAGGACTCGGGAACTCTGAAGAAGGGAGGAGCTTGCTCTGCAATTTTTTTGAGGAAGAACAAATTAGCATCAGAATTCGGGTAGATTCTTGTGATTTTACTTATGTTGTTTCCGCATCTTGCATTCCCTGTCTTCTTTGTGTCTTCCATATGTCTTCTGAGGATTTTTCCTATATTAATTGTATGCATTCTCAATATGGGTAGTTAAATTTTTTTTGAAAAACTTTATATGCATAAATCAGAAGAGAATACATGGCTAGGGTTTAAATTGTGGCCAAATCCATTAGAAAGTTATTGGGCTAATTTGGAGAACAAATGTTTAATAGATTGAAAGCCCTTTAAACTATATATATATGCCTTATATTAAAAATATAATTTTGTGTTTAAATCTACATACTTGTAAATTATATATATATATATATATATATATATATTTATTTATTTATTTATTTATTTATTTATTTATTAAATAAATAAAAACATCGTTGTCATATCACAATAACATGATGTTTAATGAAATTCAAAATTAAACCATCGGCTGAATGTTTAAAAAGTTTTAGACAAGTGGAAAATTTCGCACCCACTATCCCTGAGGGCCAGCAGAGCACTTGTCATCGTAGGTACTATGATGATAGGGGTACTATGTACCTACTGTCACCACAGTACTCTGCAATAGCAGAGTACATAGTGCTCATGGCTCTGCGGTGAAGGGAGTAGGCGTATTCATTTTTTTTATAAAAATGGTGCCAAATGATATAATATGTGCCACGATGTGATTTACAAGTCACAAACAATGTTATGCGATGGAAAATTTAGGTTCATTGGTAATGTTGTAACGTATAACGTTATCAATGGTAACGTTATATGTTATGATATTATCATATGAACTCAAAGGCATATGTTTAATAGTAATGTGATAAAAGTTTTTATGATATCAATCGAAGTTGTTATAATTCGATTCTGTTTTGTTAAAATGTAATAATAATAATTATTTATATATTTATATATGTATGTATATATGGATATATTTAAATATATATATATATCTGTGTGTGTGTGTGTGTGTAATATGTAAATATGTTATTAATAAATTTAAATTATTATTATTTTATAAATGATTTATATTAAAGGTTCATTTTTATAATGGTGAACTCTTTAATAATTAAGATTTAATTGTTTTAAATTATTAAATAAAGTATATGAAGTTTACTTGGTAGTTTGGTGGGGGACGTTTTCAAAAAAATATTATAATTGGAGGATGGATTTTAGACTTATAAAGGAAAACTTTTATCCATCCAAAACAATAAATGTGTTAGGAAAACTGTACAAAATGGTCCTACATTCATTCTCCAAACTTGGAAACATAAACTGAGACCTCTACATCTAAATTCAAGTTTGTAAATTTAGCCAAACCAAAACATGTGTTTGCATTGTGTATTCTTTATGCTATTGTTTTGGGTTTTGGGTTGACTAGTGTTGACCAGTTATAGGACGTCTACCAGAGGCTTGGGGTTTATGTGATTTTCATGATAATGTTTTAATCTCGATCTTTATAAACCCAACCATGGTTATGTGAACGAATGCTCTATGTAATGTTTGTAATTGCTGATTGTTATGGTTGAGATTCTTATGTAAATGAGACACTTGACTTAACCATATTTTTGGTTCTTCGATCAGTTATCCTTGGTTATTTTCTAGTCGCCATGATGGGACTATAATGTGGATTTATTCTTGATGATTTCATGTTGTGACATGATTGACTCAACCATTTTGGAGTCTTCGATCAGTATGATTGAGATATATTTTGGTTATTGAGAACCATTGGATACTTTTGATTATCAGTGATACTTCAGTTGCCAATAGAGAGCTGTTGTGATCATGATTTTCTATGGATGCTTGCTCATGGAAATTTGATGCTTTTATGCATATTTGATGATTTTATTATGGATTATCTTTTTTGATTTTGATATTTATGATTCCATGAGCTTAGGGTAGGATATTTGTATGTAGTGTTGGGAAGTGGCTTGCAATGGGGGCCGGGGACCTAAGAGGCTGCCAGGGTAACTCATTGTAAGTTGGATTAATAAGTGATAACATTCACACCTAATACTAACTAAATGAACCTAAAAAGATAAAAGTTTTGGTTCTTGCCCATGCCTTGAGTGCTTGTATAGACTAGGATGGGAGTAGAGAGAACGCATGGTTACGACCTTGCATTCCATAGTATGCCTCATCAGTATGAGAGGATACTAGTGGCCTCATGAGATCAGTACGGGCCTGTGGAGTTTAGCTAACTGCCAGGGTAACTTGTACATGATAAATGCAATGACACTTTCTTGCTTGCATAGTAGGTTCCTACATGTCTTTGTGTGCCTCTGGGGATTAGATGTCAATTTTTGTGTTTGGAAACTTTGAGTTAGTATACTTTTAGGATTCTTGAACTTATGGAGATTTGTGTTATGTGTTTTGGATAGCCTATCTGGGACTTGAGATTATCTCCTTAGCACGGTGGGAGTGGACCACTTAGGTACCACACGGTCGGGTGGTAGTGTTTTCCACTCTTATCATTTGAGATTCATTGAGACATCATAGCTGATGCATCCTTCATGATGGTGGATGTGTATCCTTTCATTGATGATTAGCATATGTTAGATGATGTTATCTTATGCTTTTATTTTCATGTTAGATTACTTTCTACATATGATGTAGTATATGATAGGAGTGACATTCCTACTATGTTAATACCAATGATCTCTTCAGTTATTTGGAATGTTACACATGGAGGGATGGCTAGGGCCCAAGATGGTCTAATGATGTTATTAATGGTTGGGAGGAACCGTGCACTTAGTTTATTATGTTTGATCTTTATGATGGATGTATATATCTTCTATGATGATGTATCATGTGTATCATGTGATTATCTCTACTTTGATGTATCATGGATTAGAATAGGATGATGTACTTTATTCTACATATGTATATTATTTTAAGCCTTTCATACCCTATGACATGTACGGTGGATGATTGAGCAGTTAGAAATGTAATTTATAAACATTGGACTTATCATTAATATTTCATGTGGTGGCTATATTAGATGGATTCGTGTATGTTAGTTGTTTTAGACGTAATTTAAAGTTAAGGGATCCTTAAAGAATGTAATCTGTTATGTATGTTATGTTTACTTTCAGATGGACATTTCTATTGCTTCCATTATGATGTATAACTTATATGTGGTATTTACTTTCATGTTTTAAAAAAAAAATGCTACCAAACTTAGTGAAATTCTAGGTTAATTCTTTGGATCCCTTGGCGAGGCATTACATTCAATATCAAAGCCCATTTTTCTACATTGGGAGCTCTAGGTATTTTGGAACAACTAGAAACTTTGATCTATTAAGTGTATCTCTTAAACTTGAAACTAGGTGAACTGAAATAGAACTTGAACTGTTACTTGTATATTTTTCATACTTCAACACTTAGTTTTCAAAACTGAAAATTTTACTTAAACCTAAACATAGAACTAAACTTAGTCTATTGCAAACATGTGTCTTTGATTGTAATCATACTTTGTACCATTGTAGGATGGTATCTGGGACTAGGTCTTCTATTAGAGGCCGTGGTAGAGGCCGTGGAAGAGGCCATGGTCATGGCAGAGCTATCAGTGTCCATGAGTCTGCCCATGAGGGATCGGCTCATGTAGAGAGTAGAAGAGAGCACACTAGTAGGCAGTAGGAAGAGAGTCATAAAGAGGACCAAGCTGAGTCTAAAGAGGTTGGTTTGAGATAGATGATGCAGACTATTCTAGAATGTCTACCTCCTATTCAAGAATAGTTCAAAGCACACTAGATAGAACAAGAGCATAGACCCAGATCTAGGAGTCCTCAAAAGGATCGTCAAAGGTCCATTGTGTCCACTCAAATGAAGGAACTTTTAAGATCCAAGGTCAAGCCTTTCAATGGGAAAGGTTTTGGTTATGGCCAAATAGTGGCTTATTTCCCTTGACAAGATTTTTTCCATGCAAGAGTTCGACAACAATGTTAAGGCAAGATTTGCGATCACTCATTTAGAAAATTTTGGGGCCACTTGGTGGATGATTGAGGAGAAGAAGCTGGGAATCAATATGAGTAGTGTCACATGGGAACTATTCTTAGAGAGTTTCTATGAACGATTCCTACCAGAGGAATGGAAACAACAAAGGGCAGATGAATTTCATAATCTCAGACAGTACACTATGTCAGTGACTGAGTATGAGCGTAAGTTTTATGAGCTCATGTCTTTTTTAGGATTCAGTGAAAATTTAGCTCAGTTGACACAACACTTTATTATGGGTTTGAACAATCGTATAATTGGGGGTGTTAAGGTATTTGAGCCAAAAACCCTCAAGGATGCAATGTGTCAAGCTATCCTTGTTGACCAAAGTGTCAACCTTGGTCAAGGAGGTTTTGTAGGAGTGCCAACAGCATCAGGATCTAAAGGCAACTACAATTTTGGTGGTAACAAGAAGTCTTCTTTCTCTAAGGGAAAACAGTATCAGTAGTAGTCTCAGCAGACACAACAATAGAAGGGATCAAATTCTCAGGCTCAAGGTGGTGTAAAAGGTTCTAATTCCAAGAACAACTGCAATTCTCAACACAATAAACAAAATCAGCCCAATCAGCCATCTCAGAGTAGCTAGTCTTTTGTTAGCAGGAATAGTCATCAGCAATCAAATGTACCACCTATGGGTAGAGGATCTGGAAGAAATACATAATGTTTTTCATGTGGACAGATTGGACATTATGCAGCTCAGTGTCCACATTGAGCACCTTAGTTTTTAGGACCTAGACCTACAGCTCCAGAGCCTATAGTTGGTGATGCAGGTAGAACTCATAGAGTTTTTGCAGTAGTAGATCATTGTCAGGCAGATCATCAGGAAATAGTGATTGAGACCATAGGTCCTATTCGAGGTATATCTCTTTTAGTATTGTTTGATTCAAGAGCTACAGATTCATTTATTTCACCATCTATAGTTTCTAAGTGTAAGCTGGATGTGGTGAAGCAAGATCATGGTTGGCAAGTGGAACTAGCCTCAGGCATTAAGGTCTCCACAGACTCTGTAGTTCAAAGTGTGGGCTTAGCTTAGGAATCTTTGATACTATAGTGGATCTTCGAGTCATACCCCTTGGTTCCTATGATGTGGTTTTAGGCATGGACTGGCTTGGATCTCATAGAGCCAGTATAGATTGCAGGAAGAAGATTATTTTGTGCCAAGATGACCAAGGGAACGAAGTGAAGATAGTTGGGATACCAAGGCCTATATCTCTGCAGATGATTTCTGCTATGCAATTGAAGCAGAGTTTTTGTAAGGGATGTCAGATATTTGCTGTTATGGTAAATGATCTTGATGAGGAAGATCCTATGAGGAAGACTTTAGATCACTCAATTTTACAGGAGTACGTAGATGTCTTTCCAAGTGAGATTCCAGGCATGCCTTTGAAGAGGGACATTGACTTTAGTATTGATCTAATTCCTAGAGCAGAGCCTATCTCTAAAGCTCCTTATCATATGACTACATAGGAATTGGGTGAGTTACATCTTCAGCTTGAGGAACTTTTGGCCAAAGGGAGCATTCGACCTAGTATCACTATGGGGAGCTCTAGTGCTCTTTGTGAAGAAGAAAGACGGTTCTTTGTGCCTTTGTATTGACCACAGACAGTTGAATAAGGTGACTATTAAGAATAGGTATCCTCTGCCTAGGCTTGATGACTTATTTGATTAGGTCAAGGGAGCTACAGTATTCTCCAAGATTGACCTTAAGTCAGGATACCACCAGCTTTGCATTAAGGAAGCCGACATTCACAAGACTACTTTTTGAACTCGCTATGGGCATTATGAGTTCATAGTGGTACCTTTTGGGTTGACTAATGCTCCATTGGTTTTCATGAGTTTGATGAATGGTTTGTTTCGATCTTATCTAGATAGGTTTGTACTTGTGTTCCTTGATGACATATTGATATATTCTAAGACTCAGAAGGAGCATGAGGAACACCTACAGTAGGTATTGCAGTGTTTCAGAGACAATCAGCTTTATGCTAATGCAGCTAAATGAGAATTCTTCAAATCAAAGATTCAGTATTTAGGGCATGTTATTTTAGGTGATGGCATTTCAGTGGATCTTGCAAAGATTCAGATGATAATAGATTGGCCTACACTGATTAATGTGTCATAGATTAGTAGTTTCATGGGCCTAGCTAATTATTATCTTAGATTTGTCCAAAACTTCTCTAGGATAGCACATCCTATCACTTCTCTTCAGAGGAAAGGAAATAAGTTCGTGTGGATAGTGAAATGTGAGGAAGCTTTCTAGAAGCTCAAGGAGCTTTTGACCAGTGCACCAATTTTAGCCGTACCTGATCCAAAAGGTGATTTCATAGTGTGTATAGATGCTTCTCTTGAAGGGATTGGGCCAGTGTTGATGCAGAATGGACGAGTGATTGTGTATGAATCACGCAAGCTCAAGGATCATGAGTTAAATTATCCTACGCATGATCTTGAGTTAGCATCAGTAGTTCATCCTTTGACAAGGTGGAGAAATTTCTTGTTGGGACACAGATTTGAGCTACACAGTGATCATCGTAGTCTTTAGTACATTTTCACTTAGCCTAATTTGAATGCTCGCTAGAGGCGATGGATGGAATTTCTATGCGAGTATGATTTTGAGGTTAAGTACATTCAGGGTGAGGAGAATGTGGTGGTAGATGCTTTGAGTTGCAGGATACATGTGGTATCATCGATGACTCTTAGTGTGGATTTGAGGAGTTGGATTCTTCAGGCACTTCCTACAGATTCTTGGTATTAGGAAGTGTGCAGAGAGATAGATTCAAGAAGACGTTTGGAAGGTAGGTTTGCAGGTTATGTTGAAGAATTAGATGGTCTTTTGAGACATTTGGGGAGGATTTATGTGCCATTATTGGATGAGCTTCGCACCTTGATTCTAGCAGAAGCCCATCATACACATTACTCAATACATCCAAGTGTCAAGAAGATGCATGCTAATTTGAGAGATTTGTTCTTTTGGTCTGGGATGAGGCAAGACATTGCTGATTTTTTCGCTAGGTGCCTTGAGTGTCAGAGAGTTAAGGTAGAACATCAACACCTGGCTGGACTTTTGTAGCCAAATCTCATTCTTTCTTGGAAGTGGGATATCATCTCCATGGACTTCATTATAGGATTACCTATGACTATTTGATTTCATTATGCTATCATGGTCACCATTGATCTGTTGACTAAAGTGGCACATTTCTCATCAATTAGGTCTTCCTATACTATAGCTTCTATAGCTAATGTCTTCATGTGTGACATTGTGAGATTACATAGTATTCCTAGAAAGATTATTTCTGACAGGGATCCTGTATTCACATCCACATTCTAGACATTGCTGCAGCATGAGCTTGGAGTGAAATTAAAATTTAGTTTGGCATATCATCTAGAGACTGATGGTCAGACAGAGAGGGTGAATCAAGTTTTGGAGGATATGTTACAGATGTATGTGATGGATAGGCAGACACATTGGTAGGACTATCTCTACCTAGTGAAGTTTTCTTACAACAACAAGTATCATAGTTCTATTGGCATAGCACCATTTCAGGCATTATATGGACATCCTTGTCGTACACCATTGAGTTGGGATAGCCTTGAGGATCACATCTTGTTGGGTCCTGAGATGCTTTGTGATATGGAGCAATAAGTAGTGCGTATCTATGAGCACTTGACTATGGCACAAGATAGGCAGAAGAAGTATGCTAATGCTCATAGGACTGATAAGCAGTTTGCTGCGGGTGATAAGGTTTTCTAGAGAGTGCCTCCACAAAAGAGTCTGATCCGATATGGAAAGGGTTCTAAGCTAGAACCTCACTTTGTGGGACCATTCGAGATTCTAGAGAGGATTGGTCTGGTTTCTTACCACCTTCCTCTACCACCCAACCTAGCTCGCATTCATGATGTTTTCCACATTTCAGTGCTTCGGCAGTATATTCTTGATAATATACATGTTCTTGATTGGAATGCATTGCAGGTAGAGGATAGGCAATTGGCTTTGGAGTTGGTTTTTATTTTGGAGCAGTGGGAGTTGACCCTCAAGGGTCAAACCATCGAGCAGGTAAGGGTCCAATGAGACCCTATTGATGATTCTTTAGCTACATGGGAGGATGTAGCTAGATTATGAGATTTATATCCCTACTTGTTTGTAGGCTTCCAGGAGTAAGCCTAATCCAAGGGGGGGTGGATGTAGTGCCTACCCTCATTCACATCTTTCTAGACACATTGTTGCTATTATTATCAAACTATGTTGGACTAGTTTTATGTTGATGGATTAGTAGTATTGTTTTGACACTACCAAACATTATGTTATGGATTCAGTTGGTATATGATGAGATCATTTAGACTTTACATTTCATGTATGCATGATGATCATTACATTGCTTTTAGTTATTGTTGATGATTAGTTAGATGGTTTATTATCTCATGTGCTTTATTATGGATACTTAGCCCATACTTGCATGTGTATGGTGTGTGTGTTTTCTTATTGTATGGCATTTCTGATATGGTTAAGGGAGTCATAGTCACCTGTTTAGTCGGGATCTACATGATGCACCACTTCTTTCCATTGTTTGTTTAGCTTAGCATAAATTCTCAAGTCCAAATCCCAAACCCTTAAACCAATTGTCCTAGTAAGGTAGGACAAGTATTTGGATATTTTACCCACCGAATGTGTCGGATGACATATTTTGTGATTTTTAACCCTTTAGATTGATTTTGTGTAAATTTCTCTATGATGGGTTTTCATATTTTATCTTGGAGGTCGATGGTGAATTTTCTATTAATTAAGCCTTAATAAAATAGATTTAATTAATAAATTAAGTATTTGAGACAAATTAATATAAAATATCATGATCTTTGATATTTTTGTTATAATTAATTAAATGAGGATTAATTGAGAATTAAATAAAAGAAAATTAGAAATTAAAATAAATAATAATAATAAAATAATAATAAAGTAATAAATAAATAATAATAATAAAAGTTATAAAAATTAAAATGAAAGTTATAAAAATTTAAATAGAAAATATATAAAAAGTAAATTGGAGTTTTAAGCTTGCATAGGAGTTAACACACCTTTCTATTTCTCATATGTCAAAAACATGGGGGTTAGTGCATCAATTAAGCACATGGTGTCTACAACCCTATGACTCATCTAGAAGGTTGGAAAGGACACATGCTTAGTTGGTGACACCTTCTAGCTATTTCTAGAGGCATTCTAGATGTTTCCTGAAAAATCTTTATATTCAGGCATTCCTAGAAGCTTAGACATAGCGTTTGGAGCATTAGAGGACTCAGGAACTCTGAAGAAGGGAGGAGCTTGCTCTGCGAGATTTCTGAGGAAGAGCAAATTAGCATCAGAATCCTAGTAGATTCTTGTGATTTTACTTATGCTATTTTTGCATCTTGCATTCCCTATCTTCTTCGTGTTGTAACACTACTACTACTACTCACAAAACCAATAAATAAGAATCCAAAAGAAGTACAAAGTATGCAAATATTTTTTTATTTAACTCATCTTAATACAAATAAAAGTACATAGATTGAACCATTCTCAATCTGAAAACCTCAAAAATACAAGTAAACATCATCCAAATATGATTCGATAAAGATTCTAAAACATATTGAGTTTAGTAGAATAATGAAGTACAATCTCATCCTTAAATGCCTATGTCCAAAATATGGACCCTACTAGCAAATGAAAAATGATTCAAGAAGAACTTCAATAAGCATCTTTAGCTACTTGAAAACTCGAGGCACCTAGAAACACACAGGATGGAATACAAAACAAAAGAGGGCTTAGTACACACTGAGTTGAAAAGTGTAATCCATCTGCATGTATGTTAGACCAAACATATACAAAACCATAATGCAGATATCTATTTCATTATAACACAGTGCAGTTCCAAAATTAATATGCAAGAAGTAAACCTTTCCTCATTATTGCAAAATTAAACTCGCACTAAGAATAACACATAAATGAAACATATATATACTGAGGTGTCATCGTTATGGCACTAAGATACTGCATCCCTATATGGTATGCTCATAGTCAACACATAACAGGCTTCTCTATTATACTTGTCATCGACAGAATAGAGATATGCCTTGTTCTCTGTACATTTATCATATAGGTCTAAGTCATAGGTAAGGCCAACTATCTTTTATATATGTAATTAACCCACCTAGTTCATTTTATAGTTATCACTGAATTAATTAACTGAAAAGGATAAACCAAATTTAGCCACCCCGATATACGTTCATCACAGCTATTCTTAAAATACACATCAAATAGATTTTCTAAGAATGTTCATGCTATAGATATAACTCAGTTTTCAACATGATACTACATCCTTTAATCTATTCAAACATATCTTATCATTGCCTATTTCCAAGGTAAATTTAGACTACTACCACAATAGAAACAAATATTATAATAATAGAACCCATAAATACAATTAAATTAACATCTTAACTTAATGATATTTACTAATCTTAGTACTATACTATTCATCCCTGCTATCTTAACAATCTTTACTTATCCCTTGAAATAGCTAAATAGTAAGATTAAGTACAAAAGATACCTTCATTTTGAAAATGAATTTTATCAACATATTTCATAATTGAAACTTAAAATGAAATCAACTTTCCATTTCAATAGAGTCCAAAAAAAAAATCTGATTCTTAATGAAAATAGAGTATAACTATTTAATTAAAAAGAATTCCATTTCATTTCAAACTTAATAACTGTATTAGAATATTTCAAAATACCATTTTAACACCATTGTCTGTTTGTTCCAAGAAAACTCAATCAATGTTTCAACAAAGATCAACAATAATTTTTCCCTTCAAGATAACTATACAACTAATTCACAGATGCTTTCAGGTCTACCTGCAGTATATAATTCTCTGATTAAGCTATAACAACATTATATAACATCATGAATCATTTAACAAATGGCTATTCAAACAAAATCTATGAATTCAAAGTTCCACACTAGCTAATTTCCAAATCTCTCGATGCCCAAACCCTTTTAAAAGTTTCATGATAACCATATGACCCAATTTCTTATTCCACAATTTTCACATAGCTGTTCGACCTCTAGGCTATGTTTGTCACAGCACAACCACACATGGTTTCAGTACATCTTTTGACTCCCTAAAAAACTATGATTTATCAATAATAATTCTTTATCAACTGTTATCTATTGAAAACTATGTTAATACCCTATCCCTATTTGATAATCTTCCACCTCACAGTGATCAAATCCAAGTATTAGCAAACTATTTGACAAAATGTAAATGATAATTTTCTACTGCTGACTATTATAAAAAAAAATGTGTTGATAAAATCGATGCCACACCATTTTCATTTCAAAGAAGTAACTATGTATCTTTATAATAGCCAATAGTCTAAGTAATGGACAAGCCCAGTAAAAACTACAAGTCCACTCTCAAGCATGAAAATCAACAACACTCAACAACCCATGTCGAGCCCTGCCCACTTCCAAACTCAAGGGTTGAAACATAGTTTGGTCTTATACATCTATTAACAACTTTATATAATACCAAAAAAAAAAATTAGTAAGAAAGAATAGGGATAGAGAATTCCCCTACTTGAAATACGAAAAATGAAGAATGCTCACACCAGCTTTTCTCTATAGCTCGGTGTTGAAGCCCCAAAAACACAACTCCAACCACACTCCCAAAATGAACACCAACCAACAAGCTCAAAATAGGGTAAGATATGATAGCAGAGAAAGAAATAAAAATTTGTTTTGTACCCAAAAAAACCTTGCTCAATCCCCATATGAAAGAATCTCTTTCCAACTACAACCCCTGCATTCTGTCGACTCTACAGCATTCGAAAACAAGTGGTATACATTCTCAAAACAAAAATTCCAAATTAGCAGCATTGTTACCACAGATCCAAGCTTGAAAAAGTATGGCAATGAAACCTTCAATGCCATTGAAAACCCCACTATGAAATGCATTAATGAATGTAACCTTCTACAGAGAACCGTGGATATGGCAGCCCTCCCCAATGCCATGTATTTGGCAGAAACAAAACATTAACACCTTTTAAAATGCATTCAAAACCCATAAGGGTTTTTCCACTAAAATCCCTTAATCCAAAACCACAACAACAGATAATCATATACTATAAGTATTATATTTATATACCTTAGAACCATAAGGATATTCTAGTCCTTATAAACACAAAGACATTAAGTTAGGATAATCAATCAAATTGGAATTAAATTATATATATTAAATAAAATAAATAGATAACCTTATGAAAATCACAAATCACAAGTAAATTAAATTAGGGTTATATTCTCCATATTCACTACAAATGACTGAATGTTCTGAAATCAAAACTATGTAAGTCTAAAGAAAACATATGTATTTGAAGCAAACAAATCATTTATCATTTATGCATCAGTAAAACACAAACTGAAACATAACATCGCAATTAAATATAAATATCTTTTAGCTGTTAATTCAAATCAAACTAGAATACAATATTTCTAATATCAATCCAATAAAATATTTGTGCATTCACAACAATAACGTAACATCAAAGATATCAAACTTGATAATCTAGAGACTGCAATAAATTTTGATATAAAACACATGTTCCAAGGACAATATAAAACCAAGTTCAATAGATGAAATGAACATAATATCAGAGAAAAAACTTATAACCACAATTTCCTAATATGCAGTAAAATCAAAGAAGTGGTCAGGCATGACACCTGTCTTCCATATGTCTTTTGAAGATTTTTCCTATTTTAATTGCATGCATTCTCAATATGGGTTGTTAAATTTTTTCTGAGAAACTTTATATGCATAGATCGGAAGAGAATACGAGGCTAGGGTTTAAATTGTGGCCAAATCCATTAGAAATTTATTGGGCTAATTTGGAGAACAAATTTTAATAGATTGTAAGCCCTTTAAACTATATATATATGCCTTATATTAAAAATATACTTTTTTGTTTTAATCTACATACTCATAAATAATATATATAAATAAATAAATATATATATACATACATATATTTATATATATATATATATGTATTTATTAAAAAAAAAACATCACTGTCATATCACAGTAACATGATGTTTAATGAAATTCAAAATTAAACCATGGGCTGAATGTTTAAAAAGTTTTAGACAAGTGGAAAATTCCGCACCCACTATCCCTGCGGGCCGGTGGAGCACCTGTTGTCACAGGTACTGTGACGACAGGGGTACTTCATACCCATTATCGCCACAGTACTCTACAACAACAGAGTACAGAGTGCTCATGGCTCCACGGAAAAGGGAGTAGGTGTATTCATTTTTTTATAAAAATAGTGCCAAATGATATAATATGCGTCGCGATGTGATTTACAAGTCACAAACAATGTTATGCAATGGAAAATTCGGATTCATTGGCAATGTTGTAACGTATAACGTTATCAATGGTAATGTTATATGTTATAATATTATCATATGAACTCAAAGGCATACGTTTAATAGTTATGTGATAAAAGTTTTTATGATATCAATCAAAGTTGTTATAATTCGATTCTGTTTTGTTAAAATGTAATAATAATAATTATTTATATATTTATATATGTATGTATATGTGTGTGTGTGTGTGTGTGTAATATTTAAATATGTTATTAATAAATTTAAATTATTATTATTTGATAAATGATTTATATTAAAGGTTCATTTTTATAATGCTGAACTCTTTAATAATTTTCAACTATTAAGATTTAATTGTTTTAAATTATTAAATAAAGTATATGAAGTTTAATTGGTAGTTTGGTGGGGGACATTTTCAAACAAATATAATAATTGGAGGATGGGTTTTAGACTTATAAAGGAAAACTTTTATCCATCCAAAACAATACATGTGTTAGGAAAACTGTACAAAACGGTCCTCCATTCATTCTCCAAACTTGGAAAGATAAACTGAGACCTCTACATCTAAATTCAAGTTTGTAAATTTAGCCACACCAAAACATGTGTTTGCATTGTGTATTCTTTATGCTCTTATTTTGAGTTTTGGGTTGACTAGCGTTGATCAGTTATAGGACATCTACCAGAGGCTTGGGGGTTATGTGATTGTCATGATGATGTTTTAATCTCAATCTTTATAAACCCAACCATGGTTATGTGAAGGAATGCTCTATGTAATGTTTGTAATTGTTGATTGTTATAGTTAGGATTCTTATGTAAATGAGACACTTGACTTAACCATATTTTTGGTTCTTTGATCAGTTATCCTTGGTTATTTTCTAGTTGCCATGATGGGACTGTAATGTGGATTTATTCCTGATGATGTCAGGTTGTGACATGCTTGACTCAACCATTTTGTAGTCTTCGATCAGTATGATTGAGATATATTTTGGTTATTGAGAACCATTGGATACTTTTGATTATCAGTGATACTTTAGTTGCCAATAGAGAGCTATTGTGATCATGATTTTCTATGGATGCTTGCTCATGGAGATTTGATGCTTTTATGCATATTTGATAATTTTATTATGGATTATCTTTTGTGATTTTGAGATTTATAATTCCATGAGCTTAGGGTAGGATATCTGCATGTAGTGTCGTGAAGTGGCTTGCAATGGGGGTTGGGGACCTAAGAGGCTGCCAGGGTAACTCATTGTAAGTTGGATTAATAAGTGATAACATTCACACCTAATACTAACTGAATGAACCTAAAAAGATAAAAAATTTGGTTCTTGCCCATGCCTTGAGTGCTTGTATAGACTAGCATGGGAGTAGAGAGAATGCATGGTTGCAACCTTGGATTCCATAGTATGCCTCATCAGTATGAGAGGATACTAGTGGCCACATGAGATTAGTATGGACCCGTGGAGTTTAGCTAATTGCCAGCATAACTTGTACGTGATAAATGTGATGACACTTTCTCGCTTGCATAGTAGATTCCTACATGTCTTTGTGTGCCTCTAGGGATTAGATGTCAGTTTTTGTGATTGGAACCTTTGACTTAGTATACTTTTAGGATTCCTGGACTTATGGAGATTTGTGCTATGTGTTTTGGATAGCCTGTTTGGGAATTGAGATTATCTCCTCAGCACAGTGGGAGTAGACCACTTAGGTACCATGCAGTCGGGTGGTAGTGTTTTCCACTCTTATCATTTGAGATTCATTGAGACATCATGGCTGATGCGTCTTCATGATGGTGGATATGTATCCTTTCATTGATGACTAGCATATGTTAGATGATGTTATGTTATGCTTTTATTTGCATGTTAGATTACTTTCTGCATATGATGCAGTATATGATAGGACTGAGATTCCTACGATGTTAATACCGATGATCTCTTTGATGATTTGGAATGTTATGCATGGAGGGATGGCTAGGGCCCACGATGGTCTAATGATACAATTAACAGTTGGGAGGAACCGTGCACTTAGTTTATTATGTTTGATCTTTATGATGGATGTATATATATTCTATGATGATGTATCATGTGTATCATGTGATTATCTTTACTTTCATGTACCATGGATTAGAATAGGATGATGTACTTTATTCTACATATCTATATTCTTTTAATCCTTTCATACCTTGTGACATGTATAGTGGATGATTGAGCATTTAGAAATGTAATGTATAAATATTGGACTTATCATTAATATTTCATGTGGTGGTTATATTAGATGGATTCATGTATGTTAGTTGTTTTAGATGTAATTCAATGTTAAGGGATCCTTAAAGAATGTAATCTATTATGTATGTTATGTTTACTTTCAGATGGACATTGCTATTACTTCCATTATGATGTATAAGTTATATGTGGTATTTACTTTAACGTTTAAAAAAAAATGCTACCAAACTTAGTGAAATTCTAGGTTAATTCTTTGGATCCCTTGGCAGGGTATTACAATATCACTATTCACCTGTTGGATTCTATTAACCTCTTAAATCATTCTAGAGATTGATGAAGCTACCAAGTTCATTTTTAGGGTTTGAAGTTCTTTCTTTTGTGGACTACTCAACCCAGTTCAGATCTCCACTTGTTCAAGCTTCTTAGTCCAAATTTTTCTTGAGATCTTTTGCTAGTATCACTAAATCACTCTGTTCTCTTGAAATGTGAAGCAAGGTATGGGATAATGTCTTTAAAATTTTATAAATACCTTCTTTCAATTGATTTAGGGTCTCCATTAATTTTGTGTACTTAGGAAGGTGAAAGCCAACTGTCTTGGTTGATATTGATGTCTTTTCATTAGGTCTTTTACTTTACAACTCAGTCTCTTCAATAACACTTGGTCTCTATCATTCCATTCAGTCTTTATCATTCCTTTTTTGAATTTTTTAGTCTATGTTGCAATGCTTAGTCTATTACCCATAAATGGACTACATATATTTCTTGAACATAAACATGGAAACGCTTAAGCTTTTGCAAAGAAATTAGGTCCCTTTTTAAAGTCCTATTGGGAATCTTAGTCTTTTGGCATTTTTGTCTCCTAGTTGAACAAATTCATGAACTTGAACATTGAACACTTAATTAATTTTCAAGGTTCATCAATTCATCAATCCTTTTGGTCAAATCAAAAAAGGGTTAAACTCGGTCAAATCAAAAAAGGGTTAAACTCTCCATAGATATTGTTGCTCATTATTGATGTTGAACTTGAACATTGAACACTTTGTTCAAGGTTCAAGTCACAATTTCACCTTTGTGTCTAGTCTATTTTTATAAGCATGGTTTCCAATATATCATGACTATTGAACTCAAGCATTGAACTATTATGTAGTTCAACTATTCATGTTCACCTAGTCATAAAGATGAATGCTTTGGGTGCCACGTTTGCTAGTTGTCAACTCAATGGAAGCACATTGTTACTAAATCTATAGAAAAGATTTACATTAATGAAGAGTTAATGGTATAATGGAAAGGCATGTCATGGCAAGTGTGAAACTCGGGTGAGTTTTAATGATTGTAACTCATCTCTTGTCATCAGTCTTTTCATGCATATGCATGCTTTGAGTATAGGATTTACATCTTCAATGGAAGTTTCCTTGTTTTCATTCCCCTATTATTTTTGCTTTTGGTAAAGATTATTTTATATAGTTTAGATGTATAAGGTGATAGCTTAAGATTTCTATTCTATAAGCCTGCATATGCTCAACTTAGTGAGTTTCTAGCCTTTAATTTTTTCAAGTGTCTTTCCTTCTACATTTCTTTAGAGTTGTGTGTTCTTAGGTATCACTTTGCTCTAGTTAAATTTTTTTCATGACCATTCCTTTCCATCGAAAGCTACCTAAAAAATTTAGAGAGTTTGTCATTAGTAGTATTCTACCTGACATGGAATACACCTTCCTTGCTAAGGAAGACATGATCAAATTGCTAACTAGATTCACAAATCCAAATCCTAGTTTCATATCCCAAAAAGTCTAAAATAGTCATCTGTTGCAAGTGTCTACCTTTCTAGAAGCCTTCCCTTGCCCTAAGTTAGTCTTAGCATGCATAGATAGATATGATACAACTAGAAAATTATCAACACTTTCAACGAAAAAGTCTTGGTATATGTGAGCTAAGTTGTTGTCATGGGTGCTCTGAGAATTCCCCCATGTGAAATTTATCAAGACTAGACTATCAATTCCTCCTATGCCCAATTTTCCATAGATTTCACAGAGTTTATTAACAACATTGCTAAAAGTTGTCTTTTCAAGTCCAAGAGAAAAGGCTCCCATCTTGCATGAGCATTAACTAGAGAGCACATGACCCATGAGATTAAGGATGTCATCACACTATTGAATAAGATAATGTGTAACCCATATGTCTATAATTAGGAGAACTGGATATACTTTTTAATTCAGACTATTCTAGGGGAAAATAAATTCATTGATTGGACAAACATAATAGCTGCTAGGCTATAGGAAGAGCTCTCCCAAGCCTTTGGAATGTCTAGTTTATATATGACTTCCTACTTGTTTTATATTCTATCTTTTGGTGGGGAATGAAAGGGATTCCCACACTAAAATTGGAACACAAGTATGCCCATCTATGAGTATTACCCCTCTCTTGTAGAAGAGTAAAAACCCTAAAGGTTTTAAAATAGTCCAAGACACCTTGCTAGCCAAATTGGTATTTGAATTGCAAGGAAAAGAGAATATGAGATTGATACAGGAAGCCACCCAATTAATTGATATTAATGATAGATTCTTTACCTAATTTTCCAAATTTATTTATCTCAAGATTGGGGGATGTGAAGGAAACCCACTATGGATATCTCAGTATTGCATTGACCATTTTTTTTCTGATAGAAATATGTAGACAATTGGTAGAGGTTGAAAATATTTGAAATGGAAGGAAGGGTTCTGGTTACACATTCCATGTTGATCTGGGACACTATAAATGCAAAACCATTCAAGATTCTCTCAAGCTCAAGGTCAAGATCAAATCCATGAGCTTACTTACTCTGCTAGACCCAAATTTGATAGCCAAGAATTTTCCCTAAACTACTCTGAACTAGGTTCCTCTACCTTGCATGTTCCTCAATTGAGAGATTTATGGATTGATTGTCAGGATAATTTTGAAGTTATAAAAAGGCTATGAGCTAGACTAACATTATCACAGATTAAAGAGTTCAATTTTCCATTAGATGTCTTAGGAGTAACTAAAGAGGTGGATGAAAAGATCATTGACCCAAATTACATGAAGAAAGTAGAAACCTACCCATTACTAGAGATTGATTGGAAAATTCTAGAGGAAGATAGCTTAAAAACAAGAACCCAACCCATCTTAGCTAGAATAGAGAAATGGCTCAAGAACTAGAAGTAGTCAAGATCAGTGTCCTATAGTACAAGTTCACCCTTGGTTATTCTCATTTCTAATAAAGTTGTTGCTTCTCCCACTACAGGAAAGCCAAAGTCAAGTTTTGAACCTAAACCTCCTATTCAAGGTTTAGTTTATCTCCCTCCATCTACTAAGTTCACTCTCTTTCATAGTAGGAAGAAGAAAGAGCAGTCAAAGGGCTTGAATGAGATTTTTGATCAATCAGCAACAATAGAACTTGATCTTAGAGAGAAGACAAAAGGAATAGGAGAATCCCTAATAGGAGACACTGAATAAAGGTTCCAACAAATGATAGAGGGTGCTAATACTTTGAATGTGATGTCTCTTAGTTCATCACCTATGTTATAGACTCCTCCTCCCAAAGAGAACCCTCCTATCCCCAATTGGTTTGAGCTATTAATAAGAAAGAAGAGAAGCATAGTTCTAGAGATGCTTCCAATGGGTGACTTGGTAAGTAAGTGTCTTGAAAAGACTCTCAAGACCAAAAGGCCAAAGATTGAAACTTTGTTGAACATTGATCAAGATATAGGATAGTGGGTTGCTTAGAAATGAAGCTAACAATTGAGAAAAGTATAGACAAGATACAACCCTAAGAATATGTGGTAGAGAAGACTATCCTTGGTCCTACTTCTAGAGCCATGGATATGAAGATGTGGAATATAGGGAACACTAGAATTTCTTAGTGGATATGGAAGGATCAGAGAGACATACAAGAATTAATATAGTCAATGTAGAAAATGGTTGAGTATATTCATGAGTTGCACGACCCATATGTAGAGGCCTTGCCAAATGCCATTACATTTATTGATGTTGAGTCTCCCTTGAACAGAGCTTCATTAAGTATGTTAAAAGAGATTGCTCCATCACTCAAGATTATGGTGAGTGGTTGAATGATGTGCATCCTTAGGAAACTAATTATTTTCTTCATTTTACCAATACTAGTGCAAGAGCTGATAAGTTAACAGTGGCTTTGGAGTCAGAAATGAATGCCTAGGATTCTAAGAAAATCAAATGGGATGAATATATCATCAACATTTCTTAAGTTTGAGTGTATGGCATAGACAAATTTATGAATGAAGTCCCTAGAGCTAAGATTGATGCCAATTTTCTATTCATTACCCAAGCTAATTTGGAGTGGAGGAACATAGTGATGGAACAGGGGTTATAAGAGTGCTTTGAATTACTTAAGGAGGTAGGATTCTTGAAGGAGATCCTAATTTTTGACATAAAGCGTATTAATGTTAAGATCATGGGAAATGGGGATCGAATTGAAAAATTCCTTGAGGTGGAAATTTCCTTTTTCTCCAAAATTAAGCTACTAAAAAAAAATGAAGTATCTTTCATGATCTAACCATCATCACTAGGGAAATCTCTATGATGATTATCTATACTAATCATCTGGAGATACAAGAAAAATAATTGGATCATATCTATCAAATCATGAAGATGTGGAAGCCTCAATTGGAATAGCTAAGTGTCCCAACTAAAAGGAGTTGGTTGGTTTTCTTGCAATGCACAAGGTTTCGAAGGAAAGTGGTGGTAGTTTTTCTAACACCCAGGAATCTCATGAAAAAATTGATAGTACAACTAGAGCTTAAAGTAGAAGTGAAGGATCACCTACATTTCTTTCATTTTTTGGTTATCTTTGTTTTAAAAACTCTGTTGTTAAATTATTTTTAACTTCCTAAAGGAAGTTACTTTTGATGGAATTTGAAAAGGCCTGCATGGCTATATATATAATATTTTAAGTAATATTAAAGGTCAGCTCTCTAAACTTAGTATAGTTTTACTTTTTTCTAGTAACTTTTAGTTGTTTCTTTTAGTTACTGTTGGACAGTGAAGTTAATGATAATAGAATTGATTGTTTGGTTATTTTTGGAGTATCTATTTGTTAATCATTCTAAAGGGAAAGAGTAGACTTTGAATGGAAATTGATAATCAGGACTCATAAGTATTGAGGTGGTATAAATAACCACTTTCATGTCTTCAAAATATTTCTTGACTTTAGGAACTGATGCATCTGATGCAGGAGCATCTTGCATGGGAAAATTAAATTATTAGAAAAAAAAAAAAAAAAAGAAAGAAAAAAAAAAAGTTTAAAAAAAAAAAAATTGTGGAGGAGAGAGAAAGTGACGAAAATGGAAGGAAAATAATAAAAAAAAAGAGAGAAAAGATGAATTTCTCATGGGTGGCATAAATAGAAAATAATAAAAATAGTTGTCATTCCATTAATCGAGGTGTGTAGGTGGCATCTTAGAAGTTTGTGGAAAGTTCCTTAAATCATGCATTTAATATTTGTTGGGTGCTTAGTTGTATTTGGGTGGGAATTTAATATTTATTTAAAGGTAGTTGTATTTACCTTTTATCCCACATTGGTTGTGTTTGTAATGTCTTGGGTTAGAAGTGCCTATTTAAACAAGGCTTATAATCGTTTGTAATCAAGTTAGAGAAATGGAAGCTCTTCTAAAGGAAGTTCAAGAAGTGGAAGAAATGGAAGCTCTTCTAATGGAAGTTGGAGAAATAGAAGCTCTTCAAGTGTAAGCTCTTCAAGTAGAAGATCTTTGTATGTAATCTCTTCTAATGAATTTCAAGTATTAATGGAAGTTTTATGAAGCATTTTGTCATCTCTCTCTATCTCCATATTTTTGCATTTTTGGTTGTGAATTGGTACGGGTAGTGTGGCCCGTCATCAGTGGTATCAGAGCGAGAGTTCCTGAGAGTGCGGACAGATCGCCGAACGTGAGGCAGTTTGCACCAGGACCTTGAGTTGGTTGAAGTTTGTGAAGAAGTTCTTGATTGTGTAGACAGAGCGCCGACTGTGAGGCAGTTTGCACGAGGTTCTTGTTTTGGACGAGATTTGTCTTCTGAAGACTTGATTATGGAGAAGAGAAAGAAGAAGATGACTTTTGTGATTGGATGGATTCCGAGGATTCCTAGACTTGAGAGATTTAGAAGGAGAATGCAAGAAGAAATATTTTTGGATTTGCAAAAGCAAGTGAATGAATTGGAAGCTGAGTTGCAGATGAGAAGAGCACATTACCAAAAAAGATATGTTGATAATTATTTGGATGCGGAAAATAAAGAAGATCTAGTGGAGTATGAGACATGTGGTACAAAAGAAGAGCAAGAGGATGCAAAGGAAATCATTTGCGAACCTAAAGTTGAAGAAGATGAAAGAGAAGAGGAAGAGCATGAAGATGACAAGATTTATGAACCTAAAATAGATCAAGATGATTTGAAGATTGTAGCAATGGAGGAAACATATAGTGCCTTCGTTGGAGATCAAGCAAGTGGAGTAGTTACATGCATTGTTGACAACATGAAAGAAGCAAGCAAAGATGAATGTGTTAAAGAGGTAAATTCTTATGCATTATATGATGCTGAATTTGAGATGAGTTTAAAAGATATTGATGATTTTTTGCATGAGGATCTTGTTAGTCATGTGTGGTATGCAAAGGAAGATTGGTATGGTGTTGCTGGATTTATTACAGGTGTGATTAATTCAACAAGATTGAATGAGGATGAGATTTATGCTTCAATAGAGTTCGTTGCAAAGGAAAAATTTCAGCATCGGATACTTGTTCCAGCTATGTGTTGGAGGAAGAGGAAAAAATTATGTCAACAATGGCTACTTCATTTTGTGACTCCATACTCACAAAATTTTTCCTACCATGGGAGTCAGATGCAGGAGCATCATGCATCAGCAAAAAAAAAAAAAAATGTGGAAGATTTGCATGTTGGTTTTCTTGTCCCTATTGAGGTGGAATCTTGTGGTGGAGATGAAGATGGTTCTATATCTCTCTTTTGACATCAAAGTGTGGGACACACTTTTCTATCTACCAAGGGAGTCTGATGCAGGAGCATCTTGCATGAGAAAATTAAATTATTAGAAAAAAAAAAAAAAAAAGAAAGAAAAAAAAAAAGTTTAAAAAAAAAAAATTGTGGAGGAGAGAGAAAGTGACGAAAATGGAAGGAAAATAATAAAAAAAAAGGAAAAAAAAAAAAGAGAAAAGATGAATTTCTCATGGGTGGCATAAATAGAAAATAATAAAAATAGTTGTCATTCCATTAATCGAGGTGTGTAGGTGGCATCTTAGAAGTTTGTGGAAAGTTCCTTAAATCATGAATTTAATATTTGTTGGGTGCTTAGTTGTATTTGGGTGGGAATTTAATATTTATTTAAAGGTAGTTGTATTTACCTTTTATCCCACATTGGTTGTGTTTGTAATGTCTTGGGTTAGAAGTGCCTATTTAAGCAAGGCTTATAATCGTTTGTAATCAAGTTCGAGAAATGGAAGCTCTTCTAAAGGAAGTTCAAGAAGTGGAAGAAATGGAAGCTCTTCTAATGGAAGTTGGAGAAATAGAAGCTCTTCAAGTGTAAGCTCTTCAAGTAGAAGATCTTTTTATGTAATCTCTTCTAATGAATTTCAAGTATTAATGGAAGTTTTATGAAGCATTTTTTTCATCTCTCTTGTCTCCATATTATTGTATTTTTGGTTGTGAGTTGGTACGGGTGGTGTGGCCCGTCATCAGGAACCTAGTTGATCTTTGCTCCTTTATTTATTAAATCATTGAGAAGGAAAACTATTTCGACGAACCCACTGATGAATTTTCTTACAAAGTTATCTTCCTGAAGAAAGACTTAAGATCTCTATGGCTATGAGGGGGAAACAATCTCAAAATTTCTTATATCCTTTCAAGATCAATTGAAATACCTACTTCTAAAATGATGTGGCCCAAGAGTTTCCCTTTTGTAACTTTAAATGAACATTTCTTTGGGTTAAGAGATATGTCATATTTCCTACATTGGTTAAAAAATTTCTTCAAGTCAACAATTTGGGTGCTCCTCTCTTTTGAAAAGACCATGAGGTCATCCATGTAAATGACTACATTTTTTTACCAACCCCTTAAATGCTTTATCCATTTCTCTTTGAAATGTAGCTCCTATATTTATTAAATCAAAGGGCATCCTTCTATATGCAAATTTCCCCCATTTGGTAGTGAATGTTATCTTCAATATATCTTCCCCATCTACCATTACATGGTTATATATTGAATTTACATCTAGAAAATACATCATCTTAGATTCATTTACAATCTATAATACCTCTTCAAGTGAAGGAAAAGGTTAGTTATCTTTCTAAGATGCTTAGTTTAGATTCTGGAAGTCTACATAAAGGTGAATCTCTCTAGTATTTTTTCATACAAGTACTAGATTGGAGACCCAAGTAGAGTTTCAAATTAGGAAAATAATCTTAGTATCTAGCAACTTCTAGACTTCTCTCATTAAAGAGGGTTCAATGATGGGAATTACCAACATCTATCTTTGGGGAAAAGTCTTAGCATCAAGCTTTAGGGGAATATCATGGGTAACAATTTTGGGATCATATTTCTTGAGCTCCTCATAACTCCATATGATGACATCTAGGTATTATGTGAGTATTTGTAGTATATATTCTCTCTCCTAATATTTTTAGGCTTTTCCAAATTTTACCATCTTAGGGTTGTCCTTAGTGCCTTGGTTATAAGAGTCATATTCTTCAATTCCCTTCTCTTCAAATATTATCCTATGGCATGATGATTCATCTTGAACAAATATGTGTTACAACTACATCATCCCCTTAGGGATAATATTAGTTTTAAAATTTATGATCCCATCTTCATCTTCCAGTTCATCCCTTCTGGGTTTGTCATTAGGTGTGTCATCAATTTCTTGTTCTACAAATAAACCATTACACATGATGAATTCTAGAATGTGTTGGTCATCTTGGAAAACATGAAAGTTAGTAATATTATTAGGAATAGATGGGGCAACCATGAGTTATATGAGAAGATTTTTAGTTTTGTTTTTACTTGCAAAGATTGCAAGTGCATCGCCTACTCCATTTCTTCTTCTTGGGATAGATTTGACATTTAGTGCTTCAAAATATTTCATCAATTCCCAAACTCTTTTTAGTAAGCCAACAATATTTTTCCATTATAGGAATAAATCAATTTTACTTTTCAAATTACTAGATGTGAGTCTCCTTTGACTATAAGAGCTTTGACATCCTTTCCTAGCATGAAGAGGAGTCCGCATATCAAGGTTTTGTATCATGAGACATTTCTAGTACACATGAATCATAAATGATATGTAGTGTAAAAAGAATTACCTTTGGTATTAACTAGCTCAATACCTACTCTATCTCTTAGTTTGCATTTGGAACCATTAGACCTAAGTGTCTAGAGTGGTTCTTCTTTCATTTTCCTAGACTTGTGTTTATTTGTCTAAACATTTTCTTTTATTTGATCTTTGAAATATTGTTTCTTGGAGATCCATTGCATCCTTCCATGCATTGGGCTTGATGAACCACTAGTAGTTTTATTTGATATAGGATTTCTTGCTCCTTTTGTCTTTCTTAATTTCTTCAATCAAGTCCATGCTTTTAGTAGTTTGAAGTTTAGGATGGATTACAACCAAGATCCAACCTTTACATTGAACAAAATGTCTCCTTCTAAGAACTTTGGTCATTTCTATAGGAGGATATGATAAAGCTCCCCAATCCAAAGAAGTGTCACTTTATGAAGCATTTATATCTTGTTCAATTTCCTCCCCAAGGATATTGTTCATGATTTCAAGTGCACATAAGTGAGCTAATTATCTTGGGGTATTCCACTTGCTATTTTGTGGGTGGTAGAGTGTGTCATCTATGTCAAAATTGATTAATTTCCTCTTAACATTTTAAGCATTCAAATATTGAATGACTCATATAGTGCAATCTACAAAATCCTAGAAGTAGTAAGATATTTGGATATGTTTCTTCTCTTAAACACTACAAGTTTGCAAATATTACATCTATGACTTGAGTAATGATTTATTCTCATGGGGAGGGTTCTTGAGATCCTATAGTAGCCTATTCATTAGATTTTTTGGTCTAAAATATATCAAAAGCCATCACTCTATAGAAGCCTAAGTCCAATTGAAGAAATGTCACTTCATTCAAAGTATTATGTTGTATGATCATTTTTAAGTTTGGATCCACATCTATTTTGATCTAGTTGTTCAATCTCTTCCAAGGCAGCCATAATTGAGTGAAATCTATTGAGAACCATCATCTCAAAGACCTGGTCCATTATCTTCTTCACATAGATCATATATTTCTTGTATTTCGACTACATGTATGTCAATGATATCCTATATCTTGGGATCTATAGTTAACTATATGCAAACATCCTTCAACATTCCTTAGCCATCTCACTCTTGGAATTGCAGCTTGAATGTATGTGAAGTCAATATCAACCAAGAAGCATATATCATTGACATGCTCTTCTACTAGAGAAACTAATATTCTCACCCTTTGTTTCATGGATTTCTTGAAATCTTCGAAATAACTTGTCATCAGGGTATCAAAATTTTCTCCCATTTGTTCTATATATTCATTGATTTGGGAAATGATTGTTCTATCATTCCTCCATGTAATTTTTCTAAAAGAGGGAAACACATTTTGAACATAGAAGAATATACAAATTAGAATTGTTCCAAATTTGCATTGAGCACCCTTTGTCCTTCTTATGGCAGCTAGGTGTTTAGTAATATGTTGTAGTTGTAGTTCTGCAAGATCATAAGTATGATCCTTTTTCACCAATTTGTAACCTACATCTACTACAATACATGGCACACTGTTGAGTCCACTAGATTGATAGAACTTATGGGCAATGACTCTAATAGAAAACTCAACTAGAGGATCCTAAATGGTGTGAATTGCCATTCCTCTCTTATTCCACTGAGCACCAATGTTCTTTTCAATAACCTCCTTTGATTCACTTCTCAAGGTTTTGAATCAATCTAGGGTAGGGTACCCTATTACTCTATGTATTATTTCTTTGGTTAATTTGATGGGAGTATCTTCTAACCATAAACT
The DNA here is from genome assembly GCA_028749045.1 of Cupressus sempervirens. Taxonomy (NCBI): domain Eukaryota; kingdom Viridiplantae; phylum Streptophyta; class Pinopsida; order Cupressales; family Cupressaceae; genus Cupressus; species Cupressus sempervirens. Next base: position 157,351,757 of record CM053783.1, read on the forward strand.
TCCATCATGAATTTTTCTTAACACAAGTTTAACCCATTCTATCTTGAATATGGTGGGAAAGCTCAAAACTCGGGTTAAACCCTTTCTTTCAGCAATTTTGAATTCATCTTTTAAGACTCCATCTATGCACAATTTCTCATAGGCTTGCCTTATTTCCATATCTCCTAGGGCACCTATCTTACAATTGTAGCATCTCCTCACATCTTGAACCATTACAACTTTTGGGGGTATTTGGGAGAGAGCTCCAACTGGGTTATTTTTGTACGCAACTTCAGGTATGGGACGAAAATTAGGTTGCTTGACCTCATTTGACACTAACTGAACTTCAAATGACTCTTTGTCCTTGGTTTTCATGGAACTTGATGCCATTTATGCAAACTAGGGTTTCCTTTTTACGAAATATGAAATTGCATAGCTTGGCACAAATGAAAAATACCTCAAGATCAATGAAAACACGTTGAGAGATGTTGCAATCTTCTTGAAATGCTGGATTCTTTGCAATGAAGTTTCTCTATTCTTTTTCTCTTCTTTGCTTCTTGATCACGATGAGGAAAATTGATTAAAATTGTGATAATATACCCTATTTTTAGGGCATTAAATGCTCAACTTCCAACACGGCTTCTAAAATTTTTTAACCTAACTTGGCATCAATTATCAACTCGGTCACTATTAGGAGCTCGGTATGTGTTGGAGTTTAACTTGGCATCCAAAGATAGCTTGGCAACATCATTTAGATTTTTTCTTGACATCTTGTCTCATGCAAATTTATACTTTGCATTGCTTCTTTGTCTTGGGACTGATGTGTGATATAGCTTTGTATATCAATCCTGTATACTTCTCATGCTTAGTTTGATGAAGTGTGATCACTTGACCCATTGTATGAAGTGATCCCTTCACTTGATGTGTTGCATTCATCTTTCTTTTTCCAATTCTTATTCATTTTCCCCCTTATCTTTTCAACATCAATCTTTTCTTTGCCCTTATTTTCTTCAATCTTGGGTGCCTTTGATCTTGTAGGACAATTTTTGCTGATATGACCAATTTTCAAACAATTGAAACATGTGGTTTGATTCAACCATCTTTTGTAGTTCCCTCTAAAATGTGTTCGTATGTAGTTCTATGGTATATGTCCATATTCTTGACAATAATGACAGCTATACCTAGTGTTATAATCCCAATGATAGTGACTTTCATTCCCTTTTGATTTTGCTGGCTGATTTGATGTCCAAATAGGCTTTGATCTGCATTCAAATGCTCTATGCCCATACTTCTTGCAATTATGACAATTTCCATCAAATTTTTGTGTCCTTGTAACTCTAGATCTACAATCTTGTGTCATATTTCCTTGCATGTTGCACTTGTGATAGTAACTCTTGCTCTTGAGTGTATTTGGATGATTGAGTTTCCTATTCCTGCAAATATTAGCAGTATGCCCCTTCTTATTATAGTAATGACAAGTGGGTTTTGAATTCTTACCTATGTCATCTTTTTCCTCGACACTCTTTGATGATTCTCCAACCTCAGTGCTATTATATCCTATTCTTGATGTATCATGGGTAGATTTTGGGGATTTTAGCAACTGTTCAAAATACTTGATGGCTTCACTTGACTTGTTGAGATTCTCAGCTACCTCTTTTTCTCTATTCAATTCATTATATAGTTGTTCATTGTGTATCTTCAAAGTAGAGATCTCAATATCTTTCATATTGAGTTCATGATGAAGGTTCATCATTTGGGAAAGTTTATCCATTTGCATATTTGAGATCCTTGTTAATTCAGTACATTTTTTTTCAAGCCTATTTGCAAGATTTCTTTTGTCATTTTCTATCATGACTCTATCCTCAACTCCTCTTTTCTTTTGTTCAGTGATTTCACATATCATTATGGCCTATGATTCATGTTCCATCTTGAGAGATCTTGTCTCCTTTGCTTGAACTTTGTTTTTCTCCATAGTTCGGCTATTGCTACATCAAACTCTTTAGTGTCCCCATTGGCACACAGTTTTGTGGTATCAATTTCCTTATAGTTTATATCATTTTCAGCTATGGCTATATCCTTCCTTATTTTCAAGGATTTTCTCAATTCTTCCCTTGCTTCCTCTACTCCGTGTAGAGCCAGTTGCACATCAATCACTTGATTTTCAATAATCTTCCCAAGTTTGAAGACTTCCATCTTTAGATCTTTTTCTTCAAGTTGTTAGACTTCTTTTTGTGAGAACCACTTGCTCTGATACCAATTGTTGGAATATTTAAATATTCAAAAAATAATTAATTTCTTCTTAACATTTTAAGCATTCAAATATTGAATGACTCATATAGTGCAATCTACAAAATCCTGGAAGTAGTAAGATATTTGGATATGTTTCTTCTCTTAAACATTGCAAGTTTGCAAATATTACATCTATGACTTGAGTAATGATTTATTCTCATGGGGAGGGTTCTTGAGATCCTATAGTGGCCTATTCATTAGATTTTTTGTTCTAAAATATATCAAAAGACATCACTCTATAGGAGCCTAAGTCCAATTGAAGAAATGTCACTTCATTCAAAGTATTATGTTATGTGATCATTGTTAATTTTTGATCCACATCTATTTTGATCTAGTTGTTCAATCTCTTCCAAGGAAGCCATAATTGAGTGAAATCTATTGAGAACCATCATCTCAAACACTTGGTCCATTCTCTTCTTCACATAGATCATATATTTCTTGTATTTCGACTACATGTATGCCAATGATATCCTAGATCCTTGGATCTATAGTTAATTATATGCAAACATCCTTCAACATTCCTATGACTTTTACTTTTTTTCGTCAAGTTGGATTATAATTTGATTTTTAGGCTGTATAGTGACTCCTAACTTTTGAGATATTAAAACTAGCTTGACATTACATGAATTGCCTCAATTGATGATGTATTTGTGAATTTTTTTTGAAAAAAAATTAGGCTTAGCAAAAAGGGGTGTACTTCATCTTTGTCTTTATACATGGTGGGCGTAGCCTTAGAGGTATTAATATATGGAAAAAACATACTCTGAGTGCCAACATTAAGTGTTTCTTTTCTGTGATCAAGGGTCTGTTGGAATATTCAAATATGGAAAGAATACTTATGAGAGGGGGGGTCAACAAGAAGTATCACAGTTTAACCAATAAAACTTTTAACTGAAAGTAAATTGCATGCATGTAAATACATCAAGTAAACATGAAACTAAGACATGCATCAACAACACATAACACGGAATTTGGTAACCCAGAAACCCTCCAGGAATAAGAAGGTAAAACTGGGGTGGGAATGATACCCACAAAATTTGCTATAGCAGTAAGGTTTTAACCACTTCTAATGGTCTGCCCCATTAAAGGCCTGCCCTATTAAAGGCTTTACACGGTATCAATAGTGACTTGGTTAGAGGATTTACAAACACTTTACATGAAGTGGCACCCTGTTAAAGGATTTAATCACCTATTTAAAGGATCTACGAAATAGCTGTTAAGCCAACCTATCACCATAGGATTTTCATTCTAATACAATTGCTAGAAAGTATTAGGTACAATAAACCTGATAGATTACAATCCTTGATTGTTGAATGCAGGCACTTATTCTAGTTTCTCTTATCTTGATCCTTTGTGATCTGATAATCCTTGTTCTGAAAGTAGATTTCCTTACACACCCTTGTATATCAACTCACATGTTTTACAATGAAATTTTGTCTTCCTTATAAAGACATTCAAGGATTTAGGGTTAGGTATGGATCTACAACCCATATTCAATCTCTATTTTTGCTCATTGTTTGCACTTCTTCCATTGGTTGCATGCCTTCATCATTTTTCTTATGGGCTGCATGTAGATTGCATAGGAAAAATAAAAGATTTGATCTTATCATTTAATCCTTTGAGATTCATCACATGTCAGCCATGAAAATGATTTACATATGAATCAATGAAGTTACAAACTCATATGTACATTATGTGTTGCTCGACACTTGCTGTTTCCAGATGCTCAGCACTAATAACAAACTGGCTTACTCGGCACTTGTTTCATTTCTGTATTACTTGGCATCATCTATGACTCGGCACTTGAATATTACTCGGCACTTGTATCTGCTCGGCACTTTATTCTGCTCAACACTTAAAGTCATTTGGCACTTGAACTTCACTCAGCACCTGAAGACTACTCGGCACATGAAGATCACTCGGCACCTGAAGTCTTTCCTAACTTGTCTTTTGATGTGGCTCAGCATACATGGTGTACTCAGCTCCAATATAGAAAGTAGTTAAGTGTATTGGCAAGTGTCAAAAACCATTATGAGGTTAATAGGGTTTTCAATAATGATTCTCTTTGGCTGGGATAACTATATAACATATTGTACATCAACATATTGGCCCTAGTTCTTTTCAATTATTCAATTATATTGTACTTCTTACTTGACCAAAAAGGATTCTTCAATTTAGTGGGTACATTCCCCTATTTTTGAGTTTTTTGTCTTGAGAAGGGTGCTCTTGGAGGCCTTGAATTTGTATTCACCCTTGGATCAAGTAGAATTTGTTGTAATCCTTGGGAGATTCAATTAGTCATGGGTTCCCTTAGGTTGCACTAGTTGTAAGTGTTATGATTATCATTCTAGAAAGAAAACATATCAGTTGGTTTTGGATTTGATTGTTGATTAAATGGGAACATTAATTCTTCATTGACTATGTCTCCCATCTCAATATTCTATAGAGAATCATAATATTATAATAACATGGCGTTGAATTAAATAAAGGACTCATTGTTAGAATTATGTGAATTTTGGTTCATCTCTTGATTTCCGTAAAGAACATGTCATCATCATTTGGTAAATTCTAGTTTGTGTTGATTTGATTAGTATCACCAAAGTGAGTATTATCATTAGTATTTATGGGGATACTTCCATTGTTTTGATGGGTATTCTATTGTCTTTTTTGCCTTTGAAAACCATTGTTTTGATCTAGCATGTTGAAATTGTTTCCCATAGCATTATTTTGACATAAGTTCTTATAATTTTGACCATACCTATTTTTTTTAGGGCTACATTAGCTCTTTGGATACTATTAATTTTCTCTTGTGAAAATTTAAAATCGGTTAGGCCATTGGTTATCTAAAACATGGTCTTTTTCTTTTGATATAGCTTAGTCATAACATTGTTCTCTCCCTCAATAGATGGTGCAACCTTTTGGTCAAAGAAGGCAACTTTTGGAAGTTCATATCCTAGATAGGTTATAGCTAGAGATAAAGTAGATGGTACCTATTCTAATGGGACAAGATTTGATAGAATGAGTTGATTATGCATCACTTGTGCTCCTATAGGTTATGGTGGTACTATTGTATTGGCATGAGCCTGAACCATCATATCTCTTGTATTGGGGTTAGCATGTTTTGTAAAGGTGAAGTGGTCTATAGAGTTCAAATAGATTTGAATTAAAACTCCCACTAGTATGGTATAAGGCATTTCCAACTTCTAGTATGCCATATGAAAATGATGATTAAAATGTAATATAGTCTATGATGGATCTATCTTGGTAGATATGAATCAATGATGTATCACAAGTAGATTGATGAATGTTTTTAATTGATCCAAGAACAACTTTTTAAAAGATGCCCAATATGGAATAGATCTTAGTGGCATATTTATGTACCAGTTAAATACAACATCTCCTAATGTGTATGGGAACATACAAAGGACCATGCTTTCTTCTTGAATATGTTTTTGATTGCATATTTCTTTGAAAACATTAGTGGGATCTTTGGTATTCTGTGTCTCTTCATATATGAACCTTAGGAAAAATTTCTCACAAATCTTGGGAAGGTCATTGTGTGGACCTTATAGATTGATTGGTGAATCTAGTTTGTTTTCAAAGAAATCCATAAGTGGAGGATTCAGTGGAATGGTAGGTTGGGGTAAGTCTGAGTGTGAAATAGATGAAGAATATGGAATTTGTAATGTGAGTGGTTGGAGCCTAGGTATCCCTTTTTCACAAAAAGGATTGAAAATGTGACTAAGTTCAAGGAACTTGTGTCTATCAGGGAAAAACTTTAATGCCCAATGAAATGGAGATGGTGGGTCAAGATCTTCTAGTTTGCACACCTACTAAAAGATGGCACCATCTAAAAAGTGCATCTTCTCAAAAACATGCCTTCTGAAAAGAGCACCTTCTAACTATGAAAAAATTTAGAAAAAATAGAATATCCAAAATTTTAAAATTGTCAAATGGAAACTTAGTTTTTGGGAAGAATGGTTTTTGGGCCCTCCTAGCACCACTTCTATTGGGAAGTTAGTTTGTATGATGCCATCATCATAAATTCTCTCAAATTTCTCTCTTGAAAAGTTGATTAATCATCAACTCCAAGGTTTTGGATGGTTATTTTCAACTTGATTGATAACTCAATTGAAGATAAATGTGAATGTTCACAAGGAGGCCTTTGTTGGTATCTACCAATTCTACACATCTTTGTTTAAATGTAACTAAAATTAAAAATTAAAAAAATTGTATTTTCTATTTTATTATGAATGCAATTTCTTATCAATGCAACTATATGAATTCCTATTTTAACCATGCATTTGAAAAGAAAATAAATGAAGATAGATTAATGAGAGAATAAAGAAAATAATTGAAAGGGAAATTCCTAATAGACATATGACAAAGCAACAACACATCTACAAACTAGATTATCAAAAGGACCTAGCATGAAACCAATAAAATTAGGAGAAATGCTTCCTCAACTCCATTGATGAAATCATGAATGGAAAATTTAATTGAAACCATAATATGTTTCATAGTTCATCAAATTGTGCACAATGAAAAGTGTGCAGACACGGGACAAAATTCTATGCAAGAACAATAATGATCCTTTCTCCAATTTTTCATAATAATGGAATTTACTAACATAAGGAAAACACTAGAATTAAAAGGTTGCACAATTATCAAAATAAAATAAAATCATTAGCTCCATTATTATTCATGAATGTGGTTTCACAAAAAATAACACACTCTGGCAAGCTTTACTACACTCAAAATGAGAGTGCCAATTGTATTTATTATTGCATCAAAATATTAGCCTAGAGTACATATTACATCCATGTATTTATAAGAAGCCTTCTCCTCCTTTTGAGTTTGGAGTGAGAGCTATTTTAATGTAAAAACTATGCTAAAACTAATAAAATAAAGATAATTGTATACAAATTGACTCTCTCAATGGTGATAAGTTGGTCTCCACCCTTGTTTATATTAATTAACAAGTGCATGACCCTTTACATGAATTAAACCAATAAAATAAGAAGAAGATGAGAAGGTAGAAGCTATGAGATGATCTAAAAGTTACTGAGGCTTCTAAATATGCATGTTTGGCCTTCTATAGGTGTTTTTGGGAATTGAACTACCACTAAAATGTGTTTATGGTGCATGGAATGCTCAAAAATAGAAACTAATAGTTACCTTTTGGCACACTACTTCATCTTCAAAGTTATTGGTGTATCTCTTGATTCAGGACACTTTGTAAAAATTTCACCTCCTTAAAAGTTCACCTTGTAAAAGGAACAACTTCTAAAAAATGCACCTTTGGGTGACAGGACCAAAATTGATAGAATTTTTTTAAAGTGTCAAAACTCAATTTCTAGCATCTGGGTTTTCTTCCCTTTGGACCAAAATGATTTATGGATATGCCCCTCTAATAATTTTCATTATGGTTGTGATTTCATGAGTTTCTAGAAAATATAAGGATTGATACTTATTATGCATCACTTGGCAGTAGTTACTAATCTCTAACCTAGTAACTACAAAATCTCCTAACCTAGAATTAACTCCAATAGTGCTTCTTTAGTTTTCAAGATCTTTCTTACATCATCTTTTGAGAAACCTACCTCAAATAGTTCTCTAAAGTTTTTTTCTAATATTTCTACTAAAGAAATCTAATTTCTTGATTCATCCCCAAAAATATCTAGACTAGTGGCATTATAGTACTTATCTACTTCCAAAAATTGTCTTTGAGCTTTATTCTTTATTTCATGAATATCCTCATATAAAGCTACCATGACTCTATTGTCAAGTGATACCTTCTTTATTGAAAGATCTATTTTACATAATTTTTTTGATGTGCATGCCACCATCAGCATTTGATACCTTTGACCTTTGATAGTTTTCAATGCTTCTAAATCATTGGCATGTATATGTTCTTCATCCATCAAATCAAAATCTTGGTTTATTACTGTGACCAATTTGTCAGTATTATTCTGGATGATGTGTAGAAGGTTCAAATTACCCTCAGTTATCTATACCCCTCTATCTTCAAACCTTTGACACCACCTTTTCCAAGAATCCATAAATGGACCACTTTCTTTAGTAACTTTTCCTTACTCTTTCTTCTCTAGAGAAGCTCCTAGAGAAAACTTTAGATGGTCAGGGTCAATCAATCCTTATATTTCATTAACATATCCCCTTAGCAGCTCAGTTTTTTTTCTTAATATCAAAATCTCTAACTCACCCTAATCTAAGTTTGTAAACACTTTATTGAGGCCCATGGTGATCAAAACCTTTTCCACATCAACTATGGGCTTTCAAAACACTATCTCCTTCATCTGATAGTCTTTTGGGGACATATCTTCAATATCAACATGGGGAGGTGTGATGGTAATGCGTACCAACAAATCTTCATTTTGCTTCTTCATGATAAGGGCTAGTGCCTTAGAATTACCTTTAATAAGTTATGGTACCTTGACTTCCTTTATCAAATCTATCATACCCTCCTCCTCATTGTATTCCATATATCTCCTTTGTCGAGTTAAAACTTTGATTTTCAACCATGTTAGAGTAGTTCCTATGGGGGACATGTATTGAGAAGATGACATAGGTTCTGAAGCTATCCATTTCCCTTTATCACCTTGTTCCATATAATTTCCTTGTCATGGAAGGACTACTAATTTAGCCTTTATTTCTACCTATTGTGAGGATCTAGTCTCTACTCTGGGAGGAATCTATTCTCATTCCTTAGCTATTTCTCCTTCCTTTGATACTTCATCTGTGTGTAGTTAGACATTCTTATCTCCCTCCATGGTCTATCTCTTTGGCTCTATTACTAGAGGACATATCACAATTTCTTACTATTATTGTTGAGGAGGAACTATAGATGGAAGGCTCTTTGATCGTGGAGGTATACCAAGTGATCATTTAGTCAAGGGAGAAAATTGCTCCCAATCCTCTCCCAGTAATTCATTTTGAAGGTTATCAAGAATTATTTCACCTACCATCTATGTACCCATTGTAATGAAGTAAAAGTTTGTAATATTGAAGACATTAGAGCCATCTCCTCTCATCTTTGTAGTCCATCCTTTCTTTTCTTGATCTAAAACTTCTATTTGAATCGGGTGTTTAAGGACGGAAGGCAACATTTGGGTCAAACTATTTCTCCTTTATTATTTCATAGCTCTTACTCAATTTTCTCCCCTTCTTCATTTTGAGCCTCAAGTATGGTCTCTAGAACTTGTGTGAAAGGAGTACTTTTCTTCTTTGAATTTCTCCTTTTCTCTCCCACCACCATTGTCTCAATTTAAGATCTCTTTTGTACCAATGGTGTGGCCTTTAATTTGGCTACTAGGGATTCTTCTCCTAGAGTTGGTTCTTACTAAAGTTGACCCTCTTCTTATTGGTCTTGTTTAAGATGACATTGTTCTTATTAGGTGTCTTCATGTTGGGTTCTTTCTTGAATATCCCTTTTCCTCTTTTGAATCTTTACCCTCTAACTCTAGAAGTACTCCACTTCCCATTCATGTTGATGTACTATCTTAGGCCTTGCTATTGACTTTGTAGGATATGAAGGAAGTCTGAAATTTGTTCCTTTAACCTTCTTTAGTTAGATGGTTGCATGCAAAATTGGAGATTGGGGAATTAAATCCAAGTAGGAAGTCTTCCTAAATGTAATGCCCCACCAAGGGATCCAAAGAATTAACCTAAAGTTTCACTAAGTTTGGTAGAATTTTTTTTTTATTGCATGAAAGTATACCATTCATAACATAGTAGCGAAAGCAACAACATCATTCAATTGAAAGTAAACATAAACAATAGGTTACATTCTTTAAGGATCCTTAACATTGAATTACATCTTAAATCAGCTAATATTAATGATTCCATCTATTACTACTTCCTCGTGAAATAATAACAAAAATTTCAACATTCTTAAACAATATACTTTTGTTCCAAATGTCCCTTAATAAATTACATTTCAGAATGCTCATTCATCCACTGTACATGTCATAGGGTATGAAAGCTTAAAAAGAATATACATATGTGAAAATAAAGTACATCATCCTATTCTAATCCATGATGCAAGTGCAGTAAGTAAATGACACCACATGTCATACATGATACATCATCATAAAAGATATAAACATCCATCATAAAAGATATCCATATAACACAAACATAACTAACTAAGTGCACAGTTCCTCCCAACTGTAAATAGCATCATTAGACCATCATGGGCCCTAGTCATCCCTCCAAGAATAACATCCCAAATCACCAAAGAGATCATCAATATTAACATGTAGTAGGAATGTCACTCCTAAATCATACTACATCATATGCAGAGAGAAATCTACCATGCAAGATAAAGCATAAGATAACATCATCTAATAGATGCAAATCATCAATATAAGGATATGTGTCCACCATCATAATCAAGAATGCATTAGCCATGGTGTCTCATATGGATCTCACATGATAAGAGAGAAAAAGAACTACCACCTAACCACATGGAACCTAAATGGTCCACTCCCACTACGCTGAGGAGATAATCTCAAGTCCCAAATAGGCTAACAAATCACATAGCTCAAATACTCTCTAAGTCCAGGAATCCTAAAAGTATACTAACTCAAAGGTTCCAACACAAATCGACATCTAATCCCAAAGGCACAACAAATACATGTAGGAAACCTACTATGCAAGCGAGAAAGTGTCATCGCATGGATCATGCTAGAATTACCCTGGTAATCTTCCAATAGACCCTGGCCCCCTAGTGATCCCTATGTGGCCACTAGTATCCTCTCATACTGATGAGGCATACTACGAAATGCAAGGTCGCAATCAAGCATTCTCTCTACTCCCATCCTAGTCTATACTAGAACTCGAGGCATGGGCGAGAAGAAACAATTATCTTATTAGGTTCATTAAGTTAGTATTAGGTGTAATATTTTCACTTATTAAAAACAGGTTACAATGAGTTACCTTGGTAGCTACTTAGGGCCCTAGCCCCCATTGCAAGCCACTTCCCAACACTAGAAGTAGATAACCTACCCTAAGCTCATGGAATCATAAATCACAAAATCACTACAATCCTATACACATGATTGGAAGAATACCAAAAGATAATCCACAATAAGAGCATCAAATCTCCATGAGCAACTGAAAAGCATACATAAATAATCATGACCACAATAGTTCTCTATTGGTAACTGAAGGTATCAATGATAATCACAATATCCATTGGTTCTCAACAAGCAACCAAAAAGTATCTCAAAGTAATACTGATTGAGGACCCCAAAATGGTTGAGTCAACAACATGACATCATCAAGATCAAATAAACAATTTAATTCCATCAAAGTGACTGGAAAGTAATCCAAATACAACTGATCAATATCTCATAAAAAGGTTACATATATCACAGCTTACACAAGAAGACTGGAGACAATATGAATCAACATGCCATCACATAACCATGGTTGAGTTAAAAAGATTGAGATCAAAGACATCATCATGACATCACAATCATAACCCATGAGCCTCTGGTAGACATCCTATAATTGGTCAACAATCTGGTCAACCCAAAAACCCAAAACAAGAAGCATAGAGAGAACAAAAAATGCAAGCTCATTACATAATTGAATTAAGTGTGGAGGTTACAATGTTCGTTTCCAAATTTAGATATCGAGTGGAGAAATTTTGTACATTTTTACCTAACCCATTTAATTGTTTGGTAGATAAAAATATTTTCCCCATAACCCATTAAATCTATATTTTAAGATGTTTCTAAGAGTATACGATATTTAGAATAGGCCCCCATCGTGTTCCAATAAGACACATAGGAAAATTCAATGTAACTAAATACAGTTCATCCTCATTTATCTATTCTTTATTTAAATTCGATTAAATTAGATTTATATTATTAAACTAAAATATTATAAAATGATTAATTATTAAAGAAATAATCTATTAACAAAATTTTAATTTTAATATATATATTATTTAATATTATATAATAATAATGAATATTTAATATTATATAATAATTAATATTTAAAAATTATTAATATGTAATAAATTTAATATCAATATAATATCAAAGTCGATTCAGATATAACAATTTGAAATTAAAAAATAAATAAAATAAAACATAATATACCTTTAAAAAAACCGATGTCGTGGTATGCAGGTCCCTGCTATCACAAGGCCTGCGGCAACAATGGGTACATCATACCCTCTTTCATTACAGTATGTATGACGGCAGGTACCCTGCAACACAGTGGGTATGGGACACGGGTCCGTCCCCCCCAAAATTTGATTAATTTTTTTTTTAATGTTTTAAAAAAAACATTTTCCCCATATGCGAATTTAGATTTTTCAATAATTATTTTTTCCACTATGAATAGTTTATCAGCATCATTTTAACAATTATATATATATATATATATATATATATATATATATACATGTGTGTGTGTGTGTGTGTGTGTGTGTGTGTGTGTGTGTGTGTGTGTGTGTGTGTGTGTGTGTATAGATATATAGATATACACACAAGTTATTACTAAGCATTATAGCATTTTTTATAATAAACATATATATATATAGGTATATATATGTATATATATGTATATATGTATATGTACATACATATACATATATGTATATATACATATATACATATACATATATGTATATACATATATATATATATGTATGCAGATTTACATATTTTAAAAAGATAACATATACATAGTTTTAAAACAAAAAGGCTTCCCAATTTGATGAATTGAGAATTCTCCTAAATAGTAATTGTTGTCTAAATTTACCTATTAATTCTTTTAAATAGGTTTGTCCATACGCATCTAAAAACCCTAGCCCCATAGTTTCCTCAGATCTATGCATATGAAAATTTGTTATATAGAATTTAACTACCCATAACAAGAATACATATAACCAAGATTTTCAACACATGAAATCCTCAGAAAGCATTTAGAAGACACGAAGAAGAAAGGAAGTGCGAAAGAAAAATATCATTTGCAAAATTCACAAGTGTCTACCTGGACACTGATGCTAATTTCATTCTCCTCAGAATCCGCAGAGCGAGCTCCTTCCTACTCCAATGTTCTTGGGTCCTCCAAACATGCTCCCTAAGCTTCTAGGAGTGCCTCAATATAAAGAACTCTCAGGAAGCACCTAGAATGTCTCTAGAAACAACCAGAAGATGAGATAAGTGTTGACAAATAAGCACGAGCTTTTTCCAACCTTCTAGATGAGTCACAAGGTTGTAGACACCATGTGCTTAATTTGTGCGCTAAATCCTATGTTGTAGACATGCATGCTTTCAAGAGGTGTGTTTACTCCTAGGTAGACTTATAACTTTTATTTTAACTCTTTTATTATTTATATTATTATTATTTATTATTATTTTTATTATCTATTTATTTATTTATTTATTTTTATTTTCTTTTGTTTAATTCTTTTTTCTCAATTAATTCTCCATTTAATTAATTAAAATCAAAATATCAAAATATCATGACATTATATTAATCTTCCAAAATAATTAAATCGTTAATTAAATCTTTTAATTTAATGACTTAATTGATAGAAAATTCACTAAAGACCTCCAAAATAAAATATGAAAACCCATCATAGAACAATCCATACATAATCAGTCTAAAGGGTTAAAATCATGAATTATGTCATTCGACACATTTGGTAGGTAAACATCTCAGATACTTGTCCTACCTCTCTAGGACAAATGGTTTAAGGGTTTGGGATTTGGACTTGAGAATTTATCTCCCCTCTCGTACCATTGAGATAGTGCAATAGGGTATGCTCATCCTGGCAATTTAGGGAAGTCGATACCCAGTACCTACAACCTACATAAAAACCATGAATGTACATATAATATATAGGCAATGCTAGGAAGTGGTACATCATGTAGATATTGACTAGTAGGTGACTACGACTCCCTTCCTTAACCACATCAGGAACGCCATACAATAAGAGAACAAACATGAACACCATACACATGCAAGTATGGGGTAAGTATCAATTAGGAAACACATGTGATAGTAACCATCTAGTCTAATCATCATCAATAACTGAAAACAATGTAATAATCATCTTGCATACATGAAATGTAAAGTCTAAATAATCACATTATATATCAACTAAATCCATAGCACAATATCTGATAGTCTCGAAACAATGCTACTAACCATCAACATAAAACTAGTCTAATATAGTTTGACCATGATAGCAACAATGTATCTAGAAAAATGTAAACGAGGGTAGGCACTACACTAAACCACTCCCTAGTTAATTATATAACATATTAGACCTTATGATGGATATCATCATTCCCCTTTCAGTCAATTTTTATATTCATAATGGGTCACTAATAGATCTTGTCCCTATTGTATAATGGGTCCATCACATCAGTAGCATCCTCATTCTACACCTTTGGGGGTACTTCCAAATTAAGTACCTTTTTTGCTAGTTGTAGAATCATCCCACAATAGTCTTGAATCTAGAAATTGTAGTTGTCAACACAGTTCATCCAATGATCTTCAAATTCCATATCTAGTATAAATTTCTCCCTACAAGATCTTGTACCATCTCAATATTGTCAAAGTAGGGGCAAGCTGCAAGATAATCTTTCCAAAGGTATAGATCCCATTTATAATCGAAAGTGGCTATGTCTTGTTTCTTTTTATCCTTGATGACTCTAATGGTTATCAACTAGACCAGTGTCTTCTTGTGCTATTTGTGCACTCTATCATAAGCTTACGCTAGTTGCCTTACTATCTCCAAAAGTAATTGTGCACCATATATTCACATATTCATAGGACTTTAATGCAGAATGCAGATAAAATGGCAATGAACTAGGGTAAACCAAAGAAATCATTGTTAAATTGTAAACTCTATGAACGTCTCATGTTTCCCTAACTACAACTACTAAGAAAGCTCTCAAGCCATCATCTTAGTGAGTTTTCTAGAATGGGTGTATGCTTAAAATGCATATCTACAAGAATATATGCAAGATCTATGACTAAATGTAGATTATATGGTGTAACAACTCTAAAATACTATCAAAATGGATATGCAATGAGCTAAACAAGTGCTAAAATCATAATCAATAACATGAAAACAATGCTAAAAATGCTATGAACTTTCTATAATGACAATGCTACGATGATAACTCAAAATGTGCCTATAGTGCAAATTCCTAAAACTTGGGTCCTTTAGCTCTTGGATTCCCCTCCTATTTATAGATTTTGGAAGGGGTCCAGGTAACAATCAAGATTTTTACCTTTGACTGGTGGATGGAGGTGAAATTGAAAATATCTCGTAAGAGACCTAGAGGAAGAGTCCAATAGACTTGGTTTTGAGGATAAATTAGGATCTTTCTAATTCTTTTAAGTGTAAAAGGGGGATTTTCACTTTTGTGAGGATAAATGACTTTATTGATTTAATAAATGTTCTATTTATTTTCAACAATTTGTCTTTTTCTTCCTCCCTTTTTGAATTTCATTTTATGATTTTGAATTGTTTTTCTCCTCTTTTTAAAGTTGATTTAGGTATTGTTGGTTTGATAGATGATTAATGACCTAATGTGATTTTTTATTTGAAAGTCTATTGTGTTATTTTTATTTCCTCCTTAATTTGCATTGATTGATCAAAATTGCGCAATTTAGGTCTTTGCCAATTTTTGGGTGTCTACAAATGCCACTCTTTAAGCTAATATGTGAAGCATATTAGTTTAAAGACTATCTCAATTTTCAAACTTTAGGCCAAATTTTGATGATTGAATGTCTATTTGATGATATTTTGACATTTCATGATTGATACGATGTCTGACTGTCATTGATTTTGCTGATTGATGTTGTGATGTTTTTGCTTGGATAGCCTAGTTTTCTTTAATTTGATGTTTGAAATTTTGGCTAGGGTAGAATTTTTTTTACTTTTTAGAAAATTTTGATGCCCTAGTTTGATATGGATATACCACCCCCTCAAAAATAAAACTGAAAAAAAAGGATGTTAAAAAAAATATGGATATTCCAATTTTATTTCTGAAAATATTGATGAGAACAAATGATGGTATAGTGGGGTAGAATCAATCAAATGATATTGGGTACATCAAAAAAGTGTCCCCCCTCAAGATATAAAGTAGGAAAAACTAACAGGTCCATCTTAGGATACAAAGTAGGACAAATAACTAGTTCAACAATAGGTTTCAACAAAGTGATGTGTAAAATCAATTAGGTGATGTTGGATAGATAAAAAAATTATGCCCACCCTCAGGATTCATAGTAGGGAAAATGAATAAGTTCATCTCACGATATAGAGTAGACAAATAAAAAGTTCAAGATAGAATGAATAGCTAAATAGCTAGATGTTGATTTTTGATTGATGTAAGAGGATCACTTGTGATGAAAAATTGGCATCATTGTTTGGTGTTTGATTGTTCAAGATGGGATGAGTGCCCAAAGTGAGCAAGGATCTTTAGATCAGGCAAAAATAGATGATGTAGGTGATGCAACACAGGGTTGATTTGTGGAGTTTTTGTGTTCAGTTTATTGGCTTATCATGTATATCAATTATGATGAGGATCCCTTTATGTTGATGATTTGATCTTTTTAATTTATGAGATATTCGAGCTTATTAATGTTCAAAATTTTGCACTTGTTATATCATGGACTTTATATAGCTATTGTTATGGATGGGTGTAGGTGATGTTTATTGATATGAAATGAAATTTGATGTAATGCCATGTGATGTAGTGACATGAAATGTCAAAAAAATGCAATGGAAGTGTGATGTGAGAAAATGGGATGTAATGAAATGAAATGGTAATATAATGAAAGATAAATGGAATAGAAATGTGACAAAATGTAATGAAGTGAAATGAAATGTAATGGAATGAAATATGATAAAATGGAATGAAATAAATGAAATGGGAATCTAATAAAAATTCTAGAGGATATGTGAAAATAAGGTGAATGAAAGTGAAAAATGGAAGGAAATGAATGTGCTAGAGATGAAAAGACATAGGATGGGACTCAACCTCTAAGATTTAAAAGCCACAAAATGAAACTTGAGACCCTAGTAAGAATAGATGAAGACGTGAACACATAATATGTGAGGAATGGTATAATGAATTAGTGACCATAATTGTTTGAGATTCGAAAGCCACATAATGCAATAGGTGGAATAGATGATAGGTGAGAATGAAGCATGATGCAAAGTGGTAGTGTTGTGTTGTGATGAGATCGAGTTGGTGTTTCTATAGTTGTAGTCTAAGTTTTTTAGGGAGGTGATTGTAAATTCAAACTCCCTGGCATTGAAGCTATAGGAGTGGTTAGCATTGAGTGAGTCAAAGGTGTGGAAATTGCAATAGTGGTTTGGCAAGGCAAAAGAGGACATGGAGCATTGGCAAATGGCAACTAATCAAATGCAATAGGAGTGGGATATGGCCCAATGAGTGATCACTGCACTAGGGTTGAACAAGAAAGTGGAGAATGTGTTTATGGAAATGCAATGGATAGAAAAGGTACTGTTGGTGCTCAAAAATGCATTCTCATTTTGAGTGACCATTAAATTTTTTTTTAATCAAGTCAAGCCTATGAAAGCCCCATAAATGCAAATGTACTCGACTATGCCTATAAGGCCCTAGAGGTGTTTGATGTTTCTAACACCCTGTATTCAACTTGTCTAAGTGTTCCATGAAGTTAAAACATCATTCTATGTTATCTGATAAAGTCTTATTTTGAACCAATCCTAAATCTGCTTTTTACCCCAAATTAATATGCAGAATCCAATCAAGAAAATATTTCTTTATTCAAATTTTCCACATCTTTTGAAATCCTTTAGCCCCTCCTCAAATTATTTCTTAGGGTATGCCTTTTAAACCTTAGGCAGTTATGAAATAATGTTTTGTTAAATTTGTTTTAAGTTTAAGGTAATCAACGTTTATGTGGTTTTGAATCTAAAAGAGTTTCATTTTAAACTTACCATGCAAGTCTCAGTGATCATTTATCTTGTTCAGATTGATGGATCTTGCATTCCTACATTTCTCATATGTGAGGCTATTACAAAATGTGGGGAAGCGAGAAGGAGGCATGTAGCATAGTTTGATTATGTGGGCCCGATATAATTCAAAAGTATTATCTCTGCTCTCTGCGATGTGGATATGTCTAACCAAGTGGCACCTTCCAATTCATCAGTGCAATGTGATGAGGTAAAGTAACATATGCAAGGTTGATTCATCGTTGATCTTAGGTAGATCAATGGATGCCTCTTTCCTGCAAGATGAAGATGAGCTTGGTTTAAACAAAGTGGGCAAGCACCCTAAGTGACATCTGTCCCTTGTGAAGACACAAGGGGTATTTGTACAAATGAAAAGGACAAGTTATGAACATCATCAATCTATGAGAGATCAACAGGTGAAGCATACCTACATTTTCAAGATGCACAACAGAAAAACATTGCAGGAATGCCACCTTGTGATGCGTGGCATAGTGGGACCAAGCGTGGAAGTGACGATGTCATGGGTGTGGAAGTTTTGAATGCTGCAGTTAGGTTTTTCAGAGCACGTGCATGAAAAGGTGATTTCTAATTGGTTAGGAATCACAATATTTTTTTAATAATGTGGGTAAAAAGGTTGTGGACACATATCACAATGGACCAAGTCATGCCATTTTGAAATGCCACATGTTTTTTGATAAGGGAATAGTGCAATGGTTATTGAAGAGTTTTCCATCAGCCGTTGATCTTCTTTAGATCTACGAAGGGCACTAGCCTGCTTTATCAACATGTAGGGAGATTAAGGAAAGCGGGAATGAATCATAAAGACACACATCCCAGTGATATCAAGTCCTGCCTTATGAGCTTACATAGATCTTTCTCAGTCATTGATCTTAGTTAGATCAATGGCCTGTGCATTTCTGCTTTATGAAGATGCTCGCAAGATAAGAAATGTCAGAGTGTGCAAGCCTGACACATGAGTCAATTAGTTGATTCAATTCAAATCTATGGCTCTTCATTGTTTGCATTTCCAATAAGTAGGGATCACCAAATAAAAGAGGAATTATACACATGGCTTATTATGATTGGGTTATTTGGACCAACTTGCCTAGTGGATTTTGAAGTCATCATGTTCACAACTTCGACTTGTAAGATCTTCAAGATCGATGGTGCATATTTTACTATTGAAGGTGGTGGTATTTTGCACATTAATGAGATTTGAAAACCTTCACATGTGAAAGTGAAAAAAATAATGTAACAAGTAATATTTTCTCAATTTCAACTTGTGCAAGTAGAAATTCATGAGTCACCTCTAAACAAAAAAAATTACTGCAAGGATTGAGAAAAAATTGGCATGAGTGTCAAGCAGTTGCCTCAAGGATAAAGTGCAGAGTTACAGAGATAAAAAGAAAAGGCTTTAGGTAAGTTTGTATACCATAGTCTCTGTAATTTTCAGTCTTGTGTGATTTATTTGAAGGATGATTCTAAAGATTTCACTAAGTCTGAGGGTGTGGATAGCAGAAGGATTACTTGTTAAAAGTAATTGGTTTTGGAGCACCGATACTTTGAAAAATGATTTATCTCCTTTCAAAGGATGGTTTGCAAAAGGAAAATGGTTACCTTTATATGCCTCTATATGGTTTTTTTATAGAGGAAAGCTAGTAATCAGGTGTCATAGTCAAGTCACTAGGGTAGTAAGAAGGACAAGGAACAGACTTGGTAAGCTAACAACCTATTCAGTAGTAACATCATCTTTTAAACAAATTTTCAAAATATCTTAGTTTGATGCCAGGGTAGGAGAAATGTTTGAGACCCTGTACATAGTTTTGGGAGAGGGTGAAGAAGATTTTATACCCTTGGGTATATTCTTTTTCACTTTTTGTGTGTGCACCCCATTTTTGTGTCAGTGAATGGCAAATTTTGGCAGGAAGTTGGTTAAGGAAGCAGACATGGCTGGGGATCAGAGGATACTTGTTTTATTATTTTTAATAGCCACATTTTTTTTCTTCTTCTATATTGCATGCTAAGTAATGATTCTATTATTTCTGAAGCCTGGCATGATCAGTAAAGAGTGAGAAGTAAAGATGATTCTCACTCAGTAGTCATCTTGACAAAACCCATGGGCCTAGGTTGGTGCATAATCTTCAGAGTTGATTTTTTCATTGATGGGGTAGTCTTAGAATTTTCACACACAAAAAATTAGTGGTGGAGCCGAGTCAGCAAAAAAGTTGTAACAGAAAGGAGCCTATAGGAGAATATTTGATCTACATGATATTCTATTAATCATTCTTCTTCCTTTTTTGTTACAAACTTGTGATATCTTTTGTAAGGGACACTTGTCAGTTCTCTACGCCTAAAGCTTGTTGCATCTCATAGTATTTAAATGAGATCCTAGGGCTAGAGAAAGGTTGTTGGCTGGTTTTCTATTTCTAGTTCTTGGAGCTCTGCTCATGCTATGAAAGCCACACACCTAGCATATCTTGTATGAACAGCATATGGATTTCATAGATAGTTCTGATATAGTAGTGTGATCTTGTATCTTTTTTTATGCATTCCTAATGTACTTATTTCAAGGAGATAAATACAATGTGTAGAAGGTTTTGAATTTCAATATAATTCTATCTCCTTTCTTGTTGAATTTGTAATTTTACATGTTCAAGAACAAAGAGCTTGAACCTATTTGCAATTGCTTGGTTGTATGTTTGAAGTTTTCTTGCCTTTGACTCAAGGAGTCATATAATTGCTTGTGGTTTTAGACAAGGTTGTAGATTCATTAAGAAGGATGTGTAAAAATATGGGGTTATATTGGATATTATTGTCTAATTCATAAGGTGGATAGACTGAACGTGAATGTCTCAATATATGCCATATGTTGATTGATGTTCAAGGATACGTAATTTTGGAGTATAGAATTGCCCTAATGAATAAGGCACTGGTCATTTGTAGGATCATTAAGTTTTTTATGCGTATTGGACATGCTCTCTTTTCTCAATATGAATCAATCATTTTCCCTTCATGTTGAAGTGGACATAAAAGTTTAAACCCTCACTCAGTTTATGAATAATATAGATTTGCTTCATATAAGAGGTTTTTATCTGCTTCATAATAGATTTAGTGTATCCTTTGATAATTGGTACCATATAAAGAATCTATAGGTTTACCTGCCTAGGTTTTGTAGAGCCTGAAGAAGAAGGGTCATGCCTTATACTTGGCCTAGTGTTTGAATGGGCATGTTGAGAATGGGAGTTAGCTGCCCCTAGATGTGTCTTGTTCTCATCAAGGTAATTGGAAATAGGTAACATTTTTCAAACACCAACAGGTACACCAAGAAGTTTCTTATTATATGGGATGTTATCATTAGGTGTTCCCAAATGAGAACTAGAGAGAGATGCAGTTTGTGGATAGGGAATTTACACAACTATTGAATGCACAAGTACACTATCATAGGTTTTCAATTCCCTTGGATGCAGTATGGGTAAGTAGAGGATTGATGTGATAGGCTTCTTCTTCTAAAGCTATGTCTAAATAAATGTCATTGATTGGACACCTAGTCTTGCCACATTCTCTAGGGAGGCTAGAATTTATGATCTATTGGATGCTATTTGAAAGTAATATTGGTATCATCATCATAATAGAATAAAAGTTTATTTTGTGTCTATGGAAACCAAAAGGACAACTAGTGATGATGTTAATGTGTTAGATGAACATTATCGAGTTTTTTTTTATTAGTCTTGAAATGTATTCGAATGTTTTTAGTAACTTAAGGAATATGTTAATATTTTTGGAATTTTTAATAGATATTTGAATTTTTTTGGTATTTTTTACAAACATTTGGAAAGGTGTCAATCTTCGTAAAAGTGGGAACAATATGATCTATAGAGAATGAAAGACCTTTACTTGTATCTGAGGAACTGAATGTCTCTGTGGCCTCTCAATGAAAGATGAGTACAACCTTGCGTAAAATTTGGAGAGTTGTGGTGGAAAAAGCAAGAAGTGTTAAACCACAAATATAGGAAAGTTTAAGACCAAAGTTGGGATTTTTCTCTAAGTGTGTGCTAAGATGGATGCTCACAAGGTTTTTGAAAAGGTGTGAGGGCCTATGTGA
This sequence comes from Cupressus sempervirens, assembly GCA_028749045.1. Lineage (NCBI taxonomy): Eukaryota > Viridiplantae > Streptophyta > Pinopsida > Cupressales > Cupressaceae > Cupressus > Cupressus sempervirens. The sequence continues at coordinate 157,374,133 of CM053783.1, forward strand.
CACTTTGATGCCAAAATAGGCTGAGTGGGACCTTGAAAAAGGTGCTTGAGCATTTGGGAAAAACATTTGGGCCTTGAAAAAGGTGTCTAGGGCCAAAAAAGGGGGAAATAGGGCCTTGAAATTGGTGCTTTGGCCTAAAATGGCACTAAAGGGGCCTAAAAAAGGCCAAAATAAGGCCTTGAAAAAGACGTTTGGGCCTAAAAAGGCACTTTGGGGTCTAAGAAGGAACTTAAGGGGCTAAAAAAGGGGAAACAGAGCCTTGAAAAAGGTGCTTTGGCCTAAAAAGGTGCTTAAGGGGCCTAAAAAGGTGTTGGAGGGGCCTAGAAAGCCAAGGAGACCACTGCGATCTCTCAAACTTAGACTTATTTATTCTGTGCTCCCTGTTAGGTGATGAGGAAAGAATCTATTGGATATCTGGGCCTTTTGAGATAACATTTATATATTTGTTGAAAGGGTCTAGATCAATTGTGGCCACTACAACATAAATAAGACTAATAATCCATTGGGAATTGTTGTTCTTGACAAGAGGAGAGAAAAGGGGACCCTACCAGAGCCTCTTGCACTATTTGCATTGTGCTAGATTTTCCAAAGCCTAGCAAGATGTTTCAGGACATAACTATGCTACTTTTTATTATTTTGCTAGAGGGAATGGAGCCATAAAATACGGCATAAAATATTTAAATACTTTTCAATGTAGTGGGCCTCACCATTGATTTCATATAAAACTTGTCAAGATATGCAAACCTATCCCAAAGGAGCAACAATTATAGATGGACACCAGTTTGACATGAAATTAATGAATTGTCAGTTTGAAAAATACATCAATAATTTATGCATAATTAAGTAGCACATTTGAGTTGAAGTGAATCCTATTTGACTGGAATTTTGTGATGTTGTTAAGTTATAGGATTTTTCAACTATGTTTGGCAATTATTACCTCCTTTTGAATGTTTTGGGCAATTTTTGAAAATTTTTGACAAATTTTAAATTTTTTGATAATTTTGGACAATTTTTTTATTTTTATTTTTTTAATAAGTTTTGACAATTTTTGAATTTTTTTGATAATTTTGAACAATTTTTTATTTTTATTTGATAAGTTTTGACAAATTTTTAATTTTTTTGATATGTTTTGACAACTTTTGAATGTTTTTGATATTTTTGACAATTTTTGAAACTAGTGGGAATGAAATGAGGATGTGAGCTAGATTAGTTGGAATATGGGGATAACTAGGACCATGTGGAGGGACCTAAAGAGTCAAGGAGACCAAAAGGGTCCAAAAGGAAAAAAGTGGGCTTAGATAGCTATATTTAAGATGCGAGAGGAAAAATTGAAATTGGGGACATCAAATGGGTTTGAATTAGGTCTAAAATGGACATTGGGGATCATTGGTCATGGCAATTAACTGAGAAGTGCATTGATTTTCCTGCAATTCATCTCTATGGTATCTCAATACATAATCTAACTCCATTTTTCTCCTGATTTGTTGTTCTCCCCTTTGTTGTTATGATATTGATTGTCTCTACTACTGTGAATTGTGTTTGATGCCAAGAAACCACTAAACTATAACCCTCAAGTGTTTCCCAATTGGGTATGTGTGAAATTAACTCAACTATACTAGGTAAGCCACAAATAAGAAAAAAATTTCTCAGGGAAAGTTGCTTAGGTCCTACCTTGATTGTCTTTCTGTGTTGAATGACTTGTGTTGTTTAGGGAAGTCCAAAGGTGCTATCTCTTGCTCCTTTTGAAACTAAGGGTGGCATTTCTCACTTCTATTGTAAAGTTTTTTTTTTTTTGGTGTTTTTTATTTTTTGGGTATTTTTGGCGATGAGCTATTTCCCAAAGCTCTAGAGATAAAACCTTTTGAGATGGATATTATTGATGAGCTCTACTAGGTCTATGCCATCATAGTTTCAAAGTCTATAAGCACCAGTCCCAAAAGACTATGTGATAATGTAAGGGCCAGTCCAATTGGCCTCCCATTTTCCTTTCTTTTCCCTAGTAGCTTGGTTCTTAGGGTTTTCTCGAAGTACTAGGTCACCAATCTAAAAAATGCATGGTTTGAATTATTCTAATGTCTTGATATCCTACTCTAATACACTTTGATGTGTTCATGTGTTGCACACTAATGTTCTTCCAATAATTCTAGCTATTCTAGATGGGCCACTCTAAAGTCCTTAGCTGATAGGATATCATGAAGAGTAACTCTCAAAGATGGGATCTCAACCTCTATAGGAAGAATGTCTTCACAACCATAAACCAAGAAGAAGGGTGTTGCAATTGTAGGTGTCCTAGCACTCATGCTATAGGCCCAGAGGATGGGGTTCAACTGTAAATGCCAATCTCTACCATTATCATTGAAGGTTCTCTTGAGAGTGTTGATAATGGTCTTGTTGGTGGCCTCTACTTGGCCATTGCCTTGGGGATAATAAATTGATGAGGAGTGGTGTATAATGTAAATTTTTTCACATAATTCATCAATTATTTGATTTTTAAAGTACAATGTGTTATCCATGAGATTGGCATGAGGTATGCCAAACTAATAAATGATATGGTTGAAAATGAAGAAAGAGATTTCTTTTCCTATAGAGTCAGCAAGTGGCACAACTTTGACCCACTTGGTGAAGTACTCTATGGTAGTGATAGTCCATTTATGTCCACCAAAGGAAGGTGGGTGGATGACTGCAATCAAATCAAAGCCCCACTGATAAAAAGGCCATGGTGTGGCCAAAGGAATGAGCTCTTGGGTTGGCACATGAACAAGGTTACCATGGATTTGATATTTTTTGCAAGTCCTAACATAGTCAATAGAATCCTTTTCCATGGTTGGCCAAAAATAACACATCCTAAGAATCTTCTTTGTTATTGTAAACCCACTAGAGTGTGACCCACAAATCCCAGCATGGACTTCTTGTAGAGAAACTATCGACTCATCCTTTTCAAGACATCTAAACAAAGTACCATTAAGACCCTTCCTATACAATGTATCAACCACCAAAGTGTAGCATGAGGTTTGTTGAATGAAATTACATCTTTAGTTGTGTGAGAGATCAGGGGGGATGGTGTTATCATGGAGGTAAGTGATGATGGGTTTATATCAAAGGAATTTAGGAGTGTCTAAATGGAAAGTGATAAGGGAATTAGGTTGAGTAAATGTAGGTTGAACCACATCTTCTACTAAGAACTCATACCACTCATGTTTCTCTGGTACCTGAAGTAAGGAGGCCAAGGTGGCCATCACATTTTCTACTTTGTTCTTATCTTTAGAAATTTGTTCAAAAGTAGTATAAAAAATATGCCTTAAGTGTGTTAGCCATTTGTTTGTAAGGAAATAGATTTTCATCCTTGGTCCTATATGTGTCAGTGACTTGATTAATGATCAACTAGGAGTCTCCATAAACATCTAGCATCGTTAGTTTCCATTCTAAAGCTAGTTTGAGGGCCAAGACCAAAGCTTCATATTCTTCCATGTTTTTGGTGTAGGGGAAAATTAATTTTTAAGGCTTGGGGGTGGTAACACCCAATGGAATGATGAAAAAAATACTGATGCCTGATCCATAGTGTGTGTAAGAACCATCAAAATAGAATTTCCAAGTTATCGGCTCTATCTGAAGGATGTACATATCTAGGAAATCAGATAAGATAGGATTTGAGCTCTCTATATGTACATCTTCCAATTATTTTGCAATGGCTTATCCTTTTATTACTTTCCTATTGACATACTCAATATCAAACTCAGGATTGTTAGCCACTTGGCCAATCTGCTTGTTAATTTTTTTTTTGGTAAGAAGATACTTGAAAGGATCAATCTTGGAGATGAGCTTGATTTTATGTGTTAGAAGATAATGGCATAGCTTTTGGAAAAAAAAAACAAAATCTAAATAAGCCTTTTCAATAAAGGATTAGTTAAGCTCATTGTTGACTAGGGTGCAACTGATGTAGTAAATGACCCTTTCTTTAATTTCATTGGTCATTTTCTTGTGCTAAGAGGGCTCTGATTGATTTATCTGTTAGGGAAATGTATAACAACAATGGTTTGTATGATACTAGAGGTACCAAAATGAGTGGATTCATCAAGTAGGTTTTGGGTAAATCAAAATCCTTCTGACATTGATCATCCCATTTAAAAATAATGTACTTGTGTAGTAAACAGGTGAAAGGCACACACTTTTCTACTAATTGGGAAATGAAACGATGTATTGGTTGAATTTTTCCTTGAAGAGAGTGTAACTAACTCGGGTTCTTTAGAGGTTGCATGTTTACTATGGCTTGTACCTTTTTAGGATCAACTTCTATCCCTTTGGCCGAGATAGTGTATCCTAGAAGCTTGCCTAATTTGACATTGAAAGCACATTTCTTTGGATTGAGCCTAACTTTAAATGCTTCTAGGTGGGTAAATATCTTGTTCAAGATGGGGATATTTTATTCTTGACTATGGGATTTGGCAAGGATATCATCCATATAATATCCCATAAAGATGTGCATCATGTCATGAAAGATAGTAGTAATGACCCATTGATAGGTGGTTCCTATGTTCTTTATCCCAAAGGGCATCACATTCCAACAAAACATGCCCCACGTACAAGTAAGGTTTATTTTCTCTTGGTCCTTTCATGCTATTCTAATCTTATTATACCCTAAAAATCCATCCATGAGTGAAAGCATGGAATGGCCTATTGTTAGATCTACAATGGTGTCAATGTTGGGAAGGGGGAAATCATCTTTAGAGCATGCTTTATTTACATCTCAAAAAGCAATGCAAATGTGGATGCTACCATTTTTCTTTGTTATAGGCATAATATTGGATATCCATGATGCATATTCCAAGGGCTGAATGAAGTTGGTGTTGATCAGTTTCTCTAGTTCTACTTTGACTAGTAGAGCTATGTGTGGATGCATTATTCTAAGTTTTTGCTTAATCGACTTGACCTTTGGAGAAATGTTGAGGTGATGGAGGATTAAAGTTGGTTCTAGTCCTAGCATGTCTGCATAAGACCATGCAAAATTGTTTTTTCTCTTTTCAAAGAACTGAATGAATATTCTTCTTTCTTTTGTACTTAAGGACTGTGCAACATAGATGATCTATGGTTCTTGTTTTGTACCAATGTAGACCAGATCTATTGGTTCAATCAAGATAGAAGATCTCTCCTTAGAGTGCTTAGGTATCAATCACCTCATCTATGGGTGCCATATTTGGGTTTTCACCTTGGGATGCATCACTTTTATTTTCTTCTAGTTTTTTGCAAGATTAGCTACAACTTTGTAGTGATCACTAGAAAATGTTCAATCTGTTCTAGTGTGACTAAGATGATTGATATCAGACCTAGCTGTGTGCATTTCTTTTGTTCTTTATGGATGAGATGGTTCAATCACATTAAGGTAGATGAAGACATCATGGTCAGTGTCCAAATGGGGAATATGGCAAGGCTTGGTTGTATCCCAGCTAATTAGTTTGGGATGGACTAGGGAGAGTGATTCATAGTATGGGAAAGGTTCCATGGGGTTTAAAGACATGATCTCGTTAGATGATTCATATGTTGTATCGGTTAGGTCTATGACATGTGCTTCCTCTAAAGTGTCAAGAAAAGTAGACCTCATGAGTAGCTCATAGTAGTCATCTTCGACTTCTATTGAAAAGAATTCAAGAAATAGGCTTTGAAATTGAAACCCTTTAATATGTTCATCATCCTCATATGATGTATTATAACGTATCTATTCTATAGTAGCCTCTAAGTTGTTCTTTGTACTCTAACTCATGGTGAATTAAAACCTAGATGAGAGGTTGATCCTTGTGTAGTGCAACCATCAGATGTAGGAATGTAAACAACATCACATTCTTTATCATGAAGGGATTCTTTGAATAATGATTCAAATTCCCACTTAGTAGAATCATTATCATCTTCATTATTAGAGGTGTTTATGAGTGTTTCTCTTGTGTGGTGTGAACTAGGGAGGGATAGATTTACATTTATTATGCCAGTTGCTTTCTTGTTATTACTATCCCTTTCTTTAGGCATCTACATCAAAGTGAAAGAGGAGGACTCACTGTGCTTGGGATGAAACTCAAGGGTGATCTATGCCTTGGTTCACTATAACCTACCCCTATTTTGGATTTTTTGGACTTAAACTATGCTACAAGAGGTTTGATGATGTCTATCCCTTTCCCTACAAGACCATCTCCCATATATCCCATCTTTTTCATTAGATCAAAACCTTTTCCATCTAAGTGGGGAGAGATGTCAATTTTTTGTTGACTAATTTCTTCTACTAAACTTGGAGGTACTCCACTTTCTTTAACAAAATGTGTGTGTTAAGGTCTAGTGGTGGATGATGGTTTTCCATGGGATCTTAGAGAAAGTGGGGGATCAAATAAGGAGATTGAGTACTCACCTACCCCTTTGCATTGAAGTTTACACTTTTTATCAAATTCTTTCATTAATCTATCCATTTCTTCATAGTGTGATTTTTTAGGGTCTTTGGATGATGATGGTGAAGGAAGGGAAGAACTCAAAAAACCAATTTTCACTTTTCCCTTAGTCAATGTAGATGATTGGTTGTCATTTTGGCTAGTAGAGCATGAAGTGTATGTTGATGTGGACTGGTTGATGTTGTCTATCAGGGTGCTAGTTTCTTCCCTATTATGAGGAACAAGGGAGTTACAATATTGGGAAAAGTGTTGATCCCCAAGTATGGTCACCTCTTGACTCATGTACAAAAATTTAAGACATTGATGGTAAGTGGAGGGAACGGCCTACATTTCATGAATCCACAATCTCCCTAATGTAATGTTATAAGTTAAGTGAAATTCTAAGACCTGACAAATGATTTCTTTCATAACTAGTCCTACCCTGATCAACAAAATAACCATGCCTTTGGAGGATCTTTCCTAATCATCATGAGCTTTGATGGTGATTTTATTCCTTGGGTCAACACCATCCTTTGTATAGCCTAGGGCTTTCACTAACTTTAGTGTGCAAATGTTGAGACATGCCCCACTATAAACCAATGCTCTCTTGAATTTGTTTCTATGGATAAAGACTTCAATATAAAAGGAGTTATTTTACCTAGATGAAAAACATGTCATCTTGAGCTCAAAAGGATATGTAATGAGGGGCAACTAGATTGCTAAACATGTTTTGAAATCTACTCACATCTAGGACATTTCGCACTAAAGCTTTGGTGAGGATTTCTTTATGCTTTGACGAGATTTGCAACAACTTAAAAAACTTAAAAAAGGAGATATGAGCAAGAATATTAAGTAACTGGTTGACTAAATTGCATTTAAGCAAGGAGGAACTTGTAGTTTAATGATCAGAATTTTTCACAAGTCCTAGTAAAATAACTTTAGAGGCTTGGCCTTAGGTAACGGTGTTTGATGATTGTTTATTGTTTTTGTTTTTAATTATGATGACATTTACGGTATCATCAAATTCAGAGATCATGTTGATGGTGTTATCATAGTGTTGTTCATAATTAACCTTATTATGAGGGGGTGTCATTTCATTATCTCTGGAGGATTCACCCTTTTCATGACTCGTGAAAGAATTCTTGAAGGTTGTATGGTCTTCATTGTTGCTAAGGTTATTCACTTTGATAGTTTTGTTGTTGACTAATTTTTGTATGGCACCCTTAAGGGGAAAAAAATTATTCATTAAGTGCCCTCTATTTCTATTATAGGCACAAATGTGCTTTTCATTCCACCACTTTGGCTTGACTTGAGGTTCATAGGGTTGGCCTTAGGTAATACAATGAGTTCATCGACCAAGTGGGTTTGTAAAGAACTCTTATAAAACACCCCAATAGGTTTATCCTCCTTGGATATATTGGAAGACTAATATCTTTGTGGAGGTGGAGCTTGATTATAAGCAACTTATTGATTAGATGTCGAGGGAGTTTTATGTTATGTTGGTGAAGCAGATGGGAATTTTCTTGTCTAGGTGTGTTTGGATTGGTGTTGTTGAATAGGATATGGTTGATTTGGATGGGATGGAGTTTGAGGTTTAACATGGTTGGCTTTAACGACCCCATCATTGGTAGTATTTATGTTGTTGTTTCTCCACCATAATTTCTTTTTTTCAATGGACGGATCAGAGGAATTGTGATTTTGTCTGAAATTTTTGGAGAAACCCTTACCATCTTTTGATAATTTAATAATGTCATTGTTTATCAAGATTTCTTCTACCTTAGTGACATTCTCTAAGTTAGTTTTAAATTCTTTAGGCCCTTGAAGTTGGAGCCAATAATTCATGGGTTTTGAGTGACTATTGATGAAGATGTCTATCCTTTCTTTGTCTGGTATGTCTCTGTGATATTTGGAAAATGTATGTCTCCACTATTATAGAAAGACTTTAAATAATTCTCTAGGAAGTTTTTTTGTGTTACACAAATTGATCATTGCAACTTCCCTTTTGATATTGTAAGAGTATTGAGCAATAAAAATAGAAGCCAATTGATCAAAGGTCTTAATGTTAGAGGGTAACTTAGATAACCACTCCATAGCTTTCCCTCTAAGACTCCTAGAGAGAAAATGCATTAAGTAAGTCATGTCATGGACAAACTCCATACTGAGGGTATAGAATTTCCTAAGGTGGTCCTATGGATTTGATGTACCAAAATATTTATTGTATTTTGGTATCTGGACATTTTGAGGGAAATGTGTGAAGATAATGCTTTTGTCAAATGGAAGAGGACACACCTTTTTGAAACTAAACTTTGTGGTTTGTATTTTTCCTCATTTCATTCTTCCTATTTCCAATTGAAGGTCTTGTAATTTTTGTGTGACAACATCTAAGGGTGACTCTTCTTTGTCTCATTTTAGGTTGGTCACATCAAAGTTGAATGGAAATTTTGCACCTTGCTATACTAATGCTAGAATGTAGCATTCTTTATGTTTCTCAAGTATCTTGTCTATGATATCGACAAGTTCAAGATTCTTTTGAAAGTTTTCAATTTTAGTTTCATTGTTCTTTTCATCCCACAAGTTAGATAAACCCATTTTGGGAAAGGGTTCTAAACTTTGGTTGAACAAGGGTGACTCATGGGTAAGTGCATTTGGTGAACAATCTATTGGTGTGATAGTTTTAATGAGATCCAAAGGTTTTGTGTGTTTGATGGTTCTTATAGCTATTCTAGCACTCACCCGTATAGGTGACCATTTTAGCTTCATAACTATACCATTTTTATGTGGTGGCATGAAATGTGAGTAGGATTCCTCTAATTCTTATGCATTTTTTCCATATGAGGGTTTTTTTTTACCATGATATGTTTGGAGTAAAAACTTAAGTTTGACAAGATGGTTGGTATTGTTGATAGGGTAAGTTCACTTTCACGAAGTCAGGTAAGGAACAAATGTGTGTCTCTAGACATTTCTAGCTTGATATGTGAAATGAAGCAATAATGACTGTTGATTAATAATAAAGTTTGTAGTTTTGCTTGCTTTAAAAATGGTTTCAGTCAATTTCAGGATCTCTTAGTCTAGAAAATATCAATTAGAAAAAGGGTATCCAAATCTTTTTTTCATTTGTAAATGTCATGCATGCAAATAGCCTTTGTTTTAGGTTCTTTCTCAAATGCATCATAGGATTGATCAAATGTACTATTTCATGGGTCATATGCGTTATTTAATTGTTTAAATGCACTATTCTGTCTATCACATGCATTGTTATGAATGGAAAATGCATTGTTTAAAGCTACAAATTTTTTGTTTTGTAGTTAGATGTAGCATAATAGAGTTTAGATGCATCACAAGATCTTCTAGATGCATTGTTTTGAGCAATAGATGCAATGTTTTGGAGTCTTTCAGAAATGTTTTTGTTTTGAACTTGGTTTCTCATATTAGTTTATAGTTACATCTTTTGGAAGGACTATGATTTGAGATGGATTTTTTTTATTAAGTTTCAAAACACATCTAATTAGAATAGGTAGTAGAAATCACAATAAGAATATAAAACTATACACACCTAGAAAATGGAAGAAAAGGGTCTCCTAGCAAATTTTTCTAGAGCTAGTGACTAAGGGGCTTTAGTTTTCAACTATCAATGTTCAGATTTACCTCTCTTGTAATAGAGAGCTTCCCACCAATGTTAAGGAGGTTTGGTGCAATCTGTTATGTGACTACTAGAGGAAGGCTATGTTACAAACATGGGTGGCTTGCATTCAATTGGGAATGCAATATTGGAAGGCGTTCCCTCTCACCATCCCTACTAAGGCAACTTAGGAGGTAGCCTTTCTATGGCTAAGTAATCCTAGCTAGAAGAAAGAAGGAAAATGGAAATCATAAAGAGGTATGGGAATTTGATCGCTCTAGGAAAGTGAGAGCATATCCCTATAGTCTTGACCTCCCAAACATAATAGACACAATTGTTCAATTACCAACCCTTATACTATAGAAGACAAAAGGGGCTCCTAGTGAGGCTATGTGTGGGTTCTTTCCTCATTCGATTATAACTAATCTTACATAAGTGCGGGCATTCTAATCAACTCAAAAGAGTTGAGAGTATAGGCCTACTCCTATTTAGGTTAGTGAGATTGAATGTTTCTATTAGACTAGGTTTTCAATTTAGAAGTACCACACTTCGAATTGTAAAGGGCTAAGGTCCATTTACATATTTTGGTACTACGAAAGGCTAGGTACATTTATGAGGGTCTTCATTCCTTGTCTCACATTGCTAGTAGCCTAAGAGTTCTTATCAACTTATATGAGGTCTGTAAACAATACAAAACTTGATCTAAATGTTAGATGTGAAGGTTAATAGCTCAGATCAAATATATGATAGAAAATAGCATATGTGTCACATAAACTTGTAAATGCACTATAATAAGTTTCATATGTGCTATAAAAATAATTAGATGCACTATAAGAATAATCAAATGTGTTATAAGAATGATCAAATGCGCTACAAGAATAATTAGATGTGCTATAAAAAATTGTAAAAGTGTTACAAAATGCTTCAAATGCATTAAAACATTTCTTGGAAGCAATAAAACAAAGCTCAAAAGCACTGTAGAATGGGGAAATTTTAGATCCAACCTTTATGCATTTGAAGAAGCCTTGGAGAGTTTTTTGTCACTATCATGAAGCCTCTAGAACATTGTAGAACTTGCAACCGATTGGATCTTCACAAGGAACCAACATGGAACACAAATCTATACTAAAATATGAGATTGGACTAAAATATTTGAAAAATGAAGAGGCTTTGAGTTCAAGCCCCATAGTGAGTGCCAATTTGTACACAATATATTCATATATTCATGAGACTTTAATGTAGAATGTAGCTAAAATGACAATGAATTAGACTAAACCCAAGAAATCATTGTCAAAATGTAAACTCTACAAACATCTCATGTTTCCCTAATTACAACTACTAAGAAATCTCTCAAACTAGCATCTCAATGATAGTTCTAGAATGAGAGATGCTTAAAATGAAGATCTACATGGATATATGCAAGACCTATGACTGAATGTAGATTATATGGTGTAACAAATCTAGAATTCCATCAAAATGGATATGCAATGAGCTAAAAAAAGGTTCTAAAATGATAATAAATAATAGGAAAATAATGCTAAAAATGCTATCAGCTTGCTATAATGACAATGCTACAATGATAACTCAAAATGTGCCTATAGTGCAGATGCCTAAAACTTGGGTCTTTTAGCTCTTGGATTTCCCTCCTATTTATAGGATTTCAAAAGGGCTTGGGGTAAGAATTAGGATTTTTACCTTTGACTAGTGGATGGATGTGAAATTGAAAATATGTCATAAGAGACTAGGAAAAAGAGTTCAACAAATTTGGTTTTGAGGATAAATGAGGATCTTTCCAATTCTTTTAAGTGTGAGAGGGGGATTTTCACTTTTGTGAGGATAAATGACTTTATTGATTTAATAAATTTTCTATTTATTTTCAACAGTTTGTCTTTTTTTTCCTCCATTTTTGAATTTCATTTTATAATTTTGAATTGTTTTTCTCCTCTTTTTAAATTTGATTCAGGTCTTGTTAGTTTGATAGATGATTAATGACCTAATGTGATTTTTTGATTTGAAAGTCTTTTGTGTTCTTCTGATTTCCTCCTTAATTTGTGTTGATTGATCAAAATTATGTAGTTTAGATCTTTGCCAATTTTTTGGGTGTCTATAGTAATAATCTATCTAAAGGATAACAAGGGATAATTTTCAGTCATATAAAAGTTTCATCAATCTAAATATAAGTGAATGTGTTAAATTTTATCAAATAAAATCCTGCTTGTGATACTTGGGACTAACACTCTCTTAGCATAGTCCCCTTTGACAAATAGAATAATAGAAAAGATGAATCCATAATTCACTAATCTACATTTGGGGCTTTTAAAAAGAATCTTCATTTTCATGACTTGAGGGTAGACTATGTATGGCCATGCATTTTCATCTTGCATACTCCCTCTCTTAATCAAAGTAGGATAAACCATTGGTCTTGTGGCTAAGAGGTACATGACATAGGAGGTCATGTAGAATCATGGGCCATTCTTCACTAAGATGAGTTGTTCATCTAAATTGTCACTGAGGGATAGTAGCCTAATAAATTGGAATTCTTCCTCTTATGATGGTTTCTTGAAAACTTACCATCCAAGTCTCTAGGTGACTTGTGACTCAAAGTCTCATGGATCTACTCAAAAGGACTATAGAGTAGTCATTATCATTGATCATGTATCCTAGGGTCATGTCAACCTTCCCACCTCTTCAGTTCAATGGTGACCTAGTGATGAGGTACTTTCCTTGTACCATCTCTCTTTCCTCTCGCTCATTCTCCCTATACCACTAGTATCTCATGTCATAAGTGATTTGTAAATATTTATCCACCCTTGGTATATGGAATTAATTAATATTTCATTGACTTATGTCTAGCACAATTTCTCCCATCACACTCTTAACTACCTTCTCTATCATTACATAGTGGTGTGCAAGAGTCATTATCAGTTCAAATGATTAGATGGATATCAGATGGGAAGCCACATTCACTAGCCCTCTCCTTATCAATGTTAAACCATTGTTGATTATTTCTTGGGTTTGTTGCATAGTAATAGAAATGCATTCCAATTAGTGCACCCTAACTTGGTATCATAGATCTTTGAGTGTTTATCTTTGAATCTAGACTTCTTTGGTGCTCCTTGATATTTAAAATCAATTGGTTTGGGTGTGATCTTTGTAGCCATCAAAGATGAAGATGACACCATTTTATCTGCATAAAAGATAAATGTTAGTATATTATTAATGAGAAACCAAAAGACACTCTAAAAAACTTAACTAGATTGGTGAAAACTGACCAAATCAGATGAATTTGATAGAAAATCTATGGTGTCTTAAATGTACACATGTGCACCATGTGCATGTGGTGTTCTTGCACATCTGTGCATTGTGCGTGTTGTGCACATACAACACATACACATGTGTGAGTTCACTTTATGCATTTTTTGTTTTCTTTGCACACAATGTGCACCATACACTAGTACAAAATCAAGAATATGTGACTAAAAAAACCATTAAAATTTGTATATATGTGACTAAAATCAGTCACATGACTAATAGTAGTTAATATCTAGTCATTTATAACACTACTAAAATATTTTAGTGACTTATTTGATCACTGATTTTGATCATCAATTTAGTCATATGTTTTGTGGTATATTTAATCACATATTTAGTATATTTACTCACATATTTGGTAGTGTATTTAGTTTCATATTTAATAGTATATTTGGTCACATATTTAGTACCATATTAAATGGCATATTTAGTCACATATTTGATAGCCCATATACTAGTATATTTAATATTATATTTGGTCACATATTTAGTAGCATATTCAATAGCATATTTAGTCACATATTTAATAGTGTACTTGGTCATAATAGGGCACGATGGAATTGAACCACCATCCTCCTATTTGTAAAGCAGGTGCTCTTCCATTGAGCTATCACCCTTTAAAGAATACATAATAAATTATTACTTGTTTCATCTCATTCTCAATATAGCACCCAAAAAGGTCATGGACCTATATTTCTTGAAATTGGGGCAACAAGGCAACATCCAATCAAGTTGATAGTGTAAAGGCTCCTTTTATTTAAAAAAATAATTCTAGTTTGTCAAACTTAAATTAGCTAGAGGAAAAGGGAACTGGGGTAATGGATTTTAAATTTAAAAATGGTGTCCAACTTTTTACTAACAATGTAGAAGTGCATGAAGTGACTAGAATATTGCTTCAAGTGTGTCATCCATAAATAGACACTATGTACTAGATACAGTGGCATTACCTTAATGACACTATGCACTAGTCATTTGGCATGACACTCTACTAATAGATGAAATGCCACCAGTCATAAATAGATGAGGTAGAAAATGAACACACTGAACTCTTCATAATCCATACCATCCATGTACCTATCAATACAAGAATGTTTACTTGTGCCTCATTTTTGCAGTTAACCATCTCTAACAATTTCTACAAACATAGACATTAACACTAATAATGCAATGAGAATATTTACTTTCATTTCTGAGAATTAGGTTGTGTTTCTAGTACCATTCACTCTTACTATCCCAATACATTTCATATGCAAATGTACAAATATTGCATTTTAGAAGATAGATTCCATATGATATGAGTGAAGAAAACAATCACAATTTTCACTATTCGAAACAAATAAAAATAGTTCTCTTAGACTTAGACATTTAAGGCAATGCAAAAATGTGATTTAATAATTAACTTTATGTATTTGAACCACAAACCAATTATCTTTAACTTCATATATAATATTGTGCTTGCTCCCATAGAACATTGTTCAAATAAATTAATCTCAGTCATCAGGATATTCAAAGGAAACATTTTATTCAATATTTTCAAAAAGAAAACTTTTTGCAAAGCTCTTGATATTTTCTCAAAACAACACAGGAAAAATAAAAAATACCTGTGGATGCCCTCCATTGAACCAAGATACACTGTTGAACAACATACCCTAATGGTCCACAAGAAATTTATTCATACAAACATGGCCAAACATAATTTCTTGCAAATATGACATCCTTATCAGTTGGAGGTGGAATTAAAAATCTAGTTAGGAGAATATATCTAGAGAAAAACCAAACAAAGAGCACTTATAAAAATGGCAAGTTCAGAGAAGAAAAACAATAGCATTATCCATTTCATTAATCAGATAGTAAAGTAGACTAAAGAAGAATAGGATGATTATGAAATTCAAGAAATTGTTTGCATAACAAATAAACATGTACAAAATAATTAATGAAGTAGAAACACCTTCAATTATACACATAAATAAGAGGCACATTTTCAATTTTATTACTCTCAACTTATGTCATTAAGCACTACAAGTTTGGCTATGGATTTGCTAATTATTTATTGAATTGCAAGTAAAATAGATGACAAAATAATAAATTGGAAGGAACCTTTTGATGTGAATATAATATAGAAATTGCACCATTCACATCCAAGCCCAGACAAGTATTACACAAGTAAAGATGAGCAGATAAGACACATTACCTACAAAAGTATTTTGGATCCTCCTCATCTCTTATGCCATGAGGATGACAAGTATCAACTATTAACCACAACCAGTTTCCATCTTTATTGATAATAATGGTATTCCATGCATGGAGTGTGAAGTCCATATAGCCCCTTATGAGCTCAAAAGAAATTGGAGACTTTTCCCTATTACATCATAGATACTATTTGTTTCCAAAATAAATGAGTCTGATGGAACTACACAAAAAAAGGACTGACTGAAAGCAAATAATCATAACATGAATCAATGGAATGTAATATATCAATAAATATGAATTGTGATGCACATGAAACTATTACCCTCATAAGAATGGCCCTATGGTGACCCAGGCCATATTGAATTGCTCCAATGGGAACTATGTTTGAATTGTATTGTTCTTTTGCAGTCTTGATAGATTGTTTGTAGAGGAAATCTATACCAAGAATTGTAATACTTTCAAATGCCTAATTAGAAAGGCCCATTACAATGGAATTTTTATTAATACAACATGTACAAATAAAAGACATCTCAAAATTGGCCCCAATAGTGGCTCTTCACATGGTAGATATATTTAGAGATTTATCACTACCACCAAAGCAATTAGACACAAAGAGAGCTAATAATGATGTTCTCTAATAGTCATCAATTTTGTACCCATTTTCAAAACTTTCTTGCCTAAATCTTCTCCAACCAAAAACGACTCATTGAGCAAACAATACAATTGCTCAAACTTCTCATCTCATTCCCTAAAAGCACAAATTAAAAATATCAAATCTATTCTTCTTACAAAACATAAATATTAAAGAGCCACTTAATTGAGCACAAATTAAAGTCTAGAACATTCTTCTTCTAGTCATGGTCATGGACAATCTCTAGCACAAACCAGTCCTTCATGGTTGAAACCAACTCGAGAAGAGCAACTTCGCAGAATTGCCCTTAAAGCTTCTCAGCTTGAAGCAAGGAAGAGTCAATTCTTGACACCATTCCAGTATCAAAAAATCCTCTCTGAACTTCATCGCCTAGATCAAGAATGCCTCCATCTCCTCAAAGAATCTCCAGAGCTCTATTCTGAAGCATATACGGAGCATGAACTAGATATGGAAGATGCTCAAGAAACCATTTGAAAAAATTTTGCTATCCATGAGTATGTACATAACTCTTTAGCAGAAAGAGCTTTTGCCAAATCTTCAAGGTAGGAATGGTTAACAAATTGTCTAGCATTTCTTTACACAGTTAGGACAGATGTCCTTAAAGAGATAACTAGTGTGCAAAAGGAACTTAGAGAATATACATCGTCAACTAGTTCTTTAAGCCCCTTAGACAAATTTTTAGTTGAAATAGAACAACTAAAATGTGAAGAAAAATCCTACTTGATAGGAAAGAATTAAATAATTAGCCTTTCTGATAGGAACCATGAGTCTCCCATTTTGATCCTTTTTGAGAGGTAGATAAAATATTTTGAGAGGTAGATAAAATCTTGACAACATTTGTTGAGATCTTTTGTAAGAATTGAGGTGGCAAAAGGATGTTCAATTTGGTTCAACTCTCCCCAAGAAGAAGAAGCTTGCTTGCCAAACCAAATGCATTATCTTGGAAGAACAAGTTCGGGAGATGAAAAATGAATTTTGGGTGCATAAGTGTGAGATTCATTGATTTGAGGTACTGGCCAAAAGGAAATTGAATTGGTTGGCCTTCTATGCCAATGGTATAAGGACTCCATTGTTGGAGTGTCTGACTTCCAATGATGCAATCATACATTTCAACAAAGAATTGGAGAAACTCAGTGGGATACATAGATTCAAAGAATTAAAGAGGAACTATAGCTTTATGGTTTATTTGGTTCCTAGAATGAGTAATAGAACTAATAGAGGTATCAATTGGGATCCAATAGTCAGGTGGAAAATATTTTGGACTGGCAAGGTTACAGTCAACACTTGCGTCAAGTAGTGCACAAAGTTTATAGGCTTTGATTCCTCATAATTTGATGGTAAGGAGAAAACCTAGATAGGGATTCTGTTGTCCTTTTAGATAGGCATTGACTTGGTTGGGATCTTTAGCTAATTGGTTAGACTGATCAACTAGGTAGGATTCTTCTTCACATTTCAGTTGTTTTGTTTCAACATGGTTGAAACCAACTCCAGAAGAGAAACTTCACAAAATTTCCCTTAAAGCTTCTTAGCTTGAAGCAAGGAAGAGTCAATTCTTGACACCATTCTAGCATCATAAAATCCTCTCTAAACTCAAAATCTAGAAGGTACTAAAAATGTCTTAGCAGAGAAGGATTTCAAGAATTGCCACATTGTTTCAATTCTCTTAGTTAGATGGTAGACACAACAATCAGCCCAGAACTTCTCCAACCTCATCTTCATAATAGTAGAGAAGAAAGCCACAATCATATTTTACAAAATATTCATTTGGCCTGTTATGATGCCCCTGGTCCTTGGGAAGAATACAACCATCAATGATAGGTTATTCTGCAGCAAGAAGTTTGCAGTAACATGGTAGAACAATATTGACAATAGATTCTACATCATGTTTGGGGATTGAATCAAATTGTTCAAGGAGAAAATAATTGACAAGTTACTTTGTAGCCCAAACATTATATAGAAAGAGCACAATCCCAAGAAGATGTTATTCATAACCTCAATTGGGTGTGTAATGATCTCTCTGGTAATTTATGGGAAGCCAACAAATTGTATGACACTCGGAAATGAGTTCTTGTTGATGAATTCAACCATGTTCAGCCTTGGGTGGTGCCACTAGTCAACAATGCTCGCATGATCATGCAAAGAAAGGAAAAATGTAATTTCACTAGTGATATTCATTAGACCAATAATCTGTACCTTCTTACCCAAGCATTATATTAGCAACAACATGATAGACATTTTGCAGCCTCCAGAAGATAATTCACGGACTCCATTATCCAAAAGGAATCCCATCAAGAATATGATTTCATTGCTAAATATCTCACTCTCAAGGTTTCTTAGTGGCTTAAATGATCAATCTTGACCAGCATCATAAAAGCTATTAGCCAAAATATCATGAACACTACAAAAGGACTCTTTGCTATACCTTTGAGACACCCTAGAGAATTCTCATAGAGATCTTAGTCGCTTGTAGGGCTTTGAATTAAGAATGCAAGCACCATGACACCTACGTATTTTGGGAAGAGTATCATTCTTAGCCTTGGAACAACCATCAACTTGACTATTTTTTTTCAGGTCAGGAAAAGGTATTTTACTCATGTTGACTTTAGACTTGCTATTGCCAATAACATTGCTAGAGTCAATATTGACAAAATTGCATGAACACAAATGTTTACAACTGGTACTATTTTTTGGAGACACTTTCCTTTCTGCTCTCTGCAATGGAGTTCTAGGATCTATTTCTCTATCATTTTTGCACTCTTCATCACCTGAATCTTGACATGCACTTGACCCATCCTACACAATAGAAGCCACTGCCATGTCACTGCAATGACACTTAACTGGTGCTTCAATAGTTTCTTGTGGCTGATTTGGTGCATCTTTTGACAACTGTGTCGGAACTATATGAGACTCAATCATATTTCCAATATTTTCCCTTTGTTGATAGTCTCTAGTATAGAGCTTCCTAGTGCTATCCAATATCTCTTGGAAAGCTATATGCTATTAGTGCTTCCATCCAACTTTTCTAGGTTGATGGGAACAAATAGTACTTAAAATGTGTTTAGTAGAAGAGCCTGGCAAAGAAATTTCAATTTTGGCTATCATACATGCAAAAGAAACTCAAAACAAATTAGC
The DNA here is from genome assembly GCA_028749045.1 of Cupressus sempervirens. Taxonomy (NCBI): domain Eukaryota; kingdom Viridiplantae; phylum Streptophyta; class Pinopsida; order Cupressales; family Cupressaceae; genus Cupressus; species Cupressus sempervirens. The sequence continues at coordinate 157,393,442 of CM053783.1, forward strand.
TTTTTCAGGACGCAAAATCAACAAATGCATAGAAAATTGCTCAATGTAGATGGATGACCAAGTTTACCTTCTAAAGAATGATTTCCTTTTTCCTTAAATATAAAAATAGAAAACTCTTCTTCAGTGGAAGAGCTAATAGGTTCATGTCGAGTAATATCCTTCCCTAATGTATTGTTTCCTTCCAAATTGTAGCTTATCCATGGAGGAATTTTATAGGAATCTTACAGTTTTTTATGCTAAAGACAAGCCAATAAAATTCATAAGATAATTGTGACAGACAAAGGAAGTAATTATGGCTACTTATAAAATAACTCTAGGGAGTCAATGAATCAATAAAGCATTAAGGGTGACCATCAACAAAAAACATTTGGTGACATACATTATGTTGTTCAACTAGAAGATAGTGTTTCTACCTGGTACATGCCAGCTACTATTTAGGAATATTTTGATTTGAAAAATATAGTTATTGATTGGTTTTAGTCGAATAGCTTTAACAATCATTTCTACTTTTTATTAAAGAAATATTGATCTGATTCCACCAAGACATCTTCTTATTATTATATAATATAAACCCAAATTATGAGAAATTGAACATGTTGAAAAGTTGCAGAATAAAAAAAACTAATAAACATCACTTTTCCTAAACATGGTCTGAGATATGAGACATAAGATGAATAGATGCAAAAAAAGCTCAATGGAGAAACCTAACTTTGAAGTACTAAGAGCCTGATATGGCTTCTTAGATATTAATCAAGGAGCAATGCTACCAAATGTGTCAATCAATGATAAAATCTTGATAAAAGCAATATTTACTTGTATATTAATTTTTTTGAGAGCTCTCATGGAAAACAACTCCAGGGGTTGCAAAGATGTCAATCTATTATTTGATGCATCCACAGTCATCAGCCTTGAAAAAATTGATATACCTAGTGACAACTCCACCAGTCTATTGCTTGTAACTTTCAAGGATTTCAAGGAGACCAAGTCAACAATATTCTTGGGTAGAGTCTTCATTTTATTGAAAGATAGGTCAAGCTCTTCCAAATTCTCAAGGAAGCCATTTTTTGATGGAAAAAATGTGTAAATCATTTTAATGGATTAGGAAATGAAGTAAAATCATGTTTTCAAAATAAATCTTCAAAGTTAATAGATTTTTAGGTCTTAAAAGAATTGTCAAGAATACACTTCTCAAAAATTTTGAGGAATAACTCCTTGAATTGCCTCTATTACCCAGCCTTTCCAAGATAGCTAATGTAAATTGGATGCTTCAAGAGGCACATGGATCTTTATGTTTTCAAGAGCAATTGTGACATGCTGTGGGTGGACTAAACAATTTAAGTTTGGGTGTACAATATACAACAACCGTGGAATTAATAAACCTACTGAGAGCTAGGAGGGAGGATGTTAATGCAATGATAATGGGTGACATCAACTCAGATTATGATGTCTTGAGCCTATTAATTACATCTTTACTAAGAGAGTGCACAAAGGAGTCAAGGACATCACTTGGCTAGAAACTTAAATTGGTATGAGCAGAGTGTCTGGGCGATCTTGGAGCAATAGATCCTGTCAAATAGCAGATTCAAAATGAGAGGGGTGTCTTCAAGAGGATTGATTAAGTAATGGACAAATTTTCAAAAGATATGGAGATCAAGATCTCTTTACCTATTAAAAAAATCGTCAAAGAACTAAAATGAACATATTTTGAGAGAAAATAAAGACATTGTGATGAGGGTTACAGGGTTCTTCTTTTGGGAAGGCAAATATAGAATATGTCAAAGAGATCATTACTCACAATAGAGGTTCAAATCACTATCAAGAGATATCTAAGGACAAAGCCTTAACAATGGAATAGTACCATAGTATGAGGGTAATAACTAAATGACAGTGAAAAAATTAAAGATTCATAAAAAATATAGTCATATTCGAGAGTATATCCATACACCACTACTATTCTTAGTCTATTGAATGAAGATTTCTTTTGAAATATATATTTATGTCCAATTCAGTCAAGTTGTATGATTAGTAGGAAGTATTTTAAAAAGAACTATTTTAATTATTATTTGGCACATCTAATAAGACTAGCACTAAGTTGGATGGCTTTTAGTTAGTTTTGGTCTTCTGATGACATCACTCCAAGATGGTGCCTAGAAGATTTTAAAAACAACTTCCTTTATATGGAGGTAATTGCAACCTAGATAAGGTTAAAATTTTTGGTGAAGATATCTTTCCTACCTCTCTCCATATCATAGATGAAAGAATCTGTGGGAGTGATTTTCAACTACATATTTATTGTCCTTTTCTCCTCTCTTCATACCATAGATGAAAAAATCTGTGGGAGTCATTTTCAACTACATATTTATTATCTCTTTCTCTTGTATCACTCCTACACAATGATTTTTCTGAGTTGGTTGCATCTAAGAAAGATAAATTCTCTTTTGTTCAAAACTATCCTACATCATTTTAAGTTTTTTTTTGAAGTATATGTCTAAACCTAAATAGTTCAATTTTCTTTACCTAGAAATTGTAGGATGCTTGCTAAATAAAGTTGTGCTAAGATGAAATTTCAGTATTTTTTTGTGAGGGATGAACATAAGGCATGTAGTGAATTCATATGAGGCATGTAACAAATAAATTTGTACATGACAGGGAAGAAATCACTTCTCTATCTTAAATTTTGCATAGTTATGTAGAAATATTTCTAAATCCTATTATTATTGGCTGACAAATATCAGCTACTTGACAAAAACAAATTGTTGTTGAAAAAATAAATAAATAGCAGCCATTTTAGAGAGAAAATTGTCACGGAGCAAATATCATACGATTTGAAATTCGCACAAATTTTCTAATTAGATTGCTAAATTTTATAATATTAACCTAATTTTAGATTAATATTGCAAGTGGTGTGGGAAAGGGAAGAAATGACTATTGTTTCTAAGTTTGATGCAGTTATTTTGAGAATTTCAAGATATCTGCTAGAATATTGTTCAAGGCCACTATTTATAAATATATGCTATGTAGGAGAAAAGTCTTGGATAATTGTTAGATTTTGTTATTTGAAGCCAAAATTTAGAGGCTTTTTATGTTGGATATATATCACATTTAAGAATTAGAATTGTTTGTCTAACAACTAAGTAGTAGACTTAAAATTCTCTAAGAAAGTAAGTAGATTTATGCATGAAAATATATGGTTTTTTGTCTAATATCATTCAGATTTGGAAAAATTCTAGGATGCCTTGTTCAAATTGTAATTATGCTACTTAATGCACTTTTTATAGATGGAATTGATAGCTAAATTTTTAGATATTTGACAAATAGTAATTAGACATCAAACTAAAACAACAGAGATATCTTATGGAAAATATGAGGAATTTTCCAGATAGATGTCAAATATTTAAGAAATAAATATATGCATGGGGAGAAATAGTAGTTCTATCTTAGCCTCTATTGTAATAATCACTATCATAACAAGCTGGACTTATGATAATATAATTATTGGAAGTAATATCAGAAAGCTAAGGAATAGTTTTGTTGTCTAAGTTTGATTCCAAAATATGTGAAATTGTAGGGAGTCCTACTGAATTCTATCCTTTTTTGCCTGATTCGGTATCATTCGAAAGAAATATTTGCAACTAATGTCTGTATTCACATATTTCTAATATTTATATAAGGTTCTTGCTGTGTACTATGTACAAGAATTACAATAGATATTCAATAAATAAATACCAAGAATTTAATTGATAAATATTAGATGCTCAGTAAAATAAGATTTTATGCTAAATCCAGGTGTTGGAATTTACAAGAATCTTAGTGATGATTCTTTTGAAAAAACTTCAACGTATCCCACTATCATCAGGTAGGCTCACTAATTACTTTGATAATTTGTGTGTAGGTTTTCACAGTTCTATCAATAAATTTATCAAAGGGAATAGATGTCTTGTTGTTCTGAGATGCATTTGAGGATCCAACTGTATGTTTATATTCTTCCCAATGATCTGAGCCTTTCTAAAGGGTTAGCTTTCATCAGGGAAGAAGCTTTAGATTTATGCTAGGGAATAAACATCTTTATTGTTTTAAAATCAAAATCTGCTTACGGAAGAATTCGAGAATGGTTGCCAGGTTATATTCTATTAAGTTGAAATTTTAGTTCTTTTCGTATGTCCTTCACAAAATTGCAAACAAAACCTTTTTTTATGCTAATCTTTTCACCTAATTTTTGCAATGGAAGTGAATACCCTGCTATAGGCTACTGATCTCAGAAGATATTCAGTTGTGCTAGTCCTGGTGATTTTTTTTTGGCAAATTGTCAAGTCCAAATATAAACTGGCAACAGAGTCACCAAAACAAGTGACTAAATAACTTCTATTTTTATAATTCTTGAAAGTTGGAGCACCTTCAAAGTCTATGATAACTCTGGATGACTGGTTGGATGCATGTATTCAATAATGTCTATGAGGCCGAACAACCTTTTTGTATCTTAGATCTTGTACCATGTATCTTGATCAGGAAATCAACAACTCTCGGTATCTTCTATTCTTCAAACAGGTTACCCAAGGTGCTCATGTTTAGTGTCTCAATGAATTGTTCTGAATATCCTTGTAAGCTGAACACTTCTTGATGTGATGCCATTCCGTCTCCACCACTTCTTGAGTCTAATACCAACATCTTCTACTTGTCCCATGCTTCTTTAGGTATCATCCATTATCCGATTTCACGAAGTTAATGTGAATTAGATAGTAGGTAGTAGTATGAGTGATTTTTGAGTTGCTGGGATAGAAATAGTTGTGTAGGTGGTGTTAAGGTAGATAAGGTTGGGTATGTTGGATAAAATATTATGTTGTCCCGATCCCATTTTCTTTCAAATCAAAACCAAATCTCTTCTCTTAATTGATTGCTCCTGTGACTAGAATTTAAAATACTATCCTTTCTTAAAAAGTTGAATCTAATTATGTTCTTACTCTTAGCCAAGCTTTCATTATTTTTTCTTTCCAATTTATATCCGCTCCCATCTAGTTCTTTTGTTTATAGTCATATGTTGGATTAAAGTGCTCTATATAGTATGTTGCTTTCCTCCCAAGTTGTCCTCATGCTTGTCTCTAAACTTTTGAAGATGCTCAGCCTTACTAGCTCTAGTGATTATTTTGGCAAATTGTCAAGTCCAAATACAAGCCGGCAATATATTCACTTAAACAACTAACTATATGATATTTAATTTTACAATTCTTGTAAGTTGGAGCACATCCAAGATCTTTGATTACTCTAACTAAATCTTGTTAATAATGTCCATTAGGCCAAAAAACCTATGGGACTTAATTTCTAATTCTTTTTCCTTTTGCATCTTGGATTCTCAACTCTGTATCTTGATCAAGAAATCATCAACTTTTGTTACATTTTCTTCTTGAAATAGGTTATGCAAGATGCTCATATTTAGTGTCTCAATGTAATTGACCTAAATATCCTTGTAAGCTGAACACTCTGTGATGTAATGCCATTCCATCTTCACCACTTCTTAAGTGTAATAGCAACATTTTCTACCTGCTTGCTCTTCTTCAGGTATCATCGATCTTCTGGTTTCACATCTAAGTTGATGCAAACTAGTTCTTAGTTGAGCCATTAACATTTTACATTCATATGCAAGATTAAAATGATTGATATAGTTTGCTCTTTTCCTCCCAAGTTGTCCTGTCCACATGCATTCTTTAAATTTTCCTTCTCATGTACTTTTTTTTCCCTTTTTTATTTGGGCACTCTTTTATGCTAATACCCCACTTATTCATCCACTTGTTGTTTTGTTTCATCCTTGTGCTTTTCATTCTGCCCAATTTCTCTTCTGCTACCATATCGGGCCAATGATGCATTTACATGTTTAATCTTCTTTGATAATTTAGTGACTTGGTCATAGCCAACACACAACTGGAAATGCCATGGCCTCGACCAAGATGGTCTCAAATTTAACAGATGAGTTTATCTTGACGTTAGGGGCAATCAATTATTTTTGCAACTCTATTAATCTTCACTTTCTTGCTGATGTGTTGCTATCCTAGACTTCACACCTGTATAGTACTACTGAGCGACTAGTAGCCCAAAAAGAGTTAAATGAGTTTTCTAGTCCCATAATTAAGCTCTTCTTTATTTATTTTGAAGTGAGTATAAGGTTTTCCATTCCTCTTGTATTCTTTTTGCTCAATATGTTTCTCAACCAATTTTATTGTGGAAAAGCACCTCAAGAATTTGGTTCAAAGTCAGAGATAAAGAAGGCCTCAAAATCATCCAAAGAAAATTAGAGGGGTGAAATACATAAATAGGGTTTTCAAATGAATTGGGAAGTACTAAAGCCTATAATGGCTTTTGATTCCTAGAAATGGTTAAAAGTCCTAAATGGATCAAATTTTTCTTTGTAAGGGGGACCAATAGAGTCCTTGGGTTAAATAGGAATATTTGGAGTATAGAGAATTTAATAATGATAAGAAATCCAATTAGTGGGTTTAGTGGAATTCAATAAATTGAGTTTAGAGTCATAAACTAAGAAATCTAGAATAGGCTAGTGTGGGAGTTTAAGTCTTTAAGGGATGAGTTATATATTTAAATAAAGCCTTTTATAGCTTTTTGAAATTCAAATATTTGAATATGTAAACAACTAGTTTAAGAATGAGAGGGAAGTGTAGTTATTGTAGTTTTAAACTCAATTTTTCAACTCAATGATGAAGTTGGTTGAATCAGTTATTTTAGGGAGTCTTATAAATTTGAAAGAGTCTCTCTTATGAAGAGTGGAGAATCGGGTGTATGGACTAGTGAAGAAAACAACAAATACAAACATCTTCCTTTTGTAAATTGAATTCCATCATTTGGTTATCATATCGACTGGATTGCTCTCCAAATGCTCTGACAAGGTTTTCTTCATCATTGATGTGTTTGTGGATAAGTTTCATATTGCTAATAACTTGTTGTTGCGCCAGTTGGTTGCTATAACCTTTCTTTAATTATTATTTTTTAATATTGGTGCAGTTGAGTTTTTAAAGTAATGGAGGCCCTTCCATGAATATAAAGGCCTAATGTTAATGGAAGGTTATTTCCTAACATGTATTATATGTTATTAATGAAGCATATGCAGATTTGTGAGGAGTGGAGGCGGTCACAGTCCAGAACAGTGGGAAAATATGGTGAAGTTAAAAGCCAAGTGTACCAGTGGATGATCTGACCCCATAGGATATACATTTTATGTTTTGGAGTAGTTTATGATGCTAATTGGAATGTGATTCAATCACCATTTTATTGTGGGAGAGTGTGGAGATAGGAGATTGAGGAAGCCCATGCAAAGTCGGGTTTGGAGTCTAGAATTGGGGGTTTTGATGCTGCAGACCCTTTGAAGTCAATTCCTTTGAGATTTGGACAATTCAAGACATAACCAGGCGCTGTCTATGAGTTGAGATTGACAGGAGGCCATCCGTGGTTGCTTCCTTTGTTAATTTGAACAATTTTTGTGCATTGAAATAGGGTACTTGTCAAGTTCAGCAGTGTTTGTATAAAATAGTTATAACAAAGTTTTTGATATGGTATCATACTTTGAAAAGGGTGTTCATGGATGACCTTAGGTTGTCAAGTGCTTTGAGAAAAGAATAAGTTATTGACATTCTAAGTTTGTTGTAGAGCTTTTAGACAGTCTTTTGGGCCATTTGGGTCAACTTGTGAGAGTTTCTTGAATTAGGAAATTGTAATTGAAGTCAAAGCCCTAGAATCACTTGAACCCAAGTACTTGGGAGTTTGCAAGATCACAATCACCAATTGAGAGTGTTGTATAAGGCTTTAGCAAGTCAAGTCCCAGAAGAATTTGATGTTTTTGGATAGACCAAGTGCCTAAACCTATGAAATTTCCAACTTTCATTATGCTTTTGAAGACCACCAAACCTTTCTGCTACATCAAGTGGTATCAGAGTGGGAAAGGTCTTGTGAAAGTTGTAGTGGTGTTGTGAAGTACCAAGTTGATCAAGTAGCCATGTCTGAGGGAGAAGAAGAGATTCCTACAAGGTTGATAAATATGGAGTTGGCAAAGATTGTGAAAGAACAAGTAGTAGATAACAAAAAGTTAAGGGCATCATTAGACCAAAGGGACAAAGAGAATGCTGAAAAAGATAGATTGATAAAGTCTATGATGGAGAGGCTGTCAACACTAGAGAAGAAGGATAAAAGAATCAGATTGGATGAAGGAATAAGAGATGAAGGAGAGGAAGAAGAACCCAAAGAAGAAGAAGTGGACCCTGAGGAAGTAAGGATGGCTAAGTTGGAAAAAGCCATAAGGAATGGAGATGGAAGGGTAAGGACATAATTACCTATGTACAAGGGGAAGATCGATGATGAAGAATTGATAGATTGGTTTAAAGCAATTGAAAATTTCTTTGAGTGTGAAGTGATAGAAGAGAAGGACAAAGTGAAGATAGTAAAGTCGAGGTTGAAGGGACATGCTTTGCTGTGGTGGGATTGTATCTAGGTAGACAAATGGAAGAATGGTAGATCCAGATCACATCTTGGTATACTGTGGTGGACAAGATGAAGGCAAAATTTTTGGCAAAGGATTATATAATACAGTTGTACAAGAAGATGAGGGATTTCAGGAAAAAGGAGATGGATGTATAGAAGTACACTGAGGAATTTCACAAGCTTGATATTTGAGTGAATCATGAGGAAGAGATGGAAGAAAAGATTGCAAGATATATGGGGGGACTAAGGTTCAATATCTAGGATGAACTTAGTCTTGCTACCCCGAAGTCAGTTGATGAGTGTTATCAATTAGCCTTGAAGGTTGAAGAGAAGATAAAGAGAAGGCAAGAGAAGAAAAGCAGCAATAGAGGTGGATCTTCCATGAGAGGAAGAGGGGGAAGAGGTATTACTGATTCTCAGAATTAGAATGACAAAGACAAAGACAAAACATTTTCATAATCAAGAGGAGGGTATAGAGGTGGAAGAAGTGGAGGAAGTGGAGATTTCATAGGAAGATGCTTCAACTACAATGAAGTAGGCCATCAGTCCTTTAGGTGTCTTAAATGGCAAGAAGACAAAGGGAGAGATAGAAGAGGGAACTTGGTTGATGAAGAATCAAGAAAAGATGAGCAGAGAGAACCCATTGAAATTCATCTAGAAGAAGGAGAGTGCTTATTGATGGGAAGAAGCAATCAAATACCAAAAGATCTAGGCATATTCAAATAAAATTTTCTCATTCAAGGCAAGGTATGCAAGTTTATAGTTGATTCAAGGGAAAGTAATAATGTGTTATCTTATGAGGTTGTTAAGAAATTGAATTTGAAAATTTTTGCACATGTTGCTCCTTATTATGCTACTTGGATCAATGAGAGTCAGAATTTGTTGGTTAAGGATCAAGTGGTGGTTGAGTTTTCAGTTGGGAGTTATAGGGATAGAGTATTATGTGATGTCATGCACATGATTGGGGGCATCTCATTTTAGGAAGATCTTGGCAATGTTCAAGGAGAGTTATGCATGATGGCTATGAAAATACATATGTAGTTCACCAAGGCAAGATGAAGTATAAGTTATATCCTTTGGTAAGGAGTCATAAGGAGTCTATACTGATGTGTTTTGGAGAAGAAATATAGGCAGGAAGGCAGATTGATACAGGTCAAGGAATGGTACAACAAGAAGGAAAAATTGGAGGCATCCAGTTGCTGACAGAGCAATGGCAAAATAGTCCTACATCAAGAGGAGTTGGAAATCCATACTATGTTCAAGTTGGGGAAATCAATTGTCCAATGGTTGGGAAAATAACTGAAGTTTTAGTTAAGGGAGAACAACAACAATAGGACCCATTCAAAGAGGAAAAATGGTGGGCCTTCAAGTAGTAGCAACATTGTCATGAATCTGGATAGTCAAAGACACCTAAGTTTTATTCTAATCCTTGGTCTATGAATGCAGGGAGCTTGGGATACCAACAGGTCACCTTTTGGGAGTATTTCATCCCTAAACACTAGAATTCTATGAACAAATAGAGTGGGTATCAACATGATAACTCTCAAAACAAGAGTCTTTTTCATGGGGGGGAGTCTAGTGCAGGAGCACCTCAAGCATTTGGTTCAAAGTCAGAGATAAAGAAGGCCTCAAAGTCATCCAAAGAAAATTAGAGGGATGAAATACATAAACAAGATTTTCAAATCAATTGGGAAGTACTAAAGCCTATAATGGCTTTTGATTCCTAGAAATGGTTAAAAGTCCTAAATGGATCAAATTTTTCTTTGTAAGGGGGACCAATAGAGTCCTTGGGTTAAATAGGAATATTTGGAGTTTGGAGAATTTAATAATGATAAGAAATCCAATTAGTGGGTTTAGTGGAATTCAATAAATTGAGTTTAGATTCTTAAATTAAGAAATCTAGAATAGGCTAGTGTGGAAGTTTAAGTCTTTAAGTGAGGAGTTATATATTTAAATAAAGCCTTTTATAGCTTTTTGAAATTCAAATATTTGAATATGTAAACAGCTAGTTTAAGAATGAGAGAGAAGTGTAGTTATTATAATTTTAAACTCAATTGTTCAACTCAATGATGAAGTTGGTTAAATTAGGTATTTTAGGGAGTCTTATAAATTTGAAAGAGTCTTTTTTATGAAGAGTAGAGAATTGGGTGTACGGACTGGTGAAGAAATCAGCAAATACAGACATCTTCTTTTTTCAAATTGAATTCCATTGTTTAGTTATCATATCGATTGGATTTTTCTCCAAAATCTCTGACAAGTTTTTCTTCATCATTGATGTGTTTGTGGATAAGTTTCATATTGCTAATAACTTCCTATTGCACCAGTTGGTTGCTGTAACCTTTCTGTAATTTTTTTTTTTAATATTGGTGCAGTCAATTTTTTTAAGTAATGGGGGCCCTTCCGTGAATATAAAGGCCTAATGTTCATAGAAGGTTATTTTCTAATATGTATTATATGTTATTAACTAAGCATATGCAGAGTTTTGAGGAGTGGAGGCGGTCACAGTCCAGAATAATGGGAAAATATGGTGAAGTTAAAAGCCAAGTGTAGCATTGGATGATCTAACCACATGGGATATACATTTTATGTTTTGGAGCAGTTTATGATGCTGATTGGAAGATGATTCAATTAGAAATTTATTGTGGTAGAGTGTGGAGATAGGAGATTGAGGAAGCCCTATCAAAATCGGGTTTGGGGTCCAGAATTGGGGGTTTTGATGTTGCAAACCCTTTGGAGTTAATTCCTTTGAGATCTGGACAATTCAAGACATAACTAGGCATTGTCTATGAGTTGGTGTTGATAGGAGGCCATCCAAGGTTACTTCCTTTGTTAATTTTAACAAATTTGTGTACTGCAATAGGGTATTTGTCAGGTTCAACAGTGTTTGCATAAAATAGTCATAACAAAAATTTTGATATGTTATCATACTTTGAAAAGGGTGTTCATTGATGACCTTAGGTTGTCATGTGCTTTGAGAAAAGACTAAGTTATTGACATTCTAAGTTTGCTACAGAGCTTTTAGAGAACCTTTTGGGCCTTTTGGGTCAACTCGTGAGAGTTTCTTGAATTCGTAAATTGTAATTGAAGTCAAAGCCCTAGAATCACTTGAACCCAAGTAATTGGGAGTTTGCAAGATCACAATCACCAATTGAGAGTGTTGTATAAGGCTTTTGCAAGTCAAGTCCTAGAAGCATTTGATGTTTTTGGATAGGCCAAGTGCCTAAACCTCTAAAATTTCCAACTTCCATTGTACTTTTGAAGACTACCAATCCTTTCTGTTGCATCACCTATACTTGTGGAAATTGATATTCATAAGATATAATTACAACCTAGATAAGATTAAAAAAAATTTGGTGAAGATATCTTTCCTACCTGTCTCCATATCATAGATGAAGGAATCTCTAGGAGTGATTTTCAACTACACGTTTATTATCCTTTTCTCCTATATCACTCCTACACAATGATTTTTATGAGTTGGTTGCATCTAAGAAAGATAAATTCTCTTTTGTTCAAAACTATCCTATGTCATTTTAAGGTTCTTTTTAAAAATATATGTCTGAACCTGAATAGTTCAATTTTGTTTATCTAGTGAAAATAGACTCTAGGAAGAAAAGATATATATATATATATATATATATATATATATATATATATATATAACAAAGCTCTAGCAATATTGCAATAGATAAATTAAACTAGGTTCTAAACCCTAACAATCAGCAAAAAAAAAGTAAAGATAGAGAAATAAGTAAAAATATTGGAATGTGTTTTAGTTGCATGCTTTTGTAATATTTTTGAATAAGAACTTAGAAAATCCAACATTTTGCTTCCAGATTCCCATAGTCTCAAATGCTAATCTCTAGCAACACTGAGTCCCAAAAGATGAGAAATGGTCACTTTTTTGGGCTGGAATCACTCAAAAAGATGCAAGTTTTAAAATTTAGAAAAACTTACCTACAAATCATTTTCTTTCCACTATCATCAGCGAATACTCAACTATGCCCCCACTCTAACACAACATTAGGTGTAAAGTGAATTCTATAAAAAAAATCACACTCATATATTAAATTTAAAATATATAATTCTAATACATAATCATCATAAAATCAATCTCTAAAGCATATAGATGTCCTCAAAACTATAGAGGATTGCAATGACAAACTAGGTTGTAGAGGAGGCTAGTAAGATGAAGGAACATCAATACCACATGTAAGTAATTGTATTGGAAACCCAAGATCATTAACAGGTGATGTATCATATTTTCTATTTCTACACGCAGAATTGGTCTCCCTTTGCTTGAAACAAATTTACTTTCCAAAACTTTAGGTCCGCCTTTCCCTTTTCATTGCCGCCTAAATGAAAATTAATATTTTTTTCACTTTTGTGGCCTTTTTAATTCTTCTATTTATTCTATATAATGTATGTACTTTTTTTTAATTCTATGAGCTTATATTAGAAGTTTATTTGTTATCTTTTTGTTTTTGTCTTTAGTCTAGCAAATATTTTAGTATTTTTTAATTTTTATTTAAGATTCTTCTTTTAGATTTAAAAGAGAATTTAGAAATTATAATTGAAAACTTATACCTTCAAGGAAACTTATTTTTAATCTTTGAGGTTCAGTCTCCCTACACTATCCAAAAATTAAGAGAATGGGTAGCTAAAATTGTATTTATTTTTTTTAAATATATATTTTAAATCATGAGAATTCAAATAGACAAAAAAAATTTAATGAGTTTTATTTTAGATTTGAGGGATTTGTTTCTCATTATTCTATTGGTAATTTTAGGATTTCTGGGCAGCTTTCTTATAAATCAATAATTTGAAAGTCTAGCATCGAAATCTCTATGAATTCAAATTTTGATCATTTAAAAGCCTAGCATTAAATTGAAATAGTGGCTTGTTAGTGTTGGAATGAAATGATAAAAAATTTCACATCAATATCTCCTTTTAGAGAAATACTTTAGTTTTATTATAGTCTCCTAATTGTCATGGTGAAAGGTCTTGATAGGATCAATGAATGTATATATGGATAATATTTGATGATTGTCATACCTTAGAGAAAGTTGGATTCTTCATAATTGCCATGATTTTCAAATTAAAAACTTATTTTAGAGTTAATTCCTTAAATTTCACTCTCAATATAATGTCAAATCTCAACTACATAAATGTTTTGGTGACTAAGTATTTAGCCATTTATTTGGTAGTTTATTTAGTCACTTTTATTTTGTTGATCTTGTGATATTACCTAGTGACTAAATTAGTCACATATTTGATCACTTATAGTTGTAAATTATAAACAAATAGTAGAATCTAATCAATTTTAGTCACACGACTAAAAAATTTAGTCGCATGACTAAAACTTTTAGTTACGTAGTCACATATTTGTCAAAATTTACTAGTGATATAAGGGTGGATAGATGCAGAAGTAAACTTGTGCGCATCAGAGATTCACCTTAGAAAGCTTGAAAATTAGAAAGCTTCAATGTGCAATAATGCAGATGAGTAGATATTGTAGGGGTGCAAGGGTGTGAAGGTGAGGTTTTTTTATGTCTCTTGGGTGTAAAGTGTCAAAGTAAGTGAGTGAAGGATGCATTTATAGGCTAAAGGCATCATGGATGTGTACATAGTGCACCTTTAAAAGGTGCACACCTACAAAGGTGCACACATGTGCAAGTGCACATGTGTGCCCTTTTGGGGTATGATGCTTTTGAGAACATATTGTGCACCTTCTAAAGGTCTGCACATGTACTATGTGCACATATGTACATCATTTTGTTTAACTCACAATTTTTTTGACTTTCTAGCACATAGACTCTATTCTAGGTTGATCTACTCTAGAATTTAGACTGACTTAAACCTAAAGGAAGACCCCTTTTTTTACTAAGGCACCTGATTAGGTGCTTTGTACTGGATAATGATGTCTCTTACTCTAAAAAAAAATAAGGTGGTTTCCCATTCTAAATTTCCAAAATGAGGCATGTATTGTGAAGTCACAACATAGTGTTGTAGAAAGAACAAGACTCACCTAGAGTGGATTTACTTGATTCTTTCTATGATTTATGATAAATTTCTAATTTTTCTTCTACCTTTTATTCCACCAAGGATTCTTTTGGTCCTTTATTTACCATTCCATATTTTGAGGTTTTTTGTGATCGTTTGACCCAAGAGGAAGCTAAGCTCTCTTAGTTGGATTCTCTCATAGGATCAAAGAATCAAGTATTGGAAGCTCACACATCTTCAAGAAAGGAGAAGAGAAAGAAGTCACTTCCTATAGAGCTTTAGAAGGATTCTAGTACTAAACTCTCCTTGGATCCACCTTCTCTTAAGTGAGAAAAATTAAAGACATAAATACCAAACTATTTTTACTATCAAAATCCCAATCATGATGATTGATAGATGGATATGCAATATAGGTTTTAGACTTGACCTCTCTTACACATAAGAGAAATATTTATATTCCTTCTTTTACTTCTCACAAGGCTTCTTTTTCATCATTTTATACATATGGACAAGCCACTAGAAAGGATCCTGCATAATGTGCAACTAAAACTCCACATTCATCTAGATGGCTACAAGATTCAGGTGCTTCACACTATATGACATATTCTTAGGATTTGTCCTCTTCTCTTGAGGGTTCTCCTACTCCATACATTTTGATGGTCAAATAAAGTATTACGACTATATATGGGAGAGGTTCTATTAGCATTGATGATGGTGAACTCCATGATATACTATGTGTTCAATATTTTTCTTCTAAGATTATCTTTATTTTTCATAGTACTCATAGTGGGACACAAAAGATAATTGAGTTCACACAAGATTCAATGCACATCAAGGATAGTGAGATAGGTAATATTGTTGTTATAGGGAATTTTGATCATGCTTCCTTCTTCTTCTCTTTCTCTCATTTTGGTCCACCATCTCCACTATCAAAGAATCACTATCTTTCTTTATGAGAGCCTATTGAGGTGAAGTGGGTCAATTGAACTTGTGTGTTGTTCTTGAGACTAGTGTTGTGAGTTTTAAACCTTCACCTCATATTGTATAGGATTACTCTTCAACATTTCCTGACATTGTCGCTCCATTCATCAAGACACTTTGTGCAATAATTGAGGATATATCAAAGAATATTCATCTTCTCTTAGATGAAAGATTCAACACACCTATTATCCCACCTCGATTGGAGATTCTATTGTAGGTTTCTCATGCATTATATTTTGAGCATTAGCTAGGACTTCTAGCTTCACCCTACATTCAGAGGTTTCATCTTCCTTGTGGACACTTCCTTTGTTTCTTCTACATTGGAGCCACATTGGTCTGATCATTGATAGATGAGTTCTACCATGTTCATGGAGCTACAAGGTCTTGAGTGTCTATCATGGTGGGTTTCATTATAGTTATGATTTTGGGAGAGTCTCTTGAGAAATATCATTTATACTTTACTTGTGTCTCTTTTTGGAATAGAGTTTTTCCCATGTGGCTTTCTCTATTTCTCCACTTTATATAGATTTGGTTTTGATTGGGCAACTCATTAGGCCATGTTGTTGTGACCCAAGTTTACATTCATTATTGTAGTTCCTTTGCTTTCTTTCTCACAATATTTGCAGCTATATTGTTTCTCATCTTAAGAGGTGGTGTTAAAGTAAAGTATTAAATTAATTACATTCATTTAATTAAATCTACTCTTGCCTTAATATTTCACTTTCACACACTCACTTTAGTCACATTTAATGATCAATATAATTATGAAATTATTTAATCTCTTAGATTTTCCCTTTTAGGTTTTTTATCTCCTTTTATAAGGATTGATCCATTGTATATCTTACTCATTTGTGTAGTTTGATAATATAATCTTGCATATTTTCAAACACAAATGCTTATCTCTTTTCACTTTTCCTATCTATGACAGGCTTTTGCATGTAAGTGTTCTTTAGGGTTCTATGAATTTTTATTGCTCAAATTCTACAAATACAATGAAGTGCTAAATTTTAGAAAAGAATCAAATAATTATTTGAAGGGAGATATCCATTGAAGCTAGCACTCTAAAAAGGATTTAGGTAACACCTAGTCCAATGGTCATAGGTTTAGAGAAAAATCTACACTTATTTGGAAAAAATGTAAAACACATCTTCATCGACTCCCAATTATAAATAAACATCTATTCAAAAAGCTTATTCCTCACTTAGAGGGGCTAACTAGAGTAAAAATATTGGTCCAAACTTATAACTAGAAAAAAAGATGTTCACTTTGGAAACAACATTGAATTCCTAACTAGAGAATAAAAGGGCTTTGGAAAAAAATTCTAGAAAGCATCCAAAATTATTTCAAAACATAAAAATTCCCATATGAGGAAGTGGACCAAACTAAACTATCATCAACATCAAAAAATATTAACTTGTTATATCTTTTTTTAATGATATTTTTGTTAACTCAAACTAATATTGCAGTTGATAGTAGGAGATTGTTAGGTGATGATGCAATGAATCTATGTAAGAGAGTCATGTTAGTTTCTATATTGTCATCGATGTCAAAATCTTAGTTGGTTAGACATTATGCTATCTCAAGAAGGTAACATAGCATTTAAAATGCTGAAGAGGATATGAAGAAAGTATAATGAAGTTAGACTTCATATATAAGGTATTTAATGGGTACTTCAATGAGCTCGACAATGATTATGTAATATTGGTTTGAATTTTTTACAATAATATATTGTGGAGAAGTATTGAACATCACAAGCTTAACTGAGTGACAAGGTTAATGAAGGGAGACTATATTCACTGAGTGACTATAGTATTGTCGAGCAATTAATAAAGAAATAAGAACACAATATTACCTAAGAAAGTCAATATAAACTGAGTTATATGTTGCCTGAATAAATTTAATGTTTACCAAGTGAAATTTGGATGAAAATTTTGGAAAAATAGAATCTAAGTCCAACTTTTGATGGAAATTTGGAATGTTTGAGAAGGTCTAATGTGAGAGTCAAAGTTTTGTTGCAAGATAAATGTGTAGTACCTCTCATGTTTGTGGTCTGTGCCTTGTCTATTTTGATTCAAGAGATACTTGATACTCTTATTATATGTACTCGGAGATGACCTGAGGGTCAAATGTTATACTTTGATTCAGTACCATAGATGCTTTACTGCTATGATGCTTAGTTTATCATATTTGCATGTTAATGCCATTTTGAGATGACAATAGATCTATGATGATATTTGATTATCTAGTATTTGGACTTACTTTATGGTTATGTTATGTGATGGATTTTATGCTATGGTGATTTATGTCATTCTTGTCTCTTTTTTCTTTATGCAAATGTGAGTAATGTAAATGGATTAATTAGGTATTTAATGCATTTTACTTTGGCTATGATTTTATATGCAATTGCACTTGATCATGTGTTTTAGTGTGTAGGAACTATATCCCCGATAGTGGCACATGGAGTTAGTGATTCAGCTATTCATATTTTACCAATGTCATCCCTGTATGGTCGACGTATCCTTATTTTAACTATTTAAATTAAAACCTTTCAGTGATTGTTAAATTTGAACTCATCTATCTTGTCAAATTTAATTTTTGGCAGCTTTTTCTTAGGTGAATTCTCATTACGAGGAATAACCTATTTTCGTTTGGGTTGATTTAGAGTCTAGCTAGTCTAACTAGCTATTTTCCCTAATTGATTATTCACTCAAAAAGTGAATAAGTCTTGAAAAGGGGATTTTATTATTCACTTCTCACTTTTTGAAAATAGAAATTTGGAGAGCTTTTCTAAAATCCTTTTCTGAAGGATTTCAATTTTTTTTGTTTAGGGAGCTTTAAGTGTGGAATTTTTGTGAGATCAGTTTCATTGGATCTTGCTCGGGGAGGCCTTTCTTTGTCATGATTTTTGGTAGTATCAGTAGGTTATTTATTTTAGTGTGTGGGTTCTAGATTCTGCCCCTTTTGCTATTAGGTAGGGCCTTCCTATTTTTACATTTCTTCTTTATTTCAACTTCTATTTTTGGTAGCTATTTGTTAGGAGGCTGTGAGTTAGTATTCCCCTCCATTTATGTTTGTTGCTTCTACCTAGTTGGTTGGGTATGAACATTTTCCCTATTTTTAGGATGGGGTTTGCGGTTTTGCACTATTATGCTGGTCATTTTTGCATACAGTGTCCAAACCCAAATATTATTAGATTTTTGGGGGTTTCGTACCCAAAGGTCAAATGGGTTCTAATTTCAAAGTTTTCCAAATTTTGGGGTTTTTACCTCATTTTGTGTGCTACCCTATTTTCTCAAATTTTCTTGGCATGATGTGGGTCGTGGACCTAAATGATCCATTTGGATGTCAATTAGACCATTGATGTACTTTTATGTTACATTGGGATGTGTGTAACATCTTTCATCCTGATTCTATTTTTGGTTGAGTGACTTTTTGTTTTGTGTTCTCATCCAATCCTTGAGTTATGATCTTCATGATGGTGGTGTGCCACACACAAGTACATGAGGATACATTTGTTAGGTGACTCGTGAGTCCTGATCTTCTATGGTACTTTCAGATGTTATGATCATTGGGGTTGGGTTGGGAATTTGCATTCCTATGGGAACTCATCATTAGATGAGCATGGGTAGGGTAGTGTACCATATGGAGGGGGCTTCTATCTCATAGCCTAGTGATCATGGGACCATAGGTTGGAAAAGGGAGCTTTAAGTAAGTGATAACTAAATAAAATATTGGGTGGTAATAATATTTAAGATAGTAAAATAGTGCTTCAGTGTGTGAGCCTTCCATTGGGAAGTTGAATCCACACAAATCCGAGCTTGGGCTTGTCGATACCAAGTGACTCTCCATGATGTTAGCCCCTATTTAGTAACCCATTGAGTGTCTAACCAAGACCTTTAGTTTATGCATTGCCTTTATCTTGGTTTTAGTCATCATACTACCTAGCGTGTGTGTTAGTCATGAATGTTTTCTTTGTGTGTGTTTCTGGTTGGATCATTATCTCCATCAGCATGGTAGGCACGGGCCTACAGGTTCCATGTGGTTGGGAGGCATAGCCACCTATACCACTATTAGGGACTAGTGCACAGAGATGATTTTTTTCCTAGTGCAAACGTTGTTGGATGTTTTCACTTGGTGCTTCAGGTTCTAGAGTATGCTTTCTTGTGATTTATGTTTTCATTGGAATTCTTGTATATCATGTTTAGGTGATGTTACTTATTGATGCATTTCCTTATTTTGATGATTACTAGATGATAGATGATGTTATCTATATTTGTAGGATTATCTTATGCTTTACTTTTAGCATGTTAGATTTCCTTATGCTTATGTTGTAGCATGTTTTAGTAGTGACATCCTTCTTATGATAGTTTCGACAATCCATTTGGTAGCTTGGAATGTTATGCACAGGGGATGGCTAGAGCCTACGATGGTCTTATGATGTCATTGTTGTTGGGAGGAAGTGTGTACTTAGTTTGGTTACACTATTCATTGTGATGTTATTTCTATTTATTCCAAAGTTATTTCAGTACATTTTAATGTTCCTTCTATACTTTCCCTTTATTGCTTGTTAGATGGTTAGATGTAGTTTTTGTCTTTTAGTAGTGTGTTCAAGTGTTCATGCCTTGAATTATGGATTTGGCACTCCCCGGTGTGGAGGTTTTAAAGTCTATTTTACCCTTTTCTTCATTCTTAGGAATTTTATTTCTTTTCTTGGGTGACCATGTGTCAACATGGAGTGATACAATTTTATTTTGCATGTCCATTAGGATTCTATCTTGCATTCCATGATTGTGTCACAAGCCTCTTTGTGTTTTATCATGTGATACTTTCTAGTATCACACCCCTATTGACGAAGTATTGTACGATACTTGTTAAATATCGTACGCCCTTAAGAGAAGTGTTGTCCAAACCCTGTCTGAGAATATAGCAGGCACTTTTTGATAAGACCTAAACTTTTTGGGAAGTGTTTAGGGTACCCTCTTAAGTGCTCTTCAATCTTTTGGTGTTGCATTTTGAATTCAAAATGTTTCAATTTTGATTCAGTTATGTGTCTTTTGTTGTTTGTCATTTTGGTCAGTAGTGGTGTTTGGACATCAGTTGGTGTCAAGATGTTTGGTTAGTCTTCTATTGAGATCTTTGTGATCCTTTTATGTTGTTGCCACCTGCTTTCATACTTGTTTTAAAAAGAAAAATTATCTTGGCTTATATTTATCCTTATTTCCAAGGATCTCTGGGTGGGGCATTACACTACGACTGAGAAAATTTAAGAAGGATATAGTGAAAAAAATAAGAAGCATAAGTATGGACACAAATTTCTATGGAAAGTTATATTTACTATGGGTCTAAGTTTATTGTATAATTTAATTCAATTGGAAACCTATGATTAATGATTCTAATTCAGCAACAAAAGATGGAAGGATTTGGAAGCATTGAGAAAATTATTTGAGGAGAACAAGAAACTTTAGGTTGTTGGTTCAAAAACATATTGTTGTTGGTTCAATGTTGTTGTTGGATAATATTATTACAAATCATATTCTTGTCAAGAGAAATTTTTTTGGAGAATAGATCAATGTTCAGCCAACTAAATTGGAAGAGTAGAGAGAAGAGAACAAGAAAAATTTGTGAAAGATAGAATCAACCAAGTGAGTAAAAGATAGAGAAGGAGAAAGAATAGAGATCTAAACAAGAAAAGGAAGATTCTATTCTTAACAAATCACTTTATATTCTTAACAAGAAATACTGTTACTATTTAAGTATTGCAGCATAAAATCTTGGAAGTAGCAACTAGACCCAACAAGTCTATGAATCCTATAAGGTAACATCAATTATTTGTTTTTCTAAGACCTTTATAGCAAGTCACTCTTTTTAGTCTAGGATAGGAAATTATAAGGCCTAGATGAGTTTTTTGGTGAAATACTCTAACAAGTTCAATTTAACAAAATGTATATAACCTTTTTGTCTCCTAAAAGAGATCACTTTAGAAGAGTGAAATTTTTGGGTTGTCGATCCTAGGTGGTTTTTCCCTTAATAGGGTTTCTCTGTTAAAAATCTTGGTGTTAAATTGTGTGAATGTTATTTGTGTTGTAAATTTATTTACATGTTTAATAAGTTTAATGTAACTTGGTAATATTTAAGATTTCACTAGGTAATAACTATAAATTTACTAAGAGTTGGTCATGCAAGGAACAATTTCATAACACTTTGGAAAGAAGTGAAGAAATGAGTTAAGCTTTAAGTTGGATGTGTATACTAAGTAATTAAAGTTATTGTTGTTGATATTAATGATTCTTTAATGGTATTGAAATGTTTGAAGGGACTGTGAGATAACTAGACATAACTAATTCACCCCCTCCCACCCCTCTTAGTTATCAAACAATTTGGTACACTAGTACATTAGCCCTTGATTTTTGACCAAAGGCCATTTTGGTGTATGATTTTAATTTTTTTTGTATAAGTCCCAAAAAGGTCAAAATTTTGACCTTTGTAAAGTTTGATGTCAAAATTTTGACCAACGGGACATATATAAAATAAATAAATAAATAAATCTCATTTCATTTCATTCTATCTTAGCTAGCTATGCATGGGTGGGAGCTAGAGAAAGGGTTAAGCACAATGAAGGTTACTTTCCTTAATCCTATTCAAACTCCTTGAATCATTGAAATCTTCAATCCAAATTCATTAAAGACACAAATTTTAGATCTAAAGCCAAATGCATTTGAAAGTTAAACAGTGTTTTTACTCTCATTCTATTTTGAGGTAGATTGTGAGTGGAAAGTTGTGCACACTCTTCTAGAGAAATTTCTAGTTCTATCCCTGGTAGAATTTTAATAGTTTATTAAAGAAAAAGGACACAATTTAAAACTGATTCATATATGAAAGATTAAAAAAGACACCAAATACCCTATATGTTACATTTTTATTTCCACCATAACACTCGTATTTCATTTACAATGCTTTGAGATAATGTGACATGATGTAATGTGATTCTGGTTTAAATTCTCAAATATCAATGTCATAGAGCATGATTAAATTTTATTTTGAGCTCTTCCTAATGTCATGGAATGTCACATGTTATTTCATTTTAGTCTATTATTAATATGTACTTTGTTTAATTTATTGTAAATTTTAAAGAAATGTTTACATAGAGAAAAAAAATTTCGCTTGGTAGCTTGTTTTGTTTTATAATAAGTGTTTTTATGATTTAGGAAGGATTGTATAAAGTTGCAACACTATTTTTTCCACAACTTTTATATATAGAACTCAAATAATATATAGTTTTTGGTGACCAACTATTTCCTATTGTATAACCATGCATGGTTCAGCTCTGACCATGAATGATGTTATCTTTCAACATCATGTATCTATGTATAGTTCAACTTAGCCAAGTAAAAAATGCACAAGTTTTGAAAACATCATATCTAGACAACCCTCTATAAGGCATGGAAAATATCCATGATTTCAAAGAAAATATGTTATAGAATTTAGACGTAGTCTTAGCAGATACCTATGAGCTTTGAGGTTTTTGTGAGTCCAAAGATAGGAGAACTTGAAAAAGGTGCATTATGCTGACCTAATATATAGTAATATAGACAAAGTGGAACTGGCAAACAAACTTGAATAGGTATGCATCTTTTAGAATCACACCACTTCAAGATCTACATCCATAGAAATAACTTTAAAGTCTCCTTTTTGTTGTACAACTACTACTTTTAACTTTCCTTCCAAGTTATCTGACACAAACAAATGACAAATGCAACATACAACCCAAAAACTATGAACACATGCTAGTAAACATAATATGCATTAAAGAAATGAGATGAAAATTAGATGAAATTATAGGGACAGTTACACACCCAATGATTTAGGTCCTGATGAATTGTCTATAGAATGCACAAAACTCGTTGTGCTAGAAACTAATGGCCCACTCAAATTTCACTCACAACAAGATTGACTTTAGTATATGTTCCTATAAATAGAAAAAAGAAAGAATGACATAAAAAATGAGCATGATCAATATGTGAAAATAATCAGCTCTAGGACATACTGCTCAAATTATTTTATGCACTTTACTAGGATTTTAAAAATACCTGAAAGTATGAATATACTTTGTGTCTTATTTACTACATACCCAAAAAAATCATGTCCATAGAAAATTTCATATGCAAAACAAATTTTTTTATCACTTTTCACAATAAACAAAAAGAAAAGCATTAAAAGGAATCAACATGTTGGCTCTTGATTTAGGAGTGATTTTAACTACTAGGTAGCCAAGAAAAGATTGCATCTAAGGGAATTTATCTCCTATGATGGAAACAATTTGTCAAAAACCTAGACCGACTATAAGGTTCAACTCCTTCTTCTACTTTAGGCTCTACAAAACCTAGTTGGCTAGACCTTTAGATTTTTTCATATGGTACTAGTTCAAAGCATACATTTAAATATATGCAAAGAAAATTAAACCCTTATTTCTCATATACTTATGCAATAACAAAGGTATGCAATAGCAAGTAACAAATCCTATGAAAACCACAAGTTGACTAAGGGTATCCTTTTAGCTCTTAAACAGAAAAGGAAAATGGATAATTGTTATTTGATTTTTAATCAGCATAACCCACATATGCAATAAAAAACTAAATTGATCATTAGCTCATCAGTGTCATATCTATTTGGTATTACACAAATTACAACATACATCAAGTATTAGTGGTCTATCCATTGACTTTGTAGATCAGACATCTATGTTCAATTTGAACCTCATATTTATCAAATATCCTTCAAATGGAACTCACAACCCTGTCAAAATGTGTAACACATTTACATGATTCTTTGAATCAAAGGGAAATCACATGAAGACATACAACTTTAAATGAGATGCAACTAGATCTATGTTCTTTGTCTACAAACCACAAAAGATTGTAAACTTCAAAAAAAGGAGACAAAAATCAAAATGAAACTAAGTAATTTTCTTCTCTTTATATTCATTCCTTTGAAACAATTGCATTCAAGATGCATGAAAGACTCATAAAATACCAAATAGATCATAATTATACACTATATTGTTAGCATGAATGCTGATGATACTACATTGGGGGAGTATTCTAAGCATTGGAGAGTATGATGTCAACATAGCATAGTTTTTGTAATGTTTGGTTGATTAACATATAGAGATCTTGATGGCACAAAAAATGGTTTGATTGTCTAGTGATGCATAGTTATGGACATGTTTGACATAGTCAAGTGCGCAATGTCTAAGTCAAAGACGTAAAGAACTTGTACCTAATTTATAGAGAGTAGTTCAAAGATAGAGTATTGGGAAAGAAGTTGCTATTTTTTGTTTGGTAGATTACATCTGAGATGTAGTGAGAAGATACATAATCAAGCAGTGATAGAGGATAGTCAGTTGATGAAAGTAGTGAGTGCATAAGCCCTAGTATCACATGTGTGAAGTTTTGTATAGACTATGAGCTGATAGTGCTATTGTAATTTTAATTAACTAATTATCTTATTATAATTAATTAGGAAAACCTCAAGGCCGACTCAAGAAATTATTATGAAGATATGGTATAAAGGAAAGATGTTCTCCTTCTTTATAAAGTGTATCCATTGTTGCAAGAAGTTTGAAGTGCAAAAAGAAGCAAATTTCTTACTACATGCATGTAAGCGATCCAAGGGATTATTGGATGTGAGATTTTTTATTTGGTTACAAGATCAAAAGGAGCAATAGTCTATTTGACAGGATACAGAAAGAGGAAGAAATAATACAGTACAATTCTATTATTCTACGAGGAATAATACAGGGATCATTTGGACAGTGGGTCCAGTGGTCATCCACAACTCCTAACAGGATTGGCACAACTCCTAATAGGGTCCATCCTCTAACAAGGAATATTTATATTAGTAAATCATCTTGTGGATACCAACCCCATAGGGGTTTTCCCTCTAATCAAGTGTTTTCCTAGTTATCATATCTAGTGTTGTGTATGAGCAACTTGTTGTGGTTTCAATTTATATTACTCATATGGTTAAGTTTGTTTAAGGTTGATAATTGTGATAATAGTTGTATAATCGATTCACACCCCCTCCCCTCATAGTTATATTAGTGGATTATATATTGTAACATATACTTCATTAATGTTGTTCATACAAGAGAAAATATTGAGGAGAATGGAGGAAACATAGCTAGAGCTCTACAGAATAGTCTAGAACCAACAACATCCAACCTTAGAGAAAGAAAATAATAGAGAATAAGTAGAAGAGGAAGAATTCCTAGATCTAATTTGATGATGAAATCTTTCCACTTGAGATTTCTCCATCTATTGAAGCCAAGCCTTTATCTTCTCTCTACAACTAAAAAATGGATCAAATCCCCTCATTCTACATCAAAAACTCTAAAAATTTATCGAAGAATGGTGAGAAAAGCCCCTTTCTAATTAAATATTTGATTTTTTGACAAAAGTTTACAAAACCCCTACAAAACTGATTTGGAGGCAAAATAATGATGCTAAAATGAATTTCTCCAAGTTTGGCACATACCCATCTAACCATTTAGCCGCAAACTGAATCTGAACTGCTCATGCCAAAATGCAGTTGAAAAAGTGTACCTTGGAAAAAATAGACTATAGCCTCTTACCATTGAAACTTGTGCAAAATCTGATGGCATTTCTGGAAAGAAGACTTCGAGATCTTTTCGTCAATATATAATAGTCCTATACTTGCTTAAGGAAAATGCCTACGAAAGCCATTTGAAGTTGTAGGTTCAAAATTGATTAACAAACCTTGATTTCTCTTAAATATTTAATTTTTATCCAAAGTTGAAACTATATAAAATAATCCAACTTTATTTAAAAATCCTATACATTCAAACTAAAATAAATGGATAACTTTGAAACTTTAAAATTCTTCGTTCATTTTAACTTTGGGTCAAACCTAGTTGACGAAGCCTTGGCACATGGAACTCTTTGATTTGCTCATGTATCTACCACCTCATCTACTTGTGGGACCCCTGGTGCCAAGCATCATCATTTCACACCATTGCAACTCAAACCTCTGACTATGGGCTAACCATGGTGACCAGATGACTAACCACAAGTGGTTAGTCACACGATCAAAACTATTAGTCGCTAACTACAAATCAAACCGATGACCATGTGACCAACCACAAAACTAACCATGTCACATGATCAAAACTACTAGCTCTAAACTTCCCAAGTAACCACTGACCATTAAGTATAAATTCCTCTTTGTGAATGTTGGGCATTCATTTTGCACGAGTTCAATGGTAGGAATCCATTGCATAATTCCTCTCTTGAAAAAAAAATCTTCTTAAGGATCCACTCCAAGGTTCAGTATTTGCCTTGCAACATACCAAAATCCGCTTAGTAGAAGATAAATGTGAATGTTCACAAGGAGGCCTTGCTGGTTCTAAAAACACTTCTGTGTCGGAATCGAAGTAAATCTATTCACTGTCTCAAAATAACACACCAAAGAGAACAATATTTTTGTATTTTCTATTTTTTAATGAATGCAACTTTAACAATGCAGCTACTATGAGAACCTATTCTAACAGGGGGTTAGTAAAGAAAAAAAACAACTGAAAGAAAATAACATGAAATTGAAATAAATTGAAATTAAAATTCCTAAATGAACATAAGCTAAACAACACAACACGCTACAAGTTAAACCTTCAAAGAAATCGGTAGGAAACTAATGAAAATAGGAGCAACACTTCCTAGAATCTACTGATGCAATCGTTGGTGAGAATCTTTAACAAATTAAATGATGTTTCACTCAAATGATGCTATGTAGACACTATTGGGACTCGAAATTGCCTTCCCAATTTTGAGTACCATTCAAAAATTTGAGCCCTATAAAATTCTTTTAAATGCATATGTACCTGGTTGTCATTCTGAGACCCGTGAGGTGTTTAATGCTACTAGCACCTTCCATTCCGTATTTCCACTCGTTCCTTGAAGTTAAACTACTATTCCAAGTCATTCTGTGAAGTCTTCCTTTGAGCAAATTTCAAATTTGCATTTTTCTCTAAGTGTCAAACAGCGATAGATGGCCTTATTTGCATCTAAATATCTTACACCCAAAAATGTTTTGTGATTTTCCACTTTGGAAATATCTAGTGTCCATACTTGAGAACCTATGTTTTAGATTTTGAGTCGTTTCAAGTCCGTTTGATCAGTTTTCAAACGCAATTCGAAACACAATTTTTATCTTTTTTGCTGGTGTTAGCATCTGCAGATTTGTTGGAACCCCTGTTCATGATGTTATATCTTGAAATCCATGACTTTATAAATTTAATGGGTTGTACCACTATGTTCACCTCTGAAAATACTCCAAGTGTGTCAGTTTTTAAGTCATGACGAATTCTTCTACACACTTTTCCAAGTTAATTCCATTTGCAAAAATTGTTTTCTGTCAGTGTTTCTAGATTGCAAAATCTGAGTAGCCCACTTTGACTGATTGCTATTTGCACCTTGTTATTCCTCATGAGCCCAAATCATAGATCCATAATCTCCTTGTGACGAAGAACCAATGCCCCAGTTTTTGTCTCCCCAAGTGTCAGTTTACCCAATTTTCAAAGCCAAATCTGAACCTAGTTTGTTGTTTTCTGACGTGTTTACTTGTAGGTAATTTCAAGAGGTCAACTTTGAAAAAGAATATATTTTGAACCTGAATTCATCATGAGACAAGATTCGACAGGGTGCAAGTGTGTGGAACAAAGAATCAGTGCTCTAGTTTTCAAGGTCTGATCAGAGGTTTGGGTTAGTTTTTAAGGCCAATCAACAGACCTCCTAACATGAAATTCATAGTTTGGAAATCAATGGTAAAATGGGTTTTAGTTGATTAATAAGTGGTCAAACCTAGTTTTGATTAGTTTAAGGTGATCAACATATCAATTTGAAGGTTCAATCGTTCAGAAAAGAATTTTTTTTTTACCTAGACCTGCTTTGGGGCCCGGCTAATTGCATCAGATTGTTTAAAGGGAGAATAACAAAAGATGTGATTTATGAAGATAGTGTTGAGGACAAAATTTTGATCAAGCACTCAAAGGGAATTTGGAATACTGAGGATAGAGGAAGACCTAAATGGACAAGTTATTTAAAGAAGGAATGCCAAGAAACTAATGATAGCAAAAGGAGATATAAAGAAAAGAAGCACCAAAGAAAGGAAAATAATGCCAGTAGTGAAATTAGAATAAGAAAAATGACATGACAAGATGATGATATTTGATGAATCATAAGCAAGTGCAATGCAATCTTCTTCTTCTTTTTAAAAGGGGAAATGCGTAGTTGATTCGGAAGTTTAACCATGTTTTGGGTCCAACTTCACGTGATGACAAGTCTTCTATGTGCATGTTCCTCTACAATGAAATGCTATATCTAGCTTTATATGTGTTTACGCTCCATTATTACAAAAGGTTAAGTTTTGACCTTTTGTGTGCCATATGAGAGAAGGAAATGTAAATGAAGGAAAGAACTATAAGTTTAACTGAAGACCCACGTTGTAAGCATACATGGCTATACAATAAAGAGGCACACACACAAGAATCCATAGCCAGCATCAATGAAATTGCTAAAGAGCTCCCACGCATCAAGAAGCAACTCCAAGCACACAGTCAAAAGACACATTAAAAATGACAACTCATGCTAAGCGTAGAACATAGAGGTCAAACATGAGAATGGGCAGACCTTGCATCTAACGAATATCATAGTCAATGCTAAGTTAAATCTCCACGCAAGTCAGAGAAAGCCTACACAACAGAAAAAAGAAAAAGGACCCATGTTAAAAAGACCAAGCCGCTAGTTATAAGGAAGGAACATGCAGGTCAAAGAACAAGTGATACAGAGCAGTTGCCAGTTCAAGGGTCGTCCATGGATGAAAGAACCAAGCCATGCACACAAGCCTCACTCTATGATCATGCAAGGCACCATTGTAACAATGGGTATACCTTATTTGAGACCGGGCCAAGAAACTGTTAAGCTGAATTTGTTTCCAAAAAGGTTTTATATTAGAGATTGGAAGCAACCAAGAAGTTGCCAGGTAAAGAAGGGAAGCCACAGCCTAGGTGTGAGGAATAAAAGGTAGCACCAGTAGCTAATAAAAGCAGCCTCACAAATTGGAAGGAAACAGTCAATGTTAGAAGCAAAAGGATCCCATGTATGTAGTCAACACACCAAGATGAAAATAATAGCAAGGCTCACGGTATGAAGATAAACAAGTCCACGTCGCAAATGAAAGAAAAGTGCAGTCAACATTTGAAAACCCAGCACAAAGTAGAAAAGAGCCCCAACCGCTGTACTCCAAGAAAATGCCTCTCATCACTATTGACAAGTTTAGGCGTTTCTAAAGAAAAAGCCTTGCGTAGAGTAGGGTTATATGCAAAACACTCACAATGCAATATCCCACACGCGTTATGAAAATGAGATTTAACATGCTTTTATATCCAAGCATTACTAATGTTCATTGTCTTGAAGACATGTGCTTTTAAAGTGCAAGTGGCCACATATGGTGGGTGTAACCAAGATAGCTCGCAAGGTATCTAACCACATAATATTAAATAGATGTGCAATGATGATGATGTGGCAAGTTTGGGGGTCATTGTATGAGATATTTCCAAGTGGCCAAATCGATGGCCCACACATCCTCACTAGATTAAGATGCTCATGAGTTAAATAATGGGTCCCACTCAGAGATGATGTGGCGTCAGGTAGAAGATCGAACAAGGGATGCTTAAGATGATGACACATGGCTTCATCTGACGACGAGCGCATCCCTGCAAAACCAAAGTGCTCATTCGTTAAATAATGCATTCTTGCGGGAGGTTGACACATGGCATCAGGCTCGAAGTAGATGCTAACATGGCAGTCCAATGGCAACGATGCAGAGCTGGACCAGCCTCAAAGTGCCATGTGGTACTCAATCGAAATTGGATTGACCTGAATGGAAATAAAGGAAATAGATGTGCAATGATGATGATGTGGCAAGTTCAGGGGTCGTTGTATGAGATATTTCCAAGTGGCCAAATTGATGGCCCACACATCCTCACTAGATTAAGATGCGCATGAGTTAAATAATGCGAGAATGCCCCTGATTGACACATGGCAGTGGGTCCCACTCGGATTTGATGTGGCGCCAGGCAGAAGATCGAACAAGGGATGCTTAAGATGATGACACATGGCTTCATTTGATGACGGGCGCATCCCTGCAAAACCAAAGTGCTCACTGGTTAAATAATGCATGCTTGCGGGAGGTTGACACATGGCATCAGGCTCAGAGTAGATGCTGACATGGCAGTCCAATGGCAAGGATGCAAAGGTGGACTAGTCTCAAAGTGACATGTGGCACTCAATAAAAATTGGATTGACCTGAATGGAAATAAAGGAAAAAATGAAATAATTAAAATGATTAAATATTTTAATCATCTTCTCAAGTAAAAAATGCATGTTCATATTTTAAATTGAAAAGGCATTTAATCTAAAGTTTGAACTTTAGATTATTTTTTAAAAATTAAATTTTAAATTTTCAAAGCATGTAGACTTGTGTTTCATACCAAAGGAGTCTTTTTCAAAATGACTTTTGAGGGGTCTCTGGTAGGCGAATATAGTGATCTTATATATCGCCAAAATCGTGAGAAGACAAATTTTTTGATTATAGGGTTAGTTTCTACACAAGAAGCAACGAGTTCATGCTACAGGAGGTTTTCTTCCAATCTCCTATTGTGCAACCAAATTTAGGTATTGATGATCAATTTTGATTTTAAATAGGGTAATGACCTGAATATTGGTAAAAGATAGTAAAAGTGCAGTTTGAGGAAAATTTAACCACTTCAAAATCAGTAAAAACTAGAAATGTCACTAGATTTTCATAAGGAAAATTAGATATTTTGGATGCAAAAAGAGTTTTCATCATTGAAGAGAGGATATTTTCAAGTCTGTTACAAGAAATGATGAAAAAAAAATCAGATCAATGTGTGGAAAGAGGAGAGAGGTTTTTCAGTTGTAAGGGATGTAATTCCAAGAGGACACATGTCACTCTGAAATCAGATCTGGGATTCCTTTCTTTTCTATATCAATCTTTCTTTCATTCATTTGTTGTGGTTGGCAGTTTTCTCTGGGTAATACTAACAGGGTTCCAGTTCTACTATTGAAACTAGGGTTGTTGATGGTTTTGCTTCTCGTCTATGGAGCTGAGCTCTATGCTTCATCGTTCTAATAGGGTTTCTGGGTGTATGAAGGGGATATTGCATAAGTATGGGATTAGAGGATTTTAGTTGATAAACTTGATTACAATGCAATCTAGTTAGGTCGTCTTGCTAGTAATGACTCTATGTTTCAATGGATAAGGCACTGATCACTAAATTAGATGCAATCTGATATGAATGGAATTTTCACAAATCTTTTATTCAAATAAATTCAGTTCTTCATGTTGTGTAGTGGACATAAAATTTTAACACTGACTCAGCTTCATAGATTCATACATCTACATTTAGTTACTATAGATTGATGTTATTTCATAAGTTATTAGGAGATATAAGGGTTAAAATCTGCTTGATAGATTCAGGGATATGTTTTTGCACTGGTACATTATCATTTGAATCTGAGGTCTACCTACCTAGGTTTAGCAGAGCCTAAAGTAGAAGAAGGGTCATGCCATATACTTGGCCCTGTGTCTAAAATGATATGTTGAAAATGGGAGTTAACTGCCCCTAGATATGTCATATTCTCATGGGGATAATTGAAAACCCTCCAGTGTTTTCAAACACCAATAGACACAATTGGGTGATCTCTTCTCAAGCTTGTTACATTAGTGGAATTCGTATATCTGTAGCAAACATCATAACTAAAAGATTGCACAGCTAGAAAAAACACAATAAACCATTGGCTCAATCACAATCTCATGAATAAAATCCACAAAACAATGACACATTTAGGAAAGAATCATTATGCTCCAAATGCGAGCACCAAGAGCATAATTTTATTGCATAATAATGGAAGCCTTTATTACATTTTACAATGGGGTATTTATAAGAAATCATCTCCTCAACTTTTGTTGAGAGTGAGAGATATCTTTCATGCAATAAAATGCTTTTAACAACAAAAATAAACTAAATATTTATAGATTATCAACTAATATGGTGCTTAGAGGGACTCCATCCATATTTTACTCATTATTTGGATACATGAGCCCTTTACATGTCAAAAACAAAGAAAGCATCAGAGAGAAAGTAGGAGGAAGCCATCAGTCAAAGTGGAAGTGTATGGAGGCACAAAAAGTAGAAGTTGGCCCTCATTAGGCATGTGCCAGAGTTAACTTGCCATCAAAATGTGCTCTCGATGCATGGAAAGTGCTATTTTTTGAATTGCCAATCAACTATCAGTGCACCTCTAAACTGTGCAGCTGTGCACCTATGGAGCTACATGAAAATGTGAAGCTAGGGACCTATAGATCTGCGAACCTCGACTAGGTCAAAAACTCAAAATTTTACTAAGTGTCAAAGTTGAAATTTGGCATCTAGGTTTTATTCATCTTTATCCCAAAGCTATCTTTGGATGTTTTCCATTGAATTTCTTTATCATCTTAGTAATTTTAGAAGCATCTAGAAGATCTAAAGCCTCATACTTGTCTTTGACCTTTTGTCTAGAGTTGTCCACCTTAATTCGAGTTTCTACAAAATCTCTCAGTTTGGTGTCCAACTCTAAAAATGCTTCCTCTATCTTGAAGACTTGTCTGATGTCTTCATTACTAGAAGCTTCCTCTAAAGTATTCTTGAAATTATCCACTAATACCTCAACTGGAAAAAACTTCTCTTGTTCTTCATCTTTAAAGATATCCAAGCATGCATCACTATACAACTTTTCTACTTCCAAAATTCGCTCTCGAGCTTGGTCCTTGAGCCTATGTATCTCATCATGCAATGTTTCCATCACTTTATTCCCATCTACAATCTTCTCTATCCAATTATCTATCATGTCTAACTCTTCTCTGGTATATACATCAATCAGAATGTGGTACCTTTGCCCTTGTATGGCTTGTAGAGTTTGCAAATCTTTGCTCCATGCCCATACCTCATCCATGATACTAAAGTCCAACCTCAAAATTTCCATGATCTTATCAACATTTTCTTGTATAGCATGTAGAAACTTCAAACTTCCTATGATTATAGTGATACATTTATCGTCAAGGCTATCTCACCAATCCTAACAAGCTTTCAAAAATGGATTGAGCCATATACCTTCCCCTTCTCTAAGAATGGTATTTAGAGTCTCCTTAGGGTGCTTAGGATCAAGAGGACCAACAACTTTGGCTAAATATCCCTTTAGGATCTCAACTTGCCTTCGAAGAGTTCATAGTTCAATTTCATCCTACTCCATGTGCCTAAGAACCTCTTTGATTCCCACAATCATCATCTGTTGGGATGTATACTGTGTAGGCTTTCCCAACATAATATATTTCACTTCATAGTCCTCAAGACCAACAACTTATGCATCTGTACCTTCAGGAGGGTGAGCCACTTGTGTAAATAAGTCCTAATTATGTATGGTAGTGATGAATGCAAATGAAATTACATCATGTAATGGAGACTTAGGCTTGTTCAAGATCTCTACAATATCACAAATGTCATCCTCTAAAGCACGAAACTAATGCTTGGCACTTCTCATTATTTATTTCTGAAACCATATTGAGATGTGTCTCTCTATAGCCTTGGCTCTAGATGATGAAGGGATGTGTTCAAATACCTCCTTCCCTTTATCACTCTTGCTCAAAGTCTCCTACTATGAGGACTCTTCTTCTATAGTCTCGGTCTCTATAGATCATGTAGTTTTATCCTCAACTTCCAAAGAAGGTTGTTTCACATAATCTACTATTTGTGCCTCTTTTGATGCCTCATCAATAACCCTTGGTTTTGGTTGCTCTTGTGATGATGGTTTCTTTTGAACATGTTCCTCTTCTAAACTTGGAGGTGGGGGAGTTACTGAACCCTTATCTACCACCGTGACCTATGGTGGAGATGGAGGAGTGAGATTAGGACCCTGTGTCTCTGGTGGCATCTATGTCCAATCTTTCTATTAGAGTTCACCTGTAGGGGTGTCCATGATCTTACCTCCAACTAACTCTATACCTATGGGCATGAAATCAAAATCTGGGATGGAGAGAAAATCTTCACTTCACTCCCTTTACTCATTCATCCATCACTGCACTTCATCCTCCAAAGAAGAGAGCTCTAATGGTTCTACTTGGGTGGGTGGTAGGGTATTCATGGCACTCTTTCTTCTTTCCAACTCTGTGGCTTTTTCTAACTAAGTTCTCCTTTGTAGGGGAACTTGTTCTTCCTCCTCATCTAATTCCATTTCTTCTTCATCTATTTCTTCCTTTGGAATGGTTTCAGGAACTGATGGATTAGGCACTAATCTCTTACTGACTCTTTGTCTTTTTTTCATCCTAACCTCGATCCTCTTTTGTCTCTTTTGAACCTCAAGAGAAGAAGACTCTTCTTGCACAAGAAAAATAGTGGTCTCTAGAATTTATCCCTCTTCAAATTGGCTTGGCAAAATAGGAGGCAACTGAGGTTCATCCTGGATTTGAGAGGCTCTAATACCTTGGGATTCTTGTGAGCTTTGTTCATGTTTCCAAGAAGACACGTGTTCTATAACCTGTTCTATCTGAATCCTCTAAGGAGAGGTTCTCTTCCTCTTTCCCTACCTTTCAGGAGGGTGATAATATCCTAGTGGGTGATCAAGCTAGTAGACTATATCTAGCCTAATAGGAGATTGGAGCACAAAGATAAGAACTGTGACTTTCCTTCCCTTACCCCTTTCTGGGTGAGCATGTGCATGAAAAATTATAGTATTAGGAATTGGATCAAGTGAAAAGGGTTTCTTAATCCAACTTTTTGTCATTCAAATAACATGTCTTTCTTGATTATTAATATCATCTCCTTCCTCTCTATCAACTTTTTCATTTAGAATGGGTCTCTCACCAACTTTATCTGTATTGAATAGGGGATACAGTAGTTTCTTAGAGTCCTATAGCCTTATCTCATCATGGATGGTCAAATGGAGAGCCTTTTCTACTAGATACAAAGTCATCCTACAATAGTCTTTGATGTAGACATCATACTCATTTGTGGCATTCATCCAATGATCTTAAATAGCATCCTCATTATAGAAATCCTTCCCAGCCAGGATTTCCACTTTGCCCACATTGTCAAAATATGGCTAAGGAGAGTACTCTTCAAGTGGATAGTTCTCCCATTCCCACTCAATTGTCAGAATATCGTACTTTCTTTTCGCTTGATATGCTCCTAGAAAAAAAAGCCAATCCCAACAAGGTCTCTATTATCTTTTGATCCTCTCATAAGCTAACTCAATCTACCGAGATATTTCCATTAGGATCAACTTGTCACTTGGGTACCTTGGGAGTTTCTTTGGATTGATAGATGCACCACCTACCCAAATATATGTAAATGTCCTAAACTGGATGAAATATGCTCCTAGAGTTGTGATCTATGCCTTGGCTTCCTTGGAAAATCTCTTCCCATAGTCCCCTTTGATGAATCAAATGATTGCAAAGATGAAAGCATCATTTATGATTCTATACTCTTTGCTCTATGGTGAGAGCTTCTTCTTCACCAACTAAGGATAGACTATGTATGGCCAAGCATTGGAGTCCTTCATACTGCCTTTCTTGTATAACCTAAGATAGTTCATTGCCCTTGCTACAAGTAGATACACCACATAAGAAGTCATATAGAACTTCTTCTTGTCCTTTACCATCCTTAGTTGCTCACACAAGTTTTCAAAAAGTGTGATGGCCTAATCTAGTGTTATCTTTGCATGCATGATGGTCTCAATGAAGTTCACCATGAATGAAGCAAGATGAATTGCTATAGGTAAGCCCATCACTTTACTTAGGATAATAATAGAGTATCCTATGTCATCCTTCACATATCCCCAAGTCATATCCACTTTTTTGATTGTCTTTCCTCAAGGTGGCTTCTCAATGAAGTACAAAGAATGTTTGATGCTGATGGCTTCTTCGTGATGATCTTTGTACCATCTTTTAGCTACTTCATAAGAGAGTCAGATGAACTGATCAGCTCTAGGAAGATGGAAGACTCTCTCGATGTTGCAAGGACATAGATCTAAGACCACTTCTCTGTGATGCTCTTAACTACTCTTTCATCACAAATGAAGTGTCGAGACAAGGTCATGACCAATTCAACTAATTATACTGACATAGGATGTGACGTTGCATTCACTAATTCAGATAAGATCAATGCAGACACCAAGGTTGACCTTTGTGTTAGATTGTTGCAAACTCTCAAGAATTCTCCCAAGTCTGTGTGTCCCAAGTCAATATCTTTGATCTCAACATACTCATCATGTAATCTCAACTTTGGGGTTATGCCTTGGAACTTGAAAACAACTAGTTTCATTGCTGCTCTAGATGTAGATGCCATTTGATCACATTACCTACGCATTACAAGAGAAGAAAATATCATCAGTCACCAGATAGAAAACAAGAAAAAACAACGTAAGAAGAAAAAATAAAAAGCCCCCCTTGGGGCTTATTTATTCTTTTTGTGTTTAAAAATTATTATTATTTTTTAATTTTTAATTTTTTAATTTCTTTTTTAATAATTTTGTTTTTCAAAATTTAAAACTAACACCTTTCGCAATAAAAAAACTAAAAATTTAAAAAGATTGAATTGAGGGAGTAGGTGCCACATGGCTGTGGGCACGAGTGCATTGCACGAGCACTGCGACTAGCCCCACTAGGGCACAGGGGTAGGTGCATTGCACTAGTGCCCCAAAAGACATCGCACGAGCACTGTTCCTAGTGCCACATAGGCATGTGCATGGGTGCTATGTCAGTGCCACACAAGTGCTATGCGCACACCCAAAAATGTTGTTGTACACGAGTGTGCCCATGAGGGCGCTGTAGCAAAAGAGAGAGTGGGGGGGAAGGCTTACATCTCCCTCCTAAAACAATTCAAAAAAATGAAGAAGGAGAGGAGGGAGGGTTTTATAACCCTCCTCCCCTCATGCATGAAAAACCATATGCATCATGCCTTGATGCATGTGCACACGGGTGAGGGGAGGGAAAAAAAATATTTTTTTTTGTGAAACTTGCGTCTCCATTTTTGAGTTTTCTAATGTTTTTGGGTTTTTGAATTATATATATATATATATATATTTCATTTTTTGTATTTTTTTTCAAAATTTGACTCTATGACACAAACTCCTAAACAAATTTCCCTCTCCCGACTCTCAAATTGTGAGTCCTGAAGTAAAAAAATAGTAGGGGGTTCCCATTCCTAGTGAGGAATTTGGCATGTGTTGTGGACACCACAATAATAAACATTGATCTCCCTCATTTAATAGATTACAAATAGATATCATATTGATAAAAGTCATAAAATTGTGCGTATATATTGACAACTAGGGCCAAGGACTCCACATTTAGCTCTATTTGTTTTCTCTCAACTCAAAGCTTTTCCATTATCAAATTTGAATGACCAAAACATTGTCAATATAATCATTGTTCCCATCAAGATGTGTATGATCATTTTCAAAGAAATGACATGTTCTTGTCAACTCACTAAATCTTTAGGTAATATCTTCATATGATAGTTGCTTCATTTTGAGATTTGAATATTAATTTTTACACAATTATTTCCTTTTGTTATATGGGCATTCATGCTGAAGATATGTGCACTCAGCCCTACTCACTGCATTTTCACCATGTGCATAATTTTGTGCATTCATTTGATCTTGCATGATGACACATGCATATCAAATTAAATGCAAAATCAATGCTTACACTTGATCCTGACAATACTTTCCACCTCCCAAACTTTATCTATCTAATAGAATTAGCAAGAATGGAATTACCAAGCCCCCAAAGTGGGTTTGGCTAAGAAAAATTTCAAATTGAAAAACCTAATCATCAAAGTTATCAATTAAAATCATTTCACTAATTGGAATCAAGTTTGATAACCGGTTTCTCATTTATAACTCATCTCTATAGTTTTGCAAATTGTCAACTTTGTGTTGGGAGGCCTTTCAATTGGCTTTAAAAACTGACCAAAACACCTTACATATTCACCTAACATACTTTCTCTATTGTTAACACTCTTTTAGTCTAAGAAATCTTTCTTCATGAGAATCACTTAGACAAAAGCTATTAACAGTTAAATCTGCACTTTTTAAACTGCCTACAATCAAGTATGTCAGAAACAACAAATTACATTTGGATTTGGCTTTGAAAATAGGTCAAAGGGACACTTGGGGAAATGAGATCTGGCTCATTGGTTTAGTATCACATGGAGAGTATAAGTATACATTTTTAGCTCATGAAAAAAAACTAAAATTTTTTGGAAAGTAGTCAATTTTGGGTTCTCAAATTTGTAGAATTAGGAACACTAGCAAGATGTTGATATTCATAAATAGAATGGACTTGGGAAAGTGTGTAGATGAATTTATCAAGACTTGAAAACTAGCATGCATGAAGTAATTTAAAACTATAAAATGATGGTACAATCCATTTAGTCTCATCTATCATGGTTTTGAAGCTATCACATTCCTAATAGAGCTACCAATTAATCAACACTTTCAGATACTAGTAAAACTTTTAGAAATTGCATTTGGAATCACTTTTTAAAACTAGTCAAATGGATTCATCACAGTCTCAAATCTAGAATATAGCATTTATCTAACCTATAGAATTTAGTTCAAAAATAATTCTCTTAATAAGGTCAATTGGGTCAAAGTTATAATTGGTTAAATAGGGCTTCCCAAAATTCTAAACAATATGCATCAACATGACAACAGTAAACAACCAACTCTGAGGGATCCAAAATCTAGTGAAAATATATCAAAATGATCTAGAATATGAAACATAGGTTATCTAATAAGAATAATAGACACTCCCAAAGTGGTGGGTCGTGATACTTAACCAAGTGCAAGATATTCAGTTACAAACTAGGCTTCTCATCACCATTTGACACTTGGGCAAAATGTAGATTTTAACAATACTCTGAATGAAACTAAACAAAATGACTCAAAAAGAAAACTTATCATCATAGGACACATGCATATACTTAATGAAAGGTGTTAAACACATGATACACTTTATAGGCCTCAAAATGAAAATGGGGTGCATATGCATGAAAAGCTCTTATATGGGCCTAATTAGACTTAATTTTTAGAATGATACTCAAAAATAGTGCTTCAATTTTGAGTCCCAACACAACAAAGACATAGTCTATGGAAAAATTCAACTCTTGAAAAATAATGTTGGAAAGGATAATTGGAACATAATGTTGAAAATAGATTGATACAAGTTTAATTTCTTTGTAAATCCTTTCGATTAAGGTTAACCTAACAATCATTTTTAAATCATTTAACCAGGTGACATTCCAAGTGAATGATCTAAAGTCCTCTCACAAGGCTCACTCCTAACATGGTGATTGAAATCCTTTAACTAAGTCACGTTTAACAGTGTGCATTGTAACCTTTGATAGGGTTGTCCTTTCATAGGGTTGGCCTTTCACAGGGCATCACTTTAGAAGAGTGAGAATGAGTAGGATGTTACTAGTGGTTTTTTCATTCAACCATGTAGAAGATAAGCTTGATAAGTTGGTGGCATAGAATTCAAGATGAAACATATTGAGGCGAATTAAAAGAGGATTGAAGGAGAAGTTTCTAGAAGAGAATATAATAAATTGATAGGTAGATTCATTGAATCCTACTTAATCCAACCTAATCCTAAAATGGATGATAGAGTTTGAATGGAAAAAGATGTTAATTTTCTATTTATATAGATAGTTGATTAGAAGAAAAGGTTTCCATGTGCAAGAACCTAAGGAAGACAAGGAGTCTAGGGTATTGCTTCATTTAGTGATCTAAGAGAAGAGATTGCATTAGCAAGAAGAAAAAAAAAGGCTTAAAGGTATGGATGCTTGAAGGGTGAACAAAATATTAGACCTAAAGTCTATGAAAGCCAAGAATAATGGAGGACTAAAACAAAGATCTATAATCTATAAGTGTGTTATAAGTTATTATCAAATCAAGCCTTACTGTTACTTTCTAATCATTAAACTAGTATTGGGTAAATCCTTTGGATTAAGGTTAACCTAACAGTCATTTTTAAATCCTTTAACCAAGTAACATTCCAAGTGAATGATCTAAAGTCCTCTAACAAGGCTCACTCCTAATAGGGTGATTGAAATCTTTTAACTAGGTCACATTTAATAGTGTGCATTGTAACCTTTAATAGGGTTGTCCTTTCATAGGGCATCACTTTAGAAAAGTGAGAATGAGCAACATGTTATTGGTGGTTTTTCCCAAATCAGGTTTCCATGTTAAATCATTGTGTCAAATGTGTTATTGAATCTATTGTGTTTCATGTTTATATTTCTGCAAAGTTGATTTGATAGTAATCTATAAGTTTAAGTGATTGTATGATCTAAAGGATGCATGCATGATGAAACTTTTTTTATGGATATGGGTTCACTAAGCTATGAAAAGTTTAAATTGTAGATCTAGGCCCTGGATAACTAGTTCAAACCCATCTTAGTTATTCTAAAGAATTCCACCAATTGATGTTAGAGCCATCTGCTTAAGAGGACTAGTTTGAAGGTACTAGAAGCAAAAAGATGAAGATGTCAAAAAGAGAGGTACCCAAGCTTAATAGAGATAACTTTCCTACATGGAAAATTTTGATGAAGCTACACCTAGGAGATCTTTGAGATCATGCACAATCTACCATTTTTGTTGAGCATGTCAACCCTACTAGAGTCCTACCTAATAAAGATTAGAAAAAGAAGAAAGAACACAACCAGGCAATGTTGGAGATTGCCTCTACCCTAAGTTATGTCGAGTTTGATGATATCAATGGTTATGATAGTAGAAGGAAAATGTGGGATGCTCTACACACCATCTATGGAGGTGATACAAATGTTCTAAGAGCCAAACCTAAAAGTCTTAGAGGTAAGTTTGATGATATGAGAATGCAGGAAGGTGAGAATATTGCTCAATATTACTCTAGGATAAAGGATGTTGTTAATGTAGTACATGGATCTACTAGTAAGATAGATGATAACAATGTACTAATAAAAATTTTAAGAATAATTCTACCCATTTATAATATTAGAGTTTCTACAATACAAGAATTGAGATGTATACCAGGTTCTAATCTAATTATTGAAGGTTTGAGAGGTAGGCTCACTACTTTTGAGCTATCTAATTTTGATAATTTCAAGCATGAAAATGTTGAATCTATTTCAAATCCAAGTTGTAATTTAAGGAACCTAATGAGAAGAAGAAGAAAAAGGTAAAATATGTGTCCAGTGATAGTTATAGAGATGAGGAGGATGTAGAATAACTTGAAGCACTACTAGCAAGGAGATTTCATAGAGATAAAGGTAAGTTCCCTATCATGTGTTTCAACTACAATGAGGTTAGTCATATTCCTACTAGATGTCTAGAGAAGAAGAATTATAGAGGTGGAGATGAGTACAAAAGTAGAAGAGATGAAGACAACAAAGATTACAAAGACAAAGGCAAGAAGTCCTGCTACATTTCTCAAGAGGAAACAAAAGATGGATCTAACGATCATGATGATTAAGTAGTGTATGTTGTAATTAATGATAAATCTGATGAGGATGAGGCAACTAGACTAGTGTCTTATGTGAACAAGAATGATAGATGGATCATCGATAGTGAGTGTTCACATCACATGACTGGATATAAAAGTAAGTTCATTACCTTGAATTATTATGATGGAAATAGTGTAAGGTTCGATAACAATGCACCCTGTCTGATAAAAAGAAAAGGTTCTATCAAACTCACAAAACAGATTTTATGTGATAATAATTATTATGTTGAAGGACTTAACTACAATTTTTTGAGTGTTTCACAACTGAATAATTCAGGTTGTAAGGTTGAGTTTGAGAACAAGATTGCTAAGATATATGATACTGATGAAAAACTAATTAGAAAACATGATCAAACTAGAGGTAATATATTCTACCTTGATATAGAGGATGCTACTTGTTTAATTATAGAATTTGATAATGTGTGGCTATGGGATAAGAGGTTATGTCATGTTAATTTTGATGACTTGGATAGTATCAGGAACATGAAATGAGTGAGAGGTTTGCCTAAGTTAAAGAACCCTGACAATATAATTTGCAAACAATGTTAGTTAGGAAAAATGACAAAGTCAAGTTTTAAGAGTAAGGTTCATACCTCTAAAGGAATATTAAAGATTATTCATATTGACTTGTGTGGACCAATTGATGTGCAAAACTACAAAGGAGATAAGTACATTATGCTATTTGTTGATGATTATTCTAAAATGATGATAGTTATGTTTTTGAAACAAAAATTTAATGCTTTCCAAATGTTTAAGTAGTACTTAGCAAGAGTTGAGAAGGGAACAGGTAAAAGATTGAAATGTTTGAGATTTGATAGAGGAGGAGAATTTACATCAAATGAGTTTCAGAGTTTGAGATCTGACATCTTCTCCTAGGTCCCCTCCACAAAATAGAATTTTTGAAAGGAGGAATAGATCTATAATGTACTATGCTAGGACACTCATGATGGAGAAAAATACTTCTTTGAAATATTGAAGAGAGGCTATAAGTACAACTGTCTATACCTTGAAGTATATATAAGTCAAGAAAGGTACTCATTCAACACCTTTTGAACTATGGTTTGGATACTCACCCAATGTAAAATATTTTAAGGTACTTGGAAGCAAGTGTTATATTCTCAAATATTTCAAGAATGGTGAATTAAATGAAAAAAGGGAAGAAGGTATATTCCTTGGTTATTCCACAAGAAGTAAAGCTTATAAGTGTTTAAATACTAACACTAACAAAGTTGTGGAAAGTGCAAATGTGAAATTTGATGAATATATAGAAGTACATGAGACTGAACCTATGAAGTACCTAGAAGAATACAAATAATTTCTATAGTTTTATGAATGTATGCCTACTAATGAAGATGTTGTAAATCAAGTTGCAAACCAACATCAAGTTTTAGTGACTGCCAAGTCACATACCATGAATGTCGAGTTGCATTCAAGAATTGAGTTACATTCAAGTGCCAAGTTACAAAATGAAGTAGATGCACATTTTGATTCTAAGATTAGTGTACATGGAAGAAATGTTAAACTACTTGATAGAGTTTTACATAGTGATTTAGAAGTTGAGAAAACAAATGAGAAAAACAAGGCAGAACCACGATTGTCTAAATATGTCAAGAGACATCACCCTGCTGCACAAATAATTTAGAGATAAATATGTTAGACTAATGAAAATGAACAATTTCATAAATGATACATGTTCTCTTAGCATGCCTAAACC
Organism: Cupressus sempervirens; assembly: GCA_028749045.1. Lineage (NCBI taxonomy): Eukaryota > Viridiplantae > Streptophyta > Pinopsida > Cupressales > Cupressaceae > Cupressus > Cupressus sempervirens. Next base: position 157,437,285 of record CM053783.1, read on the forward strand.
TAAAATAGTGAAGATGTCTTAGAAGATTTGGACTACAGTAAAGTCATGAAAGAAGAGATTGAAAATTTTGAGAAAAAATAAGACATGGACTCTAGTTCCTAGACCAAAAGATGAAAATGCAATTGGCGCCAAGTGGGTATATAGAAACAAGTTAGATAAAAAAGGTGAAGTTAGAAGGAACAAGGTAAGATTAATTTGTAAAGGATATGCACAAGAAGAAGGGATAGACTATAGAGAAACATTCACTCCTATTGCAAGATTGGAAGGAGTAAGAACTCTACTTGCTTACTCAGCATACATAGGTTTAAAAGTTTATCAAATGGATATTAAGTTTGTATTTCTAAATGGTATATTGGAAGAAAAGGTTTACATAGAATAGCTAGAAGGACTTTTTGATGTTAACAACAAAAACATGGTATCTACACTACACAAAGCTTTATATGGATTGAAGCAAGCACCATGATGAGGGCATAACCCAAGACAAAATGAACACAAAAAAATAAGCGAAATATTATTCTATAAAATGATATGCTATTATATTTAGTACAATGAAAATAGACACAATGATGTGTCCTAGGGGCTTACAATATTGTTTGATTCTAGAGAAAAGCCCTCCTCGTAGTACCTTCTCCTAAATGACCTTATTTAACTAGAATTAGGTTTAGGGTTAGGAATACATTCTAAAATATTCCATTTGGCATCCACCACCAAAATAGAAGGTTCTCGAAAACATGTCAGAAGTCAATGTAAAATTAGAAGAATTCAGAAATGGTAGTCCAACTTCTGGGAGGCATAACTTTTGCTCTAGGAATTTGATTGACGAATTATTTACATTTTTAGAAAGCTCTCCAAGCATTCTATAGCCCCATTAACTAGATATTCTTTTTCCCCCTTTTTTGAGCTTGTATGAGGCCATTTAGTGCCTCAAATCTGACTTTGAAGCACTCTTAGGGGGTCTCAAGGCAAATTAAAATTATAATAAATTTCAAACTATAAAGCCTTTTGACCTAATTAATTTTTTGGAGTGCTTTAAATTACAAGTAAATCATCCCAACTTACACCCTTTTACTCATAATAATTATCTCTTAATTACAAAATAGCAAGTTTTATACATTGGCATGTACCACAAGGTGCTCAAAAACTCTAAACTAGAAAACCAGTAGTGGAACTATGAGAGTTGGAATCTCTATTTGACCCAAATGGGTATCCAAAACTAAAGACACATTAAACAAAAACTAACACTAAGCATATTTTTGGGTGATATGGGATTACCATTACACCACTAGATGCTCCTACATCAAACACCCAAGGTAGATTGAAGAGTGACCCTGTCACTTTATTGCTAGTAGAGGAAAACCCAAATGGGAAATCTCTACTGTAGATATCCAATTTGAATCTTCCTTTGGTTGTCCTTTCAACTTTACTAGGTATTCTTCATACTACCTTTTTTTGGTACTCCGACCCACATGACTAACCATAATTTCTTCAATCTCTTCCTTCTTAGAAGTAGGAATTGGACATGGCTCCAACATCAACTCCTCCTCTACACCATCATAATGATATTTTATTAATTCTACAATATTGGAAACATAATAAATGTGAATCGCATCTGGCAACTCCACCACATATGCATTTCCTGAATCATGTTTCTTCAAAATTTTGGAGTGGCCAAATTTCTTCATCTTCAGCTTATTGTAGGTACTTACTAGAAATCATTCCTTCCTCAAGTATACCATAACCATATCCCCAACTTGGAACTCCTTTGGTCTCCTCTTTTGATATTCTCTACTCTTATACTGTAGATTCATCTTGGTAATATGTGCACATACCTGCTAATGTAGGTTCTTGACATGTTCAAAAAAGTCTTATGCAGCAATACTTGTCTCTGTCCTTGCTCCATCTTCCTCAACTCTGGTGTAGTCCTTGGAATACTCCCATACACAATTTGTAATGGAGATCTACCAGTACTCCTATTATCAAAATTTTTGTAAGAAAATTCTTCTTGTGGAAGAATCAAATCCCACCCCTTGGGCTTATCTCCTAAAAGTCGCCTCAACAAATTGCCCAGATTTTTATTCACTAATTTTTTTTGTCCATCAGTCTGTGGATGATGTGCAAAACTAAACATCAATTCTATCTTCAACTTCTTCCACAAAGTCCTCCAGAAATACCCAACAAATTTAGTATCATTTTTAGAAACAATACTTGTTGGGAGACATTGTAGCCTCACCACTTCTCTAAAAAATAAATTTGCAATATGCACTATATCATGAGTCTTGTGCCATGGAATGAAGTGTGCCATCTTAGAGAACCTACCAACCACCAAAAATATGGATTCATTACCTCTTTGTGCCCTTGGAAATCCAAGAACAAAATCCATACTTATGTCATCCCAAGGCTTCAATGGAATAGGAAATGGCTGGTAAAGTCTAGTATTTTGACTAAATCCTTTGGTTGTTTTACATACTCAACAACTCTACACAAAATTCTTCACATCCTATAATAGTTGAGGCCAAAAGTAATGTTCACTAATAATGGAAATGGTCTTATCTTGACCAAAATGTCTTGTCATCCATCCATTGTGTTTCTCCTTGATCAAGTACTCCCTCATGGAACTCCTTGGAATACACAGTTGACTTCCTCTAAACAACATACTATCCTAGATCATGTAATCTAGCCATCTGGTCCTATCTAGAGTAACAGGTTCTTTACAAGCCTTCCAAGCCTTTGTAAAGTTAGGATCCTCAAGGTACAAATTCTTGAGTTCATTAAACCCAAACACTTCAACTTGCATTTCTATTAGCAAAAACTGTATCCTACTTAATGCATCTACAACCCTATTTACCTTTGCTATTTAGGTACTACAATGCCTAATGATCAATATACAAGTCAAATTCTTTTGGAAACAAATAATGCCTCCATTTCTTTAAGGCCTGAACTATTGCATAGAACTCTTGATCATAACTAGAATACTTCTTTATATCATTCAAATTTTCCCTAAAATAGTCGATAGGCTTACCTTCTTTGCTCAACATAACCTCAATAGCATTGCCACTAGCATCACAATTCACCTAGAACACTTTGTTGAAACAAGTAAGTGTCAACATAGATTTCTCTATCACCTTCTTCTTTAGTAGTTCAAAATTCCTTGTAGCTCCTGTAGTCCACTTGAACTCTTTTCTACCCCCCCCTCATTATTTTAGTTACGGGTGCACATATACTACTGAAATTGCTAATGAACTTCCTGTAAAAATTAGCTAGACCATGGAATGACCTCACCTCAATGGTAGACCTTGGAGTAGGCCATTCCAAGATGACCTTTACCTTCTCTAGGTCTATTTTGAGACCTTCATTTGATACAACAAACCCCAAATAGACTAACTCCCTTTTGAAAAAGCTACACTTCTTCAAATTAATCAACAATTTATCTTCCCTCAACCATTCAAGGACACTACCAATGTGCAATAAATGTTCATCCAAAGACTTACTCAAAATAAAAATATAATCTAGATAGACAATGACAAATTTTCCTAAAAAATTCTTTAGTACCTCATACATAAGCTACATGAAGGTGCCTCACACATTGGTCATTACAAAGGGCATGTCTAACCATTCATATAGAACTTCCTTGGTCTTTAATGTAGTCTTCCACTCATATCTCTCTCATATCCATATCTGGTGATAGCCACTCTTGAGATATATCTTTGTGAAGTACTGAGTTCCACTCAAGCATTCCATAAGATCATCCATCCTTGGTAGAGGAAACTTGTAATTGATGGCTATTTTATTTATATCCCAAGAGTCCATACACATTCTCCACTCTTCATCCTTCTTTGGTGATAGCACTACAAGTACTGCACATGGACTCAAGCTCTCTCAAATTAAACCTTTCCTCAATAGCTCCTAAACTTGTCTATTTACCTCCTCAATCTTAGTAGGAGTGATCCTTTGAGCAGCCTTGTTAGGTAAAGTAGCTCCAAGGACTAAGTCTATTTCTCACATATCCATTCTCACTTAATAGTGCAAAAACTTCAAGTGGAACTCCACTACTACCTTCCTTATCCTTTCTAGGAATTAAAGAATAACACATGTGCTAATGTTTCATGCCATCGAGAAATATTCATCCATCAACAAGAAATACCCTAGCACTATTATATACCTTTTCACCCTTCTTTATCAAGGGCTTCAATTTATGGAAAACTCCATCCTTTGTTAGAGAGTATGTATTTGCATGACCATCGTGTATGGCATGTCTATCAAACTACCATGACCTTCCCAATAATAAATGGTAGACATCCATTGGGATGGTGTTAGAGAGAGCCTCATCATGGTAACTCCCAATCTTGAACTTTACCAAACATTGCTCACTAACAAGGACCTTATGATCATCCTACACCCAAGAAATCTAATAAGGATGGGGGTGTTTCTCCCTCTTGATCTTTATCTTTGAGACCATCTCCTTTAACACCAAGTTGTCAATGCTTCCACCATTAATAATCACATCACAACATTTACCCTAACACTTGCACCTAGTAAAAAACAAACTCCTCCTTTATCTAGATTCTGTTTCACCACTCATTAAGACCCTTTCATTAACTACCACCTCAGCATCCTCTTTTTTTCTATTTTTCAAAGGGATAAAGGCTTTGACCTGGAGCTATGAACCAGTGAGGCCACAAATGGGGGACCTCATCCCCATTAGATTTGAACCTTAATGGCAAAGATAAAAACTCAACAACTTAACCATCATAACATGCCACTATTGGCTCTTTTTGCATCCTTTGAATGAAATGACTATGCATAATAATCCACATGAGAAACCCTTGCTTGACCATAAATTCTCCTATCTATCCTTCCTTGGCATTGAGGGCATCTATAGGCATGATGACCTTCTTCATTACAATGAAAATAGGTACCATGTCCATGTCCTCCACCTCTTCCTCACTAACCTCCAAATTTTTGATCATGAGAGTGGTTGAAACCCTCATTCCTTTGGTTTTGGTTGGTACTCACATCTTCATTTTTCTTCTAGTTCTCATTTTGGCCTCCAAATGACCTACCACAACCCCTTCCTCCTTGATTGTTTCCTCTTTTCCTTCCATCAAATTTTTTGTTTAACTTCTCCTCAACTTGCAAGGCAAATTGATATACCTCTTCAATACTAGTCGTTCTAACCAGACTTTACTCCTCCTTAACACTAGGTCTTAACCCATTAAGGTAATAGACAACCTTCTCCTTGTTTTCTTTTGCATGTCCCACCCTGATAAAGACTTGGTAAAACTCCTTTGTGTATTCCTAGATAGATTTTCCCACTTGTTTTAACCATTGCATCTTTTTGAACAAATCAAGCTTGTAATCAATAGGAATGAACTGCTTCTTTAGTTTGTCCACCATGCAATCCCATCTTGTGATTTTCTTCTTTCCTCTTCTATTTCTTTCCAATTGAATCTCTTTCAACCAAATTTTGGCATGGCCTTTCATTTTGGCCTTAACAAACTTAACCCTATCAAGGTCCTTGATATCCTCATACTCAAAATATTCTTCTAGCTAATTGATATAATCGATCAACTCATCTAGGTTTCGATTTCTCGAAAACATGTCAATGTCAATTTTAGGTCTTTTCTCCAATTTGGCAATGGACCTAGAAAGATTCTCCTCCACCTATTTTAGGTATTCTCCTTCTCCTTCCTCTTCCTACACAATGTTTCCTTTTTCCTTTTCTTCCTCACTTTCGTCACCAATGACAATATTCATCCCTCTATGGATCTCCTCTTGCAATGCCTAAACTTGTCCTTGGAGGGCTCTAACCTCAGGAGGAAAAATTTTGGCCCTTCCACCGCACTCCCTTCATGGGGGAATCTTCTCACTGTATCAAATCCACAACCACATAGTCCTATTCTAGATTACCTCACAGCCAATGCTCTATCTACACACTCAGAAAACCAACTCTAATACCACTTGATGAGGACACAACCCAAGATAAAATGAAGACAATAACAAAAGTGGAATATTATTATCACAATTGATATGCTATTACATCTATTACAATGAAAATAGATGCAATGACATGCCCTGGGGGCTTACAATGTTGTTTGATTCTAGAGAAAAATTGTCCTCACAATTCCTTCCCCCAAACTCCACAAAAACTACATTTACAGTGCTAGAAATGACCTTAAGTGACCCAAATTGTTTAGGTTTAGGGATACATTCTAGGATATTCCATTTGGCATCCACCGCAAAAAAAAGGCTCTAGAAAATATGTCAGAAGTTAGTGTAAAATTAGAAGAATCCAAATATGGTAGTCCAACTTTCAAGAGGCATAACTTTTGATCTGGGACTCCAATTGACAAACTGTTTACATTTTCAAAAAGTTCTCCAAGAACTCTATAGCCTTGTGGACCAACTATTCTTTTCCCCCATTTTTTGGGCCTGTACAAGGAAATTTAATGCCTCAAATCTAACTTTGAAGTGCTCTTAGGGGGTCTCCTAGAAAATTAAAACTGCAATAACTTTCAACCCATAAAGCCTTCTAACATTTCTTTTTCTAGAGTTCTTTAAATTATAGGTATAATCATCCCTCCAACTTACACCCTCTAGCTCATCATAACTGTGGGTTAATTATAAAATAACTTATTTTTTACATTGGCACATATCACAAGGTGCCCAAAAACTCTAACCCAGAAAATCAATAGTAGAACTATGAGAATTGGAATCTCTATTTTACCCAATGGGTATCAAAAAATAACATCACATTAAAAAGAAACTAACACTAAGAATATTTTTGAGTGATATAGGATTGTCGTTACACCACTAGATGCTCGTACATCACACCAAGAGCATGGTATGAAAGACTTCATAATTATCTTGTGAAGATTAGATTTGCGAGGAATAATTATAAAAACAATCTATACTTGAAGATAGAGAAAGGATAAGGTATTTTACTATCTAAATTTTTTGTTAATGATATCATATTTGGAGGTCAAGATACTTTATATAAGGCTTTTACAAATCAAATAAAGAATGAATTTGCAATATCTATGTTTGGAGAGATTAGTTCTTTGTGGGTTTGCAAGTACATTAGATGAAATATGGTATATACATCACTCAATCAAAATATGTAAAGGAGATACTAAAAACTTTTGGATTGGAACATCGAAAGCTAGTAAACACACCTATTGTGATAGGACATGAATTGTTAAAGAATGATGATTCAATTGAGGTGAATCAAAAATTGTAAATGTCTATGATCGGAAAATTACAATATGTAGTACACAAAAAACTTGATATTGCATTATCTATTGGGATGTTGCAAGATTCTCTACTAATCCTAGGGAGATTCATTTGATGCATATTAAGAGAATAATGAGATATCTGAAAGTAATACAAGATTATGTTGTATACTACAAGAAGAATGAGAAATTTGAATTGAGATCCTACACTAATGTTGATTGGGCTAAAAACATTGATGACAGAAAGAGCACTAGTGGAGGAGAATTTTTCTTAGGAAAAAGGCTGGTTACATGGACTACCAAGAAACAAAACTACATCTCTCAATCTACTACTAAAGTTTAATATGTTGCTTCTATAGTATATTGTACATTGTATGGATCAAATAGCTACTCAAAGGTATGAAGGAGGAAATCACTGAATTTGTGATACTGTATTATGATAATACAAGTGTTATAAATATATTAAAGAATCATATGATGCATACAAAGACTAAGAACATTGTAATTAAGTATCATTACTTGAGAGAGTTAGTTCAAGATAAAGAGGTGAAGATGGAATATGTTAACACAAAAGAGAAAATAGATGATATCTTCAAAAAAAATTTACCTAAGGATGCTCATGAGCATCTAAGACATAAACTAGGGGTGATACCCCTATCAAAGGCTATCTAAGTAGCATAAGGAGTGCTCTACATCAAACAAAATGATTGACATATGTTACACATTGATGCAGTGAATCTTACTTTAGGAGCTACCTAAAGTAAACAAAGAGCTGAAGCTACAAATTAGTCACAAGCTAGGTGATAGAGGGAGAAATTGAAAATTTTCATATCTATATATTAACATGTCAATTCTTTGGTATTGTTTTCAAAGAGGGATAAATCTTGTTGGAGGGAGAAACCTAGAAATCTTGACTGTTGAGGGAGATATTGTTGCAAAGGAGATATATGAAGTGATCAAGAGGGAGTCATAAGGATGAGTTGATTGATTGTCTATAGATCAAGATAGAATTTTGTAACCTATTGAAAAGATGAAATTTGTTGATAGAGGGATAGATTTCAATACACATAATTATTTTCTTTTTGGTATTTTGTTGGTTGTACTGATTAAGTTTGGTTTACCATCAATGCCAAAGAGAGAGATTGTTGAAAATAGATTGATACAAGTATGAATATGTGTTTCAATCATTATTTTTTCTCTAATGTCAATCTTACTACTTACTGGTAAGATAATTACTTAAGATGATTTGAGTACTATCATTTGTTTGATGGATGAAAAAGATTCGATCAAATGAGGTAACAATATCACCTAGAGGAAAGGTTGAGTTATGATATGGAAAAGGAGTACAAGGATCAGTTAAGATAGTGACATTATAGTGCATTGATAATATACTTAAGGTTGTAAAGGATAAATACACTAATTAAGTTTAGAAGAACAAGTTAAACAAATTGTGTTTTCCAAGCTTAACAATCTGCACAATAGGTGCCAAGAAAATTTAGTGTAAGCTAAGCAAAAAATCAATTGGAGCTGAGAAAAATCAATTTTATTTTAAGCCAAGTGATACAATGTAAGATGAGTAAATCTTAGTTCATGTCAAGTGTTTTGGTAGTGGTTATCAAGAAACATAGTATATGTCGAGCATCAGAACCAAATTACTATAAAGTGTTAGCATTATGAGAAAGATCATAAATTCAATGAATTTGAGCCAACAAGTTTAATTTCTTGTATTGTGTGAATCATGTGGAAGATAAGCTTGATGAACTAGTTTCACAGAATTCAAGATGAACCATTTTGAGGAAAATTCAAAGAGTATTGAAGGAGAAGTTTCTAGAAGGCAATAAAATGAATTAATGGGTGGATTCATTGAATCCTACCTAATCCAACCTAACCCTAAAATGGATGATGAAGGTTAAATAGAAAAATATCTTAATTTTTTATTTATAGAGATGGTTAGAAGAAAATTTTGTCATATGTGAAAACCTAAGATAGACAAGGAGTCTAGAGCATTTCTTAATTCAATGACCTAAGAGAATAGACTACACTGGCAAGCAAAGAAAGAAGGCTTAAGGGTATGCATTCTTGAAGGGTGAACAAGCTATCAGAGTAGAAGTGTGTGAAAGCCAAGTAGAATGGAGGACTAAAACAAAGATGTATAATTTGCAAGTGTATTGTAAGTTGTTATCAGATCAAGCCATACTATTATTTTTTAATCATTGTACCAGGCTAGGGTAAATCCTTTGGATTAAGGTTGACCTAATAATTATTTGTAAATACTTTAACCAGGTAACATTAAAAGTGAATGATCTAAATTCCTCTTGCAAGGCTCACTCCTAGTAGGGTGATTGAAATCCTTTAACTAGGCCACATTTAACAATGTGCATTGTAACCTTTAATAGGGTTGGCCTTTAAGAGCATCACTTCAAAAGAGTGAGAATGAGTAGCATGTTACTCATGGTTTTTCCCAAATTGGGTTTTCATGTTAAATCACTATTTTAAATATGTTATTGAATCTATTATGTTTCATGTTTCCATTTCTACAAAATTGATTTGACAATAAACTACAAGTTTAATTGATTGTATGATCTAATGGATGCATATGTGATGAAAATGTTTTAGGGATATGGGTTCACTAAGCTGTGAAAATTTTTAATTATACATCTAGAACTTGGATAACTAATTTACCCCTTATCAATTATTCTAAAGAATTTCAACACATAACAGGAACTACCAAACATATTTTGTGTAGTGTACACTTATGCTTCCACATAGATCCTTTCTAGTATGGAAGAAGTGTGTCTACCATACATAAAAGTATAGAAAGATAGGAGGGTCATTAGATGGATATAATACTCTTTATTAAAAACTTGAGAATCCTTCTCAAGCTTTGGTATAACAAAATATAACTTTCTAGAGTGGAATAGGAGAATTAATGCCCTATTTATAGGCATTCAGCCTTTGAGGCACCAACTACAAAGGTTTCATGTGGGACACTTCTTCACAAAATTCATATACAATTCACATGCTGGATTAAAAGATAACAATAGACTTATTTTAATGCTTATTGAATCAAAGTGCACTTATTTTACATTATTTCATTATTAATTTTGTGATGATAGATTTCCTAAGCACCAAAGTTATTGTTTTAGTGTTAAAATTGAAGATCTTATAAGCCAGTGTTGTAATACCTTAGAATAGATGAGAGGGGGGTGAATCAATTATTCAAGGTCCAAAAGTACAAATAAAACTTTCTAGTATTGCAACTTATTCATATGCATGCATTGACCATTCAATATCATAAACATATGTATATTGTTGTCCTATGTCAAAATAGCTTTGGCAAAATGTAAACATGCAACACCACAAAATCAATCACACATTTTGACACAATGATTTTACATGGAAACCTAATTTGGGAAAAACCACCAGTAACATGATACCGATTTTCACTCGTTTGAAGTGAGCTCTATGAGGAGCCAACCTTGTTAAAGCTTATAATGCACACTATTAAATGTGACCTAGTTAAAGGATTTCAATCACCATGTTAGGAGTGAGCCTTATTAAAGGAATTCAAAAAAAATATTAGAATTTCACCCTATTAAAGGATTTACTAATGACTATTAGGTCAACCTTAATCCAAATGATTTATCTAGAATGATACAGTTGTTAGAAAGTAAGAGCAGGACTTGATTTGATAATAATAACAACTCACTTGTAGATTGCAAATCTCACATTGAATCCTTCATTTTTCTTGGCATTCATCCTCTTCATCTCTCACAACTTGTTCACCCTTCAAGTCTTCATCACCTTAAGAATTATTTCTTTGTATGCTGATTGCAGACTCTTCTATTCAACCACCATATGAAGCAACACCCTAGGCTTGTTGTCTTCCTTAGGTTCTTGCACATGACAACATTTCTTTTGGCATGTTATCTCTATAAATAGAGAATTTAGATCTTTTTCTGCTTAACCAAAATCATCCATTCTAGGGTTAGGTAAGATTCAATGAACCTACCCATATTTGCATTTTATTCCCTTCTAGGAACTTCCTCTAAAATCCTCTTTGAATTCACCTCAAAAAAATCTATCTTGAATTTTGTGCCACCAGCTCATCATACTTATGTTCCACATGTTTCACACAATTCAATAAATCAACTTTGTCATCTTAGATTTCTTAAATCTTTAATCCAACTCATTTTATTGGCACTCAAAAATAACACTATGTTTTCTTGGCAATCACTATCTTCTGATGCTCAACCAACACTTGGTTGCTTGACACCCACTAACTCTTTACTGGTGCTCGGCACATACTAACTTTCTTCACTTAGCAGCAACTAGATTTCTCTTTCTTGGCTCATATTAAACTTACTTCACTCGGCACCAACTATATTTCTCTTGCTCGACACATACTGAACTTACTATTTGACTTCAACTAATTTTCTACTCAGCTTGCACTATTTTATCGGTTAGGCTTGGAAAACACATTTCTTTACTTAGCCTTCTTCTAGTATTTTCTCAACTATCCTTTAATTATAGCCTTAATTAGATAAACAATACACTGTATCATCAATGTCTTTCTTGGTCTTAGTGCTCCTTTTATACACCATATAACTCAACCTTTCTCTAGGTTCTCTTGTTATCCTTTCATTTCAAAACATCTTAATCAATCAATCAATTGATAGCATTTAGAAAAAAATCAAGCAATTGTCTAATCACCAAGTAGTAGGTTTGACATCAGTGAAAAAATAATGATTGTTCCATGATAGGTTTCATCAATCTTCTTTACTTCAACAATCTCTTTTCAATAGCCACTTCCTAGTGTGATCTACAATCAATTCTTGAGTTGGTGACAATTAACTGATCAATGGCTCCCTCATTCATGCCAACTAACCAACAAATTAGTCCCTCGAGTTCATGGCAATTTATGTCACAAATTTGAGACCAACCTAGTGTCTTATTCCATTTTTCAAGTTTCCTAAATGAAATTATCACCTATTTCTTGGGCACCACTCTAGCCCAACCCACCACCCACCACCCCCCACAGCCCCCCCTCCCCCCCGCCCCTCTCCCCCCCTCCCCACTGACCACACCACACTTACTCTAATCTAAAGTCTATATTTATTTCTTTTCTTCCAATCAATGAAGCATGTCATGAAGAAGACATGAGATCAACCATGTGATAGTCAAGGAACATGGTGGATGTCTTAGGTCATCTTAGATATAGCCATGTGTCTAGCAATTGCAATTGATCGACAATTCCATGATTGGGCAAGGATATTACAGATTATCCATGTATGATAATGGTGTAGTAGCACTTAGGGTAAGGCCAAAACCTAAGTGTAGTTTTTGGTTTCTGGATGGTCTATCCAGCCATGAGGTTAATAAGGACTTCAAATAAAGTCCCAAGGTTCTCTTAGGAGGTGCTAAGTTAGTATATTTTTGGTGTAGGAGTCTATTTTGGTCAATTAGGTCCTAATAGTTAGAAATTTCAAAAATTGCTTTAAGAGTTAAAATGAGGTAAAATTCCTTAAAAGGAAGAAAGAAGTATGTAAAGGTAGTCCTTAGAAGTTCTAAGGTCATCTTAGGAGGATTGATAACATCCTTTGCAAGTTTGGAGAGTCTAGGAAGAAAATTACAAAAGTGGCATTGAGAACTTTGCAATTCTAAAAATTAGACGACCACTTTTTAGGTAGTTTTGGAAACCAAACATTTAGGGTAGTTATGGATCAAAATGTTGGACAAGAGGATAGAGGAAGTCTATTTAAGACTTTTCCAACTCAGTTATAGGGGTTGGATAGTTGGGTGTACGGACAACACTACTACAAGATGGTTTTTAAACATTCAGAGCATAGTTTTGGAGTTTTTGTGTGGTTTCCATATTGAGTAGAGTGTTAGTATCAAAATGGTTTTGACATTTGAGTGCCAACACAACTTAACCATTTTCTACATTGAAGCTGAGTACACTATGTATGCTGAGTCACAACTTGTGTTGAGTCCAGAAATCTAGCAGGTGTTGAGCAGCCTTCAAGTGTTGAGTGAAGATCAAGTACTGAGTGATCTTCAAGTGCCAAGTGATCTTTAGGTGCCGAGCATGATACAAGTGCCAAGTAATATTTATGTGTCAAGTCATAGATGATCTCGAGCATTGGGAATCAATAAGTGCCAAGTAACATAGAATGCACATATGAGTTTGTAACTTCACTAATTAAAATGTAAACCATTTTCATGGCTGACATATGATGAATCTCAAAGGATTTAAGTGATAAGATCAAATCGTTTCTATTTCCTATGCAATCTATATGTAGCCAATAAGAAAAATGGAGAAGGCATGCAACCAATAATATAAGTGCAAGGAATGAGTGGGAAAAAGAGATTCAATATGGATTGTAGATTCATGTCTAACCCTAAGTATTCGAATGACTTTATAAGGAAGATGAAATCTCATTGAATGATGTAGATGGATGAAGGAGTGCATGGAAAACTCTAGTGGAGTTAAGAGTGAAGAGTAAAAAGACTTAGAGGAAGTGAGCTGTAGTAAAATATTTAGTTGATCAAAACTAAGAAAGGAATACGAACAGACATCATATTTCATAGAATCAAGATCAGAGAAAGTAGATCAAGTGCCCGTATTCAGAAATCAAAGGATTATAAGCTATCAGGTTTATTATACCTAATACTCTCTAGCAATTGTATTAGAAAGGAAACCCTATGGTGATAGGTTAGCTTAACAACTATTTTGTAGATCCTTTAAATAGGTGATTAAATCTTTTAATAGGGTGACGCTTCATGTAAAGTGTTTGTAAATTCTTTAACTAGGTCACTATTGATATAGTGTAAAGCCTTTAACAGGGCAAGCCTTTAACAACACAAACCATCAGAAGTGGTCAAACATTATTGCTGTAGTGATTTTGTGGGTATCATCCCTACCCTAGTTTTACCTTCTTATTCCTGTAGGGTTTTTGGGTTACCAAAATCTCAAGTGTTATGTGGTGATGCATATGTGTTTCTCATGATTTCTTAATGTTGATATGCATGCATGTTCATTTCAATAATATGTTATTAAGGGTTGAAAAATAGGTCAAAAGCTAGTACTTCTGATTCACTCGCCCCTCTCAAAAGCATTCTTTCTATTAAGACATTCCAACAATTTGTATCAAAGCCAAATTCTCTCAAGAAGAAGCCTAATAGCTTGGAGGAAAAGATCTAAAGATGGAAGCTTTCAAACTTGGAAAGATCATTGAGAATCAGGTGATAGATGTGCATCTTGCTCTACACAAGGTAGAAGAAGCTCGAGTGGAATTAAGAAAATCCTTGAAAAGAAGGAAAGAGATAGCCATAGCTGAAAATGATATAAACTATAGGGAGATTGATACCATAGAAGTGTTTGCCAATGGAGACACTAAAGAGTTTGATGCAGCAATAGCAGAATTGATGGAGAAAAATAAAGTTCAAGTAGAAGAGATAAGATCTCTCAAGATGGAACATGAATCATAGGGCATAATGCTATGTGAAATTACAGAACAAAAGAAAAGAGTAGTCGAGGATAGAGTCATTTAGGAAGATGACAAAAGAAATCTTGCAAACAGACTTGAAGAAAAAATTATTGAATTAACAAGGATCTCAAACATGCAGATGTATACACTTGTCAAAATGATGAACCTTCATCATGAGCTTAATATGAAAGATATTGAGATCTCTACTTTGAAGATACAGAATGAACAACTATAGAATGAATTGAACAAAGAAAAAGAAATAGCAGAGAATCTCAACAAATCAAGTGAAGCCATCAAGTACTTTGAACACTTGATGAAATTCCCAAGATCATCCCATGATACATCAAGACTGGGATACAACAACACTGAAGTAGGGGATCATCAAAGAGTGTTGAGAAAAAAAGTGACAAAGGTAAGGATTCTAAACCCACTTGTCATTACTGTAATAAAAAGGGGCATACTATTAATGTTTGCAGGAGTAGAAGAATCAATTAGCTAAACACACCCAAAAGCAAGAAGTATTGTCACAAGTGCAACATACAAGGACATAGGACACAAGATTGTAGATTCAAAGTCACAAGGACACAAAGATTTGATGGACATTGTCATAATTGTAAGAAGTATGGACATAGAGAATTTGAATGCAGATCAAAGACTATGTGGACATCAAATCAACCAACAAATACAAAAGGGAATAAAAATTACTATCATTGGGATTATAACACAAGGTATAGCTATCATTATTTTCAAGAATATGGACATATTCCTAAAAATTGTATAAGGACACACTTTAGAGGGAATTATAGTAGGTGGCTAAGTCAAACCACTTGTTTCAACTACTTGAAAACTAGTCATATCAGCAGAAACTATCCTACAAGGTCCAAAGCACCAAAAATTGAATTCAACAAAGGAAAAGAAAAGATTGATGTCAAGAAAATAAGAAGACAAATGAATAAGACTTGGAAGAAGAAAGATGAGTGTGGCACATCAAGTGGATGGATCACTTCACGAAACTAAGCATAAGAGAGGTGTATGGGATTGATACACAAAGTTACATCATACATCAATCCCAAAACAAAGAAGTACTAAAAAGAAGAAATAAGCATGAGACAAGATGCCAAGAAAAAATTTTAAATGATGATGCCAAGCTTTCTTTAGATGCTGAGTAAAAATTCTAGTACATACCGAGTTGCTAATAGTGATTGAGTTGATGGTTGATTTTGAGTTGAAAAATCCTTCGAAAGCTGAGTGTGCAATTGAGAATTTAATGTTAGGGAAATAGGGTATATTATCATGATTTTAATTACTTTTCATCATCAGGAACCAAAAGCAAAGGAGAAGAAAAGATAAAAGTGACTTCATAGCAGAGAATCCAGTGTTCCAAATAGATTTCAACCTCTTTCAATAGCGATTAAGAAAAAATCTCATTGATCAAAGGTATTTCATTCAAGTGCCGAGCTATGTAGTGTTTTAAAGCTTGTTTATATTTTAAACCATAGTTTGGAAAACAATGGCATCTGGGTCAAAAATCACTAAAGGGAAGGAAAATCATGAAGTACAACTAGTTAGTAATGAAGTCAAACAACCTAAATTCAAGCCCATTCTAGAAGTCACCTACAAAAATGACCTTGTCGATGGATTATCCATTATTCCATCCAAAGTAGTTATGGTACAAGATATAAGGAAGTGTTATAAATGTAAAACTGGTGCCATAGGTGATCTTGAAATTTTTCAAGCCTATGAAAAATTGTGTGAGAATAAGATTTTGAAGGATGAATACAAGATAGTCGAGAGAAAGGGTTTGACCAATGCCCTAGTTTATCCTATAGTATTCAAAATTGAATGGATACAAATTATTTTAAGAAGAAACCACAATGGATGTTTATGGTTGCAAATAGGTCCAGTTAAGATTACAAAAGTGATAGTACATAGGGTTATGGGTTTCCTAACCCTAGATCAGACTAAGACCCTATGCAACGAATCCAAGGAGGTTATTGAGAAAAACATAGGTGCCCAGTGGAATAAAAGAAGGATGAAAATTCACACCATCCAGGATCCTCTTGTTGAATTTTTTGTTAGAGTCATTGACCATAAATTCTATCAATCTAGTTAATTGAATAGTGTGCCATGCATAGCTATTGATGTAGCATACAGACTGGTAAAGAAAGATCACACATATGATTTGTCAGAACTTATGTTGCAACAGATAAATGAAAACCTAGGAGCTATAAGGAGGTCAAAAGGTGCTCAATGAAAATTTGGTTCAGTTCTATTGTGTATGTTCTTTTATGTTATGGAAGAGTTTCCTTCTATAGGAAAGGTGAACTGGGACCCTAACAAAACTGCAATAACAAAAATCAATGAGTTCATTGATCAAATGGGTGATAACTTTAAAGCTCAAATGACAAGGTATTTTTTGGATTCCAAGAAATCCATGAAGCAAAGGGTAAGAATACTAGTTTCCTTAGTGGAAAAACACATCAATGACATATGTTTCCTAGTTGATATTGATTTCACCTATATCCAAGCAGCAATTCCAACGGTGAGATGGCTAAGGCCATTTGGTTATTAACTAGATGTGGATGAAGCATCTGCAGCTATCACTACTTTACTTGCAGAGGAAATAGACAAGTTTACCAAATCTTTTGGCACATATGATATGGTTAAATCCAAGATTGAAATAGAATGAAAGATTGCCTCTATAATTAAGAAGAAAGATAAAATGGCAAAGAAAATAAAGAAGAAATTTGGTAAAGGAATTGAGGCAGCAGAAGAAGAAGATGAAGAAGAAGATTTAGAAGATGATGATGATAATGAGGATGAACAAGAACAAGTCCCAATGGAATTAACTCAAGGTCTAGGTGAAGATAACCAAGAAGGTGTTAAGGAAGAAGAAGCCAAGGAAGCACCAACTTAAGCTGAGTCAAAGAAAAGAAAGGCAATAGTACAGCCTCCAGCTCAGCCTAAACCAAAGAAAACTGCCATGCCATCACCCCAAAAGCCAACAACTAGAGGTACAACAAGGGCCTCCACACAAAAAGCTAAAGAGGAAGCTAAAAAGAAGAAAAATATTAGCACAACATAGGAAGAACCAAGGAAAAGAAGAAAATATGTGGCTTAGCCTGATACTGATGAGGAAGATCAATTTGAAAAGGTAAGCCATTCTCCTAAGTCTTCAGTTGATACATTATGTGAAAAGATTGGAAATGGAGACTTAAGTAACATGAATAAAGTTGATTTCAATAAGTTCACTAAAGAGGAAAAAAATAGAATAGAAGAATCAATTTATGGAATGATGGCATAGTTCAAGTATACTCCTCTTGAACTAGATGGATAATTGCCAAAGGAACTATCTAAAATTGTAGAAGATAGATGGCACTTTTGTTTGAAAATGGAGAAGGAGATGAGAGAATCAACCCTAGCAAGTGTATTGCCTAATCTAACTAAGGAGAAAATAGTTAAAGCAATCAAAATTCATAACACTAGGTTTACACCTAAGTACAAGGCATTCTTCATTCTCCAAAACAAAATTAAAGAAATTGTACAAAGAACGACAAAATCATGGAAGAATTTTTAAAAAAAGGTGGAAGATGTTCTTGAAGAAGAATACAAGGAAGAAGCTACTACTTAGCCAAAAGAGAGAAGAAAAAGGAGAGAAGAGAAGATAGAAGAAGAGAAAAAGATTGAAGAGGAGGAAGGAAAAGATGAAGATAGGGGTACTAGAGAGCAACAAGAAATCAAAGTGTGTAAGACACACAACTTCCACCTCCTAGTCCTCCTCAATCTAGTGCCACACCTACAGAATTAATAAAAATTAATGATGTTGTTGACACCTCATGTCAGGACATCAACCCATTGACTTTAGAAGATCTCACTAAGATCCTTGACCAAACAACTCTACAAGAAAAATTATGTACAAGTCCAATTTTGGTCAGTGTGGATGACTTACAAAAGTTAGTAGAAACCATAGTTAGAGATAAGGTGAAACCACAAGAACCACCTTCCATCATTTCTATAGCTACTAGTGGTCAACATCAAATGCCAACAAAAGTTGCATTAGGAATAGTTGACACTACAGTGCAAAAATTGAGTGCAAAAGGAGACAAAAATATAGCACAAATAGGATAGACTGTTGCTTTTGATCCTATAGAACAAACACAAGGTGCACCTCTTCACATTCCTACTATTGATCAAAGTAGCACATAGGAGGAGAAGGAATCAGAGAAAACCCCCAAAGAGTGAGAGGCTATACAAACATTGATAAATTTTCCTACCTCATGAGATCCTCCTAAACAATCTAGAAATGTTGCAATGCCACTACAGATGTCAGCACCAGGATCAAGTGGTACAAAGTAGCAAGGGTACTTCACTATGGAGACCTTGAATTAGATGAGGAGATAGTCATACCAAGTTATGACTCAAAAATAATAACCATTGATCAAATCACTAAGATGCAGGAAGCATTGAATAGAAGAAAGAGGTAGGAGATGCTTAGAAAGGAGTATAAAAAAAAAGCAAACATTACATGAGATTAAAGACATCTTTATGGATGTGTTAAGTTTGCAATCACTAGATGAGTCAAAGCATATAATGGAACAATTGTCAGATATTTTTGACCAGGTGACAAATGTAGACCAAGAGACAAATGTAAAACTTACAGAATGGTCTGAAAGGAAATTCCAAGGGAAACTAAATGAGAAGATATCTAGTCAAATTGCACTTTCCTAGGTTGAATTGGCAAAGGTAATAGACAAAGTTAAAAAGGTACTTGAGAATTTATTCTCATTGTACAAAAAGTTGTGTGACTTTTCATACTTCACACAGGAGACAAGCCAAAGAATAATGAGCATGGAGAAGAATCTGAATATTTCAAGCATGTAGCTACCAAAAGATCCAGCTCAAAGTGAGAAGCATTTTGCTCAAATGCTTCACACCCAAAAGGAAATAGTTGTATTAACAGAAGAAGAAGCCACCATCAAGGCCAAATTGATGTAGCTCCAATCTTCCATTACTCCAAATTTGGAAGTACTTCATAGAGAATAGGTCTATGCTAAAACTATTCTCAAGAAAGATCCTAATCTTTCTACCTTAGATGGACTTGTACACCTTGCTGCAGAGACTGCTATCCAGTATAAGTCATTAGAAATTTCTTTGAATAATTGGGAAGTAGCTCTCAAGATGATTATGGATGTAAATAGTACATTTTTGGTGAAATATGGTCTTAACCCTTAGTGCCCTTTGACATTTGCGTCAAAAAGGGGGAGATATATATAAATTAGTAAGGGGAGATACTATAAGATGAATGGGGGAGACAAGATGAATAGGGGTGACAAGATAAAAGGAGCATGACATATAGCACAGATAATGGCACAATCAACTTAGGGGAAGTTATAATAATTTTGAGGTATATATTGTAAGTTACAAAATTTTGATCAAGTTTTTTAAACCTCTGTATATATACTAATAAGATTAGTGAATGTACTCATAAGGTCAGATAAATAATGCTTAGTTAAGTTTTTTTTCCACTCATGTCAAAGGGGAGATTTTTAGTATTAGAATAGTTTTGACATTTGAGTGCCAACAGAACTTAACCACTTTCTACATTGAAGCCGAGTACACTATGTATGCTGAGCCACAACTCGTGCTGAGTCAAGAAATTTAGCAAGTATTGAGCAACCTTTAGGTGCAGAGTGAAGATCAAGTTCCAAGTGATCTTTAGGTGTCGAGCATGATACAAGTGTCGAGTAATATTTAGGTGTCGATTCATAGACAATGTCAAGCATCAGGAATCAGTAAGTGCCGAGTAACACAGAAGGCACATATGAGTTTGTAACTTCACTAATTAAAATGTAAACCATTTTCATGGCTGACAATGATGAATCTCAAAGGATTTAAGTGATAAGATTGAATCTTTTCTATTACCTATGCAATCTACATGTAGCCAATAAGAAAAATGGAAAAGGCATGCAACCAATAATAAAAGTGCAAGGAATGAGCGAGAAACAAAGATTCAATATGGATTGTAGATTCATGTCTAACCCTAAGTCTTCAAATGACTTTATAAGGAAGAAAAAATCTCATTGAATGATGTAGATGGACAAAGGAGTGAATGGAAAACTCTAGTGGAGTTCAGAGTGAAGAGTAAAAAGACTTAGAGGAAGTGAGCAATAGTAAAATATTCAATTGATCATAACTAAGAAAGGAATACAAAAAGACATCAGATTTCATAGAATCAAGATCAAAGAAAGTAGATCAAGTGCCTATATTCAGCAATCAAAGGATTGTAAGCTATCAGGTTTATTATACCTAATACTCTCTAGCAATTGTATTAGAAAGGAAACCCTATGGTGATAGGTTAGCTTAACAACTATTTTGTAGAACCTTTAAATAGGTGATTAAATCCTTTAATAGGGTGACAGTTCATGTAAAGTTTTCTTAAATCCTTTAACTAGGTCACTATTGATACAGTGTAAAGCCTTTAACAGGGTAGACCATCAGAAGTGGTCAAACATTATTCCTACAGTGATTTTGTGGGTATCATCCCCACCCCAATTTTACCTTCTTATTCTTGGAGGGTTTCTGGGTTACCAAAATCTTAAGTGTTATGTGGTGATGCATATGTGTTTCTCATGATTTCTTAATGTTGATATGCATGCATGTTCATTTTAATAATATGTTATTAAGGGTTGAAAAATAGGTCAAAAGCTAGTACTTCCGATTCACCCCCACCCCCCTGTGATTCACTCCCCCCCCCCCCCCCTCAGAAGAATTATTTATATTAAGAAATTCCAACATAGAGAACTTTATTTGATGAATTATGATCTTTTTTCCATGATTTAATTCTATGTGGAATTTTTTTGGTTTCAATTAATAATTCCATAAGCTTTACAAAATTGTTTGTTTTGTTAATCCTATTGTCTTGGTTTGAGTAGTGAACATGAAAAGGGCTATGGCTTGAGTGTCCTTGGTCTAATAACCATGGATATTAGAGACTAAGAAACTAAATCTATACATATTGTAAATAAGGTTTATGGAGTTTTTGGAAGTCCTTTTTCTATTTTTACAAGGAATCCCTAGGTAAGCAGACAAGCTTGACAGGGTGCAAAGAGAAGCTTGTAAAGAAATTTGTGAGGAACAATGGATTGATATGGATCAATATTGACTTGTAAATGTTGGAGTAGTGTGTGAAGGTAGTAGAACTATAAGTAAGAGGTTGGATAAGGAGTTTGACACCTAGGGAAGAAGATACACTAACATTTCCTTTAAAACCCTTAAAAGTAGAGTTTCCTGAATTAGTACTATATAGACGCTAATGGAGGCCAAAACCTGATAAAATATTCAAGGGTTGGTCATGTGAAACAAAATTCTAGTATACACCAAGGTGCCTTGTTAAATAGTTTAGTGACATATAACACTTTCCTTGTTTCTAGGAGGGATAAAAGGGGCTCTTAGGGCTACAAGGCCTAACTAGTCAATTTGAAGGGTTATGAGGGTAAACCTTGGAAAGTTGGTGTAGAATGATGGGAAATAAGCCAAGAACCATAGTGGAAGGGTTAAAACATTTTTTTGGAATACTTGGTACATTTTGGTGAAGTTTTAACAAAATAGGCCAAAGAGTGCATTTCGGGTGAACTTGGGAAATGGCATTGAGTTTTGAATTGTTGGGAGAGTTTCCTAGGTAAGGGGATAGTAGAAGAATCCTATAGGTTAATTTTAGGAGATGAAACCCTACAGTGGGCCAAGTATATCTAGAGAAGAGCTTGAAAGCTCTTAGTTGAAGAAGCTCCCATCAAAGTGGTATCAAAGCCATAAGATTTGGCTTGTGGTGGCATGTTGTATTCCACTAAATCAAGTGAATCTTCCAAGATGGTGACCAATGCAGAGTTGGAAAAGGAAGTGGATGAGAAAAAGAAGCTCGTAGAAAAAAAGACCATCATTCTAGATGAGGCCCTAGAGGAGGTAAAAGACAAGTTGAAAGCAATAAAGGATGCAACCCAAGATTAAGAAGATGAAGAATTCCGCAAGGGTAAAGAGAAGGTGAGTTTGGAGAAGAAAATCCATGAACTACATCCTCCACTTGGTCAGAAAGAACCACTCCTAAAGGCTCTCAAAGAATTTGGAGGAAAGATTCTAGAGAGTGTGCCTTTATTTCATGGAAAGATGGATGCAGAGATAGTCTTAAAATGGTTGGAAAGCATTGAGAACTACTTTGAGTGTGAAGGGAAAATGGAGGCCCAAAAGGTGAGGTTTGCAAAGTCTAGGTTGAAAGGTCAAGATTTGACATGGTGGAAGTTTTTATAGGAGGAAAGAGAAAGTGAGGAGAAGAAGCCTATAGCTAATTGGAAGGAAATGGTGCCAAAGATCAAAGAGACATACCTATTATAGGATTATGATATTTAAATCCATAAGTAGAGGCACAATCTTAGTTAGAAAGAACTTGATGTGGCTACCTACACTGAGAAGTTTTAGAAGTTGGCATTAAGATCAAGATTGCAACAGGTAGAGAGTATCAAGGTTGCAAGGTACTTAGGTCCATAAAAGATGAGTTGAGTTTATTTAACCTCACCACACTTTAGAATTATTTTCATATGGATAGGAAGGTGGAGGAAAAACTAAGGAAGAAAGGGGACTCTAGTTCTAATAATAGAGGTAGAGGCAAGGTATTTAGAGGTGGTTCAAGAGGATGCTCTAGTGGTAGGAACACTGAACAAAGAAACTATGGAGACTCTAAGTAGAGTAAGAAGACAAATGAAACTAGTTATAGAAGAGGCTCTAGTAGAGGAAGAGGATCCAAACATGGTGGTATAGGTAGATATGATAACAGTAGATGAGGATCACACTTTAGCAACATGAAGTGCTACAACTATGGTAGGTTGGGACACCCTGCTTATACATGTCTAGAAGGGGCATCATCTTCTTATGGGGAGAATAAAATAACCTATGTTCAAGAAGAGGACTATTAAAAGCCAAGAGAAGTGGAAATTAATGTGGAGAAAGGTTAAAACCTCATGTTAAGGAGAGTATTGGTTAAAGAGCCAATCAAAGATGAGCCTAATCAGAGGAGGGCATTATTTAGGACAACCTACAAGATATTGGGCAAAGTATGCAAGGTGATTATAGACTTAGGATCTATTGATAATGTCTTGTCAAAGGAGGCAGTTCAAAATCTTGGTTTGACCAAAATTCCACATGTGTGCCCTTACAAGGTGACATTGTTAGATAAGTGATTCAAGAAAGGGCATGGAATAACTAGGGCCAAGGCTCACCCAAGAATCCAAACCACCCTAAAAGAGTTAACTCAATGGAAGAAAACACAAAGAACAACAACCAAAGGAGGAAGAAGAGTGAAATACTTTTATTGATTCATCAAAATATCTTCATACATGCCCAGCTGTAAGGCCTTCTAGGTTACGACCAAATACAAATACATTCACATTCAAAAATCCAACAAAAAAATTGCACTTTCTAGTTTTTCTCTACAATCCTCTTCAAAAAATCCCAAATTCTAAGCTTAAACACTCTATATATACTTGTCAAAATGGCTTAGAGATAATTCTAGAACCCAAAAATAGTCTGAGCACATCCCAAGAAAAGATCTTAACATAAATACCATGAATGAAATAAATCCCACAAGTTGGCTTACAAAAATTATGTCCAAATTCTAACACTCAACATAAAAAGGAAAATTTGGCACATGAAGGGTCACTTGGTATACACTAGGTAACTTGACACATGAAGAGTCACTTGGCATACACTAGGTAACTTAGCACCAAGTGCTATAGTAACTTGACACCAACTAAGTGCTATAGTAACTCAACATCCATTAGAGCTACAAGAACTTGACATCAACATGCAAAATGAACAAAAATGATTAGTGTAACAAGGCAACCGAGGATGCTCCTGCATTAGATAATCAGGGTTGAAAGAAATGATTCTCCTAAATCATTGAGATGTCACAATCTGAGTTGAATCCAACTTAGATTGAGAAATCCATGAAGCATCTTCAATAGGCCTATTCTTCCACTTCACCAAATATTCATAGTAATCTTTTCCTCTTCTACTCCTTCCAACTCTCTAATCTAATATTTGTTTAACTTCTTCAATTTTCTTCTTAGGATAATCTTTTTATACAAGAACTTCATCATCTGACTCATGAGACTTATACAAATCAGAAATATTGAATATAGGAGATATATCCATGTCATTAGGTAACTCAACTTCATAAGCATTACCACTGTCAAACTTCTTCAAGATCTTATAGGGTCCAAATTTCTTCATCTTTAGCTTACTGTATGTTCCAACAAGAAATTGTCCTTACGTTAAATGAACCATCACCTCATCACCAACTTCAAAATCATGATGTCTTCTAGACTTATCAACATTCTCCTTATACTTCTAAGTACTTTGTTCTTGTTGTAATATCTTATTTGAAAGAATTCTTCTAATAGGTGGGGGGGGGGGGGGGGGGGGTGAATCAGAGGTACTAGATTTTGACCTATTTTAAATCCTTAATAACATATCTTTGAAATGAACATGCATGCATATAAACATTAAGCAATCGTGAGAAAAAAATATGCATCACCATATAACACTTGAGATTTTGGTAACCTAGAAACCCTCCATAAATAAGAAGGTAAAACTGGGGTGGGGATGATACCCACAAAATCACTACAGTAATAATGTTTGACCACTTCTGATGATCTACCCTGTTAAAGGCTTTACAGTGTATCAATAGTGACCTAGTTAAAGGATTTAAAAACATTTTACATGAAGTGTTACCCTGTCAAAGGATTTAATCACCTATTTAAAGGATCTACAAAATAGCTGCTAAGCCAACCTATCATCATAGGATTTCCTTTCTAATATAATGGCTAAAGAGTATTAGGTATAATAAACTTGATAACTTACAATCCTTGATTTCTGAATATAGGAACTTGATCTACTTTCTTATGGCCTTGATCCTCTGAGATCTGATACTCGTTTGTATCCCTTGCTTTGTTCTGATTAACTAGATATTTTATTGCTGATCTCTTCCTTTAAGTCTTTTTATTCTTCACTCTGAACTCCACTAGAGTTTTCATTTACTCCTTCATCCATCTACATGATTCAATGAGATTTCATCTTCCTTATAAAGACATTTGAAGACTTAGGGTTAGACATGGATCTACGATCCATATTGAATCTTTGATTCTCGCTCATTCCTTGTACTTTTATCATTGGTTGCATGCCTTCTCAATTTTTCTTATTGGTTGCATGTAGATTTCATAGGAAATATAAATGATTTGATCTTATCACTTAAATCCTTTGATATTTGTCATATGTTAGCCATGAAAATGGTTTACATCTAAATTTGTGAAGTTACAAACTCATATGTTGATTCTGAGTTACTCGGCACTTCCTACTTCCTGATGCTCAGCACCTTCTGTAACTTGGCTCATGTATCATTCTTATCTTGCTCAGCATTATTTATGACTCGGCACTTAGATCATGCTCGACACCTATAGTCACTCAGTATTTGATCTTCACTCAGCACTTGAAGGCTGCTCGACACCTAAAGATCACTTAGCACCTAATGGCTTTCCTAACTCGGTACAAGCTATGGCTCGACATACATAGTGTACTTGGCTTTAATGTAGAAAGTGGTTAAGTGTGTTGGCACTCAAGTGCCAAAACTATTCTTAGTCTAACAGTTCCAACCTCAAATTCACTTCCTTATGAAAAGACTCCATAAAATCAAAAAATTCTTCTCTTGTAGAGCTTCTCTTTTCTTCACCAGCAACATCTCTCAAATCTAATATACCTCTAGGGTACATTCTAGTAACAATCTCAAAAGATTTTTTCCCTGTACTCTTATTCACAGAATTGTTATATGCAAACTTAGCTTGTGCCAACACTACTTCCCAATTACTTGGCTTATCTCCAACTAAACATCTCAACAAATTACCCAAGCTTCTAATCACAACCTGTATCTGTCCATCTGTCTATGGATGGAATGTAGAACTAAACTTCAACTCAGTACCCATCTTCTTCTACAAAATCTTTGAAAAATAACCAACAAACTTACTATCTCTGTCAAAAATAATACTTCTTGGTAATCCATGCAATCTCACAATCTCTTTAAAGAAAAGTTCAGCAACATGCTTAGCATCTGATGTCTTCTTACATGGTATGAAATGAACCATCTTAGAAAATCTCTCCACTAAAACAAATATGGAATCACGCCCTTTCACTGTCTTAGGTAATCCAAGAACAATAATAGGTGTATACAAACTAGTATTTTGACTTACTCCTTTTACAATTTGACAAACTCCACAACTCTTTACAAATTTTTGAACATCCTTATACATTTGTGGCTAATAATACTTCTATTTCAGAAAACTCCATGTCTTATCAATTACAAAATGTCCTGCCAATCCACCACTATGCTTTTCTTTAATTAGATTCAACCTCATAGAATTTCTAGGAATACACAATTAAATGCCTTTGAACAACATACCTTCTTGAATGAAATACTCATCATACTTACTTATGTGATTTGTCAAATTTGGTGCTTTGCACTCTCTCCATGCCTCAGAAAAATAAGGATTAGCATCATACAACTCTTTTATTTCATCAAAACTAAGAACTTCAACCTTCATTCCAGTCAACAAAAAATGTCTTATACTCAATGCATCAACAACTCTATTAGTAACTCCACTCTTATGCTGAATAACAAGTATGAAACTCTACAAGTACTCAACCCACTTCATATGTCTCTAATTTAATTTATGTTGACTTCCCAAGTATTGTAAATCTTTATAATCAATTTACAACACAAACTCCTTAGGAATCAAATAATGTCTCCACTTCTTCAATGCTTGAATAATAGCATAAAATTATTGATCATACATAGAATACTTCCTTTTGGCATCATTCAACTTTTCACTAAAGAAAATGGGTTTACCTTCTTGACTTAATACAGATCCTATTGCATTACCACTTGCATCACATTCAACTTGAAATACTTTTTTGAAATCAAGCAAAGCTAATATAGGTAATTCATCAACCTTTTGTTTCAAAGTCTCAACACTCTTATCAGCTCCATGTGTCCACTTGAATTCATTTTTATCTCCCCTCATTGTTTCAGTCATAGCATTACAAACAACACTGAAATTCTTTATAAACTTTCTATAAAAACTAGCCAAACTATTAAATGATCTTACCTCACCCACATTCTTAGGTGTAGATCATTCCAAAATAGCTTTAACCTTCTCTAGATCCATCTTCAATCCATCAGCTGAAATCACAAATCCCAAATACACAATCTCCTTTTTCATAAAAGAACATTTTTTTAGATTAATCATCAACTTTTCCTCTTTCAACCTCTGCAATACTTGTCTAATATGCTCAATATGTTCTTCCTTAGTCTTACTAAATATTAGAATATCATCCAAATAAACAATCACAAACTTACCCAAAAAAAAATTTAGAACTTCATTCATCAACCTCATGAAAGTACTAGGTGCATTAGTCAAACCAAAAGGCATAACCAACCATTCATACAAACCATCTTTTGTCTTGAAAGAAGTCTTCCATTCATTACCTTCTCTAATTTTGATTTTTTTATAGCCATTCTTCAAATCAATCTTCGTAAAATACTTTGCTCCACTCAAACAATCCATTATGGCATCCATCCTTGGCATAGGAAACCTATACTTCACTGTGATTTTACTAATAGCTCTAGAATCAGTACATATTCTCCATTCTTTTTAGGTGCTAATATAGTAGGTAAAACACATGTACTCAAGCTTTCTCTGATCAAACCTTTCTACAACAACTCATGCAATTGTCTATTAAGTTCTTCATTCTTTGTAGGTGTCAATCTATATGGTGTTTTATTCAGAAAACTAGCTCTAAGAATCAGATCCATACAATGACTTATACTTCTCATTGACAGTAAACCATCAAGAATATCCTCAGCAACAATATCCTTATACTCATTTGAAAATTATGTAATTTCTATTGGTACTTAGTCAATACTACTAGTTGTCCCTCAGTCACTATTGACTAGCACTCAGTTAACACTATTTTCTAGCACTTGGGTACTATTGACACAACTTGGTTTCTTTGGAATTATAGAAAAACAAAATTGATTCTTTTTCATTTCCTTTTCAAATTTCTTCCCACTAACCATGCAAAATTTTATTGTAGTGCAACTAAGCTCATGTGAACTTACAATCAAAGGCAACAATATTTGCTTATTCTCATTCACCCAAAGAGTATATTGATTCAATCCTCCATCATGCATATCATATCTATCATATTTTCAAGGTCTACCTAATAGAATATGACAACAATCCATAGGCATAATATCACAAAAAACTTCATCAAAGTAATGTCCAATCTTGAACTTCACAAGACATTTCTCACTTACCAATATCTTATGCTCATCTTTGATCCATGAAACATGATAGGGTTTAGGATGCTTCAGCCTCTACAATTGCAACTTTGTAACTAGCTCTTTTGATGTCAAATGTTTAGAACTTCTACTATCAATGATCACTTTGCAGCATTTTCCAACCATCTTACATCTTGTCTTGAAAAGACATCTTAAAATAGGTTCCTCATCACTTCCCTTATTACATAAGGTTCTTCTTACCATAAAATTTTGTCCAGCCTTAGGTCCACTTGGTGAACCCTCATCATCTCTTTGAATCACAACATTTCTATTACTTTTCCCACTTTCAGAGGATCTACATTCAAAAGATCTATGTCCCTATTTACCACATCTAAAACAATTTCCATGAAATGCACCCTTAGAATAAGAATCACCTCTTCCTTGGTAAGAATTAGTACCTCCTCAATAAGAATTACCACTTTTCTATTCAGTCTTTCCTTTGTCATCATTCTTCCATTCAGATTTACCTTTATCCTACACAAAAATTTCAGATCTGCCACGTTCACCATAAGATCTACCTCTACCTCTCCAGAATCTACCACCTCTACTTCTTTGTCTTTGCTCATGCTTCTTTGCTAAGATCTCCTCATCTTTCAAGGCATATTTATATGCTTCTTCAACACTTTCCAACTTCACAAAACTTATTTTATCTTAAATTCTAGATCTCAATCCATTTATGTACCTTGTAATTTTCTCAACATCATCATCCACATGTCCAAACCTGATGTCCAATCTATAGAATTTCTTGATATACTCTTTCACAATCATGTGCTTTTTTTTCAAATTTTGCATCTTTCTCAACAAACTAACTTGGTAATTAGTGGGAAGGAATTTTTCCTTTACCTTTTTTACCATCTTTGGCCAATTTCTAATCTTCTCCTTTCCGCTCCTTTGCCTATTCATTTTTAAATGCTCCCACCATAGTGAAGCATGACCTTTCAGCCTAGTAATTGCTATCTTCACCTTCCTATTATCAACAATGTTTTCATACTCAAAGAACTTCTCCATATCAAAGATCCAATCCAACACAACATTAGTATCCAAATTTCCATCATAAGGATCAACTTCTATAGTAGCCTTTGAATTTTCCCTAGACAACACTTGCAAAAATCTTTCCTCATCTTGATCTTCTTTAGGTTTTGGATTATGGTTTGGTGTTGTTGCTTCATAATCACTTACATCATCAAGATGTGCTCTTCTCCTTTGGGCTATCTCCACAACATCTAACATAGCTATAGTTTGTTTTAACTGATTCAATATGGCATTATCAACATTTCCTCTACTATGAACCATCTTTACAAATTAGGTTCTTGCAAGATTGTAACCCTCTACAAGTTAAAGGTCAAATCCATAGATCTACCACCTTACAACCAAATCCAAATCAAGGTTCTACATGATCCAATCTCCCCAAGGACAAACCTCAAGCTCTGATACCATTGGACATAGGAAAGGATAGGGAATAACTAGGGCCAAAGGCTCACCTAGGTATCTAAACCACCTTGCAAGAGTTAACACAACAAAAGCAAACACAAAGAACAAAAACCAAAGGAGGAAGAAGAGTGAAATACTTTTATTTATTCATTAAAATATCTTCATACATGCCCAATTGTAAGGCCTTCTAGGTTAGGGAAAAGTACAAATACATTCACAGTCAAACATCCAACAACAAATTTGCACTTTTTAGTTCTATTTTGCAATTCTCTTCAAAAACTCCCCAACTCTAAGCCTAAATACTCTATATATACTTGCCAAAATGGCTTACAAATCATTCTAGAACATTACATAAGAGGAAGGCTAACCCAAAAATGGTCTGGGCACATCCCAAGAAAATATCTTAACATAAATATCATGATCAAAATAAATCCTGCAAGTTGACTCATAGAAATCACATCCAAATGCTGACACTCGATATAAATAGGAAAAATTGGCACATGAAGGGTCACTTGATATACATTGGGTAACTCAGCACATGAAGAGTCACTTGGTATACATTGGGTAACTTGGCACCAACTAAGTGCTATAGTAACTCGACACCAACTAAGTGCTATAGTAACTTGACACCAACTAAGTGCTACAATAACTCAACACCAACTAAGTGCTACAATAACTTGGCATCCATTAGATCTATAGTAACTTGGTATCAACATGTAGAATGAACAAAAATGAGCAAGATAACAAGGCAACTTAGGATGCTCTTGCATCAATAACGGTAGAATATTCTAATGAATGAACAAGTGTGGGTAGACATCAGTTTTAGCAAGTATCAGGATAGGATCTTGTGTGATGTACTTCCCATGGATGTTTGTCACCTACTATTGGATAGACCTTGGAAATATGATAGGGAGGCAGTACATCATGGGAAGAAAAACAAGTTTTCTTTTAAGAAATTTGGTGCCACTTATAGAATCTAGTAAATAGTGGAAGAAGATAATGTGTAGAAATCTACTACCAAATCCTTTCTCATGAGTGTAAAAGAATTTCTTAAGGACTCAAAGGAGAGTGTAGGAGTAGCTTATATTGTTGTGCTAAAGCCTAAGGAGGAGGAGAAAAAAACATCCACACCTATACCTACAAAAGTACAAGGGCTATTGGAGCAAATTAAAGACATCATTTGTGATGGAGCATTGCCTACCCTACCACCTAGGAGGGCCATAAGTCATTAGATTGACTTCATACTAGGGGCATCACTACCTAATAAGGATGCATACAAGATGACCCCAGAGAAAAACAAGGAGATTGCAAGGCAAGTTCAGGGGCTTCTTGATCAGGGGCTGATTAGGAAGAGCATTAGTCCATAAGCCATACTAGTGGTCTTAGCACCCAAAAAGGTAGGTAAGTGGAGAATGTTTACTGATTCTAGGGTAATTAATAGAATCACAATTAAGTAAATATTTTCCATTCTTATAACAGAAGACTTGATGGATTTTTTAGGTGGAGCTAGGTATTTCTTCAAAATTGATCTTAAAAGTGGATACTATTAGATTTGGATGAAAGAGAGGGATGAATGGAAATCTATATTTAAAACTACTAAGGGTCTCTATTAGTGGTTATTAATGTCATTTATCCTTACCAATGCACCAAGTACCTTCATGAGAGTCATGAATGAGGTTTTGAAGGATTACATTGGAGTATTTGTTCTGGTATACCTAGATGACATTCTCATCTTTAGTAAGACCAAGGAGCAACATATGAAACACCTAGAGTTGGTATTGAGGAAGCTCCAAGAGGAAAATTTGATAGTAAACTTGGAAAAAAGTGAATTCATGAAAGAGGAACTAGTGTATTTGGGGTTCTCAGTATCCCAAGGAAGTCTTAAGATGATTAAGGACAAGGTAGAGGCTATTTTAAGTTGGCCTATACCTAGATCTTCTACTGAGGTCAGGAGGTTTCATAGCTTAGCACAATTCTATAGAAATTTTGTAAGAAGGTTTCATGAAATATGTACACCTATTATGGATACAATCAAAGGGGGCATGAAGATTAAACTTGTGTGGACTAAACCTATAGATCAGAGTTTTGAGAGGTTGAAGAAGGAGGCAGAAACCCAACCTATCTTGGTTCTACCTAGTTTTGAGAAGCCTTTTGTGGTGGAATGTGATACTAGTATCATAGTAGTTGGGGCAATATTGAGGTAGGATAGAAAACCAATGGTATTTTTTAGAAAAAGGCTTAATGAATCCAATACAAGATATTCAACATATGACCTAGAGCTTTATGCACTTGTCCAATCCCTCAAGAAGTGGAGGCACTACTTATTGCCTAAGGATTTTTTTGTCTTCATATATAACTAGGCCTTGAGTTTTATTAACTCAAAAGAGAAGTTAAGTCTAAGGTCCATCAAATGGATGGAGTTCTTATAGTCATATACCTTCACTATCAAGCATAAGAAGGGGACAAACAATAAGGTGGCAAATGCTTTGAGAAGGAGGTTGCTGATAGTGTAAGAAGTCAAGTTAAAAGTATTGGATTAAGATGGTTTCAAGGAGCTATATGAGGAGGACACTAATTTCTTAGAGGCATACAAGGTATGTAATGACTTTTCTAATCATTTCCATAGTGATTTTGTTGAATAGAAATTGCAGAATAGACTACTTTTCAAGGGTCAATAGTTATGCATTCTAAGGGGATCCATGAAGGAGAATCTTATACAAGAAAAGCACAATTGGAGTATGAGTGGACACTTCAGTCTCAATAAGACTTTGAATCTTGTGGAAAGGTTCTACTACTAGCCTAAAATGCAAAGAAATGTTAGAAGGTATGTGGAGAAATGTAGTATATGTTAGAAGGCAAAGGGGACTTCATTGAATGTAGGGCTCTACCAACCTCTCCCTATTCATAATAGAGCTTGGTAGTGCATCGGTATGGACTCTATAGTAGGATTACCAAGAACTAGGATAGGGATTGATAGTGTATTTGTGATTGTAGATAGGTTCAACAAGATGAGCCACTTCATACTATGCAAGACTACAAATGATGCAAGTAATGTGACCAACCTATTCTTAAAGGAGGTGATTATGATCTATGGCTTGTCAAGGAGCATAGTAGCTAATAGGGATATCAAGTTGATGGGGCGCTTGTGGAAAATCCTATGCAAAAGACTTAGAACAAGTTTAGTAAATAGCTCTACTTACCATCCTCAAACTGGTGGTCAAACAAAGGTAATAAAAAAGGTATTACGAAACCTATTAAGGTGTCTTACTAGGGAATATGGAAAAAGTTGGGAGCAAGCTATTCCCCAAACTAAATTTGCATACAATGATAGCAAGAATACGACAATAGGGCTAAGTACTTTCAAAGTGGTATATGGTACTCACCCAAGAGGTATAATGGAGTTGTGGGACCTACCTTCACATGACAAGATTAGTCGAACTACTAATGACTTTGTACAATCAATGAAGGAGGTACATTACTAAGTAAAACAAACCTTGATGGAAGACAATCAAAAGTTGAAGGAAAAGAAAGATGAAGGGAGGAAAGATTTGTAGTTTCAAGCAGGAGACTTGGTGATCCTATATATCAACAAGGCTAGGTTACAAAAGGGAATCCCTAGCAAGTTGTTGATGAGGATGATTGGGCCATGCAAAATCCTTAAAAAGTATGTCTTGGTGTTTTTATACTACTAAGCAACAAAATACTTGATACCAAGATGGTGAAGATCAAAATAACCTAAGGATTAGCTATTTCCAATGATTAGCTAGATGATCTTTAGTTTTGGACCTAACTTCAACAAAATCATAAAATATTTTCTACTCTTTTGGCTCTGCAAAACTAAGGTGGGTGCACCTAAGGGATAAAGAGATTCAAAACTTGATACTACCTTCACATTTTATTCATTCCATGAAATTATATTATAATATTCATCCCTTTCAGCATATTGGTCACAATTCTTGTAAGATCTACAATTAATTCTAAGTAACAATAGCTAACTATAACTCATCTATGAAATGCAAACAAGTATTGACCAGCTTTGACATTCTTCATACAAATAAAGTAAAATTGATTTTGATTTTTAAGATTGTGCTTAATGCTCATCCATGATTTCTTCATATGCAAGCTAAACTAATTGATCAGTGCCTCATCCATTGGGATTTAGAGTCTATCCAATTTCTTGACCTAATTGACTACATTACAATCAATTTTATCAACAATTTTCCCTAAAATGCTTTCTTACATAAATCCTTCTTGCTATCTAGAGATCCTATCATATTCACTGAAACATTTTCTTAATCCATTGAATTAAAAGCAATAGTGAACTGCTATATAAGCTATCCTAGTTGCATTCAATTGAGATAGGCTTTACCACACAACCTCAAAGTAACCAGTTAATAAAAATGGAGACAAGATTCAGAGAGAAAAGATATGGTGAAATGTCATCTTTGTATTAATTATTTTTTAGAATTATATGAAACTGGAATAGAACTCAAAAAAATTCAAGATAAGACACCATGATCCTAGAAAATTAATGTATTCTCAGATTTGTAGAGAAATACATCATACAACTAGCATTAAAGACTAGACCGAATAAAACTTAGCAAGACTTAAAGTTATACAATGACTCAGACCCTTTCTCTAGCCTTGGAATTGCATTGATATAGTGTGAGATGCAACAAGCTTTAGGCTTAGAGAGTACTGATAGCTATCCTTTAGATAGGAAGATATTTACAAGGTTACTGTCATAAAATAAAAAATCTAGTGCAATAGAATGAATTTACATCATGAATATTATTTTATGGGGACCACTTTTGATACACTTTTTGTTGCTAAGATGTTCATGATTGCCTTTGAGGTTGTTGGCATTCCTCAAATGGTGTAACCAATATAGTTTCTTATGATGGACCTAATTCTAATTTTTTTAGACTTACTTCAACTTGAGGCTCTCCACCCATGTCATCATATAATCTTAAAACAATAGTTACATCTAATTCTCTAGCTACCACATCATTAGTTTGGACCTTTGTTCTTGTCACTAAAATTGATTGTTCCTCTTTGTCTTCTTCTACTTGAACTGATGCATTAGTTGTTTTATCTCATCTTGGTCTGCCTCATCTTCTTGAGTTTCTAACTACTTTGAATGCACAAAATCTTCCATCCATTTATTGAAAATTGTGTCATCCAACCAATCAAAACTCAAAACTTCATGTTGTTTCTTGATCACAAAATCTTCTAACTTATTGATCTCAAAAAATTCTTCTATAATAGAGTTATATAATAATTGCACTTTAACAATTTCTTTAGTTGGTTTTTGCCATAATAAATGCCCTTTTTCACTTGTAACACCATTTATTCTAAGACACAATAAATCATCTAATTTTTTGCCCCATTCCTCCTTTTCCTTTAGTTTATCTATTTTCCTAAATGCATGGGGGAAAATTTAAAATTTCTTAGCAAGATATTTTGAAAAAAAAATTATTATTATTTTCTGCATTGCAACCCTCTTATCATCAAAACCAAATAAATCATTAGTCATATCAAAAGTTTTGTGTATCTGCTCACAAGATAGACTAATAACTGAAACACACAAAAGGGTGACATCCTTATCCCTGATTCCCCATTTACTCATAATGGGCTTTATAGCATCCTCACAACCTTTTATTTTGTTCCACATATCCATTATTTTTACCAATTGTTCATAAAATTTTGGCCACTCAATCTCATCTACCAGATATAAGATTATTTTCTTGGTTTTATCTTCATATAAATCTTTCAAATCCATTGTTAATGCCCAAATTTTTTTCTTCTCCTCTGAAAATTCCTTAGTAGTGTAAGATTATGGCCTTTGTGAGGTATCTGATAGTCCTACTAAGGGAGTTGACTTGAATGACTCAATTGGGGGATGAGGATAAGTAATTCAGGGCTAGCTAGATTCTCCCACTTTTCTCTTTCCCACTAGCTTATCCATTTGGCCTATATGAGCCTCAAATTGATGTGTCTTATTTCCCCTTTCCTCGTATTCTTTTAGCATTTCTTCAAATTTGGCATTGAGATCCAAGAAAAAAAAATTATTCTTTTTAGCAACTACAACTCCAAAGTCCACCATTTCCTTAGTCAATTTGGATATTTTCTCATTGTCTACATGCTCTACTCTATAAACCATAAGGCTATCTATATGCTCAGCATCTAGAACCTCTTGTATTCTAATCTTTTCCCTTTTTTTAATGAGCCATATCACCAATTTTTGATGATCATTGCTAAATTTTAGACCTCTATGTGCTTGTAAGACCTCCTCCTTAGTTTTAAACTGAGTGTCCTTTGCCAAAATCATAGCATTGGCTATGTCCCATTTAGGCAAGATTAAAATTCATGAATCCTTTAATAATTGTCTTCCCCCTTCAAGGGTTATTTGTGCAAATTCTTCCATGAAGTTAGCTTTAACTTCCTCTTCAATTTCAGAGTCCATTTTATTTGGTTGCTCTGCTTTAATTTTTTTACACTTATTCTCAAAATTATGAATGTTTCTTCTCCATAAGAATTGAGAAAAACCTCTAGACTTTACAAAGATTTCATCATCAATAAATTTTTTAGTAGCCTATGCTATCACAGGATCTATTTCCTTACCTTTATAATCTCCAATAGTGAGATCAAATAATGGAATAAGAGGTTCTTCAGGTACTCCATCAATATTAATAGTTCTGACCACAATATCACCCTCCCCTCCAATTTATTTCAACTATTCTCTCAGGGATATTTCATCATCTATCCTAAGTGGAGCTTGGGTAGGTGAGTATTCTTCAACATTAGAAGATGATCCTAGCTCCAACTTTTGTTTTTTGGAAGCATATATGTTAGGTGGGCTTTTAGACCTTGGCCTTTTCTATGGAGGAACATATTGTACATTCCTAGCCACTACATACCCAGCTCTTTTCTACAATGTATACTACCCCGAGGTCAAAATTAGTTTTCTTTCTAGCCTCCTCTCCACCTCAATGTCTTTCCTGGGTATGCTTTTTTTATAATTTCTTTCTTCTCATTCAATGTTTGCATAATTCCAGCAAAGTTATCCATAAGCATATCTATTTTCATACCCCAATATTTTCTATCTACTAGGGGATCATAATCACCAAAGCATTTATAAAGTCTAGAACTTTACTATAACCTATCCACTTTTCTTTCCTAAGCCCTTGTTCTTGCAATTAGAACTTCTTTCTTACTATGTCCTCAGTAAAGTATACAATTTTCTTTTGAATTTTAGCCTTACTCCTTTCTTTGAAGAGGTCATAAAATCCCTCTAGGTCTATAAAATGGGCATGGGATTAAGCCATTTTATATCTATCCAAAAATTTCTCTGAATTTCTACTACCCTTTTTGACAAACATAAAATTATGAACAATAGTAAGTTGTAGAAAGAATGTACCTTTAGATTGACCCATAAAATCTCTCCCCTCAATTGATCCAATTTGGCACAACAATTCAACAATCCCTATTTTAAGAGGCACTTGGTATGGTAACACGTGGTTTTCCCAAAGTACCATAAACTTTGAAAATAGTGGACACTACTGTAATCATTTAAAAATGGTCACCTAGACCATAAGCCTCCTTCTAGAATTTCTTGCTATTGTTATCAAGTGTTTGATCATAAATTCTCAAAAATAACGTAAAATCAATGTATTTTATTTTAACCTATAGTTTGACCATCATATTCTAAACACATATTTGATTAAAAGAATTTTCTCCCTTTTAATTCAAATATAATTCTCAAAAATCCATCCAAAAATTTCTTATTTCATAAATAAAGGAAATGCATTTTTGTCAACAAATGAGCCTTCTATTTTGACTAAATCATTTTGTCTACACATGAAGGTTTCA
This sequence comes from Cupressus sempervirens, assembly GCA_028749045.1. Classification (NCBI taxonomy): domain Eukaryota; kingdom Viridiplantae; phylum Streptophyta; class Pinopsida; order Cupressales; family Cupressaceae; genus Cupressus; species Cupressus sempervirens. The sequence goes on from CM053783.1 coordinate 157,475,744, forward strand.
TTTTCCATGTGTAGAGCCTCTTATTTTGACAAAATATTTTATCTACACATGAAGGTGTCATATTCCATGTGTAAAGCCTCTTATTTTGACAAAATATTTTATCTACACATGAAGGTGTAATTTTCCATGTGTAGAGCCTCCTATTTTGACAAGGATTTTGTCTACACATGAAAGTGTAATTTTCCACGTGTTGAGAGCCTTCCATTTTGACAAAACAAAAACATTTTCTACAAAAATGCATAATTTTCTATGAGTGGATCCTTTTAGTTTTACTAAGGACATTTTAATGTCAAAAATGAGGCAAGGATTATTCTCCATCCTTGATTAGGCATTTCTTGTCTTTTGATCTCAACCATCCAATTTTCTTTAAAAAAGAGGGCTCTCTCCTTGTGGAGGACACTCTTGAATACTGTTATGTTGTTTGTCTATCATTTGAATTCTTAAGACCTTGTGGAGAATTTCTATTCCTTGTCTCATTCCATCATCCATAAGAATTTTGAGCTTAGATCCATATATTATAGCTTTCATTTTGCAATAATTTAGCTCAGATAGCAATTAGTTGGATTTGTAATACTCACATATTGTTTAATCTAGTTGTATCTTGCATATTCATACTAGTTTAGTTTACATTTTGCATTGCATCCTTGAGGAGCTCCTTGTGGACATTTGCATAGTTGCATCCTGTCTTTGGAATCTCTCATTACATGGTTTATTAGTAAGGGTTGCATTTCTAAAGCTCAACTAAGAGCCTATTTCATGTTATTTTATGTATCCTTGCACTCCATGGATAGGGAGCTCTAAGCCGGCATCTAAGCATTCCAATCTCATGGAATACCTTGGATAGAAGGGTTTAGAGTGTGACACAAATATAGTGTACAACTACATATGGGATGATATCTCCCTAATTATGGCTCACCAACAACCCTTTAGTATGGTCTTTAGGTCTAATCAATTCTAATAGAGGTTGTGGTATCCTACAGTTGTCCCCTATTAACAACATTCAAAGCCTAGAAGCAAAATATCTATCAAACTTGACAAAAATGGCATCAATCACCTCCCATGTCATATTTGCACTCCATAGTTAAACAACGAGCTTCTTTCCATCTCTCTCTAATTCCAATTTCATCTCCTTAGAGAAAAAAGTAACTTCCTTCTATAACCATATATACGTCAGCATGGAGTACCAACATAAGGGCTTATTAACCTTAGCCTTTGCAATTCCTATATTTTGAATATCTTCTACTAGGTGAGTAGCAAAATAAAAAATTGAACTCATCCCATATTGAAGATTTTGATTAATAATTGAAACAATGGATCCTGGGATGTGATCTTGCTCATCCATACCAAAGATCTTGCAAAGAGAAAAGTACAAGGCATGTGCTCTAGGGTTGAAATGTTTTTTCAATAGAGGCTTGAGGGTGTTTTGCATAACCAAGGGAAATGAGCCAATTTTTATAAAATGATCCTATAGTGGTCCTTGCCTTAGATATATTCTTTGTGCATCATACCTAGCTTGGAGGTCTTCCCTATCAAATTTTTCATGATTGCATGGTTAGGGTTTAGCTTAAAAACTTCTCTAATAAGTTTTGGTGAAACCCTAAAAAGATTATCACCCACATGGTTATTTACAATTCTGGTAATTAGGTCCTACATTTTTTCCATTTATGCCAATAGATTATCATTGAAGAAAACTCTTAGAACAATCATTTAACCTATTTTGAATTCCCATACATTAATCACTAGAGTATCTAATTTTATTTCTGCAAACCATTTATGAAAAGCCCTAAACCTCCAATAGACACTTATGCATCCCTTAACTAGTTTTCTTTACCATAAAAGCCTTCACTGACCAATAATCTAGGGTTTTTTGGAATGGGATCTTTTCCCCTAGCTAATTCATTCATAGACTATGGAACTTTTTCTAGAAAACCATCATGTACCACCCTTTTCAAATAATTTACTTTCCCTAAAAAATACTTTCATGTAGGCATGTCTAAATTTTACCCTAATGCAATTACAACTTCTTAATTTTTTAAAAGATTAGATGACTTACATGTTTTTCCTACTTTTTCTTCTCTAGAAATCATTCAGTAATATGTTGAAATCCTTGAAAAATCTTGCCCATAGCTCTAGAAATATTTATGTTGCAAGAATTATGCAATCTTATGGCTCAATAATGGAGAATTGGGAATTCTATTATAACATTAAGCTTGCATGAAACAACATTGATAAAAATTAATGCTTCAATAGTCAAATTTTGTGTCGCACTATGAAGTTTGAAATTCAAACATCGATCATCAAGAATCAAATGGATTAGTTTGAAATCAAAATGACTACATTGATCCTTTTTTGAAATGTTCACCTGTTAAGCAGGTGCTTCCCTAATTTAGTTAAAATTCATTCACTTTCATGAAGTGATAAAGTATTTCTCATGGATCTTCCAAAGATTGATGATCATGAAGATCCTTATAATTTTATAAGTCTAGCTTTAAAGTTACAAGCCCACTGGTACAATCACTTTCTAACTCAATGAACACATAGACTACTCTACCAATCATCATGTACCATGTCAGTGTGCTTTCCAACTTGGCATGACTAGATGACCCCTTGAATGACCAGCCCCATATGTCCATGTAGTAAGTAGGCACTTCCTCACTTTAGTTAAACTTTCATCACTTTTATGAAGTGGGAATGCACCTTCCATTGATCTTCCCAAGATCAATGATGCTTATATCTCATACCTTTTATGACCCAATTAGAAAGAGCAACCAATGAAATTTCTTTCTTTTTCTAGGGTGCCTAACATTTGCCAATTGTTTCTGACACCCTTTTGAAACTAGGATGCACGACATCACTGAGTACACATGTCACTAGGGCACTTTCCTGCATCATTTAAACTTTGCACATCTTTTCATTGTGGTAATTTTCCCACCGTAGATCTTTCAAAGATCAACAGTGTCATGATTATAATACAAAAAGGTAACCCCATTACTTACCTTGACCAATTAAATGGCTTGAAATCCCCAACATGCTCTGACAACCACCTAAAAATTCTAAAACCATCCTAACATCTCCCAGCTTTTGTGGTGTATTTAAAGAGTAATGTCACAAAGTGCTACATGGAAATCAAGTGCTTCCTCACTTTTTCTAAAGTTCTAAAGATCAATGGTTATCAAATGCAAACCCTGCAATGGTTAAAACACTTCAAGAAAGGTTAAGGAAATTAACGAAGGTAAAATCATAGTTAAAACAAGGGTTTATAACAAAAAATATTTAAATCCCAAAAAAGTAACTTAAAATAAATATGGAAAAAGTTAAAAATAAAAATCTTAGGGTAAAATATTCCCACAAATTTTTTATGAAACACCACTATCTTAAATTTTTGGAAAACTAGAGAACATAACAAATGTTTCATGAGATTTTAATAATTTCATCTAGGGTTTTTTAACACATCTCATGTTTAAATATAGGATCACTAGGTCTATCACTCTCGAGAGTAATAAAATTATGCATGGTGAAAAACTAGGCCAACAGTATGGACCCAATGCCTATAAGATAGATCTACCAAAGGACATGTCTCTTTCCCCAATATCCAATGTGAAAGAATTAGTACCATATAGAAGTCCTAATATGGTTTACATAGAGTATCAGGAAGAGTTGAACAAGGATATAGTAGACATGAAGATACTTGAAAAGAAAAAACAATAGATTGAAAAGATATTGGACTCCACAATGAAGAAGACCACAAGAAATAAGGTCTATAAGGAGCATTTGGTAAAATGGATGGATTTTCCTAAGGCTAAGGAAACTTGGATTGCTGAAGGTGACTTTAAGAAGCTTGGTATCAGGACTAAGTTCTTATCTTTGGCAGTAGCTAAACCTCTTTATGCAGGGGAAGAATGGTGTAGGAGCACTTAAAATAAGGTCAAACCCTAAGTTTAGTTTTCCCTTTTTTGGATGCTCTAACCAACCATGAGATTAATAAGTACTTCAAATAAAGTCTCAAGGTGTGCTTATGAGGTGTTTAGTTAGTAGGTTTTGGTCTAGAAGTCTCTTTTGGTCAATTAGGTCTTGATAGTTAGAAATTGCAAAAAAATTTCTAAGAGGAAAACTAAGGTAAAATGCCTTAAGAGGAGGCAAGGATTATGTGAATTTTATCCTTAGAATTTTTTAGGTTGTCTTAGGAGGATTGGTAACATCCTTTGCAAGTTTGGAGAGTATAGGAGCAAAATTACAAAAGTTGTAAAAAAGTTGAATTGACAACTTTGCAATTTTGAAAAATTGCATGATAACTTTTTAGGAAGTTTTGGAAACCAATGACTTGGGGTACTTATGGATTTAACTATAGGATAGGAGGATAGAGGAATTATATTTAAGACTTTTTCAACTTAGTTCCAAGGGTTGGACAGTTGGGTGTATGGACAACACTAGTACAAGATAGTTTTTAAGCATTTAGGGTACAGTTTTGGAGTTTTTGTCTAGTTTCTAGATTGAATAAAGAACTCTATCTAATGAACTAGGATCTTGTTTCCATGCTTTAATTATATGTGAAATTTTTTTGATTTCAAGTAAGCATTCCATAAAGTTTATAAAAATGTTTATTTTTTTAATCCTATTATCTAGTTTTCAGTAGTGAACATGAAAAGGGCTATGACTTGAGTGTCCTTCGTCTAATAACCATGGCTCTTGGAGACCAAGAAATAGCCTTTGTACATATTGTAAATATGGCTTATGGAGTTTTTGGAAGGCCTTTTTCTATTTTTACAAGAAAACCCTAGGCAAGTAGACAAGCTTGGCAAGGTCCAAATAGAAGCTTGTAAAGCAATTTGTGAGGAACATCAAATTGATATGGATCAATCTTGACTTTTCAATGTAGGAGTAGTGTATGAAGGTATTAGAACTCAAAAGAGGAGGTCAAATAAGGAGTCTCACACCTGTGGAAGAATAAACACTAACATTTCCCTTAAAACCCTTAAAAGTAGTGTTTCTGAAATCCATTTTGTACGGACATTAATGGAGGCCAAAACCTACAAAATATTCAAGGTTTGGTCATTTGAAACAAAATTCTAGTATACACCAAGGCTTTGGAATTTTTATTGAAAAGCTCATTGTTGTTGAAGATCAAAGAAGGAGGTTGTTGTAAAAGAATTTTTCAATCATTGTTTTTCCATTGATGTCAAACTTGCTATTTGTAGGACTGACATTTTCTTATAATATTCAAGAAATATCACTTAGTTGATTGATGAAGAGGATTCGATCAACAAGATGTAACAAGAGAACCTAAGGGAAAGGTTGAGTTATGATGTTTTAATTAAGTGCAAGGATTAGCTAAGAAAATGGTTAAGTAGTGTATTGATAACATACTCAAAGAGATAGAGGATGGTTACATTTAGACATATTGGAAAAAGTTGTAACAAAGTTAGCTACAAAGCTTTAACCTTGATCATTAGTTGAAGCTAAGAAAATTAGTTGAAGTTGAGAAAATTAGTTGAAGCTAAGAAAATTCTTAATAGAAGCCAAGTAACAGACATTTTTAGTTAGTGTCGAATGATCTTCAAGTGCTGAGTAAAAGATCAGGTGCCGAGCATTAGGAAAAAAAAATTAGTTAGTGTCGAGTAATCTTCAGGTGTCGGGTATTAGGAAAAACATAGTTGATGCCAAGTAACACAGTATGTGTTGAGCACCAGTATTTCAATAGTGCTGAGCTACTGCATTATTTCAAATAACCAAGATTTGCTAATTCCAAGCTGACTTAGCAGTTACATTGAATTTTGTGAACAAGTTGGAGGATAAGGATGATGAGTTGTTGGCATAGAATCCTATGTAAACCATTTTTGGGTGAATTCTAATTGATTATTCAAGAAGCTTCTAGAGGAAACAAAATATGGGTTAGATGCAATGAATCCTATCTAATCCATGCAAATTGAAATTTCAAAAAAAGATGAATTGAGAGGGAAAAGGAACTCCAAGATTTCTATTTAAGAAGTCATAAATCAAGAAGAAGAGAGCTACTGATATTATTGCTGCAAAAGTGTGAAATCTGTGAAGTGATTGAAAGAGTATCAAGAAGGAGAAGGAAGAGCACAAAGGCTCTACTTCTACAAGTGGTCATGAAGATATGATTGCACCAATACATAGAGTATGGAGACTCAAAAAGACAAAGCTTGAAAGAAAAGACAAGCAGTTAAGAGTTGTAGAGATAGAAGGCCAGGCAAGGATATGAGTAGAGAAGTGATGTAAAATCTGCAAGATAAGTTGTATGTTGTAGTTAGGTCAAGATTTTCTAATACTCTCTAGCAATTGTATTAGATCTAAAAATCCTATGGACTTAGGTTGGCCTAACAGCCATTTATAAATCCTTTAACAATGTGGCATTCCAAGTGAATGTTCTAAAGTCCTTTTACCAGGCCCACTTCTAACAAGGTGGTTAAATCCTCAAATGAGGTAACATTTAACAGTGTGTTTTGTAAGCTTTTAATACAATAGGCCTTCCATAGGGCATCACTTCAAAAGGGTGAGAATTGAGTAGCATGTTATTGGTGTTTTTTTCCAAATTGGGTTTCCACGTAAATCACTATGTCATGAGTTGATTTCATGTGTGTTATACTTGCATGTTGATTTGTAGTAACTTTCTAATTAGACAAGTTAAAGTTTGAATGATTGAATGGATTTATCACACTCAGTGAAAAGTTTGAAAGGGAAATATAGACCTTAAATAACTGATTCACACACCCCACCCCACACAACCCCCTGCCCCCTCGCACCCCCCCCCCCCCCCCCCCCCTCCCTCCTGCCCCCCACCGCTCTCAATTATTTTGAAGCAATTCTAATAATTGGTATCAAAGCCTTCTGTTGATTTAGTTTCAACGTACTAGAAGTAGGAAGATCAAGATTTCCAAGAGAGAAGTTCCCAAGCTTAACAAAGAAAACTTTACTACATGGCAGAGTTTGATGAAATTGCACCTTGGATCAATAGATGACTATGCACAAACTTCAATTGGAATAGAACACGTAACTTTAGCAAGACCTCTTACTATAGATGATTTTAACAAAAAGAAGGAGCACAATCAAGAAATGTTGGAGATTGCCTCTGCACTTAGCTACCAAATATGATTATGTCAAAGACTGTGACACTAAATTCAAGATGTGCAAAACCTTGTCAGATATCTATGGAGGAGATCAGAATGTCCAGAGAGTAAAGACAGAAAGCCTGAGAGGGAAGTTTGATGACATGAAGATGGAGGAAGGTGAAAATGCTACTCAATATGCTGCAAGAATAAAAGAAGTGGTGAGTGCAATAAGAAGTCTAGGTGGTCAACTGGAAGAAGAAACATCCATCAGCAAATACTTGAGAACTCTGCTCCCTATCTATGCTATAAGAGTTTCAACCATTCAAGAGTTGGGGTGTGTACAAGGAAACATACTAACTTTTGAAGGAATAGTTGGAAGACTGACTACATTTGAGCTATCCAATTTTGACAATTATAGACCTGAGAACCTTGAATCTACTTTCAAGGCCAAAATGACAATAAAAGATACTAGTGAGGACACATCAAGAAAAAGAAGAAGAAAAGGTAAACATGCATCCAGTGATAGTAGCACAGATGAGGAAGATGTGGAATAGTTAGAAGCACTAATGGCCAGGATATTTCATAGAGGTAAAGAAAAATTCAAAGGTAAGCTTCCTATCATATGTTTCAATTGTAATGAAGTAGGTCATATAGCTGCAAGATGCCCACAAAAGAAAAACTTTAAAGAAGGAAGTAAGTTTAGGAACAAAAGAGAAGATGATAGCAAAGATTACAAGGAGAAAGGCAAGAGATGCTACATCATTGAAGAAGATTCTGATGAAAATGATGATGAAGTAGTCTATGTAGCCATGAAGGATGAATTAGACAAAGATGAAGATGAAGCAACAACATTGGTTATCTGTGTGAACAAGAATGACAAGTGGATCATAAATAGTGGATGCTCACATCACATGACAGGAGATAAAAGTAAGCTTGTTACCTTTACTCAATATGATGGAAATAGCGTTAGATTTGGTAATGATGCCCGATGTCAAATCAAAGAAAAAGGCTCTATCAAACTTACAGAGAAAATTTCATGTGATAATGTATAATATGTTGAAGGATTGACCTACAACTTGTTGAGTGTATCTCAATTAGGCAATCTAGGTTGAAAAGTGGAATTTGGAAACAAAATTGCCAAGATCTATGATATTGATGGAAATTTGATAGGAAAAGGTGAACAGACTAGGAGTAATATGTTTTACCTAGATATAGAAGAAGCAACGTGTCTTATTGTTAGGCTTGATGATGAGTGGTTGTGGCATAAAAGGTTGTGTCATGTTAATCTTGATAATCTGATCAGCATTAGTAGAAAGAACAAAGTCAGAGGATTGCCCAAGTTAAAGAAACTTGAAAACACAATGTGTAAACAATGTCAACTATGGAAGATGACTAAATCTAGTTTCAAAAGCAAAGCATACACTTCCAATGAAGTTCTAGAGTTAGTTCATATAGATTTATGTGGCCCAATAGAATTACAAAGCTACCTAGGAGACAAATACATAATGTTATTTGTAGATGATTATTCCAAAATGATGATTGCTATGTTCTTAAAAAAAAAATTGATGCATGTCAAATGTTCAAGTAGTATTTGGCTAGAGTTGAGAAGGAAATAGGAAAGAACTTGAAATGCCTAAGGATAGACAGAGGAGGTGAGTTCACATCAAGAGGATTTGAAGTATTTTGCAATGACAGAGGTATCAAAAGGCAAATATCAGCACCAAGAACTCTCCACAGAATGGTATTTCTGAAAGGAGAAATAGGTTAGTGATTGATTGTGCTAGAACCTTGACGATGGAGAAAAATATTTCACTTAAGTACTGGAGAGAAGCTGTAAGTACTGCAGTCTATAGACTGAATAGAGTTCAAGTCAATAAATGTGCAAATGCAACACCTTTTGAACTATGGTATGGTCATTCACCTAATGTTAAACATTTCAAAGTGTTTGGTTGTAAATGTTATATTCTAAAAGACACTAGAAATGGCAAGTTTGATGCAAAAAGTAATGAAGCAATATTTCTTGGGTACTCCACTAAAAGTAAGTCATATAAGTGTTTGAATACTAACACCAAGAGAGTTGTGGAGAGTGTAAATGTAAATTTTGATGAGCATGCAGAAGTTCAAGATGATGAGTCAAAGCAAATAGAGGATTATAGATCCTTTGTATACTTCTACGAAGGAATGACAGCTGAAGAAAATGCTGCAAATCAAGTAGGGAACCAGCAAAAAAATTTAGTATATGTCGTGTCTCGACTTGTGAATGTTGAGTTACATTTAGAAGTCAAGCTATAGAATGTAGAAAATGAACAAACTAGTTCTAAAAATAGTATACATGAAAGGAATGATGAATTATTGATGAAGAAGAAAAAAATGACTTTGAAGCTGAAGGATCAAATGTAGAAAGAAGGACTGGACCTAGATTAGCTAAGTATGTAAGAAGACATCACCCTGTAGATCAAATCATTGGTGATAAGGATGCTAGACCAATGACAAGGAATAGACTCAAAAATAAATCATGTCTACTAAGCAAGGTTGAACCCAAAACAGTCAAAGATGCACTGCAAGATTATGACTAGTATAAGGCCATGAAAGAAGAGATAGATCACATTGAGAAAAACAAAACTTGGTCTCTAGTCCCTAGACCAACTGATAAGAATGTGATTGGTAGCAAGTGGGTGTTCAAAAACAAACTTTATGAGAATGGTGAAATAACAAGAATTAAAGCCAGACTAGTTTACAAAGACTATGTGCAAGAACAAGGACTGGATTATCGAGAGACATTTGCTCCTATTGCAAAAATGGGAGTAAGAACATTACTTGCCTATGTTGTATATAAAGGTTTCAAAGTTTACCAAATGGACATGAAGTCCACTTTTCTAAATGGTATACTGGAAGAGGAAGTCTACATAGAACAACCAGAGGGGTTTGTTGATGAGAAGAACAAGAACATGGTATGCAAACTACACAAAGCACTTTATGGATTGAAGCAAGCACCAAGAGCATGGTATGAAAGGTTGCACAAATATCTTGTAAAAATAGGATTTGAAAGAATAGATGACAATAGCAATTTGTACATAAAATGTAAGGAAAGTAAAGACATTTTGATTTAAAAAATCTTTGTTGATGACATAATATTTAGACGAAAAAATATTTTATGCAAAGATTTTGCAAACCAAATGAAGCATGAATTTGAGATGTCAATGTTTGGAGAAATCAAATTCTTTGTTGGATTACATGTACATCAATTGAAGCATGGCATATTTGTGACTTAATCCAAATACATCAAGGAATTACTCAAAACATTTGGGCTAGAGGACTCAAAACCAGTTAGCACACCAATGACAACTAGACATAAGTTATCCAAGAATTACAAGCCTACTGAAGTAAATCAGACATTATATAGGTCAATGATTGGAAAGCTGCAATATGTTGTACATAGTAGACCAGACATTGCATTAGCTATTGGAATAGTGGATAGATTTTTTGCCAATCCAAGAGAAAACCACTTAATGGTAGTAAAGAGAATACTGAGATACCTAAAAGGAATTGATGACTTTGGTTTGTACTGCAAAAAGAATGAGAAATTTGAACTGAGAGCTTATACTAATGTAGATTGGGGAGGTAATATGGACGAAGAAAAAAGCACCAGTGGAGGAGCACTTTTCTTAGGAAAAGGATTGATTACATGGACACGCAAAAAACAAAGCTACACCTCACAGTTAGCTACTGAAGCTGAATATGTGGTAGCAACTATAAATTGCACTAATATTGTTTGGATCAAACATTTGCTACAAGGTATGAAGGAAGAGGTAATTGAGCCTGTGACACTTTATTATGATAATACAAGTGCTATCAATATATCAAAGAATTCAGTAATGCATGCTAAAACCAAGCATATTGCAATTAAGTATCACTATGTAAGAGATCTAGTGGAAGATAAACAAGTGAAGATGGAATATATTAGCTCAAAGGAATGGATTACTGATATCTTCACAAAAGCACTACCTAAAGATTCTTTTGAGTATCTTAGAGGTAAGTTAGGGGTGATACCCCTAGCTAAAGCTACTTAAAGACAAAGCAAGAATGCCTTGCATCAAATAAGTTGAATGTTGAAGATTTTACACATTGATGCAGAGGATGTTTACTTTGGGATCCATGCCTAAAGTAATAGAAGTGCTAAAAACTTAAAATCAGTCACAAGCAAGGTGACATAGGGAGAGATTGACTAAATCTATAAAAGCTACATTTGCATATTAAAGATGCTAATACATCTTTGGCATTGTTGTCAAAGAGGGAGAAGTGAACAACTAATCAACAACTGTTGAAGATAAAAGATTTAGATAAAGTTTGAATATAGACAACTAAACAAATAAAGATAGATGGAGATTTTAGAAGTTGATCAGAACAATAGAAGATGAACAATACAAAGGGAGAAAAACAAAGAACAAGGCTACAATAGCAAAGAGGGAGAAGCTAAAAATGAAGCAATTAGAATAGTAAAAAGAGATGTAATGTTACAATTTACTTTTGGCTTTTGACTTACTATTTTAAGCTAGTTAGTTTGTGGTTGAATAGTTTAGTCTGATGGTTGATTAGCTTGGTTTGTCATCAATCCCAAAGAGGGAGATTGTTGGAATTCTAATTGAAAAGCTCATTGTTGTTGAAGATCAAAGAAGGAGATTGTTGTAAGAGAATTTTTCAATCATTGTTTTGTCATTGATGTCAAACCTACTATTTGTAGGACTGATATTTTCTTATAAGATTCAAGCACTATCACTTAGTTGATTGATGAAGAGGATTTGATCAACAAGATGTAACGAGAGAACCTAAGGGAAATGTTGAGTTATGATGTTGTAATGAAGTGCAAGGATTAGCTAAGACAATGGTCAAGTAGTGTATTGATAACATACTCAAAGAGATAGAAGATGGTCACATTTAGACATATTGGAAAAGGAAGTTATAACAAAGTAAACTACAAAGCTTTAACCTTAATCATCAATTGAAGCTGAGCAAATTAATTAAAGCCAAGCAAATTAGTTGAAGCCGAGCAAATTAGTTGAAGCCAGGAAAATTCTTAATAGAATATGAGTAATAGACATTTTTAGTTAGTGCCGAGTGATCTTCAAGTGTTGAGTAAAAGATCAAGTGCCAAGCATTTGGAAAAAAAATTTAGTTGGTGGTGAGTAATCTTCAGGTGCTGAGCATCAAGAAAAACATAGTTGATGCTAAGTAACACAGTATGTGTCGAGCACCAATATTTCAATAGTGCCAAGCTGCTGCATTATTTCAAATAACGAAGATTCACAAATTACAAGCCAACTTAGTGGTTACATTGAATTTTGTTAAGAAGTTGGAGGATAAGGATGATGAGGTGTTGGCATAGAATCCTATGTAAACCATTTTTGGGTGAATTCTAATTGATTATTCAAAAAGCTTCTAGAGGAAACAAAATATGGGTTAGATGAAATGAATCCTATCTAATCCATGCAAATTGAAATTGAAGAAAAAGATGAATTGAGAGGAAAAAAAAACTCCAAGACTTCTATTTAACAAGTCATAAACCAAGAAGAAGAGAGTTTCTAATACTATTGCTACAGAAGTGTCAAATCTATGAAGTGATTGAAAGAGTGTCAAGAAGGAGAAGGAAGAGCACAAAGGCTTTACTTCTATAAATGGTCATGAAGAGATGATTGCACTGATACATTGAGTATGGAGACTCAAAAAGACAAAGATTGAAAGAAAAGGCAAGCAGTTAAGAGTTGCAGAGATAGAAGGCTAGGCAAGGATATGAGTAGAGAAGTGATCTAAAATTTGCAAGAAAAGTTGTATGTTGTAGTCAGGTCAAGATTTTCTAATACTCTCTAGCAATTGTATTATATCTAAAAATCCTATGGACTTAGGTTGGTCTAACAGCCATTTGTAAATCCTTTAATAGGGTGGCATTCCAAGTGAATGTTCTAAAGTCCTTTTACTAGGCCTACTTCTAATAGGTTGGTTAAATCCTCTAATGAGGTTGCATTTAACAGTGTGTTTTGTAAGCCTTTAACAAGGCAGGCCTTTCATAGGCATCACTTTAGAAGGGTGAGAATTGAGTAGCATGTTACTTGTGGTTTTTCCCAAATTGGGTTTCTACTTACATCACTATGTCATGAGTTGATTTCCTATGTGTTATACTTGCATGTTGAGTTATAGTAACTTGCTAATTAGACAAGTTAAAGTTTGAATGACTGAATGATTGAATGGATTGATCACACTCAGTGAAAAGTTTGAAAGGGACATTTGGACCTTGAATAACTGATTCAGACCACCCCCCCCCCCACTCTCAGTTATTCTAAAGAAATTCTAACACAAGGTGCCTTGTTAAGGTATTTTGTGAGTTATAATAGTTTCCTTGTTTCTTGGAGGGCTAAAAAGGGCTCTTAGGGCTATAAGGCCTAACTATTCAATTTGAAGGTTTGTGAGGGTAAACCTTGGAGATTTGGTGTAGAATGATAGGAAATGGGCCAAGAACCATAGTGGGAAGGTTCAAACTTGTTTTTGGAACACTTGGTGCATTTTGGTGAAGTTTTAGCAAACTAGGCCAAAGAGTGCATTTTGGGTGAACTTGGGAAATGGCATTGAGTTTTGAATTGTTGGGACAATTTCTTGGGTAAGGGGATAGTAGAAGGATCCTCTAGGTTAGGGTTGGGAGAGAAAAACTTATAGCATGCTAAGGGTGGCCTAAGAGTGTGAGGCCTCACCCCAACCCATCCTAGCACCGATGACACATTGTTATTTTGATACTCATGCTAACATGTCAGAACATTATTGGATACACTGAACATTGTTATGCTATTTTGCGATGTATGATGCTTACTTCAGTTATTTGATTTTTCCATTTAATGCTTATAAATATGTATAATGATGAAAGAAAATGTATGCAACGCTAACACATTTGGTTATGCAAGTCGGAAGGTTAGAAATATGAGTAGAATTAGATGAACAACTAATTCTTAGAAATGGATGCTTTAATTTATATAATCCCTCTAATATGCAATTCGCATTATGCATATGGTTTTGGACCTACTGATGGGTGCAATGAGTGTGCAGGAAAATTAGCCGAGACAAATCAATGGAAAAGCGAAGCTAAACTACTTATTAATTTTGTGCTAACCTTATATTGTAATTCTTTAAAGGTTGTAAATTGATCTTGCTATCCTCCTAACTTTTAAATTGTTCCTAATAATCCTTTAAGGCTTAGCAACATTAAATTTAAGCACCCCTATGGATAAGGCTATGGGTGGGGTTACTTTCCAACCCTCTAGCCTCCTAGGTTGACTCTTAGGGTCTCTTAAAAACCCTATTCTAGGCTGATTTCGAAAATGGGTTGTCCTTTACTTGGGTTAGAAAAATCAACCTCCATCTTGAGTTACTTGAATCCTATTGGAGTTAAGGACCATACTTAGAGGCCTTTTGGGGGAACTTTAGTTTTTTTTGTCACCCAATCCTCTAGTTTGGAGGAAGTTTTGAAGATTGAAGGAAGAAAAGGAAGCTCTTCTCAAACCACCATTGCCATAACCTTTTTTTTGAAGGTAGGAGTTCTTCACTCCATGAATGGTTCCTTGTGTGTGTTCATGTTTTGAATCTTGTTGAATCATGTTGGAGACAATGTGTAGATATGCATTTCTTGCTTGTGTCTTGAGGGTGGTATTGGGGGGGATTTTATCTTGTTTTCTTTGAAGTTATTCTTATGCCTTCTTGGTGTGTTGATTGTTTTTGAGAGATTTTCATGGGGATATATTTGGCAATACTCACCCTTGGGTAGGGAAGAAGTGGCCATGCTTGGGGAAAGGGCATTAGTTGGACCTCAATAGTGTAGAGTCTCCTCTCATGGAGGAAGGAGGGAGAAAGGGTAGGGTGTATAGGCCCCTACTTGTCATCCCATACCTTGTTGTTATTGAGAATTCTTGAATATGGTAAAGAATGAAAATCCTTGTGGATGTAGCCTCGAAAGGGCCTTGAGAAAGAATGGAAATTATTGAAGTTTTAAGCCCCGAAAAGGCTAAGTGAAGGTATGGTGATTGACTTCTCCTATTGAGAAAATCCACCTTTCCCCTATATTGGTTCATTGTTGGACCTATTGTGCATCTGGGTGGGAATGTATGTTCATTTTACTTATCTCCTTGTGATGTTATCTCCATTTTGTTTCTTGTATTTTCCATGTTTACTCTTGATGCAATGAAGTCAGTTGATAAAAGTTCTATTATGGAATCCTTGAAGAAATCTTATTGAATTGTAATAATGTGTAAATTGTAATTGAATTTGATGTAGTGGCAGAGACATCAAGTTTTCTTACTGGTTCTTTCTCGATGGAGCCTTGAACTAGGATGAATAATAGAGAAAGAAATTAATCATGAATTCCCCCTTGTATTCATCTTAAGTGGTTTCAAATTTTGCATATGTTGTGAGAAAATAAATTGATAGATATTGACACTAAATTATAAATCTCCAAGTTCCAATTTTGTTAATACAATGCAAATTGAGATATTGATGTTGCAATATATGGTTAAGTAATTAGATGAATTAGAAATCCTACTTTGCAATCACAAAGTTAACACCTTCATTGCTAAGTTCCATTTGAATATAATCAATTGAACTAGAGATCATGTATTTCTTGAATTCAGAAAAGAAGGAAGATTCACTTTGTGGCATAATGAACAATTAAGACATAATTTAGTAGATGTAAAACAAGTTATATCCCTTGCACCCTTGAGAATAAAATGAATTTATAGTAAAGAAAACATTATGCCATTTCGTAGTGAAAATTGGTTTCTAACAAAATGTGCACCTCCAGGCTTAAAAGACCTCTCTGGAAAATGTATGGGAAAACAATTTAATTCCCTCTTAGGCCACAGAGAATATTCTTTGTTTTATTCTTTTGGTTGCAACCAAAATCTAATATTAAACTTTTAAAAAGGATTATAGATAAAATGCATTTATAATTAAGATATCATATGGGCATCTTGTGACACCTCTCACCAACAAAACTTTATGCATTCACTACCTCCTTATAGCTATCCTAAAACTAATCACTAGACTTGATTGCTATTAACCCTTGTGACCCTAGACTTCTATGTCTATACAAAGATAAATTTGTGAGGAAAGGCTAGACGTATCTCTCAGGACAATGCAATTAATTCTAATTCTCCTCATAGCCAGCAAATTCTTGTCAACCTCCTTGCCTTGACCATGAGATATGGAAATTTGAATGATAAAGGCATTAATGTTGTGTAGTTATTATTCCAAACTCTTTCCTTCACCCCTCTACAATCCATAGCGTACTTCCTTGGAGAGAGTGTACTTGGGCTACAAAATTCAGTCATGGGACAGTGTGTCACTTCCTTGGTGGACGTCCAAGGCAAGTGGGTGGGGAAGCCTTCAACCCAAGCAAAGGTTTAATGATTTGTTTGCTGACACAACCTTCCTTGTTGGGATCTCCAACATTCCCTGAGGTGGATGGTTTTGGGCAGCACTCCAACTCCCTGTGTAATGTGCCAAGCATCCTAGGGTGGCGTGTTTCTCACAAAGGAGAATGGGGAAAGTGGATGGGATAGTCCACTTGTCCCCTTTGCCAAGTGTAAGTTAGGGGATTTTTAGTTTAGTTATTGTTTTAGTAGGATTAGATGTTAGGCTAGTTTTAGAATAAATTCATTTAAGTTAGAATGTTGGCTACCTTATTTTAGTTTATTTTGTTTGTCATTTAAATTTTTAGTCTTAAAAAAATTGGTGGAATTTTATCATGAACATTTATTCATGGATTAATATTAGTTAGTATTGTTATTAGTTTTCTTTATTTATATAAATCATCCCATTAGATTAGTAGTTAGTAATATTGTTTTGTTGTTAGCTTGGTGTTAGCTATGTCTCTTTTTAGTTAGTATGTTAGCAATTGCTTATTTGTAGTTTTATTATTATAATTTTTAATTTTAAAGTAGTTGTTGTTTTAGTTCATTTATTATTTAAGTTTAGCTTAAGTTGTGTTAAATTTAAGCATTAGTTGAGCAGTATTATTTTACTTTGAAATTTAACTCAGTTTGGTCATATCTTTAGTTTAGTACTAGATTATGTTAGTTTAAAATTTAATTTAGGTCAATTTATTTTGGTAGTAATTAAATTAGTCATGGTCATTCTAATTAATGTCTATGTTTAGATAGTTTTAGAGGTATGTCTGATTCAAAATTTGGATTAGCTTCGATTACTAGGTAAGTGATTAAATGTTAGAATATTGAATTAGTTTCCAATAAAAAGGTATCTTCCTGAAATTGAATATTGTAATCTGATGTCTCATTCATTAGATCTGTTCTATTACAAGCTTTATAGATCAATTTTAATATGAACTTAAACTGCAAATAATTCAAACAAAGTTTAGATTAAAATATACATTTATTGAATTCATTCTTGTCATCAATTATTATGGTAAACAATAAATTAATCAAGTAGATGGTTATGAGTAAGTTGGAGAAAAATTTAGGCTAGTTTAGACTTTGGATTAAATTTTTTTTTTTTTTTAAAGGGTAATCTGAATGAAGTTGAAAGTAGTAATTTATGACATTAAGCCTAGGGCAATGGATTAAATATGTAGCGACAACGTGGTTATTCATCTAGCAGTGAGAGCCTAGTTATTAGAGCATCCTTAAGGTCGTAACAATTAATCACAATTAGTTCCATTATAGTTAAACCCTAAAACTTTTTGACCCCATTGTCTTGCTTAATCTTAGTTAATCATGTGAACATTTGTCGACCCCATCATCTTATTATTCAAAAAAAAAAAATTGTGTGTGTTACTGCCCCTTACTTTTTGGGCATGACAAAGAGGATCTTGAAATCTCTTAGTTGAAGAAGCTCCCCATCATATAAACTTCACAAAGGATACATTTGAGTATATTAGGGAGACATATTCCCATGTAACATGCTCTTTTTCCAAGCCATAACATAATTTTATTATTATACTACTTTGTAATCCCCCATAGTTGCCCAAAAAAAAAATACAAATTATATTAATAACCACATATCACCAAAGTAGAAAGTGGCTCAATGAACTGTACAACTGCAATCAGATTGGGGAGACACATCCTCATGTAACACACTTTTTTTAAAAAGGCATGATAGAATTTATTTGTTCTAATACTTTGTACTACCCCATAGTTTCCCAAAATAATAGTGAAAACAAATTAGATTAATAGCCATTTATCGCCATAGTCTCCAAATTTACGCATATCTTTGTCTTAGTGTCATACTCTTTGAATAAGTGTTGATCTCTCTACTTAAATTATTCAATTTATTGGTGTTCCTTTGTTTCCACAACATAAGAAAAATGTGCTTATTGAATTTTTTTCCTACACCTATTGTGTCACCAACCTTAAGCAATGTGTCACTTCCTCTGAAGGTAGAATCAACATTTGTGATTTCTTTTCTTTCTTTGAATCATCCAGTATAATAATTAATGTTGGAAACATACAATATGGAAACAATCACAACCTTGGCATTAAATAGGCCT
The DNA here is from genome assembly GCA_028749045.1 of Cupressus sempervirens. Classification (NCBI taxonomy): domain Eukaryota; kingdom Viridiplantae; phylum Streptophyta; class Pinopsida; order Cupressales; family Cupressaceae; genus Cupressus; species Cupressus sempervirens. The sequence continues at coordinate 157,494,350 of CM053783.1, forward strand.
ATAGCATTAATTTTTCTGCTTCTAGTTTGCAACAGTAGAATGATGATTTTTTTCATGGTTTTTGATGATATTTGATCAATGGTGACTAATTTTTAATGTTGAAATTAATTTTTTTGAACTAAAACATTGATGTGGTTGTGTATTTTACTATGTTGCCTTAATATTAACATAGTGGTATATGATCTTATTTGTTGCTTCATCTATGTACATATATATATACATATATTTAAAAATATATATATTCTTATATGGGTGAACCCAAAATGAATTTAAACCCAACCCCCAAAAAAATTGAACAAATTTTGAACCTGAATCAGTACCCAAATCTGAACTGACAACTTTGTTCTCTAGAAATATTGGACTTTTTCACACAAACCCACTGCAAAAAACTTAAAATTTCTTTTGGAAATATAGAAAACCAACTCTTAAGCATCCCAAAATACGTGTGTACACTATATAAACAATTCTCTTCTTGATTTAAAAAGGAAACCTTCTAGATGCACCTAATAACTGAAAAATGCAAGGTCATTTAGTTTTGCAAAAAGTTGTCAAAGTTGTCAAATGCAACTTTTGAAAAATGAAAAGTTGCTTGACTAACATTTTTCAACTTTGTATTTTGGCCAATTATGAACTTAAAAATCTTAATCACATTAAAATAATAAGTCCAAATTATGGTGGAGGAAAATATTAGGAAAGATGATTTGGGAAGGAATGTGCAAATTGGCTGGTCTAATCTTGTGAGTATGATTTGTGTGTTAATTTGTAAATCGTGTAAAATATTGTTATATTTTATTATTTTTTATTATATAAAAGATACTACTAATACTTGTAAACATACCTTAGCATACCTTAGAAAATTAGTTTGGAAGAAAATTACAAAATAATGAGAAAATTACTAGATTGTGCTCTTAGTTTGGAAGAAAAGTTGATAAATTTAATTGTCCTTGCAAAAATTGTAAGGGCTTAAAGAGTCAAAGAATTCTAATCACAACCCAAATTCATTAAAGGCAACATGGTCACATTGAAGGGGGTGCAATTTTTTGTCAATTGGTGAATGTGGATTTCCAAATAGAGGAACATGGAGGTCTGAATATCCAATCTAAGGATAATACTCCCATGGAAGAAGATGATCCTATGGCAGAGAACACAATTGAAGGTGATGGTATTGGCATAGCTAATAATGTGCTAGAGGACATGATTGAAGAAGATGATATTAGTGCATCTAATCAAGATGGTCATGATAATGGTAACTAGTGCATATGATAACTTGAGAAGGCATACAAGCCCCTATACCAAGGCTCCCAAACAACTCTTCTCTCTATTATAGTATTGGTGAACTTGAAGGTGATGAATGGTTTATCCAATGTAGCAATACACATATGCTAAGGTATGCCATTTTTTTCATCTTCAATGTTAGCAAACCATTACTATTCATTATATTAAAAAATCATATTTTTTGTTGTAGGTCAATAGGTGAGTTTTTGATACCACCATCAAACATTCTACCTCATTCGTACCAAGAACTAACTACTATTATGAATCAAATTGGAATAAAGTATCAGACAATACATGCATTTTCCAATGATAATATTCTATATCATAAACAACATGAATTTGCAATAGAATTTCTCGATTGTCATATTAGTAGATATCGAATAGATCAAATAATGAAAAAGGTACCTCACAAGGTTCTTTGGTACATTTTGATTATTCCATGTCTTGAACAATTATTTAAGTAAGCTAGCTTGGCACAATCTATGGATTATCATGCATACAATAGAAGTCAAGATGACATTATGTGAATGCCTATAGATGATCCTACATTTAAGGACATAGAAGATAGCTATGCAGTATTTAAAAAAGAACCTCATAATCTAAAGCTTTCATTAGCAACAGATAGTGTCAATCAATTTGGAGATATGAGATTTGTTTACTCAGTGTGGCCTATTTTTGTTGTTAAGAATATCATTCCTCCTTGGATGTCCATAAAGAGGGAGCACATAATATTTTCAATGATTGTACTAGGTATTTTTTCATTTAGTAGTTATCTAAATAAATTTATAAACTACACATCAAAATGGTCATAATAATTATATAATGTTTCTAATCATTCAACTAGGTAAGTACCAAGTTAAAGATATGAATGTGTATGTTGAGGCCGTTATTGAGAAGTTGTTAAAGTTGTGGAATAGGATCACTATATATGACATCTCTAGAACAATAGGACAAAGATAATTTCAATTCCATGAAATTCTTGTACAGACAATACAGGATGCCTCTAGACTAACTCATTTTTGTGGTATGTTATATGTTATAGTGCTTAAATATTATTATTGTATGATTACATTGTGTATGATAATTATACATGATCTTTTAAGTATTTAGACAAAGGGAAAATTTGCATGTGTAGTTTGTGGTCCGAAGATGAAATATCATCATTCAAGAAGTTTGGGAAAGAGGGTGTTCAATGAGTTTAGGCACTTTCTCCACAATAATCATAAGTATGAAATTATTTTAAAACATCCTTTTAATGGGAAGAAGAGACAACATCAAGTCCATGAAGAATGACACCTTGTCTATGGAAGTTGGATATAATAGACTAAATCACCAAGGTAATGTCATTCCATTTAATGATTTTTGTTTGAAATTTATATTTTGATATTGTATTTTATTTAGTAATGATCTAATTGATTCTTGTGAAGGTTGTCAAGGCATCAATGACCCACTTCCTAAAGGAATAAAAAGTTATCCTAGTCAATTTAGTAGGTTACTATACTACAAGGATCTCCCAATTGTGCATTTTTTTGATGCTATGCATATTGGAAAGAATGTAATAGAGACACAATATAAAATATTAGATGGAAGGCATGACAAAGGAAAAATTACCAAAATTTACAATGGCATTCATCAATCCAATCATGCAATAAAAAAATTTGATGAATCAAATAGCAATGGAGACCACATAAATACAAGTGGTCTTTGTTCGTTATTAAAAAAGTAGCAAAGTGATGCATTAAAAGAAGTCATTAATTTATTTATTTTAAATAAGGATTTTTTGAAAATATAAGTAGTCTTCTATCAAAGAAAGGTGATTTTGGGCCAGTGTTGAAAACACATGATTGGCATACCTTCATTAAGGTAAGTCGTGTTCTTTATTTACAACATATTTGAAAAATTTCATGTACTTTTTATTGTATTATTTTATTATGGATTGGAAATATTATTTTTTAATTATTGCAATATGTACAAACTAGGTCAATCTAGATGGTTGATAGGCACTTGAAATCTATGAAGTGCTTGGTTTGACAAAGAGCACATCTTGAGGGTTCTATAGTGGAGGGATATATGGTATACCATATCATGGTGTACATTAGTGAATATCTTCTTAAGTTTTCAGCAAATATCCATGTAGATCACATTTGAGATCCCAACTCTATTAACAAATTTGAAGGGGAGTACTTGATAGGGAAAGTTAGATTGAGAAAATTAAGAGGTAATTATAAGATGTTATTTTATTTTATTAAATCTTATAAATCTTCAATATAAGTTATTTCTAAGTGGTCTATTTGTTTTCTTTATGGTTGGTCATGAGTGAGATGCACTACATTTGTATATTGCAAATAATCTTGATTGGATGATGGTATGGATTCAACAATCTCAAAAAAATGGTCACTCATTAACATGGGATGGTGTTGCATATTTGGTTAAAAAAGCTCATCATAATGGAGATCCCAATTTTATGCCAATGAAACTTGTTATAGCACATGGTTTAAGAACTAGAAAGGTATGTATAAGATTACTAATCATCACCCATAAGTTAATATTAAGTCACAGATCGATGCAAATAATCTTGACATATTTGAATATTGAAAATCAAACACCACAAATATATGTATTACCATGGCCATAAATTTTTCATAAAAAAAAAAAGATGAAATGAAGAAAACTTGTGATGTTGGGATAAGTGCAGTATTTGAGGTCACTAATATTTCATCTTGAAATGACATACATCTATTGAAAACATAAGAGGAGTAACTAAGAGGAGAGGGGTGAATTATTTACCACTTAAATAAATCTTAGATCCCTTAGATGTCAATTCAAAACATAAACTTTGTTGAAATTGTTATTACTTGGTTAACACTAAAAATATGTTGTAACTCAATAAGCACTGTAATATCAATTGTTACTTAGAAAATACTGAATATGTAGATCTTAAGATATTAACTATGATTAACCTTAATTAAATTAGTTACATATAGATAAAATAAATAGCATAAACACAAGTTACACCAAGATTTAACATGGAAATCAAATTTTGCAAAAACCACCAATTGCAACTAGTTACTAATTTTTACTCTTCTAAAGTGAGCCCTATTAGTAGAAAACCCTATTAAAGGTTACAAAACATACTATTAGGTGTGACCCTATTAGAGGATTGAATCACCCTATTAGGAGTTGCCTTGTTAGAGGTCTCTAAACACTTCAATCGAGAAATACCACCTTGTTAGAAGATTTGAAGAATAATTGTTAAACCAACTCAGTTAAGAGATTTGATACACTACTATAATGGTTAGAGAGTAACAATGATATGACCAAATTATTGATGTGACTATATTGTTCATTTCAGATCTCAATTCTAACACAAATACTTGATCCTTCTTGATCAAATTAATCTTTTCCACCCAACAAGGATATTCTGCTTATCCTTCCAATTTTCTTCCTCTAAGCATCCTCTTCTCTTCCACACACTCTCACATTCAATCATCAACTTGACCTTATACTTAAATTATTAACATTGTCAAGTTGTCTTGAATACAACTTAAATAATTAGTATTCATCTCCTCAATCAAATAGAACCAACAAACATATCCATTAAATCATTTGTTAGCCAACCCTACTTAGTAGAAACCAACAATAGAATAATTTTCTTATGTTAACCAAGTGAACTCAGTTAACACTATATCTTCACAAACATCCTTTGGTAAGAAAGTGAGATTGGTTAACACTACTTCCATCCAACTTTCCTTTATTACCTTAGTGAGCTCAATTAACACTCAACTTTTGTAAACTTCTCTTCAATGCCAAAGTGAACTTAGTAGACATTGTCTTCTGAACTTGGAAAACACTAGAATGCTTGGCAAACACATGAAATTGTGTTTATCTCCTGAATGAACTTAGCATACACTAACTAGTAAAGATATGAAATTTTGTCTAACATCAAAGAAAATATACAATTGATCAACAATCTCCCTCTTTGACATTGATGGAAACACAACATGTCATAATAAAATGAAATTTTAGAGCAAAATAAAGTAAGGAAAACATCTTTAGTTTCATTTTGATTCTCATCCATGAGAACTCCCTCTATCAATGTGAACTCCTTCTTACTTCAATTTCTCCCTCTATCAGCAAACTCTATCTTCGACATCTTCTTTTAATAGCAATCTTTCCCTCTTTGATATCAAACTAAATTCTTCCACTTTGGCATATTGAAATAATATTTCTAATATATGACAGCCACACTCTCCCTCTTTGACATCTTGTGCCAAAGATAATATTCAATGAATATCAATGTACTTGATGTACAGATTCATATGCATTCTGCCCTTTCATTACTACATCAACTTGATTGATCTTCATCATGCTTTTATTGATGCATCACTAAACTTAATTTAGTAAGCTTCAAAAAGGGTAATAACCCTAACTTACCTCTTAGATACAAAAAGGGCATCCTTAGGTAATGACTTTGCAAATTTTTCTACAAATTTTTCTTTGATATTCACATATTCCAATCTAAGATCTTTGTATTGCACCAATTCTCTCAGAAAATGATATTTTATTATAATTTAATTAGTCTTGGTATGATTACAAGATTGTTTGATATATTAATTACACTTGTGTTGTCACAAAAGATAACCACTAGAACCTTGATTTCTACCTTCATACTTGCCAATACTTGCTTGAGATAAACAACATTGGAACAATTAACTGCTACTGCAACATACTCTGCCTCTATTGTAGATTGAGAAATTCAATTTCTCTTCTTACTTTTCCAAGACACTAGTCTCTTACCAACAAAGAATGCCCCACCACTGGTGCTCTTCCTATCATAAATACTTCCTACCCAATCTGCATCAATGAAGGCTTTCAAATCCAAATTGCCTCCTTTCTTATACCATAATCCATAGTCTTCAATGCCCTTCAGATACCTCATGATTCTCTTTATTTCCATCATATGATTTTCTTTAGGATTAGCTAAAAATCTTGCCACCATACCAACTAAAAGAGCAATATTAGACCTAGTATGTACAACATATTGAATTTTTTCAATCATTAATTTGTATGTGGTCTGATCTACCTCCTTGGAATTGTCATTATTTGAAAGTTTATGTCCAATAGACATAGGTGATCCAATAGGTCTTGAATTCTCCATTCCAAACTTCTTCAATATCTCCTTGATATACTTAGATTGAGTAATGTAGATACCATCTTTCTTCTATTCAATCAGTAGGCCAATAAATAATTTGATTTCTCCAAACATTGACATCTCAAATTCCTTACTCATTTCTTCTAAAAAATCTTTTCATAAATCATCATTTCTAGTAAAAAATGTGTCATCCACAAATATTTCTGCCAACACAATCTTATTTTCTGGTCCTTCTTTGATGTAAAGGCTTATGTTATCATTTTTTCTTTGAAAACTAATATTCATCAAGTAATTATGAATTCTTTGATAGCAAGCTCTAGGAGCTTTCTTGAGACCATACAATGCTTTGTGAATTTTATAAACCATATCCCTTTTGCTAGGATCTAGAACACTTTTAAGTTGTTCTATGTAAACTTCTTCAACAATTCCATTCAAGAATGCAGATTTTACATCCATTTGATACACTTTAAATCCTTTATATGTAGTTTAAGCAAGTAATGTCCTAACACCTTCTAATCTTGCAATAGGAGGAAAAGTTTCACCATAGTCAATACCTTCCTCTTGAGAATAACCTTTGCATACTAACCTTGCTTTGTTTCTTAAAACTTCTCCATCTTCAATCAACTTATTTATGAAAACCCACTCTGTACCAATTACATTCTTATCATTAGGTCTAGGAACAAGAGTCTAGATCTTATTCCTTTCTATATGTTCTATCTCTTCATTCATTGCTTCAATCCAAATTTCATTATTCAAAGCATCTTGAACTATTCTAGGTTTAAATTTAGTAAGAAAACATGTACCTTTTAATTTGTTCCTTGTCATTGTACCATTTAACTTGTCTCCAATGATCTACTTAGGTGCATGGTGCCTTCTGAAATATCTTGCTAATACAAGTACTTTGGATTTAGAACTTGTTCCACTTGCCTCACCATGATCATTTCCACCATTCTTGGGTCCCACTATTTGTGACTTGGATACTTCATATTTAGACTTGGGTTGCACTAGCTACAACTTGGTGGCTTCTGGTTGTGACTCAGGTCCTTCACACCATGACTCAAGTTGTATTGGCTACAACTCAAGTGCTTCTAAAAATTTTGGGGACTTGGGAGGTGAATTCTATTGACTTCCAATTGGACTAGAAAATATATTAGATTCAAAGTAAATAAACTTTATATAATCTTCAAGTTCTTTTCTACTATCTTCTTCACTCTATCCTACAAATTCATCAATCTTCACATGTGCACTTTATATGATCTTATGAGTAGTTAGATTCAAACATTTGTATGTCTTACTTTTTCTAGAGTATCCTAAGAATATGCCTTCATCACTTTTGACATCAAATTTACCTTTCCTAGTCTCCTTCAAAATATAACATTTTCTACAAAATACTTTCAAGTAATTTACATTAGGTTTAGATCCATACCATAGTTCATAAGGAATTTTATTTGAGTCTTTCTTTAGATATACTTTTTTTAGTGTATGAACTGCTATATTCATTGCTTCCTTCCAGTATTTGATTGCAACATTCTTTTCTATCATCAAGGTTCTTACACAATCTATGATTGATATGTTGCTTCTTTCTACTATACCATTCTACTAAGGTGTACTAGGCACCGATACTTTTCTATTGATTCCTCTTTCAATGTGGAACTCATTAGAAATGAATTCACCTCCTCTATTCGATCTTAAAAATTTCAGCTTCTTTCCTATTTTCTTCTCCACTCTTTCTAGATACCACTTAAACTTTTTAAAAGATTTAGATTTATCTTTCAGATACAATACTATCATCATTCTAGAGTAATCATCAACAAATAAAATAAAATACTTATCTCCACTTTAGCTCTCAATGCCAATAGGTCCACAAAGGTTTGTATGTACTAGCTCCAAGACTTCTTTAGAATAATAGTTCTTGTTCTTGAAACTTGTCTTGCCTATCTTACAAATTTGACAATTCTTCCATAGGCCCATAGAAGGAATCCTCAAACTAGGAATACCTCTCACTCTTTTTTTTTCTGCTTATCTTGGTCAGTTTATCAAAGTTCATATGACATAACCTTTTATACCATAACCATCTTTCTTCTACCTGAGAAATGAAACATGAACTTTCACTAAGATCTAGGTAGAATAAGTTAGCTTTTGTTTGGTTAGCAAACCCAACTAGATTTCCTTTTCCATCTAGCAGCTTGGGCTTCCCATTCATGAATTCTACCTTGAATCCAATGTTATTCAACTATGCCACACTCACTAGATTATGTTTCAATCCTTCAACCTAATAAAAATTATCACATCTAAGTTCAATGGTTAGAGAAATACAACCTTTCCCTTTTATGCAACATGGTTCATTGTTTCCAAATCTTACACTTCCACCATCATAGTGTTCCATATGTTCAAACTATTTTTTATCACCATTCATATGATGAGAAAAAACACTATCAATAATCCATGTATCATTTTTTATAACATGAGAGCTAAGTGTCATTTTATCTTCTTTCTTATCATATTCATCTTTTACAACAATATAGACCATTTCATCATCATCACTACTATTTGCATCTTTAGTCATGAAAAATGTCTTCTTATATTTTTCCTTGTAGTCTTTATAGCTTTTGAAATCCTTCTTTCCTTTATACTTTTTGTTCTTGGTTTCATCTTTGTCTTCTTTTTTTGGACACCTTGGAGCAATGTGACCAACTTCTTGACAAGAAAAATAGGTTAGAGGAATTTTACCTTTGTACTTTCCTTTTCCTTTGGGATACCTCCTTGCAATAAATGTGTCAATGGCTTCAAGATCACTCTTAGAAATATCTTCCTCTTCACTTTTAGATTTTTTTCCTTTGGACTTTGCAACTTTCTTCTTGAGTGGAAAATTGGCTTCAAATGCAAACTCAAGATTACTAGAACTAGGAATATAATTATCATAGTTATCTAGCTCAAATGTTGTCAATCATCCCTCTAGAGAATCCAAGGTTATTTTATTGTTTGGATCACATCTCCTCTCTTGAATAGATGATACACTAATTGCATAGATGGGAAGAAAGGTTTTGAGTACCTTTCTTACCACTATCACATCTTCAATTGTCCCTCTAGAGGCTTTGATTGCACTGACACTAGCTCTGATTCTGTCAACATATTTTTCAATGTTTTCATTCTCTCTCATCTTCATCTGATCAAACTTACCTCTCTAGCTTTATGCCTTGGGTCTTCTCACATTATCATTTCCTCCACATATATCCTTTATTTTTTTCCACATATCATGAGTATTATAACATCCTTTGATCTCATCAAATTTAGCATAGTTAAGAGTTGGTGCAATGTCAATCATCATGATATTATGATTTTTCTTTTCAGCAATCTTCTCGACAATCATTGTTCCAAGAGGAGCCTTATCTTTAGTATTTAAATATTTTGGACTTGAACCACTGATGGTTTCCAAATGTTGCTTCATAATTTCTTTCCATGACTCAAATTTATCTTTGTTCAACTTGGGAATCTCACTCCTATAAGACATCCTAATATTTAACTTAGTTCTTTGAAACCTTCTTTGTAAGTGCCAAAGGTTATGATACTAATTGTTGTAAATATAAGAGAAACTAAGAGGAGAGGGGTGAATTAGTTACCACTAAAATAAATCCTAGATCCATTAGATGTAAATACAAAACTTAAACTCTGTTAAAATAGTTGTCACTTAGTTAACACATAGGCACTTGGTTAACACTAACAATATGTTGTAAATCAGAAAGCACTATAATATCAATTGTTACTTGGAAAATAATGAACATGCAGATCTTAAGATATTAATTGTGGTTAACCTTAATTAAATTAGTTTCATACACATAAAATAAATATCATGAACACAAGCAACACCAATATTTAATGTGGAAATACAATTTATGAAAAACCACCAATTGCAACTAGTTACTAATTTTCACTCTTCTGAAGTGAGCCCTGTTAGTAGCCAACCTATTAAAGGTTACAATACACACTGTTAGGTGTGACCCTATTAGATAACTTAATCACCCTATTAGGAGTGGCCTTGTTAGAGGTCTGTAGACACTTCAATCAAGAAATGCAACCTTATTATAAGATTTGACAAGTAGTTGTTAAGCCAACCTAGTTAAGAGATTTGATACATTGCTACAATGGATAAATAGTAACAATGATATGACCTGATTGCTGATGTAACTATATTGCTGATTTTAGATCTCAATTTTGGCTCAAATACTTGATCCTTCCTGATTAGACTAATCTTTTCTGCCCAACAACGATATTCTTCTTATCCTTCCAATTCTCTTCCTCTAAGCATCTTCTTCTCTTCCACACACTCTCACATTCAATCCTCAACTTGACCTTATACTTATATTATTAATATTTTCAAGTCAACATGAATACAACTTAGAATAATTATTATTCATTTCCTCAATCAGGTAGAGCCAATATACAAATCCATTAAACTCAATATGCCAAAATAAGAAAATCCTTTGTTAGCTAGCCCTACTCAGTAGACACTGACACTAGAATGATTTTCCTATGTTGACCAAGTGAACTTAGTTAAGATTGCATCTTTACAGAATTCCTTTATTAACTGAGTGAGCTTGGTAGTTCCATCCAACTTTCCTTTATTACCCAAGTGAACTCGGTTAACACTCAACTTCTATGAACTTCTCTTTGATGTCTGAGTGAACTCGATGAACACCATCATCTAAACTTGGAAAACAATGGAATGCTTGGTAGACATGAGAAACTATCTTTATTGCTCGAATGAGCTCTATATACATTGATTAGTAAAGATATGACATTTTTTGTAACATCAAAGATGATATACAATTGATCAACAACATCCTTAACAATCTAAAATTTGAAGCTATGGCATTTTGGATGATATACTTGAGTAAAAATTTAACTCATTCAAATTAGTTCTACTATTTTTTGAAATGGTATAGGCTATCATTGAATCAAAATGATGTTGATAGGACTATTATTAAATATGATAGTGCATTTACAACAATTAATACAAGGTCATTTGAGCCAGTTGGAGATGAACCCTATGTTCTTCCAAGACAATCTGAGCAATTGTTTACTTTTAGCATTCCACATAAATCAGGTTGGTCATTTGTCATTAGACATGATCCTAGAGGATGGCTGGTAAAGAATAATATGATGTAAGAAGAAGATACTGAAGAATTGTTCTTTTGTGTGTTATTTTGAGATAGAAAATAGATTTACTTCATTCTGAGATCATACTAGAACTAGCAAAGGCCTCCTCATGAACAATCACATTTATCTTCAACTGAGCGAATTTTGGTACATCACAAGAAAAAAATAAAAACCTTCAAAAGATGAAGTAAATGATGATCACAAATGACTATTACACAATGATGAAGATTAAGAAGAAGATGATGATGATGATTTTAGTGATGTTGACGATGATGGTGATGATAATCATGATCATGGTGATGAAGATAGTGATGATAAATTTTATGATGGTCATGATAATGGTGAAGAAAATGATGTTATAAATAGATAATACTAAGCAGGGGGTGAATCAATATTCTACAAACTTTTTCCCATAAATGGATATTATTAATTACTTTGCAACATGCATAAGAAAGTAAACCAATAATTTTGAATAGTAAATATAACCATACACAAGGAGAACACATAACACCATTATTTTTTAATTATGGAAACCCTATCCAATGGAAAACCCCAATCAAGATGGTACCTACAAAATGATCCACTAAAGAAATGAGTGCGGTTAAGGATATTGACCTTGTTAGGAGTCAGTGAAATACATATAGTGTCTTGAGTGCTTGTTGGAGGACTAGTGGTGCAGTGCACTTAAGTCATTCAAGGTTTTCATGAAGCATGTTAGAGGACTCTATAGTGTTCCACATTTCTAGGTGTCTCTTCATCAAGTTGTTAAGGTTCTTAGGTATTAGGAATAAGAATGTGTCATAATAAGCCCATTTGTAAAGGCTCAAGGTTCATTTGGTGATCTTATAAATCATGAATCTTTGAGACCTATAAGGGAAAAAATAGATTTAGAATAAGAACTATACCCAAAAAGGGTAAAAAGACCTTAGGATAGGTTTAAATGAGTCTTAGGAAGGTTCAAAAAGTCTTAGGACTTCATTTGTGCAATATTGCTAAAATGCAATAAAAAGTTGTTGTGCAACTTTTCAAAAGTTGCTAAGCAACTTTTCATTTTTCTTAAAAAGTTGTCAACATGGTTAATAGGAGGTTTTAACTATTTATAACCAATCCATGGGTATTTTATTATTTTTTCATGTTTATAGAGGTCCAAGATAGCCTTCCCAAAAAACCAGGCTATCAGATGTATGATTTTTTCAAACATTAATAAAAGTTCTCTTTGTTTTTGGCTTAGTTTTACTATTTTTTTGTGTTTTGCACATGTGGTATGGACTGTTCAGGGGGGAAATGTTGTGAGGAGTTGCTTTGGTGATCTACCTATCTTATGCATTTGGTTTGATCCAAATTGGTGATTCCTAACTCAAGTTACAAAGCTTTCTTTGTTGGTAACCTATAAACCCTTAAAAAGGAGGGTTTTGTGCAAAATGAACGTATAGTTCCTAACTATATGGATAAAATGGCACAAAACCAAACCCAAATGGAAGCTTTAGGAATTATCTTTCAAATTCAAAAAATTTTAGTTGCATAAACAAAGGGAGTGAATTATGCTTGCAAGCCCTAGGCTAAATCTAAGGGTAGATTTGGTCTTAATTTTTTGGAAATTGAATAAGTCAAGGGGTTAGCAATAAGATCCTAACCAAGTGGAAGTTTATTTGTGGTTTAAATACACCCTAGAGGAGTTATTAAGATTTGTATTTCATTTATGTACCCATTTCTTTGGTCTTCGTTTGAAAACCAAGCCTATTAGGGCCCTACTAGGGCTGTGTACCTAGGTTGATCCTTAGAGTGCTAGAGTGAATCAAGCCTTGATGTTAAGGTATGTTATCAAGGTCATCAAATATCACCAAATCTATTGCCTTTTCATTGGTTGTGCAGTTGTTATAGTTACAAGCTTTGAAACTTTATATTTTGGCCTTCTAGCCCAATTTTACAAACCTATTGGTAGGTCGCTGCAGTAAGTTAAAAATTGAGTTGGAGGGACTAGTTTGTGGTCTCAGTGATTGTTAAAGAACATAACCTTGATGTCTAAGTATTGATACCTTTTCTGAGCCATTGATTATGCATTGTTAGAATCAAGCCTAGTTGTTTAAGTACAAGTATTGGATCTTTCCACTATGCCACTCTGCATCAGGTGGTATCAGAGCATGTGGTTGAATCTTGTGGTAATCTTTGTTTCAAAATTTTAGAAGGTGAAGAAGGTAAGAGGTAGATCCCTTTGAGGATCACTAATGTTGAGTTGGCTAAACTTTTGAAGGAGTAAATGGAAAAGAGTAGAGAAGTGAGGGAGGAAAATAGGAGAATGAAGAAGGAGTTAGAGAAATTAAAGGGAAAGATGATAAAAGGAGATGGTGATGAATCATAGGAAAAGGAAGTTGAAAGGGAGACTTATGAGGAAGAGATTCCAATGGATCAAAGGCCACTCTTGCAAGCCTTCGAAAGAGTAGGGTTAAAAGGAGGAGACTTCCCTACTTTTCATGTCAAACTGAATCCAAATGAGTGCATGGATTGGTTGGAGGCATTGGCCAACCATTTTGAGTGTGATCAAATCCCTACAAGTCAAAGATTCAAATTGGAAAAGACAAAACTCAAGGGCCCTACCCTTAGTTGGTGGAAGTTATTGCAAAGTGAAAAAGAAGATCAAGGAAAGGAGCAGATCAACACATGGAAGAAGATGAAGGCAAAGATCAGGAAGCAATTCATCCTTGAGGACTATGAGGTCCTAATCCATTAGAAATTGCACAATCTCAAGAAAAAGGATATGGATTTCAGTACATACACGCAAGAGTTTCATAATATAACTCTTAGAGAAAAGGTATATGAGACCAACAAACTAAAGTTGGTAAGTTATATAAATGGCCTAAAATATAGCATTCAAGATGAACTAACCCTAATTGTCATTGATTCAGTTCATCAATGTTTCAATTTAGATTTGAAGATTAAGGAAAAACAAAAGAGGAAAGGAGAGTCTAGTTTTAATAGGGGAAGAGGAAGTAATTTTAGAGGAAGAGGAGGAAGGTTCCAAGGGAAAGGAAATCAACCCAAGAAAGAAGGGAAGAACCAAAACTCTAAAAATGAATACAGCAATAGAGGCACTTTTAGACATAGGATATCTAATAACAATAGAGGAGGAGGAAATGGTAGAGGAAGGGGGGGAAGTGTATTCATTGGGAAATGTTTTACATGCAACCAAATATGATATCAGTCCTTTAGGTGCCTTCAAAAGCTTGGAGACAATCTTAGGAAAGGAGATAGAAGGGTCCAATTGCTGCAAGAGGAAGAAGATGGAAAAAGTATCTCCTCCTACCACTCCACTCCTTCAAGACTTGTAGATCTAGAGACTAGTGAATACTTGATGCTGCAAAGAACACTTTTGAAGGTACCCAATCCTAGTGAACCACCACAAAGGAAGGCCCTATTCCGAACAACTTGCAAGGTCAAAGGCAAGGTATGTAAAGTGATTGTAGATTCTGGATCAATAGATAATATAGTCTCTAGGGAGATGGTTAAAAATTTAAATTTACAAAAGATACCACATCCTTGTCCCTAGAAGGCATCTTGGCTTACTAAGGAGAAACAAACTCTTGTTGATTAGCAACTATGGGTAGAATTCACCCTAGGGGAATATGGAGACAAGATTCTTTGTGATGTCACAAATATGGATGCTTGCCACCTCTTACTAGGGAGACCATGGCAATATGATGTCAAAGCCAAGCATGATGGGGAGACCAATGTGTACACCATAACCAAGGGAGGCATAAACTATACTATGAACCCCTTACCTGATGATGGAAAGGTGGATCATGTGGTTAGTAATGTTGCCTTGGTAGGGGAGAAAGAATTCATGCAGACCTTAAGGGAGAAGGACACTCCATGTTTTTCCATAGTAACCAAGTCCAAAAAGGAGATTGTAGCAAAACCCCAAGACAAACTTAAGGATGGACAATGGTGGGAAAGTGTTGGCCCTAAGGAAGTGAGGGACCTTTTAGAACAATATCATGGGATTGTTCTAGATAGCATTCCAACCTCCTTACCACCTAAGAGAGAGGTTATCCATTGCATTGATCTTATCCCTAGTGCTACATTGCCTAATAAGGTTGCATACAAACTAACCCTAGAGAAAAATGTAGAGATTGCAAGGAAAATTGAAGATTTTTTGTCTAAAGGGTTGATTAGGAAGAGTGTGAGCCCTTGTGTTGTCCCTGTAGACACCTAAAAACCTTTAGAAAATAAATTATTTTTATTTTCTAAAAAATTTCTGATGACATCATCATTTATTAATTAATTATTTATTTAATTTATTTATTTATTTTTATGCCATTAAATCCCTTTATCTTAATTAAAAATATTTAATTAAAGAATCCCTCCCAAAAATGTTTAAATCTTATTTAAACATTATTTCCTTATTTATTAATTATTTAATTAATAAATTGACCAAAAAACCCAAAATAAATAAATAAATTATTTTTTGCCCAAAACTTGGCCAATTTCCTTAAGACCACTAACCTCTTCCAAAATCTTCTAATCCTTCTTTAATTTTGATTAAAGGCTAATCCCATCATTTCCTACCCCTAATCCCAACTCAAAATATTTAATTAAGATTAAATATTAACCCTCATGTTTATTAAAAAAGTTTTAATAAATATCTCCTCAACCCAAACCCTTGAAATAAATAAAACTTTATTTATTTCCTAAAAATCTAATTTATCCTCATCTGAAGAAGTTCTAGACTCTTCTAGAAAGTCTTCATCCTCATCCGAGGAAGTTCTAGACTATTCTAGAAAGTCTTTATCCTCATCCAAAGTCTAGACTCTTCTAGAATATGTCTTTAAACCTAATCCTAATCCACTCCTAACCTTGTCACATTCTCTAAACATGGGTTAAGACTTACTAACCCAAGCCAAAGTTAACAAATATCTCCTCCTTCACCCACCCTCATTAAATACCATCCACTTGCCTATCCCTAAGCTAATCCTAAACCATCCTAATCCATCCTCTAATCATTTGCACAAGCCTAAGCAAGCTTAAAACCTTCCTAATCAAGCCCAAGTCAAAATTCCTCTCATCTCCCTCAAAATATCCCAACCATAAAACTTTATGAAGCCCAGTAGGCCATAAATGACTCTTCCAAAGCCCCTTCATTGCTCTTACAAGCCATTATGAGGGTCTTTATATAGATTTTATCCCTTGAGCCTCCTTTGTTGACTCATCCTTCCCCTTTCCTCCATCCTCTCACCCTGTGACATCTGTCACTCCCTGATTGGCTGTAAGGAAGCACAATTCATGTGCTCTCCTCTCATGCAATCTGAGCCTAAGCTTTTTCCCATCCTTGCATCCTAGCCCTTGATCCCTCAAGTGCTTTTCCTATTTAAGGAATCCTCTCCCAATCCATTTTAACACAATCCATGAAGTAAAGTCATAATGCCATTTTAAGAAGCCATTTTACATCAAAACCATACACTCAAACCCAAATTCCAACTCCATTTGAAGCCCTTTTTGAAGCATAAAGCTTGAGCATACATCCTATCTATTTAGACAAAGCTACTCAACAAGAGAGCTTCTCATTGAGAGAGCCCATTAATGGCTCATTATTCTCAATTGAGAGTTCATCTTAGTCTATCTTGAAGTTTATGAATTTTGTTTAGTTTGTAGAAGCTTTATTTAAATTTGGTTTCTATTAGCATACTAACATTGCTCAGATACATTTTGGCACGCCTAGTGGGACCCCACATGGGTCTTCTTCATTAGCTTTTTTAGTCAAGTTTTGTATGTCATTTGCTAATTTTGGCTAATTTTGCTTGTTTTTGTCATTGGTAGGATTGTATAAATTGGTTTTGTAGGTCCATATGAGCATGAAGAAGACAAAGGAACTCATAGTCTATCTTATATTATTTGCATATTTTTCAATCTTATAGGTGGACAAAGCACTTGGAATTCTTCTTCCTCTTCTTGTCTATATTCTTCTTATTCCATCTACTTCTTCTTCTTCTTCCTGTGGGAGATCTTGGCCTTTTTTTTTTAAGGAAGAAAAATAATACACACTTCTTTTTAGTGCTTAAAATGAACCCCCAAATCATACTTAAATCCATTAAAAAATTAAAAAATTTGCAAAAAAGAAAAAATCTTTTAACAAGTGAAACTAAACCAATCCAATCATTTGCATCCTTGCAACATCAAGGTTTTAGATGCATTCATGCAAAGTTAGGAACACTTAATTTTGGGAATTTAAAAAGAACTTCAAGTTTCCATTTCAAAAGGTTCAAAATCAACACTAAGTGCACACTAAAATCTAAATCAAACTCAAAGCATCAATCAAGGATAAAATGAACCTCATTTGCAAATATTTTAAAGTTCTTTTAAAAATCTCATGAAAACTAAGAGTCCTAAATGGTTGCCAAAAATTGTCCTAAAATCTTTGTTATTTGTTCCAAACAAATGTCTTGTTGCAAAATCTTGAATGTTTCTTAGGTTTTTCATGCATCAAAACAATCTAGGAATATCATTTTTGGGCTTAAAATATGCAAACTAGAACACAAAATCTTGAATGAAAACCAAAGTCCAAAGAGTCATTTTCACTTTTGAGTCCAAAACAATCTTGAATGATCTAAGGTTAAAACAAAGAACTTCAAAGTTCTTAAAACAACACACAAAATCTCAATCTTAAATGCTCAAAGGAAAAAACTTGAATGTTTAATCACTTGTCTTTGAATTCATGTTGCTAAAATCACTCTTGAGTGCCATGGATTAAAATCAAGTTTGTTTTTTTTATGAATGCATGATTAAAACAACAAATCCAATCTTGAATGCCATAGATCAATTAATCATCTTTTGGGGCATAAAAAGAATCCACATTTTTGAAATCTTCTAAGTTATAAAAACTAATAAAGACACTTTGAGTAAGTTTGTAGTTGGACTCACCCTCTTTAATCACCCATCAATTTAACCATTGGTTGCAATCTCAATGCCATCTATGGGGATGGGTCTACCTAAGAGGGTGTTAAGTGCTCTAGAAAGATCAAACTCCTCTCACTTGGGTCTTTAGTGGTTTTTCTAAGTTAGAAGATTCGTTGAATGCACATTAATCTCGCTCACATTTCATTTGGGCATAAAAATTGGACAAATCTTGACATGGAGGGCCTCCAGGCGCATGCTTGGCAATCGAGTTTCACATATCTTTGTTTTGGGCTTAAAAAAAACTCACACTCAATCTTGAATGCTTAACAATCAATGAACATCGGATGGTTTTGACGCATTTTCAATGATGCTCGCATTTCTTATGTTGACGATCTCTCGACTTCCATTATGCTAACGACACTGTCAAATTGGAATGAAAATTGTATGCCATAATCACAAGTGTCTTCAATCATAGCTTAAAAAATCTAAATCATCAATTGGAATGAACGCGTGTCTTTTAAAACCAAGATCATGTATGTGGTCTTATTTTACACTTTTTAGGAGGCCTGCTTGGGGATTTCATCACCCCTTGGGATGACCTCAACTCTAGCATTTCGACGGAGTATAAGAATCAGGAGGTGAATCGAAAGACACCTCTCTTGGGATCAAGATTTTGTCACTCGGGCTAAGCCTCAAGGAACTTTATACCCTTGAGAAGTGAAAGAGGAGAAGTGGGTTACCGCTCCTCTCGGCTATGTGACATCTTTTTGTTTTCATCTACGAATTTGGGCCTCATGTACCTTGCGTATATCAAGGATTCCCTAGCTATAACAAATTTCATCCTTGTAGAAAGCTTCCTAGGATGTTGGTGTGTTTGACGTGCTTGCTCCAAAATTTTGTCTACTTGTTTGTTCATAGCTTTTGAATGAATGTTTTCCAACTTTGGTCAAAATCTCAAAAAAGTAGAAATCTCCCAGCTCAAGGCACACTTAGCATAGTCACTGCCTCATTAGAAAATTATCTAAGCCCCCCCGCTGCAACCGAATCTATCTAGTTCCTTGCTTTAGAACAATCCCAAATCCAAAGTCTCTCCAAATCATCCCCCTTAGCCAGCTAGCAACCCAATCCAAAATCACACCCAAGTCTTTAGATAGTTGTTTTCATTCTGCTGGAGTTTTCAATCCAATCAATCCTACCAATCAACCAATCTCACCAAGGTTATCCCTCTAACAGAGCATTGTCTAGGGTAATCCAGCTTTATCACTTGTATCCCTCATCACCTTGAGCTAAAGGTTGGGATCCACAAGTGGTCAATCTCATGTCATACCCATAGGATCATTAGTCTATCCTCAAGTTGACATAGCCACCAATCCTGCACATACGAAAGCAAAACCCTCACCTTTTGAAAGCATGCCCTTGAAGTCTTCCATCCTTAGAAAAGCCTAAAATCCCCATCCAATCCTCCTTAGGTTTGTTATGCAGCTTTGGCTTTCCCTAGGAAATCTTTGCAAACCCAATCCAAAATTTGAGCTTAATCCAAATCCAACCATGAGCTTCTGTGTTCATCCATATTTAAGACCTCATCCCCATCAAACTCACCATCAAAGCATGAAGTCCCAATCCTATCATGATGAGTTTGGTCACATTTTCCTTGCTCCTGCCACCTCCTATTCCAATGATGAAGAAAATCTTGTTGAATATGATGGGTATATTGAAAGCCTTAGAAACATTTCGCCAACCATCCCCCAAAATCCAAGAATTCTTCCAAACTATCTAGTCATGCCATCTCATATCCCAGCTTCTCCTCCATCACCCAATCAACCAAGCTTCCAATCTTCCACCCCCATCACACCAACTATTCCTATCAATCCACCACCTCCACCTCTGACAGATGAGTCACCCAGGAATCTCCTAGAGGAAATACAAGAAAACCCACCTCCAACAGTTGATAAGCCATGTCATCTAATCCAACCATGTGAAGTAGTCAGTGATGAAGCTTCCCCATCTATAATATCACCTCCATCTCCCCAAGCTATCATTCCCATACCATCCATCAAATTACTTAAAATCCTTCCACTTCTTGCAAGCATAAAAATCCCACCACTTGTCAAATCCCTCCAAATCCTATCCACATCACCTCCAAGTATTTCCCAAATCTCCCGTAATGACCCTTATGCATCCATCTTCTACTCATCCATCTCCACTACTGAATCTTCCATCTATCCATCCACTACCTTTGAAGAATCCATCCCTTCACCTCCTATCACACCATCCACTCCAATCCAATCCTATCAAGATCTTACCCAAAAGCATGTTGACATCCCCTAAAGCATAAAAAAAGATATCATCATACCATGTCTTCCACCCATAGTGCAGTCACCATCCCCTCCATCTCCAAAACCTCAAGCCATACCTCCTCTACTGCAAGATATCTTTTCATCCCATCAGCTAAATCAAGATCCTATCCTACCATCTCCTCCGCTCCATGCTTCCATATTACCACCTATCCAAGCTATTCCACCATCTATAATCTACCCTCTTGGTTCACTTACATTCATCCATGGTGGTTATCTCTTAGCAGAAGAATTAAGAATAGTATCTCTCCGTTGCAATACACCTAATGAAGCACTTCTACCATTTTTTGCAAGCGAAAAGTTTCCTCAGCTCGTTCAAATGCTCAATCGATGGCATTATCAAGGTCAAGATTTAGGACCACAAGAGAAATGAATCAGAAAGCCTATTATTGCACCAAAAAAATTAGGATTTCATGGTCTTGGATATGTATCCAAAGGCTCACCATCTAAAGGTCTTGGTACACAACACCCCCAAACCAAGCCTATCTCCAAGCCCACCATCCCAGCCTCCCATCAATCTTTCAAGAAATCTTATGTCATTCCCCCTCCACCATCTTTGCAATCCAAAAAAACCTACCATATCCCCCCTTCATCCACTAAATCCATTTTGGGTCCCTATGTCCTGAAATCTACCATCCTCCATCCTCCTATCAGCCATCATAAAAATCCTATTCCATCCATTCCTACGCAAGATCAACAAAGGCACGTATCAAGGCACATCATCCATCATCCCCCTACACACTCTTCCATATCCTCTCCATCTCACAAAGCTTCTCCTAACCATCTTCAAAAAGCTTACCACAGCAATGTGAATGCCAACTTCAAAATGCATAAAGCTAAAAATCCACATCCTAGGCAATCATATGTCTATTCTAAAAGACATACTCCAAAAAGGAAAAATCCAATCAAAGAATGCCAAACAATGCAAAAGCCTATGAAAAAAAAATCCAAAACCATGTGGATCCCAAAGAAAAAAGTTGAAACCCAATGCATAATGACTTCCCCCATTGCTAATCCCCCATCTAGTGACTCGTGTCCCCCATCTCCTAAGTCCATCTTGGGTGCCTATATTCCCAAGCATGCTTCCACAAATCCTTCATCAAGCCCACATCTACCATCTATCCCCCATATGCTCTTTTCACACCCATCCCAACATGTGCCAATGTTGATCCTGCAAGCATCCCCATCTCATGCTCCTTTCCAGCCTTTTCATCCCTCCATGTCCTACCATCAATCCCATCTAATCCGATCTATTGCATAAATCACACATCTGGTGTACCAATAGCTAGCAACAAAATTAAACATTCCAACAGCCAGTGAAAATCCCAAAAAAGCCAAAAAAAAATAGCTGAAGAAAGCCAAAATCATTCCAGCTAAGTCCAAAGTCAAAAAGTCAAAAAAGAAAAGAAAAATAAAGTGTCCACTAGTGAAAACTTGGCAATTCAAGCGCCTTGGACAAGTACCATGATGAAAACTTGGCAAACAAGCGTCATGCGTAATCTAGCCATCCCCAACTTAGCCTATCATCCTCATGCTTTTGGTCACATCTTGCCATCCATCTCCCTCTTCCAATTTATACACCTATCCTCCATCCTCCAGCATCCATCTCACACCATCCACTGATCTTCTGCAGCTTCAGCCAATCATCCTAGCTATCATCCATCTCCCTAGCACCTTCCACTTTTCCATCCTAGCTTGAATCCTATCACATCCATTGTAAGACCTCCTTCCACATGTCATCTTCTGATTGGGTGCACTGTATTCCTTGGAGATCTTGTCTTGTCCATCCTCCCTTGTCATTAGTATCCTGCTCTAGGCTATCCTCATGCAAATCCAATGTCATCCTCTCATTAGCCATTCACTCTAGCACCATCTATCCGTTCAGCTACCACCAACCTTAGCATTATCCCCATCATCATCATTGGATGCATCTTGTCAAATCCATATCTTTCATTATCAACTCATCCTTAGCTTCTACCTCTTGCACCAACTTGAGCCATCCTGCTATCCTCTCATCCTAAGCTTTTTATCCATCTGTATCATACCTATCATTGGTCCGTTAGCTTGTACCATATCTTGATTAGCCCACTTGTAAATATCTTGGTCCATTAGCTTGTACATCCTCTTTAGCTTAGTACCATTGTATCTATCTAGCTTTCGTGTCAGTTCCTCCTTGATCAACATCTTGCACACATTGCACAACCCTTGGTTAGCTATCCCAATGCATCCTTTAGCTAGATCTCCTATCACCAAAGTGTTATCCTTCTTAGTTCAACTTGCCAGACGCATCACTCATCTAGATCCATCAGCTTAGGTGCTCTCCAATAGATCCTTGTAGGATATAGCTTTCCTCATGTCTGATCTTGGTCTGTTAGTACCTTGTCCTACCCATCTCGTTGGCAAACAATTCTCTTTTAGATTTTCACTTTCTTTCAATTTGGAATCTTCCCTTTTGGGTCTTGAAGTATCTTTTCCAATAAATCTTTTTGTTCCCTCCTCAAGGTTGCCACAATCTTCCATATCATGGTATGCTATGAATGAGGCACTCTGAGCGTACGGTTTTGATCAAGTCTTTTGTTTGTTTCTTTTTTGCTTATGGGTTACCTAGTGTCGGTTCCACACTGTTTCCTCCGAGTTTCATGTGTGATGCTGGGGCAATCCTTGTGTGTTTGTTTCAAGTCAATCTTTTAATCCTCTGGATGGTTGGTGACACGGCCTTGATGTTCTTGGTAACCTTGGAAATTAACCAACAATCCTATAGAAAATCTAGTGCTCAACTACATGGTGGTACTTCTCTTTGAAGTATCCCCCTGCTCAAAAAAGCTTCAATGGTTTTCCTTCATCTCCATTATCCCCCATCCATATCCAGCATTTGTCTCTCCTACCCTAGCTTATGCATCAATATCTCTTTGAATCACTCCTCACCTTTAGCTTTAGGGATCCACAATCCTAGTCTTAGGGATTCACCAATCCGAATCAATCCACCAAGCCTCATCTTTCGAGATCCACAATCCTAGTCCTAGGGATCTCCAAAACCCATCTTCCACCAATCTAACTCTTTGAAATCCTATTACATCAGCTTTTTAATCCCTTCATCCATCTCCCCATCCTGGATTCCTTTTATAGCACTCTGCTCCTTCATCCTCCGCAATCCCTAAGATCTTAAGCTTGCTTCCTCTTGTGCCTCTGATTCTCCCTTTATCATTCTCCCATAGTGAGAGTTTGAGCTAACTAAATCTCTTCTCTTAAGCCAATCTGAGTCTTCTTGCTCATCTCAAATTCTTGTACTTTTCAAGAAGTCGTCGAACCTCGCTTTCTCTCCCCGTCGCCTTCTTGAGGGGGCATCTTGCAGTCCATTCTCTCCTCTTCTGCTTTAGCCTTGTGCATCTTATTTTCTTATCTTTGATGCCATGCCACTTGCGGCATCACATCAAAGATGGGCAAAATGTAGACACCTAAAAACCTTTAGAAAATAAAGTATTTTTATTTTCTAAAAAATTCCTGATGACATCATCATTTATTAATTAATTATTTATTTAATTTATTTATTTATTTTTATGCCATTAAATCCCTTTATCTTAATTAAAAATATTTAATTAAAGAATCCCTCCCAAAAATGTTTAAATCTTATTTAAACATTATTTCCTTATTTATTAATTATTTAATTAATAAATTGACCAAAAAAACCCAAATTAAATATTAAAAAAAATTTTTGCCCAAAACTTGGCCAATTTCCTTAAGACCACTAACCTCTTCCAAAATCTTCTAATCCTTCTTTAATTTTGATTAAAGGCTAATCCCATCATTTCCTACCTGTAATCCCAACTCAAAATATTTAATTAAGATTAAATATTAATCCTCATGTTTATTAAAAAAATTTTAATAAATATCTCCTCAACCCAAACCCTTGAAATAAATAAAACTTTATTTATTTCCTAAAAATATAATTTATCCTCATCCTAAGAAGATCTAGACTCTTCTAGAAAGTCTTCATCCTCATCCTAGGAAGTTCTAGACTATTCTAGAAAGTCTTTATCCTCATCCAAAGTCTAGACTCTTCTAGAAGATGTCTTTAAACCTAATCCTAATCCCCTCCTAACCTTGTCACATTCTCTAAACATGGGTTAAGACTTACTAACCCAAGCCAAAGTTAACAAATATCTCCTCCTTCACCCACCCTCATTAAATGCCATCCACTTGCCTATCCCTAAGCTAATCCTAAACCATCCTAATCCATCCTCTAACCATTTGCACAAGCCTAAGCAAGCTTAAAACCTTCCTAATCAAGCCCAAGTCGAAATTCCTCTCATCTCCCTCAAAATATCCCAACCATAAAACTTTATGAAGCTCACTAGGCCATAAATGACTCTTCCAAAGCCCCTTCATTGCTCTTACAAGCCATTATGAGGGTCTTTATGAAGATTTTATCCCTTGAGCCTCCTTTGTTGACTCATCCTTCCCCTTTCCTCCATCCTCTCACCTTGTGACATGTGTTACTCCATGATTGGTTGTAAGGAAGCACAATCCATGTGCTCTCCTCTCATGCAATCTGAGCCTTCCATAAGCTTTTTCCCATCCTTGCATCCTAGCCCTTGATCCCTCAAGCCCTTTGCCTATTTAAGAAATCCTCTCCCAATCCATTTTAACACAATCCATGAATTAAAGTCATAATGCCATTTTAAGAAGCCATTTTACATCAAAACCATACACTCACACCCAAATTCCAACTCCATTTGAAGCCCTTTTTGAAGCATAAAGCTTGAGCATACATCCTATCTATTTAGACAAAGCTACTCAACAAGAGAGCTTCTCATTGAGAGAGCCCATTAATGGCTCATTATTCTCAATTTAGAGCTCATCTTAGTCTATCTTAAAGTTTATGAATTTTGTTTAGTTTGTAGAAGCTTTATTTAAATTTGGTTTCTATTAGCATACTAATATTGCTCATATACAGTCCCTACTATTTTAGCACCCAAAAGGGAAGACACTTGGAGATTTTGTATAGACTCTAGGGCAATCAAGAAGATTACTATAAGATATAGGTTCCCAATGTCAAGGATGGAAGACCTTTTGGATTATCTAGGTGGAGCCAACTACTTCTCCAAGGTGGATTTGAAAAGTGATATCACCAAATCAGGACAAGAGAGGGGGATGAATGGAAAACAACTTTTAAAACCACATAAGGGCTTTATGAATGACTTGTAATGCCATTGGGCTATCAAATTCACCTAGTACCTTTATGAGGCTCATAAATGAGGTCCTCAAGCCCTTTTTGAAAAAAATTGTGGTTGTCTATCTTGATGATATCCTAATACTTAGCAAGGACAAGGAAGAACACCTAAAGCATATAGATCAAGTTCTAAAGAGATTGCATGAAGAATGGCTTAAGATAAACATTTAAAAATGAACTTTCATGAAGGAAGAACTCATATTCTTGGGTTTTGTCATCTCCAAAGGGTTCCTTAAAATGGATCCCTCCAAAATAGAAGCCATTCTTAATTGGTCACCTGCTAAAAATCCATCAAAGGTCAAAAGCATCCATGGACTTTACAACTTTTATAGGAATTTTTTTAAGGATTTTAGTGGGGTCTGTGCACCTATGATAGACACTATAAAAGGGGGAAGGAAATGTTGGAATATTCAAATGGGAAGAATGCTTCTGAGAGGGGGGGTGAATAAGAAGTATTACACTTTAACCATTAAAACTTTTAACTAAAAATAAGTTGCATGCATGTAAACATATCAAAAAAATATGCATCACCACATAACACTTGAGATTTTTGTAACCCATAAACCCTCCAAGAATAAGAAGGTAAAACTAGGGTGGGGATGATACCCACCAAATCACTGCAGCAATAATGTTTAACCACTTCTGATGGTCTGCCCTATTAAAGGCTTGCCCTGTTAAAGGCTTTACATTGTGTCAATAGTGACCCAGTTAAAGGATTTACAAACACTTCACATGAAATGTTACCCAGTTATAAGATTTAATCACCTTTTCAAAGGATCTAAAAAATAGCTATCAACATAACCTATCAACATACGGTTTCCTTTCTAATACAATTGCTAGAGATTATTAGGTATAATAAACCTAATAGCTTACAATCCTTGATTGCTGAATACAGGCACTTGATCTACTTTCTCTAACCTTGATCCTCTAACATCTAATATTTTTTCATATCCCTTGCTTTGTTCTAATCAACTGAATGTCTAACTGTTGCTCTCTTCCTCTAAGTCTTTTTACTCTTCACTCTGAATTCCACTATAGTTTCCCTTTACACTCCTTCATCCATTCATAATACAATGAGATTTTTTCTTCCTTATAAAGATATTCAAAGGCTTAGGGTTACATGTAGATCTATGATCCATATTAAATCTCTATTTCCTGCTCATTCCTTGCACTTTTTTTATTCTTTGCATGCCTTCTTCATTTTTTTAATTGGCTTCATGTAGTTTGCATAGGAAAAATAAAAGATTCGATCTTATCTATTTGATCCTTCTAGATCCTTCAATGGTTGCCATAAAAATGGTTTACATCTGAATCAATGATCTTATAAACTCATATGTGCATTCTGTGTTACTCGGCACTTACTAATTTCTGATGCTCGACAGATATAACAAAACTATATCACTCAGCTCCTACTGTATTTCTATTTTGCTCAGTATCATCTGTGACTCGGCACTTAAATATCACTCGTCTCCTATATCATGCTCAGCACCTAAAGTCACTCAACACTTGATCTTCACTCAGCACCTGAACGCTGCTTAGCACCTGAAGATCACTCAGTACCTAAAGGTTGCTCGACTTCAAGCTAGAAAGTGGTTAAGTGTGTTGGCACTCAAATGTCAAAACCATTCTGAGACCAATAGGAAATGCCAATTTGTATGGACTGATGAAGTAGCAAAGGAATTTGAAACACTCAAACAAAAGATAGCCCAAGCACCTATTTTAAGGTTTCCTTATTTCAATAAGATATTCATAGTAGGATGTGATGCTAGCACCGAAGCTATAGGGGTAGTCTTAAGTCAATAAGGTAGGCTAGTGGCCTTTCTTAGTGACAAATTAAATGTAGCAAAGAAAAAGTATTTAGTATATGATTTAGAACTTTATGCAGTGGTGCAATCATCGAAAAGGTGGAGACATTATCTACTTCTAAAGGAATTTATTGTATTCACTAACAATCAAGCTTTAAGTTTCTTGAACAAGTAGGAAAAACTTAGTCAAAGACACATCAAATGGATGGAATTTATGCAATCCTATACATTCTCAATTAACCACAAAAAGGGTACAGTCAACAAAGTTGCTGATGCATTAAGTAGGAGGAACTTCATGGTACAAAGCATAGAGTTAGAAAGTGTTGGAATCTATGTCATGAAGGAGATGTATCCAAATGATGAAGATTTCAACGAAATATACAAGACATGTTAAGAAATGGGAGATAAGTCTCATACTGATTTTGTTGAATACCTCATCCAAGAAGGGTTGTTGTTCAAAGGTGGGTAGCTTTGTGTTCCAAGGGGGTCTTGTAGGGAAAACATAATTAAGGTTAAGAATTGTGGGAGAATGTTAGGGCACTTTGGCCTAGATAAGACCCTAGAACAAGTATGAAGATTTTACTACTAGCCTAAGACGCAGTCAGAGGTCGAAAAAATTTTTGATGGTTTTTTGATTTGCCAAAAGGCTAAGAGATACACTTCCAATGTTAGATTATACACTCCATTACCCACACCATGCAAACCTTGGGGTTCTATAGGTATGGATTTTGTATTAGGATTGCCAAAGACTAAATTAGGGCATGATAATATCTTTGTAGTTGTTGATAGGTTCTAAAAAATGGCACACTTTATACTTGTAGAACAACACATGATGCATCCCATATAGCTGGCCTATTCTTTAAAAAAGTAGTAAGGTTACATGGCCTACCAATGTCCATCATATTAGATAGGGATCCTAAGTTCTTAGGACACTTTTGGAGAACATTGTGGAAGAAACTAGGAACAAACTTAAGTTTTCCATCAACCTATCACCCACAATCTGATGGGCAAACAAAAGTTATCAATAGATCCCTAGGTAACTTGTTAAGATGCCTAACCCAACAGCATGGAGGATCATGGGACATCATCTTATCTTAGGTAGAATATTCATAAAATGATTTAGTAAATAGGAGTATAGGCTTGACCCCTTTCCAAATTGTATATGGAAATCATCCAAGGGGTATCCTAGAACTCAGAGACATCAAGGATATGGAGAGGAAAAGTGCACAAGCACAAGATTTTGCACAAGTTATGAAGGATATACAAGAGCAAGTAAAGGATAGATTGAAAATGTCATCAGAAAAATACAAGGAATAGGCAGATAAAAAGAGGAGAGATCTTCAGTTTAAAGTAGGTGACTTAGTTATGATACATCTTAAAAAGGAGAGGCTACCAAAGGGGCAATATACTAAGTTATTGGTGAAGAAAGCAAGGCCATTCAAAATACTTAAGAAATGTGGAAATAATGCCTACAAGATTGATCTACCTCTAGATATAGGCCTTTCTCCCATCTTTAATATTTCTGATCTCTATGCATATAAACCACCTACTAATGTTTGTGCTATAGGAACAGGTTATAAGGATAGTGCTAATGTTTCTCAGTTTCCAAAAGTAATTAAACTATAGATTAAATACATTTTGGGTAGGAAAGTCACAAAGAAAACAAGGAGAGGCACCTATTATTCTTATATAGTCAAGTGGAAAGACACACCTCATGAAGATGCCACTTGGATGACACAAACAAAGATTGAGAAAGTAGGATATCAGTTGGACACCATACCAACTCAAGTGACTTGAGTTCTTTTGAGGAGGGTAGCATGGTGCAGTGCACTTAAGTCATTCAAGGTTTCCATGAAGCATGGCATAGGACTCTATAGTCTTCCAAATTTCTAGGTGTCTCTTCATCAAGTTGTTAAGGTTCTTAGGTATTAGGAATAAGAATGTGTCATAATAAGCCCATTTGTAAATACTCAAGGTTCATTTGGTGATGTTATAAAACATGAATCTTTGAGACCTATAAAGGAAAAAATAGATTTAGAATAAGAAATATTCCCCAAGAAAAGGTGGAAATACCTTAGATAGGTTTACATGAGTCTTAGGAAGGTTCAAAAAGTCTCAGGACTTCATTGGTGCAATATTGCAAAAATGCAATAAAAAGTTGTTGTGCAACTTTTCAAAAATTGCTAAGAAACTTTTCATTTTGCTTAAAAAGTTGTCAACATGGTTAATAGAAGGTTTTAACTATTTATAACCAATACATGGGTAGTTGATTAGTTTTTCATGTGTATAAAGGTCCAAGACAACCTTCCCAAAAGATCGGGCTGTCAGATGTACGAATTTTTCAAACATTAATAAAAGTCCTCTTTGTTTTTGGCTCAGTTTTACTTTTTTTTGTGTTTTGCATGTGTGGTACAAACTATGTAGTGGGGTAGATGTTGTGAGGAGTTTCTCTAGTGATCTAGCTATTTTATGCATTTGGTTTGATCCAAATTGGTGATTTTTAACTCATGTTACAGAGCTTTCTTTGTTGGTAACCCATAAACCCTTAAAATGGAGGGTTTTGTGCAAAATGAGCATATAGTTCCTAACTATACAAATCAAATGGCACAAAACCCAACCCAAATGGAAGCTTTAGGAGTGTTCTTTCAAATTCAAAAATTTTTAGTTGTAGAAACAAAGGGAGTGAATTATGCTTGCAAGCCCTAGGCTAAATCTAAGGGTAGATTTGGTCTTGATTTTCTGGAAATTGAATAAGTTAAGGGGTCAACAATAAGATCCTAACCAAGTGGAAGTGGATTTGTGGTTTAAATATACCCTAGAGGAGTTATTAAGATCTGTATTTGGTTTATGTACCCATTCCTTTGGTCTTCCTTTGAAAACCAAGCCTGTTAGGCCCCTACTAGTACTATGTGCCTAGGTTGATCCTTGGAGTGCTAGAGAGAATCAAGCCTTGATCTTAAGGTATGTTATTAGCCTTGGTTATGCAGTTGTTACAGTTACAAGATTTGAAACTTTATATTCTGGCTTTGTAGCCCTATTTTACAAACTTGCAGGTAGGTCACTGTAGTAAGTTAAAATTTGTGTTGGAGGGACTAGTCTATGTTATTAGTGATTGTTAAATATGATAACCTTGATGGCTAAGTGTTGATACCTATGTGAGCCATTGGGTGTGCATTGTTAGAATCAAGCCTACTTGTTTAAGGACAAGTATTAGATCTTTCCACTATGCCACTCTGCATCAACTAGGCCCTGTTAAAAGCCTCGACCTTGTTAGGAGCTTCTAAAACCCTATTAACTCTGTTAGGAGTTGGTAGAATAACTATAATTTATGCAAGATGAGCCCAATACCAAAACATGCAATATACAATTAAGTTCCTTTGCAAAAATAGATATACATATAATACTATATCACTAGTGTACTTTGCAATTCCTCTAATCATACACTAGATATCAATCATTCAAGGCTCGCATATCACATATACATCCTTCACTTCAGTTCGCATGTAAATCCATTACACACTTAGTTGTGCAAGTTATGAGCTTTACTTATACCTTGCAATTTCTCAAAAACTCTATCCTATCGGCCTTGATGCTTTCACACACTTGTCTAATTATAAAATTAACTTAGGGTTAACATATAGGATGTCCTCCCATCATAGTTAAGTAATTATTTTATTACCAAAATAATTCCTTAAGTCACAATACTCAATCTTCTATGGTGCTCTGTTCTGCCTTGCTAACTACCTATACTAGTAAATCCTTTGTAAGTATTGCCATGCTATCCATACACACATGTATACTATCATATGTCATCATGACACTATTATCTATCCTTCCTTAACTATGCACATGTTAGTTCAGAGTCTATCATTTGTACTCACAGAATCTAAATCTATGTTGATGCAAACTATCTAATACTTAGATAATTTTTTTGTCTATGATTACATAATGAAATACCAAAAATATTTTTTTCCATAAATGAAAACACCAAATCAACTAAGTACTCAATTTACTTAACCATATTTCCAACAATCTCCCCCTTTGGCATTGATGACAACATATGGGAAAATTGGCTAAGTCCCAAAATATTAAGCAAAATTGTGGCCTTAACAAGATTTTAAAAACTTTAAAATTTTATTCAAAAACTTGGATCATTACATATTACCATATTCCCTTAACTCTCCTATTACAATGATTTCTTATATACATAGATAAGCCCTCCCTCCCTTACATATATATTCATCTTTTACATTCATTGTTTACATAAATCAACTATACACTTTTCCTTTACATTCTTCTCCCCCTTTGATATCAATGACAAAGGTGTCCAAGAAGAAAAAATTGTGTTACCTTTCTCTTTTCTACCTTGAGATTCTTAATATGCAATCTAAAACACCAAGTTTTAGCCTCTCAAGTTGCTTGCTCTAGTTATCTTTTACTACATCTAATATGCTAATAAGTGCATATGATGCAACTTCTATTATGCTCAAATTTGTATAGGAAAAATTTTCATAGGATTTCTTTGTTGTAAGAGACTCCTCCAATTGCCTCTATAAAATTCTAACCTTAGGAGATAAATATTCTATAAGTACAAAGAATGTCTTTATTACCTTCTCTTTTTCAAATTCAATGTCTCTGATAGCATTATGAACTGCCTTCATTTTTACTTCAATGTCTTCAATGCTCACATTTGGTTGTTGTGGTCTAATAGTGAGTGTTTGAAGCACACTCAATCTTCATTTGATCTAGTCATCAAATTATGTTAAGTAATTATATGACATTATGCATTGTTCATAAAAATCATTTCCTTCATCTAAGCTCTTTCTCAACTCCTTGATGCAAACATTCAAAGTATAGAAATCATTTATGATGTTAGTGCATACTTTATCAAGTAGTGTTGCATCATACTTAGTCTAAGCTTACACAAACACAATATCAAAAAATGTAGTGAACTCCGCATCGAATATTCTCATCATTTCTATAGCCTTCTTTTAAATGTTTTGGCTCTACAATACTTGTTTGCACTATATTTTTCATCCTCTTTAGAACTTCTTCCAAATTCATTTCTAAAGTCTTGACATACTTGTTCTTCTCCAACAATTTACTCAATGAATTCATCAGACCCTTCTAGTCATCATCATCAGACACTATAGGTAATGTAGTAATTATTACTTCTAGGTTTACTAATAGGACATGAGTAATTGATGCTACAACATAAGATATATCAGCCTCATGTTGGAATATAACCTTGTCTACCTTAGTAACTGTGTTCTTTGTTAGAGTACAGTGTTAATTTAATTTAATTTATTAAATTACCTTTACTCCCTTCTTAAGATTTCACTTGATGCACTTATGCATTCACATTTAATAATTAATTAGTATATTAAATGGAATTTACCTTTTAGGTTACCCCTTTTAGGTTTATGATCTCCTTCTATAAGGATTCATCTTTTGTAATATCTCTCATCTTTTTCATTTTTGAGAATACAATTTGCATGTTTTTAGAGGAAAAACCCTTGCCTCT
Organism: Cupressus sempervirens; assembly: GCA_028749045.1. Taxonomy (NCBI): domain Eukaryota; kingdom Viridiplantae; phylum Streptophyta; class Pinopsida; order Cupressales; family Cupressaceae; genus Cupressus; species Cupressus sempervirens. Next base: position 157,527,735 of record CM053783.1, read on the forward strand.
TCTTGTTTTTTTCTTCTTTGTAACAGGATTTTACATGTAGGCATTCTTTGGGATTTTTGTATTTGTATTGCTCAAATACTTCATGGTATCATGTTGAAGTTGATGAAAGATCAAACTCACAACTCCCAAGAATCACCTGCATGCAAACACATGTCATAGAAGAGAGAAGAAAAAGGCTATGGAGGCTGAAATTTCCAGATCTTTAGATAAGACATTTTTTATGAGAAAAAAGAGAGATTGTTATAATCAAAAGTGAATCAATCAATAATTACAAAGAGAGATCATCCTTATAAAGGAGATAAAAACCCTAAAAAGCTCTAACCTAGGTTGCATCATAATAATTAATAAAAGAATTAATTATTAGATGCCTAGAGTTTAGCTTAAACAAACTAGAGTTAATTTAAAAATATCTAATTACTCTAACATTCTTGAGTTGTGGCTGGAAGATACTCTCTTGCATCTCAAATTTCCAACCATTCTTCAACTTTTCCTTTTTTGCCTTTACTGCAACTATCCTTACTTCTTCTTCCTTCTTTTTGTCTTCTTCTTAATTATTTCTTTCTTCCTCACTCTTTATTTTTCTTTCATCCTCATATTTTCTCTTTTCTTCTTCCTCGTCATTCTCCTTATCTAAGCTAGAATACTTAGCTATATTTCCAACAATTTTGGTGCCAAGATCCTTACAAGGATTTTCTTCCTTATCATCAATTTTTTTGTGTGTTATCCACTTGCATCAATTCAATATCAATCATTATATGTGGTGGTGATTCAATTTTCTGAGTTTCCTCAACCTCTTCTTTACCAACACTAGGTGTACTAGCCTCAACATATACATGGCTTTCTCCCTCTAACTATGTACTCTCCTTAGTGGTTTTGGGTATAGAAGTCATCTAACTAACTATGACTTATTTTGTCTCTTTGTTTACTTATTCATAGTTTCCTCCCATCAAGAGAATGTGTCTTCTTTTGTTCCTTAGTGAGGGCTCAATTCTCTTCAATATATCTTGCAAGATTTCATCATTAATGACTTCACAATATTTCTCGATCATGTTCTCTCTGATTTTCTTATCTTCTTGAATTACTCTTCTTCTCCTATTTATCAATCTATTATATATATCCTATAGAATGTGTCTTTGAACATCTTCAAATCTCTTGTTCCTTAATATCATATGTCTTACTACTGCATTTTCTAACTACATTCTATCCATATTACTATACAAACTGTAAAAAGTATTTAATTGAACAAAATTGTCACTCTCAATTATTTGTACATTTAAATTTTCCACTTTGGGTTTCCAAGATTTCTTACCAGTTCTACTACCTTATCCTCGGTCTCTTCCTTAGACTCCTCAAATTCATTGATCTGTAGTATTTTTCTTCTCTTTCTCAGACCACTGGTGGTCTTCTTGGTTCTCCTTTTAAAGGATGGTGTAGGTTCTTTCTTAACCTTAACCAATATTTTTTATTTTCTCTATGTAGATGATATTATTACCACATCTTCATCAGATTTCTCCTTCTTTCCAGTTTTTTCTTTGACAGGTTGCACTTGTGCAACTCTAGCATAGGGTAAACTAGGAATTTGTGTTGATAATTTAGCAATAGTAATTCCTTCATTGGGTTTAGCTAAGGTTTAGCTACCAATAGTTCTATCTCTCCTCTGGTCAACTAGGAATTTGTGTTGATAGTTTAGCAACAGTAATTCCTTCATTGGGTTTAGCTAAGGTTTAGTTACCAATAGTTCTATCTCACCTCTGGTCCTCATCTCCTTGGAAATACCCAAAGCCTCACTATATTCTTCTCTAGTCATGTCGACTTCTTTAAGAATAGCCTCTACCTTCTTTTTAATAGTCTTCTTAATTTCTTAGCTATGAAGTTCAGAGTGAACTTCCTTTATCTTTTCTTCATATGTTCCCCATCTAGGACATTTAGTATCTCTTTCTGACTGTACTAATTTTTTTGCATATCCCTTGATGAGTTCTTCACCCATTTCATAACCTATAGGTTCTATGAATTTTACCTTAGGTTCCACTGCTTCCATACAAGTTGTATCTATTTTTACCATAAAATGCATCTTATCCTTGTACTTCTCTACCATAGCAAGTGGGATTTTGTTTCTCTATTTCATTTCTATATGAAAATTCTTCATCATTCTATCAATATCTTTGTCTCTAACATATTCAAGGTTGGCCCTATAACACTAAATGATTAGCTTCATGGTGCACTCATTACTATTCCAACTTGTCATAGCAAGGAGATTTTTGGTTGCATGGAAAAAAAAAAGGTAAGTAAAGATTCAAATCTAAAAAGCACATTCTTAGATTTATTCAGCTTTGCTATGTTATCCAACAATTGCACTCTAACAATCTCACACATGTTCACTTTTTTCTTTTCAACAGCCATCACATATGTTGCACATGTAAAAAACATGTTGGCATAAAATTTACTCTGGAACTCTGATTGATTTTATATCCAATAATGTTTCTCAAAACTCTAACTCTAGTATCCTTGATTAGGTTAACTTTCATATTTCTACCATCAAATTTGGTCTTTGGATTGGTTTCAACAAATTTCCTAACATTTTTGTCATTAACTAAGTTGCAACTTTCATTACTCAACTTGATAACCTTATGAATTAGCTCATTATCAATTATGATAGGTATATCTCCTACCCAAAACATATCTTCATGTACTCTACTCAAGATAATCCTACTTCATTCATGATTATTGAATTCTATACAAAACATATACTTGATCAGGTTCAATTCATTCAAGTATGTGAACTCGGGTTTCAAGCTTAGGTTTCCATTATGCATAATACCTAAATCCTTATTAATATCTTCATCATCAATACTCTCAGATTTATAGTAATTATACCTCCTAACATATTCTACATGAAGCACATTAGGTGGAATTTGTGAAAACACTCCCAAGGGATAAAAAATAAGAGAAACAAATTGATGCTTCTTAAATCTATATGTTGGTCTCTCACTAAAATCACACACAGAATGGCTTGTCATTATGCTTACTAATTATGCTGAAAAATTCAACTAATATCTTTGTAAAACACCTTAATTATCATGTATTAGGGCTTCTTCAACTTCTCACTTTCAAACACTTAAATTTTCTCTTTATTCTCTATCAAATCACTCACAAATTCTCTAGGACTCTTCACATCATCAATTGGTACTTATAATCTTTTTCACAATCTTTAAATCATTTCAAAATCAACTTTTCATTAAATGTGTATCTACATCATCCTCAAAAGTTGTTTTTGATTACTAGTAAGATTGTTTTCTTCTGTATGAATTAATAAGACCATTAAAAATGTTTGTGCACTTAACCATGACTTCCTTATTATTTCTTCTACCTTCTACTGACTATGAAAATTTTGATTCAACCTCTTACTTTAGTTCTAATCAACTGATCCTCTATCTCTTCTAGAAATGCTTAATTCAAATATGATGACTCATAAAAAAAAATTGATTTCAATCTTCCACCAAGTTCATCAAAGAATTCTTCTTCTAATACTGTATGTGAACTTGATGGTTCCTTTCCTTTGACAAATACTTCCTTGAATTCTTCTATATGCTCTTTAAGTGCTTACTTCTGACTATCATTGTTTCCATTATTATTCCTTCTATCATTTCTTTTATTAATCCTTCTATAGTTAGGATTCCTATTGAAGTTCCTTATATCCATTCTGTAAAATTGCATTGTGTATCTAAAGTTATTGCATAACTAGTATATAGATGCATTTCTTCTCTGATTGATTACATTTTGATTGTCTAGTGCTCTATAATTTCTTCTAATATGTCCTAGCTTGTTACATTTATAACATACAATTTGTTTCCTTCTCCATTAGGTATTTCTCCTTCATTGGATCTTCTTGGTAATATCCTTCTTTCATTTCCTACAGGGTTAGTATTCCTAAACATTCTACTATTTCCATTATTACTATCAAACTTAGGTTTCTTACAATCTATTGTTTTGTTTCCAAAACCATGAAAATTATAACAATGGAAATTAGTGATAGGTTTGAAAGACTTACATGTGCAATATCTCTTCATATGACCAACTTCATTTCATATAGAACATCTACCTCTAAATTCACATATATCCGCTTTAGGTGATTCAACTTGCTATGTTTTCTAAGGTTCATCATGTTTCTTAGATATATCAACTTGCTCAACTTCTCTAGATACTTTTGTAGATATGCTTGATTATATCCTAATTTGATTGGTTTCTTTTGGCTTAGGGGTTTCAACAACTAGATCTAGTTCCTTTCTAACTTCATATTTCTTGGCTGATTTCTCTCCAATAAGATATCCAAGACCTATCTTATCACAAGAAGATCTCTAAAAAAGTAATTGTTCATCAATTTTCTCAATACTAAAATAAAGCTTCTCTAACTATCGTTTAGCTTGTGTTAATTCTCCTTTCACAATGATATTATACTTTTCTAATTCTACATACTCTATTCTCATAGAATCTAATTCAGATGTTACTTGAGTTAGATGGGACCTTAGGTCTACTTTCTCAGATTTCAGATTTGGTTCAGTCCTACTAGCATCCTTCTTAAGGCTAAACTTAAGTTTAATAATTTTCAACTCATGTTTCAAGATCTCATTTTCTTTCTTGAGGGTTCCTAATTCATCACAATCATTGATCTTCTCTTTTGATTCCTTCCTAGATTTAAGGTGATCAATCTTATCTTTCAATTTTTCAATGTAATATTTTGCATCTCCATACCTATCTTTCAGGTTGTCTCTTTCTTCTGTAATAAGATCAATTTTCTCAAAAGGTTCTTCAAGGTTTCTCTTTAACTGTTCCCTATCCATAAGGATCTTACTCAAGTTGTTGATCATCTTCTAAGTAACTACGCTTTGATACCAACTGTTAGAAATAGATAATACTAGAAGAGGGGGGTCAATCATTATTCTAGAAAAAAAAATTCCACAATTGGATATTATTAAATACTTTGAAACATGCATAAGAAAGTAAATCAATAATGATGAATAGTAAATATAACCATACACAAGGAAAACTCATAACACCATTATTTGTTAACCAGGGAAATATTGGCCAAGGTAAAACCCCAGTGGGGATTGTACCCACAAAATGATCCACTAAACAAATGATTTTGTGAAGGATATTGACCCTATTAGGAGTCAATGAAATACATATAGTGTATCGAGTCCTTGTAAGAGGACTAGGCCCTATTAAAAGCCTTAACCCTATTAGGAGTTTCTAAAACCCTATTAGGAGTTGATAGAACAATTACAATGTATGTAAGATGAGCCCACTACCCAAACATGCAATATACAATTAAGTTTCTTTGCAAAAATAGATATACATATAAAATTGTATTACTATTGTACTTCATAATTCCTCTGATTGTACACTAGATCTTGCATCATACAAGGCTCACATATCACATATACATCCTTCACTTTAGTTTGCATGTAAATCCATTACACACTTAGTTGCACAAGTTGTGATCTTTACTTATACCTTGTATTTTAGCAAAAACTCAGTCCTATTGGCCTTGATGCTTTCATGTGCTTGGCTAATTATAAAATTAAATTAATGTGAACATCTAGGATTTTATTGCATCATAGTTACATAATTATTTTATAACCAAAAAAATTTATTAAGTTGTAATACTCAATCTTCTTTTGTGCTTTGTTCTGCCTTGCTAATTACCTATATTAGTAAATCATTTGTAACTATCATCATATTATCAATATACATATGTGCATTGGCATACATCATCATGAAATTTTCATCTCTCCTTCCTTAACTATGCATGTGTCAACTCAAACTCTATCATCTATACTCATAGAATCTACCTATGTGCTGATACAAACTGTCTAACACTTGACAATTTTTTGTCTCTAATTATATAATGAAATACCAAAAATATATGCTCTCATAAATGATATCACCAAATTGACTAAGTACTCAACTAACTAAACCATATTCCCAATAGATGACAATGATTATGATGATTAAGATGGTGGTGGTGTTTTTCGTGATGATGATGATGATGATGATGATGATGATGATGACAATGATGATGAAGGGGACAAGTATGATAATGGTCATGATGATGATGATGATGATGATGATGATAGTGATGATGATGATATGGATGAAGAGGATGATCAATGAAATATATGTTGAGGTATTTTCAATGTCATGTATGAGATATTGATTTATTCATAGATTTTTTTTTGACTTGTATATTATTATAATTAAGTGATTATGTGTTGAACTCTAATGTCATGGAGTATATATAGTGATTTTCCATAGGTACCACACATAAAGTAGAGCTATCAACCATCTATCTCTAGATTGTGCATCTTACTTTAGGGAGAAATTGGATGTCATGTTCTTGTGTATATGTTTCAATCACTTCAATCAAAATCACCTAGGCTATGCCTATCAAATTTTTTAGGTGAATCCCACTGCCCATGGAAGATGAGGCTTGTTATTGAGCATATGTGGGTCAAAGCACAAACCTGTGCCACCCTTTTTATGGAGGAAAAGGCTAACAAAAGTACAACTTTTCACATTCAATGATATAAAAATGGTATTATTATTTAGAATTTAAAAATGAAGTAAACTAAAGAAATGTGTAGAAATTGATCAAGTTTAGGATTATAATTTTTAATAATTATTTGGATTTAGAATTGATATATTTTCATAACTTTTATAGATAATTGTTTATTTGTTGAAAAACATTGAAAATTAGGGGTCTAGTTCCCACCACAAAACTATATGGAAATAAACTTTTGATCTCAGACAATGTTATAGATAGAATGTACATCTAGAACATTCAAAAATAAAAATTGTCTTTAGACTTATATTTTCACTTTTATAATCATTCAAAGTTCAACTCACCTAAAATCAATAGTTTTTATCTACCATCACATTTTTCAAAAAAAAATCTATTCTAACTAGGCTAAAAATTACACATTCTAGAAGAGGACTCTCTCCTCTAGAATGTCATATAAGTTTTAAATTTTTATCATATGATTTACTATTTTTTTCTTTTTCAAAATTGACAGCTTTTTTAATGTTAAAATATGTACTTGTAGATTTTTTTAATTATAATATACTATATCTAATTGAAACACTATAAACTCTATATGAGAATATTATTGACATTGGGATCTATAAATTGGTGTTTATAAATTATTAAAAATATATCATAAAAAATTGTAAGAGTTATTGAAGAACTAGTTTTCTGAAATAATTATATTTCTTTAATAATTGGATACAAACTAGTATAAAACATTAATTTACTAGACATTTCCAATTGGAAATTTGTGATACCATATATAACATAGCTAGAATAAATTTATCTAGATCATATCTTTGGACAAAATTGAATTTTAGATAGAAATACTCAAATTCAGTTATTCTGATTAGTCAGCCTGAAAGGTGACACAACTTTGTACTTTTACCCATGTTGTTGTTGCTTGTTGCTACTAAAGTGCCTCAAATTGGTGCTAATCCATCACCCTAAGATAGTTTAAATTCTCTCTAGCCCTAGGTTGTTCCATAGGCATACATGGACTAGCTTCTCATGGATTGGGTATTTAGAATGCAAAGTAAAACGTGAAGATAAATATCCACACTAATCAATGACTAGGGTGTCATTGGTGATTAGTCTTGATATTTATCTTCAGGTTTTATTTTTTAAACCCTCTATATTTGTTGAACTTTTGACCAAAATTGGTGAAAACCTAACCAATCTTGATCAAAATTTTGACCAACCATAGTCAAACTTTTGACCAACTCACCAACAAGGACATCATCGTGGGTTTGGCATCCTAGTTAGATGGGCCAAGATTTTTTACCAACATTAGTTGAATTTTTGATGACCATATATGAAAAAATGTAAATGCCAATTTTTAAATTGTAACTAAGGCTATTTGACCTTTGGACCAGCCTTCGTCAAAATTTTGACCAAATGACCAACCAGAATATCCTTATGCATTTGGCATCTTGGTCAAATGAGCCACACTTTCCAACCAAAAATGGTCAATTTTTTTACGACCATAATGACCAAATGTAGATGTTGACTTAAACCAAGACTTGCATGGAAAGTTTGACCTGAACAAGGATTCATCAAAATTTTGATGAGAAAGATACCAACAAGGCCATTTGTAGATCATTCAACCAATTTGGGTATAAAATTCAACCATTTTTTGTTGAAAATAGAGGCACATTCTACTAGTAGTATAAGAGTTGAGTTCTTAAAGAAAGAAGTTTATAGGAACGTAGGATCAAGATCAAGATGTATAAGAGAGAGCCACCAAAGTTGAACAATGAGAACTTTTCCTTGTGGCAAGATTGAATGAAACTACATCATTTTGGTATTGGAGACAATGTCACACACTAGTTGGAGAATGAATCTGTCACATCTGCTAGTCCCCTAACAGTTGAAAAAATGAATGAAAAGAGGATCCATAATAGTATGATGATTGATATTGTGTCTTCTCTCAGTGATGCCGAATTTTATGAAGGCAAGAACTGCTCCAATGCTAAGAAAATGTAGGATAAACTAAAGCTTGTTTATGGAGGAGATGACAATGTAAGAAGAGCCAAAGCCAAAAGCTTGAGAGGTAAGTATGATGAGATGAGAATGAAAGAAGGTGAAAATGTTGCACAATATGTATCCTAAATCAAATATATTGTAAGAGTAATAAATTCTACTAGATTATCTATTTCTGATTCGAAAATTGTAACTAAAGTCTTGAGAACTCTTTTCCTATTTATGTTATCAAAGTTTTTGTTGTTCAAGAAGTAAGATCTATGCCTGGAAATGATCTAACACTTCACGGTCTAGTTGGTCAGTTGACTATATTTGAGTTAAGAAATTATGCAAAATATATAGTTACAATGGGAAATGATTTTAAGTCTTCACTAAACATCAACAATCCAAAGAAAGAGAAGAAAATTAAAGAATAAAGTGAGTCTGAAAATGAACATGATCTAGATGATATTGAAGCATTGTTTACAAGAATGTTATCAAGAGGCAATGGTAAACACAAAGGTAAACTACCATTTATCTATTTCAAATTTGATGGGGTTGGTCACTTGCTACTAAATGTCTTAACAAAAGCAAGTTTGATAGAGATGATAGAAGTGAAATGAAAGATTTCAAGTATAGGAAGAATAGGGAATGCAAAGATAAAGGAAAGAATTCATGCTACATTTCTAAAGAAGAGCATACCAAGTCATTTTTTTTACTATGACAAGGAAGTAGTTGAAATGGTCTATGTTGCAATCAAAGAAGAGCCAAATGGTGAAAGCTATGAGAATGAAACTACCCTTATATCACATGTTATTAAGAATGATTCATGGATTATTGATAGTGGTTATTCACCACACATGATTGGTGATCTAATTAAGTTTGAAAAAATTAAAGAAATTGATGATGGTATAACTATTAAGTTAGGTACTGATGTTCCACACTTGATGAAATGTAAAGGATCACTAATGTTGACTGATAAGATCAGATATAATGATGCATATTAGGTTTAAAGACTTAAATATAATATTTTGAGTGTTTGTCAGTTGAATATAACTTAGGTAACAAGCTAGAATTTGAAAAAAGGAAGGTCAAGATATTTGATGATGAAGGTCAAAAATAATCAATCAACCCCCCTTAATGTATGATTTGGCACTTAGTCCAATAGCCACATGCTAATTTAGGGCCTATTTATGAAAGTAGTATTTCTATCCATAGAACCTATAATCTAATTGCATATTTGGAAAGTAGACAAAAAAAATGCACTTTCAAAAAAAATAGAACCTATTTTGGAGTCCATATGAGCCTGTACTATGCATTTGAAGCGGCAAAAATCAAGATTTTTGACTTGTAGAAAAATTCAGGAATAGAGATCTCAAACCACCTGCACCAATGTGTAGATAACAAATTTCTACACCAAAACAAAAAAATTTGCTCACAAAAAGGAGTAAATATGACGAAGATATTGTTATTTGAAAATCCTTGCTGTTATTATTTTTCCTGAATAGCGGTTGCACCTCCAAAAATCAAATGGCTCTAGATTTTGCCTCAAATGTCCAATTTGGATGAAACAAAATCTGATTTGGGGGTTTTTTGACCTTTTGAATATGATGCAAATATTTAATTTGCACCAGCAAGCTTCAAGATTCACTTGCAAAATATCTCTCCTACAGGCCTGATGGCCACTTTTTCCAGAAAAAATAATGCAAATCTTGAAAAAATTGCAAAGAGTCAGATGAAAAAAAATGCAGATCTAAAAATTAAATGTATAGATCAAAATACCAATTTTGCAAATCAAGCCTTCAAGTTGCCAATTTGCAAAATAAAAAATCTGCCTCAATTTTGAGTATTGCCCAATGTAAGAAAATATTGACGTACTGAACATAGTGGTGAGGTCCTCTTTGGCTCTATATGCTCCTAATTTTCGTGAATTCTCTAGATATTTAGATCTAAGGTGTTGAAGAAACAATGGTCTCAAATGGCTAGGGACAAGAATCTCCCCAAGCTCTGATACAATGTAAGAATTTTCCTTAGGGCAGAATTCACCCAAGACCAAGGAACTCAAACACAAGCACAAAAGTAGACTAAAGAGTATGATCAATATAAAATTGCTTTCTATTATCAGAAGCATGTACATACACACTAGGAGAGCCTGTATATAAAGGCCTATAAGATGCATCTAGAATTTGTCTAGAAAGAACTAGGAGATAAGCATCACAACTAAGAACATATCCTCCATAATAAGAGGATAAGCATGATGAGGTGTCTAGAATTTTGTAGACACCATGTGCTCAAATAATGTGCATAATTATAGTGCAAACTCTTGTGTTGTCAACATGATAACTCAAAAGAGTACAAATACTACTAGGTGAGTAATAAATAAATAAATAAATATATGCATTAACCTAAGTAAACTTAAGTAAGTGTAAATAGTAAATACATATTTACACCAACAATAATAATTGAAATATTTAAGATCTGATAGAGGTGCTGAATTTATATTTGTTGAATTCACTACCTTTTGTGTTGCTAAAGGCATCAAAAGATAGTTGTCTACACTAAGGTCACCACAATAGAATGGTATTACTAAAAGGATAAATAGATATATCATGGATTGTGCAAGAAAATAGATGATTGAGAAGGAAGTCTCTCATATATTCTGGAGAGATGTAATCACTACTTCTGTTTACACTCTCAAAAATTGAAGAAAGGAACAAACAAGACAACTTATGAGCTATGATATGATCATACACTAAATGTAAGTTATTTCAAAATATTTGGAAGTAGGTGTTACATTCATAAAGATGCTAGGAATGGAAAATTTGATGTTAAAGGTGATAAAGGTATATTCCTAGGATATTCATCTAAGAGAAAATAGTTCACATATTTGAAAAAGGCTACTAACAAGATGATTGAAAGTGCAAAAGTAATATTTGATGAGTTTGCAAAGAGAAATAATCTAAAAAACAAGAAAGAACTTTAAGATTACATTACATTTTTATATGTCTATGAAGAGACACTTGATACTCTACCCTGGTTACAACACAGTCCTACCGAGCATTAGCTAGTTGTACCTAAGCATCAGATAAAATCTACTGAGTCTCAAACATTTATAACCAAGCAAAAAATAGTACAACTCAAGAAGGAAGCTAAACCTCTACTAAGAGAAAAAGAAATTGAGAATTAGAGAACTAAACCTGTACTAGCCAAATATGTGAGAAAGAACCGTTCACCTAAATCAATAATTGGAGATAGAAGTGCTAGAGTACAAACAAGAAGCAATATAATAGAAGGTACATATTCAACAACAAATTTTGAGCATAGATCGGTTAAAGATTAATTGGATGATGAATTTTGGGTTAATAGTATGAATGAGGAGATTGATCGATTTGAGAAAAATATTGCTTGAACACTTGTACCTAGACCTGCTAATAAGAATGTGTTTGGAAAAAAATGGATTTTTAGAAATAATTTGAGTGAGAATAGAGAAGTGATAAGAAATAATGTTAGATTGGTTTACAAAGGTTATGCACAAGAAGAAGAAAATGGTTATGGTGAGACTTTTGCACCTGTTGCAAAATTAGAAGGTGTAAGAACACTATTGACCTATGCTACCTACAAGAAATTCAAGGTATATCAAATGGCTCTAAAATCTACATTTCTAAATGGAATACTTGAGGAGGAAGTGTTGCGATTTACAAGTGGGAGGTATACTTCTGAGAGGGGGGGAGGGTGAATCAAAAGTATTAAACTTTTACCAATAAAATTTTCAACTTTAAAACATTGCATGCATAAACATATAGAAATAACATGTAAAGAAAATGTATCCACATAAACATTTGACACCACATATGGTTACCCAAAAACCCTCCAATTACAAGCTAAAACTAGGGTGGGGATGACACCCACAACTCTTCACTACTATAGCAATAAAGTTCACCTAGTAAGGTTACATATTTTGACCATTCTCATTATCTGCCGAAAAGGCCTGCCCTATTAAGGGTTACAAGGATTGTTAGATCCTACCCTATTAAAGGATTTTAACACTTTATCAAAAATGTACTTGGCTAAAGGATTTACAAAACATTCACTTAGAATGTCACCTTGTTAAAGGCTTTATACAATGGTTGTTAAACCAACCTATCTCCATAGGATTTCATTCTGCTAATACAATTGTTAGAAAGTATAGTAGAATGTTTGACCTAATTACTTGCACTTTGCTATTGCTGATTTCATATCCTTGTTCTGTCCAATCTGATCCTCACTAATCTAGTATGAAAATGTTGTAACCTTGATCCTTTTGTTCTCATAACTAATTTTGCAATTCTTTCCTTCTTCTAAATCTCCTTTAACTTGATCAATTCACCCCTTTCACTTCCTTCAAACTTCACTAACATTATCTCCTTGCATGCATTCTCTCTCATGGACTCTCTATCTATCTATGAATTATGGGGCATTGCCTCCTTTAAAAAGATTTCATGACTTAGGGTTAGTTATGAATGTACGATTGAGATTCATCTAACTTTCCCACTCAAATCTCTCCATTTTTCTCATTGGTTGCATGTTGATTACATAGGGATTCTAAATAAATTTTATCTTATCTCTAAGCTTTGAGATTTATCCATATGTCAACTCAAAAATGGTTTACATCTTAGTTTGTGAAGGCACAAACTCTTATGTTGATTTTGTGTTGCTTGGCACTTGCTAATTATTGATGCTCAACACATATTAAATTTTTTCTTGCTTGGCACTTGAACTTGCTTGGTATTTATTGTTCACCTAGCACTTTCTATTTACTCGACATTTGAATGACTCAACACTTGTTGAATTTCTTGCTTGACACATATTGTAACTTGGCATCTATATTATACTCAACATCAACTTAGAAAATTTCTTAAGTGTGTTGACACTCAATTGTCAAAACCAATATAAGATTAAAAATCTCCCCTTTTGACATGAGCGTCAAAAACAATTAACTATACATGATGAAACTAATCTCATTGAGTATAATATACATTTTTTTTGGCATATATACAAAACTTCAAAATTGTTCAAAATTTTGTGAAGAACTATATACCTCAAAATTTTGTATCTGCCCTTAAGTTGATGTGTCATTTACTTGTATCCAAAATCTCTTTAAGTAGATTGATTTGCCTCTACTGATACTCCTTGTCTTTATTCTGAATTTTGAATTCTAATACTCTTTATCTAATGTAACATGTTATTCTCTATTTCCTATTTTTCTCTTCTCCTTTCTTTTCTCTATTTATTTTATCACTCCCCCTTTCATTTTAGCTCCCCCTTTCACATTTCTCTCCTTGTAAATTAAGTATCCTTCTAGCTTTTCAATTTCTCCCCCTTTTCTTTTAATTTCTCCCCCTTTTTGACACTTATGTCAAAGGATCTATACATTGACCAAATATTTCACCAAGAAAGTCTTGTTCACTTCCATTACAATTCTTAGAGCAGCATCCCAGTTTTGTATTGCAACTTCTAGGGATTTGATTTGTATATCTGTCTCTATTGCAAGGTGAAATAAGCCATCTAATGTAGAAATATTTGGGTCTTTCTTTATCACATTTTCTATGTAGACTAGTTCTTTTTGTAAAAATTTCATGTGAGGGGTTAGGGTGGATTGAATTTGAACTAATTTTTCTCTTGTATTAGCCTCATCTATTGTTAGTACAACTAGTTCTTTCTATGTGTGAAGCATTGTGTTAAAGTGCTTCTCACTTTGAGCTAGATCTTTAGGTAGTTGCATGCTTGATATCTTTAAGTTCCTTTCCAAGCTTATTATTCACTAGCTAGTTTCCTATGTGAAGATGGAAGGATCACACAATTTTGAGTACAATGACAAGATATTCTCAAGTACTTACTTTGCTTTATCTATTTTCTTAGCCAATTCTACCTATGAAAGTGCTATCTCACTAGATATTCTTTCATTCACCTTTGCCTAAAACCTTTTTGCTGACCATTGCATCAGTTTTGCATTAGTATCATGGTCTTCACTTTGCACCTAGTCCATTATGTCTGAAAGTTGCTCCATAATGGGCTTTGTTTCATTAGGTTCCTACAAGCTAAATGCATCTAGAAAGATTTCCTTTATTTCAACTAGTGCTTGCCTCTGTCTATACTCATTTTTTAGTATCTCCTACTTCTTATTCCTTTCTAGTGCCTCTTGCACTTTATTTATCTGATAAATGTTCATGGTTGCATAGTCAAACTTAGGAATGACTATTTCTTCATCTAGTGTAGGGTCTCCATAGTGAATTACCCTTTCAACCTTTGTAGAGCTCGAGCCTAGTGCTGAAATTTTGAGTGGTATCGCTTCAGTGATCAGCTTTTGAGGCATTTTTATTGGAGTCCCAATGGTTGGCAGATTAACCAAAGTTTGAATTGCTTCTTGCTCCTTTTCATTTGGGGTCTTCTTCTTCTCCTTTGATCTTCTTTGTTCAATTACTATTATATGTGGTGGTGCACCTTGTACTTCTGTAGTAGGAACAGAAGTATCCATCTATCATGTTTGATCTTTTTCTGGCTCCTCGGCAATTGTAGTGATTTTAACTATGGAGTCAACCTTAGTTAATGTATCTTGTGCAAATTTCTCTTTAGGTTATCCACTTGTAGTTGTAGGTTTGACAGAAGATGTTTCTTCTATTGCCATATTATCCCTAGTCAATTCAGCTACTATTTTTTGCAACTCATCTATACTGACCAATACTAGATTACTGCATAATTGAGCTTGTACAATTGATTGGTCAAGGATCTTCTTGAGATCCTTTGTAGTCAATGGGTTTATGTTCTGACTAGATTTTTTAGGACCATCCTTTACTTTTATTGATTTTGCAAGTGTAGAGGCAACATATGGAGGACTTGGAGGTGGCAATTGTGTGTCTCACACACTCTATTCTATCTGTTGCTCTTTAGCAATTGCCATATCATTTCTCTTTTGTGTTTCCTCCTCCATGGTTTCATCTTCCTTTTTATTTTTCACCTTCACCTTACTTTTCATTGTCATCTTCTTCTCCATTGTTTCTTCCCTCAAAAGGATCTTCTTCTCCTTCTTTAACAGTTGTTAGGCCATAGATCAATTTCCACATTTGAGTGGACTTCTTAACAACATCTTCAACCTTGTTCAAATGCTCTATATTTGGGTGAAAATTTTCTCCCATGCTTCTTATTGGCCTTGGTTATTTTCCCTTTTGTGAGCTCAGGCATTACTCAAGCCAATGTTGACCCTCTTATTTATTTCTCGATATTAAGCAATAATGCCATTTATTTTCAATAATAGAATATAACTCTTTGGGCATTGAATTGTCAAGTTCAAGTGGGGTGTTCTTGAACTTTTCCATCATGGTGTAGACTAATTCTCCAACCATGTTTTTTTCTCCTCTACTAAACTAATTAAAATCAATGCTCTTTAAGCCAGTTAAGTTTGCATTATCTCTAATATTATCACATATATTTTCTAAATCAGACTTGGTGGTATGACTTACCACTCTAAATTTCCTTGTATCTTCTAACTATGTTCTTTCTTCATCTGAGATAGGTTGAGCAACATATTTTTTCTCGGCTTCTTCTCTTTTGGACCTTGTTGCTCGATAGCCTTCTTCTTCTCTTACTCCTTAGCCTCTTTAGTTTTGGCTCTTGTACTTTCCCTTGTAGTAGGCTTAGCTAGACTTGGCTTGGCAATTTTCTTACCCTTGGGCTATGTTGTAGGTTGTTTCTGAGCTTTTCTCTTCTTTGGCTCTAGCTTGGTAGGTGCTTCCTTGGCTTGCTCTTCCTCCTCAAAACCTTCTTCCTCTTCATCATTTTCTCCCATTCCTTGTGTCAAGGCAAGTGGCTCTTGGCCCTATTCTTCTGCTTCTTCTTCTTCTTCTTCTTCATCTTCTTCTTCTTCACCTTGTATTGTCCCTTCCCCAAATTTGGCCTTAATCTTTTTGACCAATTTGTCCTTTTTATTTAGGGTTGAAGCAATTTTCAACTCCATCTCTACCTTAGACTTTACCAAATCAAAAGTGCCAAAAGGTTTTGCACTTTTATCAATGTCTTCTACAAGAAATTTTTTGATTGTTGTTGAGGCCTCATTTATGTTTATCTCATATCCAAGTGGCCTTAGCCATCTCATCCTTGGTATCGTTGCTTGGATATAAGTGTAGTCAATATAAGCTAAGAAAAAAATGTCATTGATGTGTTGATCCACAAGAGAAACTGGTATTTTGAGCCTTTGCTTCATAAACTTTTTGAAGTCTTCAAAGTAGCTTGTCATTAAGGTTTCAAAATTGGCTCCCACCTGCTCTATGTACTCATTTACTTATACTGCTATAGACATATTGGTCTTCCAAGTTATCTTACCAAAAGAGGGAAATTCATTCTAAACATAGAAAAATATGCATATCAAAATTGATCTAAACTTACACTAAGCACTTTTGGATTTCCTTATTGCTCCCAAATTCTCCATAATCTATTGATGATGCAGTTCTGCTAGATCATATGTATGATCCTTCTTGACAAGTTTGTATCCCATATCAACTATAATGTAAGGTACACTATTCAGTCAGATTGACTGGTAGAATTTATGAGATATAACCCTAATAGAAAATTCTACAAGTGGATCTCTGATTGTGTCAATAGCCATGCCTATTTTATTCCACTTTTCCCCAGTGTTCTTCTCTATGGCTTCTTTTGAATCACTCCTCATGGTCTTTGGCCATTCTAGGGTTGGGTATCCTATTACCCTATGTATAATTCTCTTTGATAGTTTAATAGGTCCATGACCTTCCCTTCATAAGCATCCATTATGAATTCTGCTCAAAACTATTCTTATCCATTCAGTCTTGAAGACTGTGAGGAAATCTAAGGCATGAGTTAAGCCCTTCCTTTCAACAATCTAAAATTCCTCCTTTAATACCTTGTTCTCACAAATTTTATCATAGGCTTGCCAAATCTCCATGATGTCACCAATTGCTCCAACTTTGCAATTATAAAACTTTCTAACATCTTGCACCATAACAACCTTAGGTTGAATAATACATAAAGCACTAGCAGGGTCATTTTTGTAAGCCACTTTAGGAATTGGCCTAAAATCTGGTTGTTTAACTTCATTGCTGACCAACTAAACCTCAAAAAATTCCTTGTCCTTGGGATTCCTAGAGCTAGATGCCATCTTTGAAAAATAAGGTTTCAAGATGTAAAAATTGCATAACTACATAGCTCAACACTTGAGTAAATACCTTGAATAGATGATATCACTCTAAATCACTATTGGAATCTACTTGAATTCTTCATCCTTTCTTGAAATCACTTCTATTCTCTTCTCACTCTTGCTCTATTTTTGCAATGATGAAAAAATTATCGAAAACTCGACCTTATAGCCTTCATTACATAGCATTTAATGTTTAGTGCATATAGAGTTGTCCACTTAGCTCCTTATGCAATTCTATTTTACTCGACTTCCATTGATTTTCCAACACTTAGCATCCACTAGAGTTTCCATTACTTAGCTTCAATAAGAATTTCTTAATACTCAACAACCACTACTAACTAACTTTGGCAGACAACTCAGGATATACTAGGATTTTACTCCACATCTAAAGGAAACTTTCCTTACTCAATAACAATGTGAAAACTTTGAATGTTTAACCTTGCATCTTTATTCATGTTGATCTATCCCTTTTTAGTACTAACTTATTCTAGGAACTAATCTATGATAAAGCATTTAAATATCAGTCCCACATACCTTCTTGCTTAGTTTGATGAAGTATGACCACTTGACCCTTTAGGTGAAGTGATCTCTTCATTTGATGTGTTGCATCCATCTGTCTTCTTCCATTTCTTATTCATTTCCCCTCTGGTGCGGTCAACACCTACCTTGCCTCTTCCCTTTTTTGACTTTGAGTTAGGTGCCTTTGTCCTTGTTGGGCAGTGCTTGCTAATATGACTAGTTTTCAAACAACTAAAGCATGTAGTTTCATTTAACCATCTTTTGTAGCTTCCACTGAAATGTGTTCTTATGTAATTCTCAGGGATGTGTCCATACTCTTGACAATAATGACAGCTATGTCTTGTATTGTAGTCCCAATTATAGAATTTTCATGGCTTCATCCCTTGTTTGATAACCATGTGGTCTTGGATCTACACTCAAAGGCTTTGTGACCAAACTTCTGACAATTGTATCAGCATTCTTCAAATCTTGGTGCATGTATAGTCCTGGTTCTGCATTCATGTGCATGATGACTCTGTTTGTAACAATGGATCATATTCTTTGGCTTGGCATTTTGACTACCATTCTTTCTCCTACAAACATTAGTTGTATGTCCTTTCTTACCACACAAATGAAAAGTGGGTTTGGAGTTCTTACCTTTTTCATTCCTTTGTTCAGTATTCTTGGATGACTCTCCTTCTTTAGTGCTTGTGTAGCCCAAACTTGATGTGTCTTTACTAGATCTAGGGGATTTTAGTAGTTTCTCAAAGCACTTGATGGCTTCATTTGGCTTGTTGAAGCTTTCAGCAAACTCCTCTTTTTTTAAGGTCATTCTATAGTTTCTCATTTTGCAACTTCAATGTAGTTATCCCAATGTCCTTAACATTCAACTCATGATGGGCATTCATCATTTAGCTTAGGGTATCCAACTGCATGTTGGAGATCTTAGACAACTCTACTAATTTTTCTTCCAATTTGTTTGACAAGATTCTTTTTTCTTCTTCAATCATGATCTTATCCATAATGGCTTTCTTCTTTTGTTTAGTCACTTCACATAGCAGTATTGCTTGTGATTCTTGCTCCAATTTGAGATTTTTGATCTCTTTAGCTTGTGTTTTGTTCTTATCCATGAGATCTACAATTGCTACATCAAACTCACAAGAGTTACCATTTGCAAACAGCTTTGTGGTGTTAATCTCCTTGTATTTGGTGTCATTCTTAGCTATGGCAATCTCTTTCCTTCTCTTTAGCACACTCATCAAAGCATTTATGGCTTCATCCAATTGTTGCAATAAGAGGTGTATCTCAATCTCTTAATTCTCAATGTTCTTTCCCAACTTATAGACTTCCATCTCAAGATCTTTTGTCCAAGTTGTAAGGCTTCTCCTAATGAGAACTTAGCTCTAATACCAATTGTTGGAATTTACAAGTGGGAAGTATACTTCTAACCAATAAAACTTTTAAATTTAAAACATTGCATGCAAAAACATATAGAAATAACATGTAAAGAAAATGCATCCACATAAACATTTGATATCAAATATGGTTACCCAGAAACCCTCCAATGACAAGGTAAAACTAGGGTGGGGATGACACCCACAACTCTTCACTACTGCAACAATAAAGTTCACCTATTAAGGTTACATATTTTGAACATTCTCATGATCTACCCTATGAAAGGCCTACCTTATTAAAGGCTTACAAGGATTGTTATATCCTACCCTATTAAAGGATTTTAACACTCTATCAAAAGTGTACCTAGCTAAAGGATTTACAAAATATTCACTTGGAATGTCACCCTTTTAAAGGCTTTATACAATGGTTGTTAAACCAACCTATCTCCATAGGATTTCATTCTGCTAATACAATTGTTAGAAAGTATAGTAGAATGTTTGACCTAATTACTTGCACTCTATTATTGTTGATTTCATATCCTTGTTCTATCCATTCTACTCCTCATTGATTTGGAATGAAAATGTTGCAACCTTGATCCTTTTGTTCTAATAACTAATTCTACAATTCTATCCTTCTTCTAAATATCCTTTAACTTGAACAATTCACCCCTTTCACTTCCTTCAAACTTAAATGCTAACATTATCTCCTCACATGCATTCTCTCTCACACACTCTCTATCTATCTATGAATTATGGGGTTTCATCTCCTTTAAAAAGATTTTGTGACTTAGGGTTAGGTATGAATCTACGATTGAGATTCATCTAACTTTCCTACTCAAATCTCTCCATTTTTCTCATCGGCTACATGTTGATTGCACAAGGAATCCAAATAGATTCGATCTTATCTCAAAGCTTTGAGATTTATCCATATGTTAGCTCAAAAATAGTTTACATCTCAGTTTGTGAAGGCACAAACTCTTATGCTAATTATGTGTTTCTTAGCACTTGTTGATTATTGATGCTTAGCATATATTAAATTTTGTCTTGCTCGGCATCTATTGTTCACTCGACACTTGAAACTTGCTCAGCACTATCTGTTTGCTTGGCATTTGAATGACTCGGCACTCACTAAATTTCTTGCTTGGCACATATTGTAGTTCGACATCTATATTAGGGTAAAAGCACAAACCTATGTCACCTTTTATAAAGGAAAGTGATATTAGAATTTAAACTCTTCAACTTTAACAACATAAAAGTGGCATTTGTGTTTAGAGTTTGAAGATGATGTAAACTAATGAAATGTGTAAAATTGGATGAATCTTATGTCTATAATTTTTTAAGAAAAATTGAGTGAAAATTTTATTTATTTCAAACTTTTAAAGTCTTTTTTTTTTTTTTAATGCTGAAAATATAAAGTTTTTTTTCCCATCAAACAAATATATGCAAATGATCATATTTTGGTCTACTTATGGAATATGTTAGAGTTGACATGTATATCTAGTGCACCACAAAATAAAAATTGAAATTTGACTAATATTTTCAAGTTATAATTGGTCAAAGTGAAAGTTATCAAAATTTGACATTTTTTTCTCCTGCCAAACTTTTTCCATCAAATCTATATATTTTTTTTAGAAAATTACATATTCTTGAAGAAGACTCTCTCGTCTAGTGCAGCTTAAAAAATAATAATTTTTGAACATGATTTACTATTTTTTCCCTATTTTTGAATAGACATCTTCCTTAATCTTAAAATACCTACTTGTAATACTTTCAAATTATAACATATTATCTATAATCAAAATAATAAAATAATTATATGATCATAATCTTGACTCTAAGACCTACGAAAGTATATTTTTAGTTTTTACAAAAACTTCATTTTAGTAGGTCAAATTGGCCTTTGAGATGTTTATAGAAGTTCTAATTTTTGCTTGTGTGGTTGCCACTTAGGATGCCAGATAGACAGTTATGGCCAAAAGCCTTTTGACCGTAACCCTTTCGGCCGAAACCCCCATGCTTTATAAAACTATCGTCAATCACTTTTTGGCTATTTTTTTTAATGTAAAGCATGATGGTTATGGCTGAAACCCTTTTGGTCATAAGGGTTTCGGCCGTAACCCTCCATGCCATGTCGATGGGTAAACCTACCACATCTGTACGACCAGAACATGTTCAGTCATAACTATTACAACTAGAACTATTTTGGCCATAACCCCCCTAGATATCACAAATGGTGACACAGGTTTGTGCTTTCACCCATTATACTCGACATCAACTTAGAAAATTTCTTAAGTGTGTTGACACTCAATTGTCAAAACTAATCTGAGATCAACAGGAAATCTACATTGAATAGACTGGAGGATTTTTTGAACCTATAAAGAAAGACATGGTCTCCAAGTTGAACAAAGCACTATATGGACTGAAAAAAGCCTTGAGAGAATGGAATGGAAGGTTACTCTCTTATCTGATTAAGATTGGATTTTCTAGACTAATGAAAATAGTAATTTGTGTTTGAAGAATGAATTGCAATATATGGTATTGATTTTTGAAATATTTTTTGATGATATCATATTTGGAGGAAATGATATGTTGAGTAAGAAATTTTCTAAACAAATGAGTACTAAATTTGGAGTGTCAATGTTTGGAGAGATAAAAACTTTCATTAGATTACAATTCTATCAAAAACTAAAAGGTATTAATGTCACCCAATCCAAGCATGTAAAGGAAATATTAAAAAAAATTGGGATGGATGAGTCTAAATTAGTAAATACAACTATCATGACTAAACTAAAATTGTCAAAGAAAGGCTCTACTAGTGAGGTTGTAAAAAACCTATACATGTTAATGATTTAAAAGATGAAATATTTTGTCCATAGTAGACTAGATATTTCCCTAGCTATTGGAATTATTTCAAGGTTTTTAATATAATCCAAGGGAAATGCATATGAGTGCTATGAAAAGGATTTTTGCATGACATTAATCTTAAAGTCTACACTAATGTTGATTGGGTTGCAAAAGTTGATGATAGAAAAGGTACAAGTGGAGGAGCTTTCTTTTAAGGACAAAGATTGATTGCATGGATAAGTAAGAAATAAATTTGTATTTCACAATCTACTACTAAAGCTTAATATTTTGCTACTGCAATCAATTATTCACGTATTCTATGGATCAAATAACTTTTGGAAGGAATAAAAGAGGAAGTAACCAAGACTGTTACTATTACTATGATAACACAAGTGCAATAGATATTTCAAAAAACTTGTTGGTTCATGCAAGGACAAAGCTATTACAAATAGATAATACTAGGGGGGGGGAGAGGTGAATTAGTATTCTACAAATATTTTTCCACAACTGAATATTGTTAATGACTTTATAACTTGCATATGAAAATAAACCAACAATGTTGAATAGTAAATATAACCATGCATATAGATAACTCATAACACCATTATTTTTTAACTAGGGAAACCCTAGCCAAGGGAAAGTGCTAATGGAGATGATACCCACTAGATGATTTACTAACAAATAGGATCTTGTAAAGGATATTGACTCTGTTAGGAGTCTATGAAGTACATATAGTGTCTTGAGTCCCTGTTAGGAGACTAGGACTTGTTAGAAGCCTCAACCCTATTAGGAGTTGCTTCAACCCTATTAGGATTTGGTAAAAAAATACAATCTATGGAAGAAGTGTCCACTACCCTAACATGCAATTATACAATTCAGTTCTTCACAAGAATATATATACATATAATACTTGTTGTCTATTGTAATTCATACTTGTTCTAATCATACATCAGAATTTACATCACATAAGGCTTGCAATTATTTAAATATCTCTTTACATTAGTACACATCATTTAACACTTTCTCTATCATATATAGCACACTTATCTTCACAAGATAAGATATTTACTTATACCTCACATATTTATAAAACTATGCTTAGCCGGCCTTTATGTGTTCACAACCTTGTCAGAATATAAAATAACTTATGGATTAATATCCAAATAGTTGGCTCATCATAACTTAGCAATTATTTTGTAACCAAAATAATTCCTAAGGTCATACAATTCAATTCTCTGCTATGCTTTGTTTTGCACTATTAAATACTCGTACCAGTATTTAGACCATACCTTGTACCATGCTATACACACACACTTATGCACTAGTACACATCATCATGATATTGTGATAAAGCTTCCCTCAACTATGCATGAGCTAACTCTCAATTATTCATCCATACACTTACACCTATTCAATGTGCTGCTACAAACTATCTAACACTTAGATAGTTTTCTAACTCTAAATGCATAAATGAAATGTTGAATGTATGTTGCCATAAATGAAAATCATCAAGACATCTATCTAACCATATTTCCAAGAATCTCCTCCTTTCGAATTGATGGAAATACTTTTGAAAATTGGTTAAGTCCCAAAATGATGTCATACATAACAAAAACAAAATAAAAGTAACTACACACATTTTCCTTCAAAACATATCAATTTTTTTCATGTTTTGATGGATCATTACATTCCTTATCACTCCTTTATATTGATACACACATAATATCCCCCTTACATATACATATAGATCTATACAATTTTCCTTCTACATAATACTCATCATTTTACATCAATGGCAAAGGTGTCAAAAATTGTATCCACAAAACTTTGATCTATTGATGGTCAACCTATTATTCTAGAAAAATAATCTACATACACAACCTTTAGTCATTATATCTCTTTCTTCAAGTTTTCCTTTACTATCTCTGAGATACTAGTTAGTGTGTAAAGTGCATAGGATGCCACTTCAACTGCACTCAAGTTGGTGTAATAAAACTTGTCATAAGATGCCTTAGTTGTGAGACATTCCTCAAGTTGCCTCTACAAAATGTTCACTTTTCTCAAAAAAAAAAAAGAAGTTCTCTAACCTTGTTGTTCTCTATTTATTAGATTCCAAGTTTCTGATCATATCATGTATCTTCTCCACTTCTACTCCATAGTCTTCAATTCTAGATTGTGGGAGTTGTAACTTGACAAAAAGTATTTCAAGTTCACTTAACTTACTTTTAATCTAACTCTCCAAGTCTATAAAGTACTTCTATGATTCCACACATTGTCCATACATTCTTTTCTCTTCATCAATATTCTTTCTCAATCCTTTGAAGTTTCCATCAAGTGCCTTTAGACCATTTCACACATTAGTGTACACTATGTTAAATAGTGTTGCATCATGTTTTACCTGAGCTTGCATTGAAGCTACTTCTACTAAAGTTGTGAACTCCTTATCAAAGGTTTTCACCAACTCCATGGCCTTTGAATACAAGTCTGGAATAGATACAGTTGTAATAATTGTCTTCTACATTTTGTCCAAGACTTCAGTTAATGTCTTCTCCAAAGACTTTACCGATTTGTTTTTCTCAAACAATTTACTCAATGTGCTCATCAGGCCTTTCTAATCTTAATCATCTGATGTTACCATTGTTGCCACCGATGGATTGGTTGTTGATGATGTTGTTATTCTCACTAGAGTTGCTATAGGAAAGAGTGGAACTACTCTTAGTTATGTGCCCTTCTTCTCTTCCTCAACCTTCTTCTTTTCTATAGCTAGCCTTTCTGCTTCTTTCTTGTCTTCCTCCTTAGCTATTTTCTTATTATCTTCTTCTCTCTTTTTTGATTCCTCTTCTACTTTCTTATTCTTTATCTCTTCTTATTTCTTCATCTTCTCTTTGTATCCTTTCCTTCTTTAATGCCTTTGTCTCTTTCTTCTTTACTTCTTCCTCATCTCAAAGCTAGAGTAAGCAATAATATTTCCAAGAATGGATTGGATCAATGTTGCAAAAGGATTCTCCTTAGTGTCCATAGTTATGTGCATACTATCCACTTGCATAGAATCAATACCCATAAATGTGAGGTGGTGAGGGTGCTTGATGTGTTTCCTCTACTTCTTCCTCTTCCTTGGAAGGTGTATATACTTGTAAATATACTTGACTCTTAGGTTTAGGCTATGCACTCACCTTAGGCATTGTAGTCATGTACTTTATAATTTCCTCCTTAGTTTCTTTCCTAACATCTTCATAGTTGTCTCCCATCAAAAGAACTATTCTTCTTTTGTTCCTCAGAAAGGGCTCAATACCCTTCAAAATTTTATCTAATTCCTCCTTAGAATCAACATCACATATAGTTTATTTATAATTGTGATCCTCATATTCATATCTTCCTTAGATTTCCTCATTTTTCTATTTACAAGACTATTATATAGATCTTATGGTATTTTATTTTGTATATTCTCAAATCTTTTGTTCCTCAAAATCATGTTTCTTACAATGGCATTTTCTAACTGCCTCATGTTGAGATAATGGGCGTTGCACACATTGCATAATATTGTTATATTATTTTATTTTATTTTATTATGTAATGTTGCACCTAAATGGATGTGTAACATGTCAATATTCCCATGAGATATACTTAATGAGTTGTATTGTAACATTATGATAGTATTTCATGTAATTATTTAATATTGGGGGAAATAATTAAATTTCCAATATTAAATGTGGGGTAGGTGGGTTAGGTAGCACATGGTTTTAGAATATGGTTTATGTAATACCACTTGGTGGTTTTGTGAGACTTGCTACTATATAAGTAGCCCCAAGGGTAGTTGTTGGTGTGAGAAAGTGAGGAAAAGACATAAGGGAAAAAGGCAAGAGTCAAGTAGGATAAGGCTTGACAGGTTAGCCAAGGGAGCATTTGTGAAGGTTGGAAGCATGGCGTGGGATGTGTGGATTAATGCTTGTTCACATGGATTGCTTAGTTGTGGCTATGGCTTTGAAGCAATGGTTTTTTTTTGTTGAATGATACATGGTGATGGATGTTTTTGGAGGCTAGGTTTTTCCCTCAATGAGGATTTCCTAGGGTGTATCTTGTGTCACAATTTTTGTGGGTATGTTGTCCATTTTCTTACATATTTATTTCAGATCTATTATGGGTTATGTGGAAATAGTTATATTCTTTCTTGCAAGTTTCCTTACACCTTCTATCCATATTACTATACAAATCATAGTATTTTCTCAATTGTACAAAATTATCATCATTAGTAATTTGAATGTTAAGGTTTTCTACATTTGGCTTCCATGATTTCTTTCTAGTTATTTTTCTTCCTTCTTGCATATCCAAGACTACTGGTCTATCTTCAGTTTCATCCTCTAATTCCTCATAATCACTAACTTGCACTATTCGTCTTCTCTTTCTAGGTATGTTGGTGGTCTACTTGACCCTTTTCTTAGTTGCTTGTGCAAGTTCCTGCTTCACCTTCACCAATCTCTCTGACTTCCTTTATGCAATGGATGATTCAACCTCTAGTTGAATTCTAGGCTAATCACTCCTTGATCTAACTAGTTGCATTGGTGTAACTATTGCATATGGTGCAATTAGCACTTGTGCACAAGGTTGTGCTACTATCACACCCTCTGAAGGTCTTACAACTACAATGAGAGTTGTTGTCAACACTTCAATTTGTCCACTATCCTTCATCTCTAGTTCAATACCTTTAATCTCATTAAATTCTTTCATTTTCATGCCTGATTCCTTAAGAATGGAATCTATCTCTTTCTCAACCTTTTTCTTGCTTTCTTTGTTGTATAGTTTGGAATGAACTATTCTCATATTTTCCTTGTAAGTACCCCATCTAGGGCATTCTATGTCCTCAAATTCAATAATAATTTTTGCATACCCTTCTATAAGCTCTATGCTCATCCCATCTCTCATAGGTCTATAAATTTGGGAATTACTACTTCCATGTAGGTGTTGTCAACTTCCACCATAAAGCATATCTCTTCCTTGTACTTCTCTACCATAAAGGGGGATATCATATACCTTTGTTTCATCTCAGACTAGAAGTTCTTCATCATATTGTCAATGTCATCATCTCTAAAAAAATTTTGGTTTAGACCTATTGCATTGAGTAACCAACTTTGTTATGCACTTGTTGCTATCCCAACTTATCAATCCAGGAAACTTCCTTGTAGCATAAAAGAATATTTGAGTCAACAAGGACTCAAATCTAAAAACTGCAATCTTTGCAATGTTGTCCAATAGTTGCAATCTGATAATCTCACACAAATTTACCTTTCTTTCTTGCATAGCTATTACATAAGCTGGATGAAAAAATCTAGATGGTACTAAGTTAACCCTTGATCCATGGTTCAACTTGTACCCTAATATCTTGGTTAAAAATTTTACTCCTCTATCTTGAATGGAGTCTACCCTCATGTTTCTTCTGTCAAACTTTGTATTTAGGTTTCTCTCAACCATATTCCAAACATGTTTCTCACTGATAAGATTGCAACCTTCATTACTCAATCCTCTAACCTTATGAATTAGGTCATTTCTAATAACAATCTTCTCATCTCCTAGCCAAAACATATCATCATGTACCCTACTCAAAATGATTTGGGTCCAACTATGATTGTTGAACTGCGTATAAAATATATACTTCACTAGATTCAAATTTTCTAGGTCCACATACTCAAACTTCATGGATAGGTCATTGTTACACATCTTTCCCAACTCCTCATGAATCTCTTCATCACCTATTCTCTCAATCTTATAGTCAATATAACTTTTGATATCCGCGACATACGACACTTTTTTTGGAACTTATGAAAATGTGCCCAACAGATCATCCAATAAAGAAATAAATGGATGTTTCTTAAACTCATATTTTGGTCTTTCACTTACAACATACACATTGTGACTTTCCATTTGAGCTATAAACACTAAAATACTAGATTCAAGCTTCACAAAATACCTTAAAATCATGATTTAGGGTTTTTGCAATTGTCCTCTCCTTGCACTTCACTCTACACTTCAATTCATTGTCAAATCAATCTTCCATTAACTCAAGACACTTCGCATGAACAAATAATACATGCAATCTTTCTTGAAATCCTTAAATCATTTCAAATCACACTACGCATTAAATGCATATCTACCATAGATTCAAATAATGTCTCTGTATACCAGTAAGCTTGATTTCTCAATTTCGGCTCACTGTAAACATATCAAGATTGTGCACTTGACCATATCCTTTTATCTATGTCCTTAACCTCATGTTAACTACATAAATTCCATCTCCCACTCTAACATTAGTTATGGCCAACTAATGCCTTGCCACAATTGAAACTGCTTAATTCAGGTAGGATAAGTCACAAACAATTTGCAACTTCAATGTCTTATCAAGTGCATCAAAAAAGTATTCCTCCAAAATTGTATAAGAGCTTTCTAGATCTTTAGTTGTCACAAATGCTTATTTAAATTCATCAACATCTTCCTTAATCACTTCATTCTGACTATTGTCATTTCCATTAACATTCCTTCTATTATTTCTATTGATGTTCCTTTTATTATTTGGATTCCTATTAATGTCCCTTATGTTCATTCTACAAAATCTTGATGTGTGTCTGAAGTTATTACATAACTAACAAATAGGTGCCTTTCTCCACTAATTCATTACATTCTGATTCTTAGGTGCTCTGCAATTCCTTGCAATGTGTCTAGGTTGTTACACTTGTAACACACAAACTAGTTCTTCTCTTCATTAGTTGTCTTCACATCATTGGATCTATTTTATGATCTTTCTCTTTCATTACTTGCAGGGTTAGTATTCCTAGACATTCTACTATTTGCATTATTACCATCAAACTTAAGTTTCTTACATTCAACTACTTTATGTCCATAACCATGACAATTATAACAATAGAAATTGGTAATGGGTTTAAAGGGCTTACCTATGCAATATCTTTTCATGTTCCCAACATCATTACATATGAAACATCTATCTCTAAACTCACGTCTTACTTCCTTGAGTGGTTCATCTTGCTTAGGTTTATCATCATGCTTTGTTTTCTTAGGTTCATCAGGTTTAGTTGATAAATCAATTAACTCAACTTCCTTTGATACTTCATTAGATGTGCTTGATTCTACCTTAATTGTTTTAGATTCCTTAGAGGATTCAATACTTGGATTTGGTTCTCTTTTGATTTCAACTTTCTTGGTTGATTTCTCTCCAATTAGATATCCAAGTCCTATCTTTTCATAAGGTCTTTGATGAAATATTTGTTGATCTATCTTTTCACTACTAGAATAAATTTTCTCTAACTGTTGCTTAGCTTGTGTCAATTCTCCTTTCACAATAATGTTTTACTTCTCTAACTCAATATGTTCAATCTTGATAGTATCAATTTTAGATGTAACTTGACTTTACTAGGATCTAAGATCTACATTCTCAATTTTTAGTTCCAGTTCATTCTTGCTACCATTTCTCTTAAGACTCAACTTAAATTCAACAATTTTGAGTTTGTGTTTCAAGATCTCATTTTCTTTCTAAAGATCTCCTACTTCATCATTATCACTAGTCTATGCAATTTTTTTCTTGCCAGGATCTAAATCATTAATCTTGTCTTTTAACTTGCCAATAATTTTTTTTGCATCTTCATATCTATCTTTTAGGTTATCTCTTTCTTCAATAAGAAGGTTAATCTACTCAAGATATTCTTCAAGGTTTTTCTTCAACTATTCCATATCTTTAGAGATCTTACTTAAGTTTTTCAACTTCTTCAAACTAACTAAGCTCTAATACCAATTTCTAGAAATAGATAACATTGAGAGGGGGGATAAATTGGTATTCTACAAAGTTTTTCCCACAACTGAATATTGTTAATTACTTTATAACTTGCACATGAAAGTAAACCAAGAATTTTGAATAGTAAATATAACCATGCACATAGATAACTCATAACACCATTATTTGTTAACTAGGAAAACCCTAGCCAAGGGAAAACCCCAATGGGGATGACACCCACTAGATGATTCACTAAACAATAAGATCTTGTGAAGGATATTGACCCTGTTAGGAGTCTATGAAGTACATATAGTGTATCAAGTCCATGTTAGGAGATTAGGCCTTGTTAGAAGCCTCAACCTTGTTAGGAGTTGCTCCAACCTTATTAGGAGTTGGTAGAACAAACACAATGTATGCAAGAAGATCCCACTACTCTAACATGCAACTATACAATTCAATTATTTATAGGAATAGATATACATATAATACATGGTGTTTGTTATACTTTGCACTTGTTCTGATCATACATAAAAATTGCATCACATAAGGCTCACAATTCTTTCAAGCTCTACATACATTAGTTTGCATCATGTAACACTTACTCATCTATCATAGATAGCACATTTATCTTTGCAAGATAAGATATTTACTTATACCCTGCATATTTAAAAAACTATGCTTAGTCAGCCATCATGTGTTTACATTCTTGTCATAATATAAAATAACATATGAATTAATATCCACATATTTGGCTCATCCTAACTTAGTAATTATTTCATAGCCAAAATAATTCCTAAGGTTGTACAATCCAATTCTTTGCTATGCTCTATTTTGTATTAATAAATACCTATACATGTATTTTGACCATAGCTTATGTTGTACTATCTATACGTGCTTGCACACTGGTACATATCATCATGATATTGCGATGAAGCTTACCTCAATTGTGCATGAGATAACTCTCAACGAGTCATCCATAAACTTAACATTTGTTCATTGTGTTGTTGCAAACTCTCTAACACTTAGACAATTTTCTAACTCTAAATGCATAAATGAAATGTTGAATGTATGTTTCCATAAATGACAACCATCAAGGCATCTATCTAACCATACTTCCAACAAAATAACATATCAATCAAATGTCATTACTTGAGGGATAAAGTACAAGAAAATTAAGTAAGGCTTGAGTATATGAGTTATAAGGAACAAAGTGCTAATATATTTACCAAGCCACTGCCTAAGGATGGTTTTGAGTATCTAAGAGGTAAATTGGGGGTCATGTCTCTATCCAAAATTCACTAGGTGAACCTGCATATTGCATCAATTCATGGATGAATTGTAGTATCTTTTGGATTTGATGCAGACATATTCACACTTTGAGATTATTTCTGAAGTTGTGAAGTTAACTGTGATAAAACTAATGTAATATGTACATGGAAGGTACAAGGATAACTACAAGTTTTAATAAGTTTCATGATGAAATTTATAATGACCTTTGGAATTTTTGTCAAAGGGGGAGAATATACTATAAGAAGAGGGAGAATAGCCCAAATGGGGAGAATATATCAAAGGGAGATAATTCAATGGAGATGTCAATGAAGAGAGAAACAATAATCAAAATAGTAAAGGAAGCTAGATTAACCAAAGAGGGAGTGATACAAAGATGAAGATGACAAAAAACTGAACCTAAAATAGGAGATCACAATCAAAGTGGAGTAATGTTGAAGAAGTTGAAGAGTTTTGTTGTTGCTAAGGATATAGGCCAAGTAATAGTTGGAAGAAGCATAATTGTGAAGTTAATTTTTCATCAATGTATACATTTTATCATCGTATGTAATGTTTTCTAATGTAAAATCTTATGTTTTATCTTTCAATTAATGCCAAAGGGGGATATTGCTAGCCCCAACTAATATTTCAATTGATAGTGTGAGATTTTTAGGTGATGATGCTATGAATGTAAGAGAGTCATATTAGTTGTTATCTTATCATTGGTGTCTAAGTCTTAGTTTTCTAGACATTATGCTAACTCAGGAAAGTGTCATATCATTTAGATTGATGAAGAGGATTTCAAGAAAGTATGATGAAGTCAAAGTTGATATGTAAGGTATTCAATGGGTACTAGAATGAGTTGGGCATTGATTATGTAAGATTGGTTTGATTGTTGTACAATCATGTCTTATGGAGAAGTATTGAAGATCACAAGCTTAACTAAGTCACAAGGTTAATGAAAGGAGACTTTATTCATTGAGTGACTACAATATTACCTAGAGAATTGGTAAAGAAAGAATGTAGTATTGCCTAAGAGAGTAAGTATTAACCAAGTTATATGTTACCCAAGTAAATGTAATGTTTACCAAGTGACATCTAGATTAACAAGTTTGGAAAAGTGGAATCTAAAGCCAACTTTAGATGGAAATTTAGAAAGTCCAAGAAGGTCTAATGTGAGAGTCAAAGTTTGCTACAAGATTTATGACTGCAAAAATTCAAGAAGGATCTAATGAAGGAAATTAAAGAAATATAAGGATGGACACAAATTTCTATGTAAAGCTATATTTTCTATGTGTCTAAGTTCATTGTATGAAGGAATTCTATTATAAACCTAAGATCGATTATTCTAATTAAGCAGAAAAAGATGGAAGGATATGGAAGCATTGAGAAAACTATTTAAAGAGGAGAATGAGATAGTTTAGGATTTTTTTTCAAAGAGTTATTGTTGCTGGTTCAAATTTTTTGTTGGCTAATGTTATTAATGACCATATTGCTATTAAGAGTGAATTTTTTTAAGAAGAAGAGCTAAGTGTTGATCCAAGTGAACTAAGTTGAGCAAAGAGAAGACAAGAAGAAAAATTTATGAAAGAGGGAATCAACCAAGCAAGTAAAAGATAGAGAAGGAACAATTAAAAATATATATGAACAAGAAAAGGTAGTTTATATTCTTAAAATTACCCTTATATTGTTACTATTTAACTATTGTATTGGAAAATCTTAGAAACTGCACTGAGTGGGCCTAACAAGTATGTGAAATCCTATATGGTAACATCGATTAGTAGTGTTTGTAAGTCCTTTAAATTAGGCCACTCTTTTTAGCCAGGGATAGGGAGTGATAAGGTCTAGATAATATTTTGCATAAATCCTCTAACAAGGTCACTTTAACAAAGTGTATGTAACCTTTAACAAGGTTTTCTCCTAATAGAGATCACTTTGAAAAGTGAAATGTTTGAGCTGCTAGTCCTAGGTGGTTTTTCCCTTAATAGGGTTTCCACGTTAAAAATCTTTGCGTTAAATTATGCAGATGTTATTTGTGTTGGAAGTTGATTTACATGCTTTAAATATTTTACTACAACTCAATAATAACTAAGATATCACTTGGTAATAAGTTGAAATTACTGACAATTGGTAATGCATGGAACAATTTGATAATTTTTTAGAAAGTTGTGAATGAATGAGTTAATTCTAAATATGGATGTATATACTAAGTAATTGATGTTATTGTTGTTGATTTTTATGATTCTTTGATGGTGTTGAAATGTTTGAAGAGATTGTAACATAACTAGACATAACTAATCCAGTCCCCCCCACCCTCTTAGTTATCTAACATTTTATTATACAAAGAAAATCATAAGATTTTTCTTATAAACTATTAATATCTAAGAACATAATCAATCCTAGGGAGAATTATACTTAATTTCCAAACATAGAGTCCAAAATAGTTTTGAGTGGATTTTTTCTTGAACTATTAATATTGGGCTAAGTAGACCAAACTCATGATTTTCTTGCAAAAAAAAAATAAACCCCATAATGAATCAGTTCCAATTAGACCTCTATCTAAAAATAGAATACATGGAAAATGTTGCTTAATCCTTGGGATAAGTAATTATATTTCAATTCAAAAAAGTGTGGAGACAAAAATATTATTTATACATAGTAACAACATTCAGATCTAGTTTGGCAATTTTTCTAATAGGGAGGACAATATCATAGTCTATATTTAAGTTATTTTCTCCAAAATAAGTAAAATATTTCTTTTCATAAATCAACACTAATAAGAACTTGAAAAAATCATTGCATGCATTAAAATTTTAGAATTACAATAACAATAAGCACATGAAAAAAAATTCATTCATTTCCAATCAAAATTATTTTCTATCAATACAAAGAAAATTAGATTTTTTGTTAAAAATATAATCAAATTAAATATATTAAATTAATTTTTATCTCGCATTGTATATGTGTTTTATCATGTTTGAGAAAAAAATATGACTCTCAAATCTATGCTCAATTACATATGAATAATGCATCTCAAACTATTCCCTTTCAATAAGAAATCAAAGGCATCATTTATACGTGATAATGGAAGCTCATGAGTTATAAACTCATCCACTTTAACCTCCTGCAATGACCATGGAGAAAAACATTAAAAACATTTATCTCTTTGCTTTGATCATTAAAAATATTTATCTCTTAAATAAGAAAAATAAATTTCAAAAATAAAGAAAGCATATTCTTAAACTTTATTAAATATGTTAAATATACAATTTAAATTCTTAATTTATCTCATTTATATTGACTGGCAATAAAAGTGAGAAGGTTGCTTCTGTAGTGCCTCTCATGTTTGCAGTCTATGTCTTGTCTATTTTGATTTGAGAGATACTTGATACTCTTATTATTTTGTACCTTATGATGACCTGAGGGTCAAATGTTATACTTGGATTCAGTACCATAGATGCTTTACTGCTATACTGCTCAGTTTATCACATTTGCATGTTGATGCCATTTTTAGATGACAGTAGATCTATGATGGTATTTGGTTATATGATGTATTGGACCTATTTGTTGATTATGTTATGAGATGGATTCTATGCTATGGTTATTTACTTCATTCTTGTATCTTTATGCTTTCTGCGAATGTGAGTGATGTAAATGGATTAAATAGGTATTTTAATACATATTGCTTCAGCTATGATATTATTTTCCATTGCACTTGATCGTGTGTTTTAGTGTGCAGGAATTATATCCCTGGCAGTGGCACATGGAGTTAGTGATTCAGCTATTCATATTTACCCATGTCATTCCTATATGGTCGACGTACCCTTATTGTTATTATTTAGATCAAAACCTTTTGGTGATTAGTAAATCCGAACTCATTTACATCATGTGATTAGACCAATGAGTATGTCTATGCATCTAGAAGTTCGCATTTGTCACGAAAGTGTTAAGGGTTTTTCTATGTCTTTGGGGTTTTCAGGTTTTAATCTTTTCAGATTTAATTTCTGGCAGCTTTTCCTTAGGTGAAATTCTGTTGCGGATAATAACCTATTTTTGTTTGGGTCAATTCGGAGTTTAACTACTCCAACTAGCTATTTTCTAGAATCGACTATTCACCCAAAAAGTGAATAAGTATGGGAAAAGTGATTTTATAAATCACTTATCACAATTTGGAAATCCTCTTCTATAGTATTCTTGTTTTGTTCGTTCTGGGAGCTGTGAGCGTGGGATCTTTGCGAGGTTGGTCTCATTGGATTTAGCTCGAGGAGTTCTTGCTTTGCCGTCAGTTTCAGTAGTTTTGGTGAATTGATTATTTTATTGTGCGGGTTTCGATTTCTGCCCCTTTTTCCATCAGGTAGGGCCTTCCCGTTTTATTGGTTTTACTTCATTTTTGCTTCTATTTCTTGTAGCTGTATGTTAGGAGGATGAGAACTAGTGTTCCCCTCTGTTTTTGTTTGTTGGCTCTGCCCGGTTGGTCGGGTATGAATGTTTTACCTATTTTCGAAATGGGGGTTTGGGTTTTTGGGCCGTTATGCTGGCTGTTTTTGCATACGGTGTTCGTTTTCAATTATTTTTGGATTTTTGGGGTTTTTGAACCTAAAGGCCAAATGGGTTTTAATTTTGAAATTTTTTCAAAATTTGGGATTTTTACCTCATTTTGTGTGCCGCCCTATTTTCTTGAGTTTTCTTGGCACATTTTGGTTCGTGGACCTAGATGATCTATTTGGATACCAGTTGAAACACTTTTGCATCTTTTTTTGCTTTGGGATGCGTGTAGCATCCGTCATCCCGATTATGTTTTTCAATCGATTGACTTCTGTTTGCATTCTCATCCTGTCCTTGTGTATGATCTCTGTGATGGTGGTGCACCACACACATGTACATTGTCGGGTGACCTGCGGGGCTCGATCTTCCATGGTGCTTCCAGAAGTTGTGATCATTGGGGTTGGGTTGGGAGTTTGCATGCCTACGGGCACTCATCATTGGATGAGCATGGGTAGGGTAGGGTAGCATATGGAGGGGGCTTCTACCTCGTAGCCTGGTGAGCATTGTGCCTAGAGGGTTGGCGAACGAAGCTTTAATTAAGTGAAAATTAAATAAATATTGGGTGGTAATAATCTTAAGATAATAAAATATTTGGGGTACAAGAGCCTTTCCATTGAGGGATGTTGAATCTGCGCAAGTCCTAGCTTGAGCTTTTTGATGCCAAGCGACTCTCCATGATGTTAGTCCCTACATAGTAAGCCCATTGAGGTGTCTGACCAAGACCTAAAGTTTATGCATTGTCTATGTCTTGGTTTCAGTCATCATACTGCTTGGCATGAGTGTTAGCCATGGTTGTTGTGTTTTTGTGTGTTTGTGGTTGGATCGCTATCTCCATCAACACGATGGGTGTGGACCCACAGGTGCCACATGGTTGGGAGGCATAGCTACCTTCACCACTGCTAGTGACCAGTGTACAGAGACGGTCTATTGTCCTAGTACGACTGTAGTTGGATGTGTCACTTGGTACTTTGATATACGGAGTATGCTTCTTGTGATTTATGCTCTCATTATGATGTTATCATGTTTAGATGATGTTAGTTTTAACGCATTCCTCATTATGATGATTAGCATGTAGTAGATGATGTTATCTAATTACAGTTTTATCTTATGCTTACTACTAGCATGTTAGATTTTATTTACTTACATTGTAGCATGTTTAGTAGTGACGTCCCTATTACGACAGCACCAATGATTTGATCGATGGCTTGGGATGTTATGCGGGGGGGATGGCTAGGGCCCACGATGGTCCTATGATGCCATTGAAAGTTGGGAGGAACCGCGTACTTAGTTGGTTATTTTGCTCATTGCAATGTTTACTATGTTATTGCGATGTTTCTTTCAGTTGAATGTGATGTTTCCTTTCTTTACTTTTCCCTTCTCTATTTGGTAGATGGTTAGATTCTAGTGTTCTATCCTTTAGTTACTCTGTTATTGTTCGAGTGCTCTCACCTCGAAATGTGGATCCGGTACTCCCCGATGTGGAGCTTTTTCTGTGTGTTTGGCCTTTTCTGAGGTTCTTGAAGTGTTATTATTTTCTATGGGTGACATTTGTTCAGCATTGTGTGACACTGATAAAGTATCGCACACCCATAGAAAGAATTTAGTACGATACTATAAAGTATCACACGCATTACTAGAGAAGTATCATATGACACTGGAAGAGTGTCACACGGCTTCATGAGAAATATCGCGTGATACTTTTCCAGTATCGCACGCCTTCTTGAGAAGTGTCGCACGCACTAAGGGAGCAGTGTTGCCCTCCCTTAGCAAAAAGTGTCACACGGCCTTTGGTTAAAACCTGCGCATGCCACCAGCGGGCACTTTTTGTAGTGTTTCGATCATTTTGAGAGTTGATCTAGATACCCTTTGGGTGTTCTTGAAGCATATGTTGTTGCATTTTGTATTCAGGAGGTTTCTTTTGAAATTCAATTTTTGGGTTTCTGTTGTAGTCCTTCGGGGTTTAAAATATATTTTAATATATGTGACGATTCATTTGAGATGGGTTTCAGACCTCTACGAGCTAAGGTGTAGATTCTAGGAAAAATCAGGGCTTTAAAAATTTAGACTTAGCCAAATTTCAGGGCTTCAGGATTTCAGACTTAGCTAGTTTCCAAGAGTCAGCTTATGTCTTTTAGCTTGGTAGGTCTTTGTGGTTTTCGTGGTTGTGTTCTGGTTGGTAGTGGCGTTTGGAGATGCGTTGGTGCTTGGTTGTCTTTCAGTCTTCCATTGCGATCTTTTGGTTTGTGTAGGTTGTATCATGTGCACTTACACTTGTTAAAAAAAAATTTGTTCTAGCTTGTTTTTCATCCTTGTTTCCAAGGATCTCTGAGCGGGGCATTACAGCTTCTTATGAATTTAAGTCACATGCAATTTAATTTTATAATTTTGAAAAAAGACAAATGACTTATCCATAGAATTAACTATTCATTTCTTCATTTTAAAATGTGTCATTTTACTACCTAAATAATTTAACTCATTTGATTTATTTTCAAAAATCACTTAATAAGAAAAATTCATATAATATGCATCCTTACTTGTTATTTATAGACATTCTGATTTAATTTTCACCCTTCTGAAAGATACAATGAACTTCTTAAAATGTCTCATTGTTTCAATTAGATGTCATGTATGTGCACATATGAATGCATTTTTTCAATACCTTCCTATTATTTATATAATTTTAACTAGAGACATAATTTACAATCATATCTAAGTTCAAAATGAGTTTCTATTTTCATCTTGGACTTAAAATATTTATTACAAAATGATGCATGCTATAAAAGGATTTAATTTTAAAGTGCTTATACATATCAACCTTCAAAATCTTGCAAAACCAATTTAAACAATAAGCCCTGACAATAATAGTTATCAATGATAAAATAAAACTAAACTAAAGTGCAATTGACATAGCATTTGTTTTGATTAAACTGTGTGGATTTTTCATTTATAATTTTCTAGTTACTATAATTTTACATGACTATATGTAATCTTATAGTAAGTAGAATCTACTAGAAATGTCTCTATTTGTAGGCTAGTATATTTAGTCCATGTTAATCATTTCAAGCTTTATATTATTGCATTTAGTAATGTTATTAATTTAATTTTTTATGTAAGGTCATGTTTTATAAGGGATGGAGATTTGTAGAACTTTTATTATATGAAAATCTCTAAAAATATAAATTGGAATAAAAGTGAAGATTATGAAATTACAAAAATGTTTCAAATAAAAATTTTATGTGGCTTGTACAAAAAAATTAATACCTTGTTGTGACTACCTTACCTTTGTTAACTAGAATATAATTGAAATTAAGAGAAAATTTCGCTTAATAATAAGAAGCCTTGGCCACATCATAGAAGACTATGTGGTGTAGAAAAAATATTACTTCACAACCATAGGAAGACTAGAATAGTGAGTAATAGTCCTTATTGACCAACTATGTAGTTTATAGAGGATTTAGAATTCCAATTATAAACACCCTGCCATCTTTCCACAAACTCTTGTCAACCACCTATATCTACCTATGGACTACATTAAATAAGTTTTCCACTTTTCTTTAATGTGCATAAATGTACTTGGTATTTCAAAGGTGGGTCCATTTTCTTTATGAAAGTATCAAATGTATGTTTTCAATAAATGCACATATTTTGAACAATACTAGTCCATTATTGAAGCAAGTATTGATCATTTTGCATTGAGAAAATAGTGATCAACAACTTAAATAGTAAACTTAATAGGTTTCATTTCTAAAATCATGTGCAAAGTTGTGATATCAATTATTCCTATCACGTTTAACATTTTCATAGAAAATAAATGTACATAAATAACCATATCAATCTCTAGAACATATAAAGAAGGCTACCTAAGCAATTATTGACCACATTTTCTAAGAGTGATAAAAGATCAAAATCAACCAAATCAACCATTTCTTACATCTCACTACTAAAAATATGCAAATATACATGATTGATAAATCCAAGTTATATTTACGAAGAATAGAAAATAATAGTTACTCAACTTTTATACATTTTAAAGTTATAATGAATAAGAAAGATGTGAGATATGTAATATCCACATATTCTAATAGAAATTATGTGATTGGAGAAATTAACCTAAAAACCCATTAAAAAACTTGTTCTCTATAAAAAAAAAACTATAAATCTTTAAACTTAGGAATTTAATTTTGATGAAAAAATCTTAAGCATATTTTTTTAATAAGAAACCATTAAGTAATTAACACTACGATTTTTTTCACCTAAATTGGTTTTCTAAATACTACACAAACAATTTTAAGATACAGAATAAAATAAAATCTATGAGGAAAAATTCTAAAATTGTACCTTGTTCATGTACATTTCAACAAGACTAGGCAATTGACTTTTCCCCTTGAAACCGCCAAAGGTGGTACCATCAATTCTCCTACCATCCAAAAACTCAGTAGGAAGAAGGCTCAACTTTCGCCCACTTTGATCCACTCCAACAATAATTGCTAAACCCCACCCCTATATTCATAGATAAACCATAAGGAAGAAATCTTTAATATTGATCTATATGATAAATAAAATAAAAATACATTGAACTAAAATCAATCTAGGGAAATGATTGTATTACATCATGTGTTGACAAAAATGCCTCATACATAATATCTGCATGTCCAATGCATTCAAAACTAAAATCCACTCCACCATCAATGATCTCTCGAATCATCTGCAAATTTGAACTACATTCATCAATAGATGCTACATCTTTACAAATTATGAGTTTTCAGTTGGAAATTGTGAAGCCTGGATAGTAGTACCTTATGTATGGGTTTTTCTTGGTTTTGAGGATTGATGAAATCAGTAACTCCGAAAGTCTTACCTAGATAAAGAAAAAAATGAGTATGCATTGTCATAGTGTTGGATGCATTTACATAGTTAAAGTAAAATGAGCATGAGCATACTTATAGAGAATTTTTTAGGATTTGTATCAACACCAATTATCCTAGATGCTCCTCTTACCCTTGCACCTTCTGCAACCTAGAGAGAAAAATGTTAATGATCTTGAAACAATGATTGTGACTAATGATATAAAATAAGAAACTAATATTTAGTATTTGGAAAAATAGAAATTTGTGAAAAAATATACTAAGTTTGGTTTAATATTAATAAAGTCATTTAAATATAGGAATATTTTTGTCAAACAAGATTTTTTATTAATATGTTGAATCAATATTGTTGTCTTTAATATTTATTCTAAGTACTTTTTTTATTTATAATATATATAAATAATACACACACACACATGCATATGTATGTATGTATGTATGTATGTATATGTATATGTGTGTGTATATGTATACACACACATAGATATGTATGTATGTATGTATGTATGTATAAATTTATGTAGATATGTGTGTGTGTGTATACACATATATACATATATATACATACACATATACATGTATATGTATATGTGTGTATGTATATATATATGTATATGTGTGTATGTATATATGTGTATATGTGTATATATACATAGACATATACATACATATATGTATGTGTGTGTATATACATATACATATACATGTATATGTGTGTAAGTATATATATGTGTATATGTGTATGTATATATATGTATATATGTGTATATATACACACACATATACATATATATACACATATATCCATATATACATATGTGTGTATGTATATATGTATATATATGTATGTATATATATACATATGTATATATATACATACATACATATGTATTTATATACATACATACATATATATATATACATACATACATACATACATATATATATATATATACATATATATATACATACATACATACATACATACATACATACATACATACATACATACATACATATATATATATACATACATGTATATATGTACATATATTTACATAAACACACACACACACACACACATATAGGTGTGTGTGTGTAATGCTCTAGCATTTAATTACACACTTAAAACCATCATAAATATGTTTCAAAAATTATTATCATTCAAATATTCTCCTATTTAAATGTTAAATGCTAAAACTCTATTTTCAATAAACTAAAAATCCTCTCGAAATAAAATTTTGTATAACTAAATGTTACATTCTAAAACACTTTTTTCAAATCAATATTATTTTTCTATACTTGACATTCATCTATCTATATTAGTTGGTCTTTTTCATTTTTGTTTATATTTTTTAATGGGCTCTACATTGCTCAAGAAATAAATGAAAATGTCAATATCTCTGGAGGAGTCAAATATTTTGGCTGGCCAGTCTTCATAGGATGTGATCCAATGTGGTTTCATCCTTGGTGCTAAGATGGATCAAAGTGTGACACCTTTTTCTCCGAAGATAGTGGATTCGCAGGGATCTAGACCTTCCATTTTGCATAAGGTAAGTGATTCTTCCTCATATTTTGTTCTATCCTTGGGAGGCCCATGAGTTCCATCTAACATATGTGAGGATGGAGGGGGGAACACCAATGTTAATAATTTGGAGGAGATGTTCGTGTAGATTTTGGACCCCTCGAATTTTTGTCTTTGTAAAATGCATAACACCTTGGTGGGCAAGTTCAATTGTAAGAGACTAGGTATATTTTCCTTTCAAAAATGGGTTCTAGCTTCATAGTCCCTAAAAGAATGGGTTGGGGTTTCAACCCTTCCTAAAGGTTGATTTTTTGTACCATTTACTCTCAAGGAGGTATATCATTAGGTCTTGGCCTCTACACCTAAAATTCTAGGTAATTCTCTACTTCATCTTTGTAAATGGCATCTAGGGTTTAATGACATTTCTCATCTAAACGATGCAATCTCTACTTGGTTTTAACATCTCGGGCTTCCTCTAGAATTTTGGGATGAGGAAGTCATAGTAGGGATTGTTATTTCCTTCTTGAGGAGTATCTTGTCCAACATATCAGTTTACAAGAAACCATGTAAGGTTTATGCATGCCCATTTGTGTGCCTTAGTTGTCCTAGTGACTATGCTATAAGTTTTCATGGTTCTCAAATCAAGGTTGGGATCTTATTTTCTAAACCTTAGAATATGAGAACTCCACATTGTTCTATTAGGTTTTTTCTTTGGTTGGTCATAGCTATTCTCACTTCTCTGAGGGTTTTTCTCCTTTTTTTGGGTCAATGGATACTTCTATCTCTCAATTTGAAGTCATCGTCAACCCCTACATCAAGAATTTCGGGTTCTTTTCCTTCCTAGGAGGTGGTGTTGGCTCTAGTAGTTTCTCAATCTTTTTCAGGTAAAAAGGTTTCTTTATTTGTAGAGATTCATTCAGTAGGACCATCATCCTCAGTTGTTGATGTCCATATTTTCCCTAGTCCTTCCCCCTCTCCCCATCATCTTCTTCCTTCCCTAGTTTCCCTTTTCACTTCTCCTCACCCTAGTTCCCATCCTCTACTACCTATGGAGCCTCTTTTTCTCTAGATTACCTTCCCCTATTCATAGGAATCCCTTGTTCTTTCTCCTAGAATTTATCTCAATAGTGGTTGATGAGTTCCCCCCCACCTCCCACTTCCTCATATTTCAATGTATGCTTAAAGTGATAGATGTGGATGTTCACCACTTGTATGCGAAGAGACTGGCTAAGGATGTGAGGTAATTAGTTGTGGCTAAGGATATTTTTCATGGGAGCCAAAGAACTCTCATGAATTTTTTTTCAAAATTTAGTGGTCAATGATTTTCTCTTTTACAATATTAGGGGCATTAGTATCCCTATTAATAAAATTTTGGTTAAGAATCTAATAAAATATTTGAATCAAATATTTTATTTTTATAAGAGACTAATATGTTAAAGGAAGATTTTCTTGTGTTAGTAAGTTCATTTGGCTCTTTCCACAAGTGGTGGCCACAGATGTTTATGGGACTTCGGGTGGCTTAGCCATAGTTTATAAATTTAATAGTAATTTGGGTGATAGCTTGAGTTAGTAAAATAAGTCCCAACATTTTTCCCTCACACACTAATAGACTAGTTTGAGTTGGATCATTTCTAATATTTATGCCCCCACCTTAGCAGTGCATAGTAGAAATTTTTTATTGGATTTGTTGGTCACTCACTCTACCTTTGCTAAGATTTTATGAATGGTGATGACAATTTCAAATCTTGGGCTATATCACTTGGAGAAACAATGTGTTTGGTTTAGTTTTGTAATTATGTGGGATATTCATTATTTTATACCTAATTCAATTATTTTAAATGAAGACCTTATTGTTATCATAACTTCACCTATTGTAATATGAGGTCATGTAATGAACTCATTCAAATGAGACTTGACAAATGCCTACTCTTGGACTCTTGGAATATAGATGATGAATGTTTTGTGTCTTCTCTAGTTAGATATGGGTCTAAACATAATCCTATTTGGTTAAGTTGGGATCCTAGTGAAATAAAAGTACCACTTCATATTTGGGATCATTTGCACCTAGATAATTTGGGATCAAATATTTACTAGAGAAGTGGTGGAGGGTCTAAATCAAGGGTACCAACATGTTCGCATTAGTAAACAAATTAGAGAATCTA
Organism: Cupressus sempervirens; assembly: GCA_028749045.1. NCBI lineage: Eukaryota > Viridiplantae > Streptophyta > Pinopsida > Cupressales > Cupressaceae > Cupressus > Cupressus sempervirens. The sequence continues at coordinate 157,572,355 of CM053783.1, forward strand.
TGAACTAGCTTGAAACATTGGAAGAAATTCTCTTTTGGAGATTTTTTTTTCTCAAAAGGTTTAAGCTAAATTTTTGAGATAGGAAAAACCTAGCTGGATATTGAAGTGATCGAATGGGAGGCCACAAGGGACAAGAAGGAAAAGGATCTCCAATGTAAACTTGTCACTATCATAAAAAAATGAGAAGATTTTTTTGAAATAAATATCTATAATCCAATGGATCGAAGAGGAAGATTGAAACACGAAATATTTCCATCAATCAACTTTGAAACATAAGAAAATTTATATTCTATCAAAGAGATCATCAATAATATTGGGAGAAAACTTACTACCCCATATAATTTTAAAAGGGAAGGAGTTGGGTACTTCTCAATCCTTCTCAATCAACCACATAATTAGTTCAATAATAGGGAGACCTTAAGGGAATCCTTATTGGATTGCATCCCAACCAATGCTATCCCATAGGATTTAAAGGAGATAGAAAGGCCTATTAATTATATGGAAGAAGTGAAAGATATTAAAATCTCTCATGGTCCCTACAAGTTTCCTAGGCCTAATGGGTTTCCTCTTTTATTCTTCTAGAAATATTGGGATGTGGATGGGAAGGACATTTTTTTGGTTGTAAGAGAATTATTCTCCTCCAAGGAAATCCTTAAAAAAAATAACAATGCCTCATTATTTTAATCCATAAAAAAAGGTGGTGCAAATTAAATTTTGTATTTTAGACATATAAACTTGTGTAATATAGGGACCACAAAATCCTTTTGAAGTTTGGGGTGATGGATCAAGTCTTTCTTGAATAGACTAATTCACCTACACCAAGAATGTTTCATCCCTACTAGGGTAAATCATTGATGTTAAGTTCCCATTGTGCATGAGGTTATTCACTCTATGGAGAAAAGTGGGAAAGAAGTATGTTTCTTCAGTTGGATATTTCTAAGGCTAATGACATGGTCAAATAGGATTTTATGTTAGTTGTGATGTGGAAAGTGGGCCTCCATGAGATTCTTTTGGAGTTAGTGGAATTCTTCTCAAAAGTTCTACTAAGTTCTTCATCCTCATTAATGACTCTCGACAGGGATACTTCTTATTGGATGGTTTTTTGTGCTAAGGAGACCTATTATTTCCATGTCTATTTATTATTTGAGCAAATGTTCTTAGCAAAAAACTATGTAGAAAAGTTAGTATTTTTTCTATAAATGGGTTTAGGTCCTCCACATCACCCATGATTATTTCCCACTAGAAATTTGTAGATGGTAAACTCTTTGTTGTGGAGTCCATTGTAGTTGAAGCCAAATGTTGGATGTGTCTTCCTTTAGACTTTGCTAAGGTTTCATGGAAAAAGATTAACATTCAAAAGAGTTCCTTGTTCTTCCTTAATAAACCAAGAAATTGCATAGCAATATAGTTATGATATTGGAGTGCTCATTATTTGAATTGCCCTCCTCTTACCTAGGAATGCCTTTCTCTATGGTTAAGGTTCATAATATTGTTAGGTTGGCAGTATTGGAAAGATTTCAAGTCAAGTTAGCAGCTTGGAAAGGGGCTTTGCTAAGTAATGCTACAAAAATCCATATGTGTATTGTAGTTATTCAAAGATCTTACATCTATGTTATGTTTCCATGTCATATTCCAATACCTTTGATTTAAAGATTAGGGATATCAAGGGAAGGTCCCTTTGGTTTGAAGTGGAAGAAAAAGAATTGTCTCTCTATGGTTGATAGGAGTACTATGTTCTTCCTTAAAGAAAAAGGTGGCATGAATGTATGGGATTCTCACCTATTAAACTTGACCATGCTCTACAAAATATATTGGAATATTATTAAGTTAGAAACTATTAGCACAAGGATTATGAGATCTAAATACTTGACTAATAGAGTTGGTCATTATCTATTAGATTCTAACTTCTTCTTGGGATCCAACATATAGAACTACCTCAATAAGACTATTCTAATGTTACTTCAAGTTGATCTCTAGAATGTGGGCAATGGGTAAACTATGGACTTCTAGAAGGAGACCTAGATTAGCCAGAATTGACTAAAGTTTCATGTAGTTTACCTACTCTACAATCCACTTGAGTGGAGCATTTGAGAGAAAAGGTAGTCTATTGGGATTTCTCAGTTTTCCCTACTAGGTGGAAAATTGTCATTAATTAGCTTGACAACTAGAAGAGAGGTATTGCAAATAATTAGTTTGACCATGTTGTATAATTTTAAGGAGTTGAGAGTTTGCAGAAGCTGGCCAATTAATTATCAAGTAATGTCAATCAAAGGTTAGCTTCTCATGGTTGGTCATAGACCTTTGATTGGTTAGTAATGTGATACTCAAGGTATTTCCTAAAGTGGGATTCTTTTGGTGAATCCTTTATCAACCAAAAAATCTCAAAATTGATAATCTTAAGAAGAAGGGTATCCAAATTATGAATTAGTTTTTTTATCTATAAATATTATGAGGAAGAAGAAGGGTATCCAAATTATGAATTAGTTTTTTTATCTATAAATATTATGAGGAATCTATCTTTCACCTCTTGTTTTCATGTTCCTTTTCTTGGAACCTCCAAAAATGACTCATGATCCTATTCAATAGGCAATGGACTTTTCCTGAAGCTCCTATTTTGGTCACAAAATATTGGACCTACCTCTCCTCCTAGCCTTTTACAAAATATTTCTAGTCATATTCATTTCTTTATGCTAGTTGGGCCCTCTAGAAAGAGAGAAATAATAAGATTTTCAAAGGAAGTCTAAGGAGGTCGATGTGATGTATTATTAGGTGGTTAACAATTTAAAGAAGGCCTTTTTAAATATTCACTACTCTAAGCATTCACATCCTCCTAATTCTGTTGATTGGGATATTACCAAGAAATGGGATCTTGTAAGTTGTCTATATTGTTAAAATTTTCCTAGTATTGGAAGGAGAAATGTGGCTAAATGCCCCCCCAACCCAAGATGTGTTAAACTTAACTTCAATGGGTCTTCTCTTTGAAACTCAAGTTGAGTGAGTGGGTGTGGCCTGATTAGTGACATGAAAAGAAATGTGTTAATTGCCTATATGATAAATTTGATGGTCCAAATGGTTTACATGGTAGAGGTGTTGGCATTATACCATAGAATTAAGATAGTTAAAGACAAAGGTTCCCAAAATATTCTCATTAAAGGGGATGTGAAATTTTTTGTTAATATTGTTAATAATAATACAAATTTGTGATGGAAGATCAAACACATCATCATGAAAGTGAAAATAGACCTTTCCATAGTGGAAGAATTTTCTCGCCATCATTTCGTGAGGGAGGGAAATCGTACTCTAGATAGGTTATCAATAGAAGGTCATTGCATGAAAAATTTGAAAATTGAGGATGGATAATTTTTTATCCCTTTGATGGCCTCTATGATGATTGAGTAAGCTATTGCTACTTTGGGCCCAACAATGATGAGGTTATCTAGGTTATCAATGAATGATAATGAAATGTACTTTCCCAGGTTTCCATGCCTTAGGCTTCTTCCTTCTCGATTTCACCTCTCTTTTTTAATCTATGGTACAAAAAAAAAATCTACAAAGATTAAGGGTTTTATGGTTTCTTCTGCTTTAGAGTTAAGATTTTTGTAAGGATAATTTGGTGCTTTACATTGACTTGGATAAGAAAATAAGGGATAAGTAAAACCAAATTGAACTAGATAAAAATGAGGAATTCAAAAATAATGCAATGGTTCGGAAGATCTTGTCTGATATGAAAATGGACAATTATGTGGAGGGCATGGTGGGTTTCCATCCAAGTTTATCTCAAAAAAATTGGATTTTTGAATAGATGGGAATGTGAAAAAAGGTTGTATCTCTTTCATTGTGACAATGGACATTATTGCGACTGTCACTGAGTGGAGCATGGATAACACTTAACGCAATAAAACCCCTAAGGCATCCTACAAGGAGGATTTGGAGATTTTACTGGATGCGAGTGAAAGGATTTTGATATTACAAAGAAGGTTTAATAGGAAAGAGGGAAGGTACAAAAAAATCACTCTCATCACTTCCCTATGCTTAACCATTTTAGGTGGGTTATGAAAGTTTTCTTTCCTTTTTGGATTTTTTCCTCCTTATCCAATTCTATGGTTAAGGCCAATGTCAAGGCGAGAGTCCCCCTCCATCATGGTTTGGTCTAAAAATTGTAAAATTTCCATATTAAATCTTGCCTCGTAACCTAGTCCTGCTTCTGCAATGTATATTGAGCTCAATAATCCAAATTTAACTCCTATTTCATCTAACTCCAAGAGACAAGTTATGTCCCTAGGCAATATCCAAGTCACCTTGACTAGGGTCAATCCATCTATAAAGGCTAAAAATAAAAATGCTACTATTGAGGGAATAGTTGAGCTGTTGAATTATTTGGTGTCCTCCTAGTCCATAGAGTCTTGTTGGACCCCAGAGAATTTTATTCCCAATTTTGTGTAGAACTCTCCTACTAACTATTTTGTCATGTGTCCTCCTAGGACCCAGTTACACGCTCACAGAGACACATAGATATACGTATACATATATAATTTATTGAAATGGGATGACATTACTCACTGCTAGGCCCACAGTACCAAGACCAAAGATGGCCACAGTTGATCCAGGCTGGACATTAGCAGTGTTCCACGCCGCCCCAAATCCTACACATTCAAAAGAAATGTTAATCCACCTGTTTTGCTTTTGTCTCAATAAGTACGACACTTGACGTATTTATAGTTTGTACGTCAGATCACCTGTTGCTAATCCGCAGCCAAGCAGGCAAACTTTGTCCAGAGGAGCCTGCGGATTAATCTTCACCGCGTTGGCAGAATCGACTACGGTGTATTCACTGAAAGTGGAGGTTCCCATGCAATGATAAACTGGCTTTCCGGCGATCGAGAAACGGGTTTTGTGGTCGCTGAGCATGACTGATCTGGTCGGATCGATCCTGAATTTTGCGCAAAGATTTGTCTTTGGAGATTTGCAGTAGACGCAATCTCCGCATTCCCCTGTAAATAATGGCAGTACGTGATCTCCTGCCTTGAGATCGGTTACGCCTTCTCCCACGCTTTCGACAATCCTGTTTTAATCCCACATGCATTGTGTTCAAGAAAGAATTTGTTATAAAACGCAATCCTGTTTTGTTCCCACGTGCATTGTGTTCAGGAAAGAATTTGTTATAAAAGGCAAAGGCAGTGGAGAGAATGTTTACACTGCAGCCTCATGACCCAAAATGCGTGGAAACGCCTTCAGCACCTCATTCTGAGAAAACAAACGCATGAACCACAACAATCTTGCTTGTTAACTTAAATACACGTCCTTTTAAAAAGTTGAAAATTTTATATTATTTATGAATTTACTGTCCTATTCAGTAGTCACAGTTTTGTATGTTGTATCATTAATTTATCTATTGTCCTCTTCAATAGTAAGACTTCATAATGTTTTTTTATATTTGGTTTAATAGAATTAAAAGATTGAGGTGCTGAATCTGTTCTAGTCTCTCCTTGGCCAAGATTCAATTTTGCAAGATGTTCTTGAATTGATTCCAATTTCTTCCTAGTCAAAATTTTATTTGGGAACATATTCTTCAATCATTCTTATTGTTAAACAAGATATATAAGAAAAAAAGCAAAACTCTACATCTATATTAACCATTGACATAATTATATTAGACTAGGGTAAACAATGTTGCTCATGTATGCATTGCAGCCATGTCCAAACCTCTAATTATTCCAAATTACGACCATTAAAAGCTTCCAAAAATGATCCCATGCGTAGCCGATCACACATGTACTAATAGTTGATCATTTTTCAGTTTTCTTGGTTACTGATTGATCCATTTGTGCGAAAAGTACAAAGAGTATTAACATATTAACATTATTTCTAACAGAACGAAGTGGTGCCCATTATGCCAAATGCAAATTAGACACATTTCTGATTGGGTCCCAGCCTTGTTCTTCAAGATATTTGAATCTTTATTAATGGATCCATTATACAAGTTTTGAATGAATATATGAGATGAGCTATGACTTACTTCAGTAGTCCAGTACAAGATATCTGTGTTGCAAAGAGAAGTGTGTGTGATTTTGATGCGAACTTCCATAGCCTTTGGAGGATCCACCTGCACCTCCTCAATTACCAGTGGTTTCTTCGTCCCCCATGCTACTGCAGCTGTTTGAAAACAAAAAACTATTTGAAATTATAGATCTGTGAGAAATGTTTGTATCAATATTTCTCCCCACTCATTATCATTCGAATATGATTAAAATGCTCCATAATACATTCATATAATCGAATTTTACAATAACAGTGATCAACATTAAATACATTATACAGATCTGATATTCATTAAAAAGTATGTTAATACGTTTTTTAATTTAAATAATTACACACAATAACCATTAAAACAAAACAGATCTAGAGCACAGATTTAAGGTAAATACAAGGCAACGAGTCTCCTAAAGCTTCTATAACTTAATTAAATAAAAAAATCATGTTATTGAATTACACTGGCGAAAGATTTTTGTATCAATAATTTAGCATACTCTATTATCTATCATTTGAGATGAAGAACATCAGAATAATAAAGATTACTGGAAGGAAAAAAATTCGTCAAGATGGATCACTGATAGAAAATGCTTTCACAAAATCTAATAAAAATATTAGCAATACACAGTTAGAGTTAGAACTGGTAAAATGTGATTATTAAAAATATAGTTTTTCTTATCTACATCCATAGAGCTATTCCCCATTCTATTTCACACATGTTCGTATTCCTACATTTCATTCAAAACACCAAATAAAATGAACAAAACAATGGCATGCTAAGCCAAAGTCACACACCTTTGCAAGTAATAACTTTGCCAGATGTTTGAGAGGCCTCAGATAAGAAAGCATCTCCATCATTTTCCATTTCGTTTCTTTCAACGTATGAATCTCTGCCAAAAAGAGAAGGAATATTATCGCTATTGTTTTCAAGCTTACTCTTTCTATGCCATGCATGTCATGCCTTTATAGCACTGATCAAATTATTCATTTTGTATCAATTTAAAATTTAAATGAATCCAGCGTGTATTAATGATAACTGGGTAGTTGAAATTAAAGAGAAAGATTGCACTGTTTTAACCTATTTCTCTTCGCTTACGTTAAATATGCACCTGCCTTTGTTGATTTTATTGGTCAATCGTATTGTATTTTTCGAATAAAAGGTTTCTAGCACGCAAGGTAAGAATTTTTCTTTCTTCTCAGAACATATTTGATTTTCATAGTCAAATGTAACTTTCGGTAAATAAAAGTTGATTAATTATTTGTCATATTTTATTAAGGCTGAGGTGTCGAATTCATATTGATGAATGATCGGTACATTGAATGAATATGAGGAACACACAATGTGTCTCTAAGATTTGTTTGGTCACC